>OY728160.1:76408104-77640604 GCA_963277665.1 Viscum album | reverse complement strand
CACATCCAATTAACCTCCCTTGGGAGGATAAAGTGTGGTGGGGCCCACGGGAAACCCAACCTTCCTTTTTCCCTCAAAACTCCCATTAACCCTCCTTTTATTTATTGTTTGACAACTTTAAGTATTAATTGTGGTGAGTTGTTCAATTCAAACCTTTGAAATTCATGTGGAAAAGTTATTTAATAATATAAGCTTAAAGCTTATTTTATTCTGGTCGAATTTCTTTTACCACCTTTAGAGGAATTTTGGGAGGTTCTCCTTCTTCTTCTTCTTCAACTCTGACGAAGAACACGAAGAACCTTCGAACTTCGACGGAGAACTCCACGTTCTCGGGAACCGTTTTCCGTGACGACATAACCGCGACATCGACATTCTTCTTCCGTGACACAGACCACCGCGACGCTCGACTTCCGCGAATCGTTATCGATCATCGAACTTCGTTCCAGAACCAAGGTAGGGGTTTGTCCTTTTTGAATTATGTGGTTTCATTCCCTCGAACATGAAAGAATAATCCGTTGGGCGTAGTTCCAAATTTTATTAAAAATTTGTGAAACGTTCATTGTTGTGTTTATACGATTGGCCAATTGTTATCGTTATAACGGGAGGATACCGGACCGCACGAACACGGCCGATTATCCTCCCCCTTCTAATCTTTCGTGTTGATTTAGCGGAGACAGCGCGGTGTCGTCGCACCGCGCAGGAACAAAAGAATTTATGGCCGGAGCGAGCAGCGATAAAGAAATGCGGTGCCGACGCACCGCGTCGTTGTTTACGAAAGAGACCGTGGCCGGAGACGGGCCGCGGCGGAACGAGGAGGCGACCGGCGGCCAGCCGGGCCGCCGGCGCCGGAGATCAAGAAGAGCCGCGGCCCTACGGCCGCGGCGGAGAAGAAGAAGGTGGCCGGCCGTGCCGGCCACCGGTTTGGATAGGAGGCGGGACCCACGGGTCCCGCGTGAGAAGAGGAACGGCCTGCCTTAGGCTGGCCGAGATCCGAAATAAAGGGGGGTTTAACCCCCCGCGTGCGGCACATGCGCGGCACCCTGGCCGCGCCGCCGCTGGCCAGGCCGCGCCGCCACCGGTCGGGCCGGGTCCAGCGGACCGGGTCGGTCCGACCCAGTTCGGTTCGGATCCGGGTCGGGACGACCCGGTTCGGGTCAGACCAGGGGGGGTCGGGCCGGGTCGGCCCGGACCCGGACTCCCCCATTTTCAAGACGGTTTCGGTCTTTTGGCCATAACTTGAGCCACGTACCTCCGATCGACGAACCGTCTGCGGAAACGTGATCCTTGGATCGAGACGGTCGATTCAGTATATCGCACTCAAAGTTTCGGAACACTTTGAGTTCGGCCGGGTTGGTTCGTTCACGAAACCAACCGGGCCATCGGAGCGGAAACGCTCATATCTTGAGCTACGGACGTCCAATTGGCGTGCCGTCAGCTTTGTTGTGTTCCTCATAGTGAGACAGATCTTTTGGAATACTCCGCCCGAAGTTTGGACGCAGGTGGAGTAATGTCGGGTTGGTTTTTCCTTAAAACCCAACCGGGCCCCGGGGACGAAAATGCCAATATCTCTCAGATCGGGCGTCCGATTGACGCGCCGTCTGTTGCGTTGAGTTCCTGTTGACGATATGGAACTTTTGGATACATCAACTCTGGACTTTGTGACAGTTGATGTATCAGCCTCTCGGCTCGTGGAGCGGACCCTCTGAACGAGCATGCTGTGTGCGGGAACCCTAGTGCTGGCTGTGACTGTTACTGTGACTGCTACTGCTACTGTGACTGCGACGACGACAGTACAGAGATCCTGTGTGGATTCGACGACGACGACTTCAGCACTCAGCGATCCTACGTGGCTCAGTGCTACAGATCCTGTGTGGGCCCGATCCTGTGTGGGTCCGATCCTGTGTGGGTCTTTGCGCTCAGCGGTCCGGTGTGAACCAGCGCCTACAGGTCCTACGTGGGCCCGATCCTGTGTGGGTCTTTTGCGGGGGTTAGTTACCTATCGATCCTTCGTGGGTCCGACAACTTAGATGGATCAGAGATCATCTTTATCGTCTTTCGAAGATGTATACCTGTGTGAGTTGAATCCTGTTGCATTCCTGTGTGGATCGTGTTGTGCTATCCTGTGTGGATTACGTTTTGCTTTCATGTGTGGAATATGTTTACTTTCCTGTATGGACTGAGTTGTACTTGGGCTCGGAGGTTGGAGCATATTTTAATTTGATGACTTAGGTATATGTATGGGCATATACCTAAGCAGTGTCGATTGTTACTTCGTGATTGTACCTTTCTTCGTGGTTTATCCTTTGTGGATTTGAGAGACCTCCAGGGGTCTCGGGGTCCCTACTGAGTAGCTTATACTCACCCCTGCACGGGCTTTGCCCGCACTACGTTGTGTTGGTTGCAGACGACGGACAGCATTGATCTTAGCTGAGGCTTGCGGAGCAGGACGGTACCTGCAGGTGGACCACTGGGCGGGACGTGCTCGGAGCGGACGGCGGGACCCGTGGAGCAGTGGAGTTATCTGTACCCACCCTTCAGGTGGGATTTCCGGTGGACAGCTCGGTGTAGCGGCTTTTACTTTTCAGTTGCTGTTTTCCATTTCGATTTGTACTTTACTTTCAGTTTGGGTTTGTATACTGGCCCATTTACTTTTCCTCACTTTCAGTTGTACTCTGCTTTTTCTTAGTGTTTACTTTCCGCTTTCTTACTCTGTGGTGTTTGTTTACTTTACAAAGGCATTGCCTCCCCTTTTACCAGGATTTACGCCTTGGTGCTAGTCGCCAGCCCCTGGCCTATGGAAGGCGGGCTTGGGGTAGTCACGGCACGGACCCTGGGGGCGGGTCGTGACAGATTCAGCCAGAAGGTTACATGTTTATTCATTATAATTGAATTTTAGTATGTTCATTATCACTTTCATTTAAACTATATTGATACGAATTCTTACATGACCTATTTCTAACATATGATTTAAAACATTAGGACGATGATTAAAAGCACCAAAAGTAGATTACCTAAAGTAGAAGAAAATGATGCTCCATTTTCCTTTCCAAATTCGCATCATCTATCTTAATTACAAATTTAAATAGGATTAATGTTATAATTCTGTCATCCATAGATTAATTTTTCATGTGTTTATTATCTTAAAAAATTTTCCTCATTTATTCTCATTCTCTCAAAACTATATCAATAAAATTTTTAGCAAAGTTATATTTTGATAACACTTTCTAACACATAGATTATTTGATATTTAAAATTTTCATAATTCATCAATGGATTTTAGTTATAGTTTCACCATGTAGAAAATAAAATCCATGATATTCCACCATTAGTATAGATCATTGAGTTTATTAAACCTTGGATGTCAAAAATGTTAAATTTTTGGATTCTTCCAAATATAGTTTTTCATTTAACTAGATGATATCTGACTATAGATATTTCTGGTCATTGAACATAATAATATATCATGAAATTTATTATTTACCTATTATTCTAGATTTTCCTCTTTAGAAAAATGAAAATTTTCATTATTTAGAACATTGTAATTTCCATTAAAAAAACAAATATTTTAACTCTAACATTGATGACACATGACTTCATATGATCATTATATAAATCATAATATGCTCTATCAAAAATTGTGGTATTTTTTGACTCAAATTCTGAGGTGTTATAAAATAGAAACCATTACAAATGAATTATTTCCTCTACAGATATAGCAGGGTAATGAAATTGGAAAAAATTATATGAGATAAAAAATTAAAAAATAACTCCAAATTATGTAGAAAATTACTAATTTCTAATTTTGGTTCCTTTCAAATATAAAATGAATATATATTAGATTTAATAAAATGTAGAGATTAGCTCTGATTCCAAATGTTTTTCAAAAAGGGAATGGAAATTGATCTAAATAGGATTTGGGGTGGATTTTATTTATAAAACAAACATACATATTAAATATAGATATCATGATTTATGATGATCAAATTTAATAAATATTAATCAATTTTGAGATCATAGTAAAAATTAATGAAATGAAAATATAAAATTTATGAATATTAATTAATAAAATATAAATAAGTTTGTGGAATGTTTATGAAAGTCCAATACTAGTAAACTGATCATAATAAGTCTAAAATTTAATTAACTGTTAACTTATACATAAATAAAAAAATAATTAAAATATTTAATATAATAGATTTTTGTAGAGAAACATAGTGTATTGGTTTAAAAATAAAATACCCTATTAAAATATTTATTTTTAAAAAAATAAACTAACACGTAAGGTGGATCAATATACCATATCCAAGGAATCCATGTATTTAATCTAGTCATATGGTATACATGATTATATACATATTATATGTTATATTTTTCAATCCTATGAATCCCTCAACTATACGTGTCTGCAGTAGATTTATTTTACACCTTGAAATTTATCAGGCTCTATAACAATAACCCCAAAATCCCATAATCTAGAAAAATATTAAAATAATAAATAAAATTTAAATAATAAGATATTTAAAATTTGATCTTCAATAAATGGCAGCACTTATCTAAAACCCCTAGAAAGAAAATTTACACTTGTTGGAAGCTCTCGTAGTAAGATATAATTTAAAATCAGAAAAATGGTTACAAAAAAATCTTTTTATATTATAGTAGTTATCTTTATTGTGAATCATGATATATTAATCTCTTTATATAATGTTTTACAACAATCTATTGAAATTATATTTTTTAAATCTCAATGTAAATTTTTACTATATTAAAAAAACATGAAAAGTTTCAGTTTTTACAAATTATTTAATTCAGAACCACTATGGTCCCCATAAATATGATGGATGAAGCATGGAAAATAAGTTTATGTCACCATATTTTCACAAAAATTATCAAGTTTTCAGGTATTCCAGTTACCCAAAATTTGTTTTTCACAAACCCAAAAACATAAAAAATATACTAGTTAGATTAAATTTTATAATCTGTGTTGTGATTTAAAAAATGAAGAATGGAAGTGATTTTTTAACTCAAAATATTACTCATTCTAACTAATTTATTTGTATTAAATGATTAGAACCATAATCAAATAAAAATATGATAACTTATTATCCTTTAATGAAATTCATAATTATTATTTATTTAATGTTCAAAACACATCTTGATATCTATAATATTCTATAAAAGATTTAAATTAACACTTAAATAACTATGTATCTAATTATAGGTGAAAAATTTTAGTTGTGTAATGATTTCAACCAATGTATACTACACATATCTGATTATGCTTTTTGGGAATGTGTTTCTTGAAAATCTCATTATTCACCCATTTCAAAAATTTGAAATGATTTTTGGAATGTATTGAATATAATTATATTGGGCCCATATAAATTGATGTTGTAGATTAATCATATTTTATATCCCAAATAAAACAATGCATTGGGACTAAGAGATGTTTTTATGGGGCTAAGAATTTTCAGTTGGTTAATGAGATCTCATGATGCGATTTGAAATCATTAATCGAATAAGGTGGATTGGATATGTTTAATCTGTTGTTTTTTTATTTTCAACACAAAAAACATATTCAAACACACTTTAAATATGGTTTTGAAAGTCTTATCAGTATTTTCTAAATTTATTGGCATGAATTTCACCCTATGATTAGTATTAATAATATGAATAATAATTTATGATGTTATAATCCAATGAATACCCTATTATTCTCACATTTCAATGTAAAGAAATAATACAACCCTTATTATAGTACTTGAGGCATTGTATTATAAAAAACACCACAAAATTGAAAATCTCCAAATATAACAATTCTAAAATATTAATTTTACATTTTTGGAACTCAATTGATTTATACAACAACTATACTCTTCAAAAAAAGTTCTTAAATAAAAAAAATAAAACAAAAACTCAAAAAATATTAATTAACATATTCAACAATTCTCTTATCTTCATATTCCTACCGATTATTTATTTTACCTTATCAAAACACATAGTTCCCTTAATCCTTATTTTTAATTCATCTATATTATCATTCATTCATGAGGTCATATTCACTTCTGATGCTAATCATCTCCCTTTGTTATTGTTAAGTTAAATTTAATTTCAATTTAAAATTCATACAACATTGAACATTATCATTTCTAATTCCATCCTTTAGATTAGTATTAATTAAATAATCACCATTTAAATCCATTTAAATAGTTGAAGTTTGTTCCATATCTTTTACACAATCACAATGGATAACTAATCAATCATATTAAAATTTTGTGGACTGTCAATCTTATTCTTTAACTGATAAAGTATAACCTAATCCTAGTGTGTAATATTTTTGAAAATCATAATAATTTAGTTTATTCATTGGTTTTCCATCAACTACTATTAACATCTAGAAAATATATATAGATTCATTGTGTGATGTTTTTTTAATATCTAAACATAATGAATCATACAAATCTTTCACTTATATCTTTTTTGATAGTTTAAGAGACATGAAATACCTCTTTTAATCATGACATGATTCATTGTACAATCGAGTGAAAACATCTGAATGTTCTTTATAACCAAACATATTGTTGTGTGACTTACTTCCATCAAAATAGAATCTTTAAAAATTAATAAAACTTACTCATGATGTGGTTGTCATGTCATGGTTCGGTAAACTCTTTTCCAAAAAAACCCAAAGGATATATCCTTATGTATTAGTCTTGAATTAAATTATGTATCATAGTGTAGTTCTACAGTTTAATTTTTTCCATCATTATATAATCTTGAAAGTGTCAACCCCTTCCCACAATGTGAGTATTTATTATGAATTATCCCCTAGTACCCTTATTTAATATACAATTCAAAACATTTCAAAATTTCACACTAGATAGTTACTCTTATGTATATAGGTAGTTTTTTACATTTAGAATTATTTTTCTCTTAGTAGAATATATTAGGCATCAACCAAAAAAACCTATATACCAATGAATGATAATTTTTTTTTAAAAACATAGTGTAATGAAACATCTCGGGTCAACCTAACATGTCACCGGTTCTAGTGAACCACTAGGACACTATAATACCTCCTTAAATGATAGAGGCATTCAACTAGTAATTTTAGTATAAAAGATAGAGTGGGAAGACTATAATATATTATTGGAGTAAAATAAAAGTTTAAATAACCAAAGACATCCACAAGGATATTCATGAGAGTATGCTTAAAAAATTAACTAAAATATATATATTTTATAAGAAATTAACTATGTAACACATTCATAATGAATGAAAGAATGAAAAACATACAATAGATAGAATCCCATTAGGGTAACCATGTATTATAACTAAAATATTGAAAATAAATAAATCCAGATACACAACGAACAACAAGAAAAGATACATACCCAATATCCATAACTGATGGGATGCACTAGATTGATCTTGACTCTCCACATGAGTATCTCTACTTTAAAAAGAAATATTGTGACTCACCCCCATCATTAAACAACATAAAAATAGACATCAGGTATATACACACATCGAGGTGAACATACAGGGGGAGATGATAGAATATTAGTAAGAAACCCCCCATTTTAAAGCAATAATATTCTCTCATAACATGTGAATGCACATGTGATCTGTCTAAATTAGTTCAAAACAAATTACATTAGGATAAATGAAAAAAACCCTAAAAGTAAAGGAGAAAAAATTAGATAAGATAGTCATGTGTTTTAGTAAGAAACTAATGGTAAATCTACCCTTGACCTAGCCCAAACTAGAGGATTTATAACACGTGGATCACTTCACCAAAAAAAATTAGGCATGTCTTCCAAATATACATCGGATATCCAAAATGTATAAACTGAAAGGAAAAAATGTCACACCCAAGGAAAAAACTATATCAATCAAACCAATAATCTGTATATACTGGGATCTAGGACTCCATTGGCATGATCTAAAATGGGGGAAAGATCATCACCCCAAACATATTATAATCTATCATATAATAAAAGTATTATATAACAGATCCAGTTCCAATATGGACTCAACAACTACATCATTATATATTATCCATCTACATGATATTGAATGATACACTACTCTATAAAATTCTATATATGAAACCATGAGTGAAAATCATCGAAATTTCTTAGAGTGAAATGATGTTTTTATTAACAAACCATCATTCAGAGTGTGAAACTCAACTAGAGTTGCGAACTCAAACAAATAATCTATCATCTCCCTAAGTTAACAAAACCAAATCCAAATAATGGAGGAGGGATCTAGATCTGAACATAGGGACAACACCTAATCTAATATATCTCAAGGGTCTCCTCCCAAAATAAAATTCATGAGTAGACACAACCTCAAACATAATATCCCATGCCCAATGTAATGTGGACTAATCTAAATCTCAAACCCACCATCCAAACAACCAAACATGTAGTGATAACCAAATCTTGGTCAAAAACTCATAGTGAAATCCCTACTCTTGTATCTCATCATCTAAAAAAATTACCTCTACATGCTCTCCATGACCCTCTATAGGGAAAAATGAAACTCAAGGATATCATAGTCACTGAGGGTAATTGTATAAACAATGTCTAACTAGTGACCCCTATGTTGTACCCAATAACTTGGGTGAATCCTGAAAAAATATCGACAAAATTTCCAAAGTCCACAATATGAGCTGGAAACCATATGTGGGTAAATCTAGATCAACAATAGATTATGGAACCCCAAGTATAGAAATATCCTAAATATACATCAATGGCCTCCAACTAGTCCCTAATAAAAAAATTTCCCATAAAGGCACCTAAAAGCACAAGCACACCAGCAAGGGAATTCTCAATATTCCTCATGACCACTTCAAAATTGGAAACCCCATACGGGCTACTGCACACAAATGAAACATTAGGGAAAATACCTGGTGAAAAAAACCTCAACCATCCTTCCAGATAAACAACCCATCTATGGGTACCAAATTACACATAAGGGGATCCAAAACAAGACAACGTTAGTTAGTTATCCTCAAGAAGCTAACTACATCATCAAATAATAACATGATCAGATACCAGAACACAAGGGAATCATTTAGAGTTCCTTATACTCATCTCATCATCACATGAACACTTGTATAGAATCTACATCCAATATTATAAACCCAACATAAAGGATCCAAAATCTCTAATCCTCAAAATCAATATCTAAAACCTCAACAACTCTAAAATCGAGAAACTGATCCTAATAAAAAGGAACAAAATAAGATATCCATAGATATAATACATGATTATACAATAAAAAATCCATCCACAAGAACCTAAAATATATGTCCAGAGAATTATAGATCTATTCCAATGTCTGAGATCATATTCGTCACCTAGAACTCTGAACTCACAACCCATTAGGCATGAGGATTCTAAATCCTATCCAAAAAGAAATCCTCTTATAGATTACCTCGTAAAAAAAACATCTTCTATATAGACACTAAAAATTGAAAGTATACAACCATCATGATATATGGAAAAAATGTATTATAATATACTACTTAGACATCAAATTTATACTCTAGGACATAAAACATCCATAAATCCCCTTGCTAGAAGAAGTACACGACATGTAATTCTGAGTACATGATGTGTACCATCAAATACGACCTCGTATATCTAATTTTACATGGATAGAGTACACATGGGGTCTATCCATTTACTAGTACACAACAATGGAATACACGGTGTCTACCCATATACTTCTATATGGAAAATCCAAGCCTTTTGTCTTTCTATGTACTACTACATGACCAAGTACCCAACCATGGGGTAACTACACAAGTACCTAGCCACATGGCCATGTAATAATACATGGAATTTACATAAATTACAATGTGTGTAAATTCACAAACATATCTTCACTGAATATAAAGAACACATGACATGTGCTCATAGATCCTTAAGTCGTGTACATTGTTTTTATTTAATAAAAAACCCCCAAAATAGAATGAAACAACATATTTCCCACCCACACTCTTAGATTATACCCCAGGGTACCCAAAACCTCATAAAAGTAATTAAAAACTAAAAAAAATATTTTTGAGGAATGGGTTGAAAAATAATTAAAATGGACCTTGTTTGTTCTTAAAACAATGATGCTTCATTCCCGGATCTATGATATGCATCCAAAAACTCCAATTATTTCTTTGTGAGGGATCCTAGGTTGGTATCTCCTTCTCTATATCCTTCTTCACTCTATCTCACTATCTTATCCAAATAACCCAATGGGGAAGATCTAAATGGTCATGTAAAATAAACCATATTTGAAGAGAAAATAAAAAGGAAAAAGGGAAAAAACAAAAGAATGAAATGAAAGGAAAAATGAAAAATGGGCCCATGACTAGCCCTGATTCCCATGATGGGATTATGACTCACCAAGAAAAACCCAAATTCCATACTCAACCATGGATATAGAATGTCAATACGATTCTACATTTAATAGATATAAAAAAATGAAGAACATGTGTGAATAAATTAATATTTAAGTAATAAAATATTAAATATTGTATAAAAAATCAAATTGATCAGAACTCCATAAAACCCATATACTTATGTAAGCACCATGTTTCAGGACCAATAGAGAGTTCATAAAAATTATACCAAATCACATCATAGGATAATTTACAATATTCCATTGAAACACATTCAGGAATAAAATGTTGAAATTTATATTCATTTTTACATGTTGTCATGATCTAGGGCGTTATGAAATCCCCATTCGTGAAAACTTCTCAGCATTGAAATTCCTCATTAGTTAACTGGAATCCATTCTCTTACCCCAGGAACTAGAAACCATAATTCCATATTGACGATCCAAAGATCTATCTTACATCATCCATAACTATCCCAACATGAGGGAAATTTATTTATCAATATGATACTCTAAACTATAGTAGTATCCTTTTTTTTCACTTTGCTTCCCAAATGATAAACCACCCAACCCACACAATATATATAACTGAATGAAAATTAAAGATGTTCCCAAACCACTCATACATGATATCAAGCATGAAAACCTAAAAAAATATGTGATCATTATTGTATCACTAGAAACATTAACCATCACGATCAAAAAACCATTAAAAACAATGTTTAGTACCTCAAATGTCTGATGGTGTGATCCCTATGTTAAGGATTTACTTAAACCTCTTCTTAAATTGAAATATGACTGACACTAAACTGGTTAATGTCCTTGCAATGATTTGATAACATTCTTAAAATCTCAAACTATGATCTTCACATATGATTGTTCAAAAAAACCTTGAGAACCATCAACAAACCTATTTAAAATCGAGTCATCTCCCTCAATATATGATAAACCAGACGACCATTCTCCACTTGGGAATCAATTCAAAGCCACATGTATCCAACAACACCCTAACTTCATAATAAAAAATATAACAAAAATGAACAGGTTGAGATATCCAACTAAAACTACCCTATCACTCTATCCACAAGATTTGGAGCACCATTAGTATTGTAATGAGAAAAAATAGGCATCATAATTCTTAACCACACCATGGAGATAACAGACCTCAATGAAGCTTTTAAATAAGAAAAACCACACCAAATCAGTGATTGAAATAACACATGCTCATCCAAAATATCTAGGAGATAGCATGTGTAATGTATTGGTCTCTCCCATGAAACTTATGCTTTGAAATTTTGGGAACCCCAATCTTATGGAAATTCAATCATAAACAAAAATTATCTTAGGGATCCATTATCTCATCAAGAAACAAATAGGGAAATCAAATCCTATAAAAACCCAGAGGGGTTTCCACACATCACTCATTTAAGGGACTACATCTCCTTCATTAGATAACCTCTAGCAAAAAATAATCCACATGAAAGTTAATATAATGAAAAATTATACATGTGGTTCACCTGAGTATAATTCCCCAAAAGATCTATAGGTAATACTTCATATTGTTCATTCGAGATAATTAAAAAAATTTAACCTCCATCATCAGTAAAAAAATAGATATGAAGGAATATGTAATTTGAATATCATGTGTCCAGAATAATTCAAGAACATTGACCTCTAGCCCATGAGCCAAAATCCAAAAACTATAATAATGTTTAAATCCAAAAACATAAGAGCATCACACTAGGTGGAATAATAGAAATATAAAAATGATATCCAAAAATAGTTATCCCATACCCTGGAAACTTGATCATCATATGGGAAAAGTTGTACAGGGCTCACAATATCGACATCCATCACATGTTCCAACACATTCCAAGACCACATGTCTACCAATTCTCCATAATATAAAACCAAACACCTATGATAATTTTCTTAATGAACCTGTCTTGGTCTACATAACATGTTACCCAATATAGCTCCCCAAAAGTCATTAGGCCCACCTCCTAGAATGACAAAGGTTTTCATCTAGTGGGTGACGGTTTAAAAGATATAGTGGGGAGACTACACCCTCTCGCTAGAGAAAAATAAAACTAGAAATAACCAAAAAAATACACAAGGATAAACATTAGAGTGTGAATAGTAAATAAAATTAAACAATAGTACATTATAATATATAAGATGTGTCATATAGTCATACATCCTCTAATCATGAAAAACAAACAATATCCATTCAGCCACTGTCACGAACATATATACAAAATAAACACACTAAAAATAAACAGATAATGCTATACTAAAAATATGATGAAAAACCACATACCTGGTCTGCATGAATCATGAGTTGCATTAATCCGAATTAGAGAATCCACACTAGTAGCTCCAATAGATCAAAAAGCATTATTCCATGACCCTATTCATCAGGAAACATGTTCTCCAACATGAAATCCATCATTTGGTATGCATGAACACTGAGGTTCATGTGCAAGGGGTGAGAAATAAATCATAGTAGGCCACCCCCAATGGTGAATTTATAGTCTATTTTTATGAATATAGAATGAACATGTGATACTCCCAGACTATTTGAAAATTAATATTTGTGTACATAAAAGAACCAACGACATGACATGTAAGTGGGGAAAACAAAATAAATAAATAATTAAACCATAGGTTCTATTCTAACACTCAAGGAAATCTAGTGTCGTTCTATCCCAAAAAAGTCTTTTTTATAGGTGGGTAATACCACAACACAAAATCAGGTGTATCTATTAGATCCGCACAAGAGTTCCCAAAAATTAAAATGAAGAAGAATGAATGTAGAACCCAAATGTGTAACTGTAGGAATCCACATAACAATACACATTTACCATTATCTAGGACCCCAAATGGCAAGACATGGTCTATTGATAGACCTGCACTCCACACAACTAAGAAAGATTCATTTGTAGATACTTTTGTAGAACAAATAAATCACAAACATGGTCCTATAAACTGAACTATTATTTGGGATCTATCTTGATGGTCTTGAAAGGAGGACTTACCTATATTGATCAATCTATAAAACTGAGACCACAATGAATCCATTGTGTCTAGATCATGAAAAATACCATTATAGATTACCACTATTCCTGGTGTAACACTCAACTAGATGGGTGCCCTCTAGATCATCAATTCTCTTATTATTCCCAAATAAAAACAACCAACTGATAGATGATGTAACTTGGTCAAAACATAGGAATAATTCAAGACCCAATATATACCAATGGTCTCCAACCTAAACCAATATTATGAGAATAAACAACATCCAATATCACGGTCCAAGGCTAGAGAAATGCGGGACATTCCAACTACCAATCCCACTGCCCAAACAGCTGAAATATTATTACTTATCAACTCTAGGAAACTAATTTAAAATTCTCTACCATTTCCTTGGATCACATAATTGAAACATATAGAACCATGGGATTTCTATTACCCTCCATAGGGAAAATTTAAAACTCAGGGATCCCATATTCCCTACGGGTCACATCAAAAGTGATGTCCATCTATGGACTTCCCTACTGCACCCAAGATCTCAAGACACACTCATAAAAATCTCTAAAAATGGAACAAGGTCCCCAGTAATGTTTCATTTGTTCAACCAATTTATGGTGAATATCCTATTTAGAAACATCCTAAGAAACCCTTTTTTGCCTCCAAGTGATCCTCAATCAATAACACACCCAACGAGGGATCGAAAAGCACTAATGTACCAAAAAAATAATTCTAAAAATTTGTCATGAAAAACTCAGAATGGAAGACCCTAACAGGGATCCTCAACCTAATAGAAACCTTAGGGTAAATCTCAAGTGAGATAACATTATATATACTTCCAAGAAAGAACCCATCCACAGGTACGAACTCTACCATAGGGTCATAAAAATCAATTTCCATGCCACTAGGTAACCCAAAACAGCTAAATACAGCATCAAATTATCATTTGATCAGATACCACCCCACAAGGGGGTCTTCTAGAGTCCCTTCGATTCATATCAACATCACAATAGTACAAGATTATAACCATCATACCTCAATGTAAACCCACCCGGAAGGCTATAATAGCTCTAATGTGGAAATCCATGATCTAATACCTAAATAACTATAAACATGGGAAATTAATAGAAATAACTTGGTACAACTAGTATCTCCACATATATACGACATGATTAAACCATTGGAAGTCCTTCCAAAAGATACTCAAATAGATCATCATGATACACTACAATCTGGCTGATCACTGAGCACAGAACACTCCCACAGGCATCAAAGCACAAAAATCATCTCACATGGGTACTATAAATACATGATGGATTGTAAACAAAAAAAAGATACAACCATCATGATATATATAGAGAAACACTTAGATTAGTCTATGCTGATGTATAATTCTTACTATGGGGTCACAAAACAACCAAAACCCCCATTTCTAGAAAACGTACATAGCGTGTACTTCAGATTACACTATGTGTACTCTTAAATATTTCATTTTCCAGGTATGTTGTAATGTCTAGGGCACACCCAGGTTCTGTTCAAGTACTAATAAATGGCCATTTCATACACGGGGTCTTCCTCGGGTATAACTACATGACCATGCCTTACATGGGGTTTACCCATGTACTGATACATGGAAATATACCCCTCACATTGGGTGTTTTACCATATTTGAAGAACATGTCCATGTATTAATAAATGGTGTGTACTTAAATTTCATGATGTATACCTTTAAAAACTCAGATTCCCCAAATATTTTTAACACACCTTTTTTGTTCACAAAAATATACATTGTGTACATGATTTTCCCCAAATATAAAACACCCAAAGGGACAAAACCCCATATTTCTCCACAAAACCCCATAGATCAACCCACCATGTTTTCACAACTACTCATTTATGCTTTAAAAACAAAAAAACATCTTGTTATAAAGTTGAGAATAGTAAACCTAGCCTACCAAAAGTAAGAAAACACCAATGCTTTATTCATTGACTCACAAGACGCATTTTCCAACACTAGATCTAGCTCTATGACATCTCCCCATGCGTAGATTCCTCCTCCCTCTCACTCTTCCCTCCCTCTCCCTATCTTAGATAAAATACCCAATGGGTAAGAGCCCCCATGGTAGTGAATGAATTGACATGGGAGAGTAGAAAATAAAAATGAAATAGGAATAAAATAAAAGAATAAAAAGAAAACAAAAGAAAAAGGGTCCACTGTAGGGTCTCGACACCCAAGATGGCATAATGCCTCACATAATAAAAACCACATACCCTAGGCTCAATATTATATATAAAATATGAATATAATGTTATGTAAAAATATATCATTGAAAGAATATGTTTTAATAAATTAAAATTTAATTTATTAAATATTAAATATTCTATAAAAATGTTATTAGCTCATATCTCAACCAAAATCATATCATAGTGTAACTCCATACTCCAGAACTATTATACTAGTTGAAAAAATTATGTAAGATCATCTCAAATGTTTATTCACCATTTCCCATGAAATACTTCTTAGAAAAAAATGATTAAATTTCATCAGATTTTCACAACTAGTGATGATGCATGGTGTGAAGCATATCAATTCCAAAACATTAATTAATTATATAGAAATCATATATATTAAGAGAAATAATAAATTTCAAATAAATATCTATTCATTATGTGATACTTATGCTCAAAACATGTTTTGTTTAAATAAATTCAAAATATAGTCTCCAAACAACATTGAGAAAACCAATTCAATATCATATTATAGACCTAATTTCAATACAATTAAAAAATTCTTCACACACCTTATCAGTTATCTAATTTTGGAACATAAAACATTCATATCTAGTTTGAAAATATTATAAAATTCAATTAATTATTTTAGAATAGTTTCTTGTAACTTCTAGTTCATTACTGATTTACTTGTATAGAACCAAAAAAACCATAACTAATTTACATCTAGAACATATTACCGTTCTTAAACATTTTTTTCTCTCAAGGAATGATAAATCTTCTTACCAATTCTAAAAGGAAAAAACCTTTATAAAACTTTAATCATCAACAAACCTCAATGGATTTAAATAAATTGAATAAAAAACAAGAAGGATGAATATATATATATTATGTGTGAAAGTGTGTGTATGTATGTATGCATATATGTATGAATGTAAATATATATAGTTGAATATAAATATATACAAAATGATTATTAAATAATCAATAAATTGTATTTAATAGTTTATAGTTATTAATATATATATATGTGTGTGTGTGTGTGTTAATGTATATACACCAATATATATCGTGGTTCCTTTTGGGTTTTCCCTATCCTAGTAGGGAGGGATGAGGTATGTCCCACTCGTGACATGAGGTGTGTGGGCTTGTGGATTATGATCCCCTCCACCAGTAATAAATATTTTTAATGATATATATAATTATTTTATATACTTATATATGTATTTTTTTGTATATATATTTATGTAATTATATATGTTAGAGGAAATTATTCTATGATATTTGTTATATATATAGAATGAAACATTGAATAAGATGTTAAAATATCACCCTTTTCAATTAATTAGTAATTTTGTAAGGGTTTTTAAAACTGGTTGAGTGGAGACTTCCTTGGAAAATGTTGGTGGGTCAGGGAGAGATAGGTCCAAGATTAATTAATAATAAAATAAATCATTCACTACTGAGGAGGGGAAGAAGAATGCTTAAGGTGGGTAATTGGACAACTCAATCTATGGGATTGGGTCCAATAAATCATTGTCCCACTACAAGAACATAGTTTTCAATGGTATTTAGTGTAAGGGTAACATCACCCACATTAATGATAATCATGTTGTAATATTTTAATGAGTTGTTATCAGTAAGCATTATACTCTCAAGGGAATTATTTTTCAAAAGGCATTCAAATCCATAGGAAATTGGTGACATGGAAGCGTGTCTCGTAGATATTTGTGGTTTCTCAAATTCAAAATGTGTATCTTTAGGATTTGGTATTTCCATATCCTATTAACCATCAAGGTTTTGAAGATACGAACATGGGGTTTTGGATTAGTTCTCCTCAAGAAAGTGGTTCTTCATATCAAAATAATTGCGACAAATTTTAATCTTCTATAGGTTTGTAACACATCCTTTCAAATATGGGTCAAGGTTCATGGGTTAAATTGTATTCTTTAACACTAATAAATTTTACCTAACATGAAATTGTCCATAAAAATCCTAATAAATATGTACTAGTTTATGGAATTAAACTTATTTGGCCATTATGTGCACTTCCTAGTTGTAGTGGATTTGAGATCCACACTTGTTGATAAATTGTTTCTATCTACAAATGATGAGGAATTTGAATTGGGGGTTGATTATGAGAAAATACCCCCATTTTTGTATGAATTGTAGAGATATTGGTCTCACTTCTTTGAACTGTAAAAAATCAATTATTTTCCCCTACTCTTCTACCAGAGGACATGATGAAAGTAAGTGTTGAAATAAACAAAAAAACCTAAAATATGGTTGTCCCTTTTAGGTTGTTGAGAAGGGAATAATCTAGAATGGATGGGTTGCACTTGAGAATCATATTAGTACTTCTACATGAGATGGTAAAATTTAGTTACTATGGATTCATTTCTCTATAATCCACTTATTTGGTAGAAATGGATGCCCCTACCCATGGCATAATATTGGCATCATAATATCTTGTTGTGTTCGGTATCAAGCATGTTGTTCCAAATGGTGAACAAGGACTATATTAACATAACATGTTGTTGGAAAATATATCGGTTGAGGTAGATCCAGCAATGGATTTTGAATCCTAGACATGAATGGGGTTTCCTGAACTAGGATCCAATCATTGGAGTGTGGAATAATGATTCATTTACTCTGACAACAACTTAAGCATTAACTATGAATTTCTTAATGAATTTCATTCAGATGTGATACTTGATAAGGTGGCAACGCCTACTATAAAGAAAGGGCCATCCAAGGATGCTCTATGCATGATCCCTCTGTTAAGGGGTTACAAAAAACATATTTTTTGACCTATTGAGACATTAATGGGTGAAATATATACTGATTATTATGTTTCTCAAGAATTAGTTAACGAGTATTTAAAGAAGAAGAATTTGATTTAGGAGATGGTTCACAAAGGGAAAAAATATTAGTGCATTATAATGGATTTTTAACGTCCCGACCCGGCTTACCATCGAACTGGTGGCCGGACCGGTTGGTCACATGGCCTCAAGTAAATCTCCCCATACACCAGAGGCTGCTGACTAGCAGTGAGGGTCTCAGGAGGTGATAGTGGAGAGACTATACCCTCATATCAGAGTAACACAACGGTATTGTCAGAGGAAATAATATTCAATAGCGGAAGCGGTAAACAATTTAAAGGCAGAATAAAAAGATAGGTAATAACAATTTTATAATAGGTGGAAACCACCAGTTTACAATTCATGGATGTATAGATGATGATACATTTCCGAAAGTAGTAAACAATATATCTTTCTCTACAAACAGTACAAAAATAAAGGGCAGTAAAGTTCGACGGCGATCCCCTGAGCATCCCAAGCTCCCGCTTGGTCCTTTGCTCCTAACTCCTCATGTTCAAATAGCACAACACACAACTTGGGTCCTGCAAGCAAGAAGGTCCACTCAGGTACCCTATTGCATTGGCAGCCCGAGTAGGGTGTGATATATAAATCTCAGTAGTCCGGCACCACTAGTGTCTAACCCAATCCATACAGTGTATAATAATTAAATAGTGAGCAATAATGGAGAAATATGTAAGCAGAATTACATAAGTAAGCAACACCCATCCAGGTTCACAAGGGACACCTGACGGTTATACCACCTTCGGCTCATGCCGTTAAAGCAACATGATTATGTCACCATATATATATATATATATTCATTTATATTATAGATGGATTGGGGTATGAATGCCTCCCAACCATTAGTCAAGATTAGAAGGCACGAATTAAGAATGCCTCTCGTTTTGTTGAGTCAACTGGCTAGGGGTAAGAATGCCTCCCTTCAATCACATTCATTCAAATGGTATGGGGTATAATGGCTTCCCATTTGTCACATTCATAATTCTGGCATGGGGTATAACTGCCTCCCATCCAGACATGTACTCATCAATAGAAGTCAACTGGAAAGGGATACGAATGCCTCCCTTCCATACACGTATACAAAAATAGTGGGCATGAGGTAAGAATACCTCTCTTCCCCAAACTAACTGGAAAGGGTTAAGAATGACTCCCTTCAATACACGTATATAAATCACATCAGGCATGGGGTAGACATGCCTCCCACCCATACTCAAAATAAGCTGGCAGGGGGTATTCATGCCTCCCAACCATAATCATACAAAGTAGATGGCATGGGGTATGAATGCCTCCCATCTATGATCATACACATTCATTATCAACATTATAATACAATGCATAAGGCAATACCTCTAATGCATTTCAAGTAAACATTATACATTCACAATCAATCATATATCTCATTTCTATATAAGTTCCCATACCGATGTTCATCACAAGTATAATTAAGGCAACTCCTCTAAAAAAATTATAATAACATCAACATCATATTTATCACATTTATACTTAAAGAAACTCCTCTTAAGTATCTATATCAGTTAATTAACAAATTCAGTTTACTAACATAGTCGTGCTCATTAAATTATCCCAAGTCATGGTCATACCACCCAAATCCATTCATTTCTAGTTTAACCATTTCATCTTAGAGGATATGTTTATCATTCTTCAACCCTTAGACGACTTCCAGAGGAAACATTTCACATAGTCTTAAGTCATCCCACTACGGTTACCATGTTACTCAATTTTCCTAACATGGAAAATTGATCCAAATACAAGTATCATTTCCATGTCATTCTATTTACCTCAACAAGGCATGTTTACAAACAAAGCATCATAGAGGCACCACAACAATCCAGTAGTAAAGCATAAAAAGTCTATCAATACCTTTTTTCATGAAGAAAACATACCTCTGATTGAGGGGGTTTATTATTAAATCATGAGTTTAGTTACCAAGCAACCTCTTTTATCTTATTCCTGCAATTCACATGATTTGAACAAAAGAATATAATTGGAACTAAACTTGCATAATTAAAATTCTAAGTCAGTGAAATATTAAACTCACTATTACTTAAATTAAAAGAGAAAGAAGACGAACCCTACCTCAAGGTGGATCCATCCGTCCACTCCGACTCTTGGTGCTTTCTAACTAAGAGTCGCAGGCACGTCTCCTAGTCTTTGGTGACTGGAAACCATGCCGAAACCTTGAACGCACTACAAACAAAATTCTAGGAACTCATATGCATCAAAAGTCCCAAATTCGCCAAGTGAAAAAACAAAGAAAAAGGTGAAAACCTCAACCCAAAACCAAGATGACGATCTGAAACCACCCGACCGCTTCGCCATCGACGTATGTTGCTGGAACGCACACCAATGAGTCCCAACAGACCTTCCACATAACCTAGAACCAAAAGATGACTGAAAATCGGACCACCCTAAACCCTAGGGTGTTCGGCCGATTCTCACCAGGCGACGAATAGGCCGAAAAGAATCCGGGAAGAGAGAGGAGGATGTGCAGAGGGATTACCGTGTTTATTCGGAGAGAAATCAGGTGGAAAACCGAGAAGAAAAGAAATAGAAGAGGAGGCCATAAGAGGGGTGTCGTGTGGCTCACAGGGGAGAGCCCCTTAGCATCGTGCGATTCGAGTGAGGGTGAGGGAGAGATTATATTAGGTTTTAAGTTTTTATTTTGTTTCATTTTAAATTTAACCAAAAACATAAACTCACCCAAGTGCATGGTTTTACCCTCACAGTTTTCTAAACCATGCAAAAACTGTGCAGATTCTTCTGCCTCCTTTAATAACACCACACGATTTGGGCCGCACGGTTAGCCAAATCGTTCGCCAACCGTGCACCCTTTGTATCTCTTTAAGAACAAGGGTCTAGCATTTCGGAAACCTCTTGAGCCACCCGAGAAACTCAACAGGACTTCACCCACTCCCAAATACATTAAAAGGAAGGGTTCCAACTTTCAGAACCTTGTTATGAAGCCCAGTCTTCAAAATGACCGGTTCAGTAATCGAAAAATTTCAAATTAAGTCGGCTTTCAGTCCGGTTCAAAATGCGGGTCATTAAAACCTTCCCACCCTAGAACTTCTCGTCCCCGAGAAGCCTTCAGGAACAATATACACATCACCCAACCTACAAGGGTCATGAAGCATCATTAAAACGATCACATTGCATTCAAAAACGTCCAACACACCCTTAAGAATCCTTACACCATACGACGCTTAAGCCACAAAAACATGAGCCAATGCTCATTTTCCAAATGAAACACCAAGACGAGCCTTCCCAAGACTATCTACCCAGAGTCACGAACCCATCGTTGTCTCGCCAAGCATCTAGCCATAGGTACTTCCCACCTTATATTTTTAACGTTAAGCAACCAAATCCAAACTACGGTTCAGACCACTATTGGAATTAACTTTCAAAGTATGCCCCAAGCGTTCCCATGACACTCCTAGTGTGATTTGAAATATATCAAACGGTCGATTCCCCATCGACCTCAAGGCCCAAGTCGAACTGGTTGTTCATATAAGACACCAGCCGACACAAAAGAAACTCATATTTACCTAAAGATGTGCTAGAGAATGGTATGTAATCGACCACAAACATTAAACTAGAACCCTGAGTCAAGCCATCTCCAGCTGACTATTTACAAGAACGCTCAGCCTTTACGGCTGACGTATTTCAAACAGAACCACAATGCCTTTATCCCAGGCAGCTTACGTTTAGCACAAGAACATTCATCGAAGCCTACACCTGACATCCGATGATGTTTCCAAGACCAAACCATACAAGAAACCACGAATCACATGTGCAATGCTGAAAGAGATCCATCCATTCAAGCCCAATGTCTTTAAAGCATTAGCGTGGATAAGACCGATGCTTTCTTAGTGCATCTAGAATGAGGACAAGATAGGGGACATGCTCATCACTAAATATAATACACTAAGAGGTTTGAACAGATTCAAGTTAATCATACCAAACTACTAAATGGAAGAATAGTCAAACCTCAACTGGTCGACTTCAAGGAATGAACTCGGCTTCACCTGTCGACGCATTCACATGTTTTAAACTCGCATGGCTCAAGGCATTCAATCCTGAAAAAAAATTTCTAGAAGGAATTCCTGGTACTTTCTCTTCTACATGGAAGGATACAATTAACAGATTTGATGCAACACACTCCCAACACTAGAAGTGTCCTAGTCATTGAAGAGAAGGAAGATAAACTATCAGATCACAAATGCGCAAGTACACAAACACCGCAAATGATCGTTTGACGCTCCTCATCCACAATCCCATAACCAAACAAATGAAGAATATCCAGAACAAGGAAACCAGAGTTTCAAAACACACGAGCCATTCGAAAGCCATCCCGAACATTGGGAAAAAACAATTCTTTAACACCAGGCCACCCTACTGAAAAGATCACCCAAAGCCGCAATGAGAGCCAAAACCCAACGACCACCCATCCAAACAAGGTTGTGTTTAGAAAAACAAGAGTCCAACAAGGGTCAACGACACCTGAATGGCACCTCATATCAGAAAAATCATGGTACAAGCAAGGAATTAAAATGCTAAGGGTGATACCAACCACAAGCTAGCCCCTTATGGAGATCAAACATTGACCCAAACGCCGAGTCATGTGAAACAAAGTCTCTAGGCTCACAAGACAATCATCAAGCCACCGTTAAAGAAAAACAATCATAAAAAAACACCTACGGTCACGTTCCAAGGAAACTCAATGAGTAAATCAATACTACCACTTACACTAGGGTTCAACACACCACTACGGGTTCCATTACCATGCCCTTTCTATTAAACCACGTTATTCTTTAACCATTTTAAAAGATCCAACTACACATCCAAGCAAACAGGAAGGTTCCAAAAAACTTAATTTTTAAAACTTTAACATTCAAATACATCCCATCTTTATCAATCAATTGAGAAAAACAACACCATTTAAACAAAAGATAAACCTACGAGGGTCCCATTTTATCCATCTCAGGTTCTTCAAAAAGAATCCCCAAAGAAATTAGTCAATTCCTTTTAAAATTCAAACACCCCAACCAGGTTATCTCATACAATGCTTCCCAACTAACCTACTCGCGTCCAGTTGCACATTTAATAGTTAGCCAAAATCTTTCAATTTCAGAATTAGGAAACATTTTCCATTTAATCAATTCACAATACAACATGCCTTTACATTTAATACAGGTTTCCATTTCTCAATTCATGAAGCGCCCATACACTTCATGGATTGAGAATTGACTCCCCTTTTAATCAAAACTAGATTCTAACCCAGAATTTATCATGCTCATATACGATGCCCCAACGATATGGGTGGCCACCTACCAACCTATAAAGCACCCATACACTTTATAAATTAGCATTTGGCGCATCTTTTTAATAAGAAACAATTTACTTTAGAATTTTTAACTTAGAAACCTTTTACAGTGGTTCGAATACACGGGTTACCTTTTCCCAGCTATAAGGCACCCATACACCTTACACTGAAAACTGGCTCCCATTGTAATCTTAACAAGAAGATATTACTCATTCCATAAATTAACTATATAAAACAAAGCATGTCACTACAAGTAGCTAACATCGATGAATGCTATAGCAAAGAAGCACGACACATAAGAAAGAAAGGTAACATGGCATATTATCACTGAAACATGCTATCTAAGTAGGCATGCTAATAAATACATGGAATGGCATGCAATCAAGGAACACAATTGGAATCAACAAGAAACCTAAAATGAAACTACATGGAATGGAACTATGTATAGCATGTTATTGCCTATGTGCCTATAATGATGCATGAAATGCAGCTTCCTTTCCATTTCAGGCCAAGGGTAAAATTCAAGGAATTTCATAAACCATAGGCAGTAGAAAATACAACAGTCACTCAACGTTACACCATATCAACTGTAATAATGAACAACATGAACAACAATTCCCTGCACAGGTCACATGGTCATTTCCCGTATGTAGGGTGATTAGTCCCAAGCATGACTATTAACCAAGCACTGACACATTCCAGATCTTCTATCTATCATCCCAAAACAGTAAGTAAAATAGAAAAGAAATATGCCTCTGATACCACTTTGTAACATCCCAGCCCGACTTACCATCAAACTGGTGGCCGGACCGCTGGGTCACATGGCCTCAAGCGGGTATCCCCATATGCCAGAGACTGCCGACTAGTAATGAGGGTCTTGGGAGGTGATAGTGGAGAGACAATACCCTCATATCAGAGAAAAACAACTGTATTATCATAAGAAATAATATTCAATAGAGGATTTAGTAAACAGTTGAAAGGCATATGAAAAAGACCGGTAATAACCATTTTATAAAAAGTGGAAACCTCCAGGTTACATTGCATGCATGTATAGATGATGATACATTTATAAATTCAGTAAACAATATAGCATGCTCTACAAAAAGAATAAAAATAAAGGACAGTAATGTACGACGATGATCCCTTGAGCATCCCAAGCTACCAGCTGGTCCTTTTCTCCAAACTCTTTAGGTACGAACAACAAAACACACAACCTAGGTCCTGCAAGCAAGAAGGTCTACTCGGGTACCCCAGCGCAATGGAGGCCCGAGTAGGGTGTGAGATATAAATCTTGGTAGGTCGGCACCACCGATGTCTAACCCAATCGAGATAGGGTATAATAATTAAATAGTGAGAAGGTATGGATAAATAAGTAAGCATAATTACATAAGTAAGCAACACCCGTCCAGGTTCCCAAGGGACACGTGACAGTTATACATGCTTCGGCTCATGCCGGTAAAGTAACCTGATCATGTCACCATATATATATATATATATTAATGTATTTAAATCATAAATGGCATGGGGTAAGAATTCCTCCAACCCATTAGTCGAGATTAGCAGGCACGAGGTAAGAATGCCTCTCGTCCCTATGAGTCAACTGGCAAGAGGTAAGAATGACTCCCTTCCATCACATTCATTCAAATGGTATGGGGTATAACTGCTTCCCATTTGTCACATTCATAATACTGGCATAAGTTATAACTACCTCCCATCCAGACATGTACTCATCAACAGAAGTCAATTGGAAAGGGGTAAAAAATTCCTCCCTTCCATACATGTATATAAAAATAGTGGCCAGAGGTAAGAATGCATCTCATCCCTAATCTAACTAGCAAGGGGTAAGAATTCCACCCTTCCATACATGTATATAAATCAAATCAGGCGTGGGGTAGACATGCCTCTCACCCATACTCAAAATAACCTGTCATGGGGTATGCATGCCTCTTATCCATAATCATACAAAGTAGATGGCATGGGGTATGAATGCCTCCCATCCATGAGCATACACATTCATTATTACCATTATAATACAATGCATAAGGCAGTACCTCTTATTAATTCAAGTAAACTTTCCACATTCACAATCAATCTTATATCTCATTTCTATATAAGTTCCCATCCACTAGTTCATTACAAGTATAATTAAGGCAACTCCTCTTAAGTATTTATAATAACATCAACATAATATTTATCACATTTATACTTAAGGAAACTCATATTAAGTATCTATATCAAGTAATTAACATAGTCATTTTACTAACATATGCCGTGATCATTATGTTATCCCAAGGCGTGGTCGTACCACCCTAATCTGTTCATTTCTAGTTTAACCATTTCATCTTGGAGGAAATGTTTATCATTATTTAACCCTTTGACACCTTCTAGGGGAAACATGTCACATAGTCTTAAGTCATCCCACTAATGTTACAATCATACTCAATTTTCCTAACATGGAAAATTTATCCAAATACTAGCATCATCGCCATATCAGTCTGTTTACCTCAACAAGGCAAGTTCACAAACAAAGCATCAATGAGGCACCACAAAAATCCAGCAGAAAATCCTAAAAAGTCTATCACTACTTTTTATCTTGAAGACAACGCACCCTTGATTGAGTGGTTTTATTATTAAAACATGAGTTTATTTACAAAGAAATCTATTTTATCTTATTCATGCAATTCACACGATTTTCCCAAAAGCATTTAATCGGAACAAAACTTGCATAATTAAAATGATAAGGCAGTGCAATATTAAACTCACTATTACTTTACCTAAATTCAAAGGGCAAGGGGAGGGACCCTACCTCAAGGTGGATTTATCCATCAACTCCATCTCTTGGTTCTTTCTAACTAAGAGTCACAGGTGAGTCGCCTAGTCTTTGGTGACTCAAAACCACGCCAAAACCTCCAATGCAGTATAAACAATGTGCTATGAACTCATAAGCATAAAAAGACCCAAATTTTACAAGTGAAAAACAAAGATAAAGGTGATAAACTCACCCTGAAACCAATATGACGATTTGAAATCACCCCACCACTTCGTCTTTAGCGTCAGTTGCCGGAACGCGCACCAAGGTGTCCAAACGGACCTTCTGCATAACGTAGAACCAAAAGAAGATGGAAAATCAGATCACCCTAAACACTAGGGTGTTCTGAAGATTCTCACCTAGAAATGAATAAGCAGAAAAGAAGTTAGGAAGAGAGAGGAGAAGGTTAAGAGTGATTACCATGATGATTCAGAGAGAAATCGGGAGGAAAACTGGGAAGAAAAGGCATCGAAGAGGAGTCCGTGGGATGGGTGTCGCGCGGCTCACATGGGATAGACCCTCAGCTTCGTTTGGGTCGAGTGAGGTTTTGGGAGAGATCAGATTAGGTTTTACGTTTATATTTTCTTTTATTTTAAATTTAAATATAAACCTAAACTCATCCAAGCTCTAGGTTTGACCAACACGGTTTGCCAAACCGTGCATAAACCATGCAGAGTCTTCTGCCTCCAAGACATCTGTTGCACGGGCTATGTGCACGGTTTGGGAAACCGTGCACAGCCTGTTCACAAGAAACTGCCTCCTTTAATAAGGCCTCATGGTTTGGGATGCATGGTAAGCCAAACCTTGCACCATCCATGCACCCTCTGTAGCTCTTTAAGAACAAGGGTCCAGCATTTACAAAACCTCTCAGGCCACCCGAGAAACTCAACGGGCCTTCTCCCACTACCAAAAACATTAAAAGGAAGGGTTACAACATTTAGAACCTTGTTCTGAAGCCCAGTCTTCAAAATAACCACTTCAGTAATCGAAAAAGTTCAAATTCCTTTGGGTTTTAGTCCGGTTCAAAACGTGGGTCATTTCAACCTTCCCACCTTAGAACTTCTTGTCCCTGAGAAGCCTTTGGGAACAACGTACACATCACCCAACCTACAAGGTTCATGAATCTTCATTAAAATGATCACGTTGTGTTCACAAACATCCAGAAAACCCCTAAGCATCCATTAAACCATATGGCACTTAAGCCACAAAAACTCGATCCAATGCTCATTTCCCAAATGAAACACCAAGACGGCCCTTCTCGAGCCCATCTACCTAGAGACACGAACCTGTCATCATCTCGCCAAGCATCCAACCACATGTACTTCACACCTTAGATTTTTAACATTAAGCAATCAACTCCAAACTATGGTTTGGACCACCATTGGAATTAACTTTCAAAGAATTCCCCAAGCGTTCCCACGACACTCCTAGCGTGATTTGAAACAGATCAAATGGTCAATTCCCCATCGGCCTCAAGGCCCAAGTCGAACCGATTGTTCATATAAGACACTGACCGACACAAAACACAGTCATATTTACCAGAAGATGTGCTAGATAATGGTATGTCATTGACCACAAAAATTAAACTAGAACCCCGAGTTAATCCATCTCCAGCTGACTATTTACAAGAACGCTCGACCTAAACAGCCGATGTACTTCAAACAGAACCACAACACCTTTCTCCCAAGCACCTTACATTTAGCACAAGCATGTTCACCGAATCCTACAACCGACTTTTGATGATGTTTCCAAGATCAAACCATACAGGAAACCACATATTCCATGTGCAATGCCAAAAGATAACCATCTGATCAAGCCCAACAACTTTAAGGCATTATAGCGGATAAGACCGACACTCTCTTAGTGCATCGAGAATGAGGACAAGATAGAGGACATGCTCGTCGCTAAATAGAATACACTAAGAGGTTTGAACAGATTCCATTTAATCATACTAGAATACTGGAAGGAAGAACACTCGAACATCAACTGGTCAACTTCACGGAAGGAACTCGGCTTCACCTGCCAACGCATTCAAACATTTTCAACTCACATTCCTCAAGCCATTCATACCTGAAAAAACCATTCCAGAAATAATTCAACAAAATGTGCTCCCAACCCTAGGATTTTCCTAGTCATCGAAGAGAAGGAAGATAAAATAGCTGATCACAAATGTGTTAGTACACAAACACCGCAAACGATCGTGTGATGCTTCTCCGCCACAATCACATCACCAAACAAATGAAGAAGATCCAGAAGAGGGAAACCAGCATGTCAAAACACATGAGCCATTCGAAATCCATACCGAACATTTGGAAGAAACAATTTTTTAACATCGGGCTACCCTACTGTGGAGATGACCCAAAACCGCAACGAAAGTCAAAACCCAACGACTACCCATCCGAACAGGGGTGTCATTAGAAAAACAAGAGTCCAACAAGGGACAACGACACCCGAACGACACCTCTCGTCAGAAAAATCACGGTACAAGAAAGGAATTAAAATGATAACGGTACTACCAACCATGGGCTAGCCCCTTACGGAGATCAAACATCGACCCTATCACCGGGTCATGCAAAACAAAGTCACCAGGCTCAAAACACAATCATCAAGAAATTGCTAAAAAACAACTCCTATGGAAACACCTATGGTCCCGTTCCAAGGAAACTCAACGAGAAACTCAAAACTACCCCATACACTAGGGTTTCAACACACCACTATGGGTCCCATTTCCAAGCCCTTTCTATTAAACCACATTAATCATTAACCATTTTAAAAGATCCAACTGCACATCCAAGAAAACAGGAAAGTTCCACAAAACTTCCTTTTTAAAACTTTATCATTCAAAGACATCCCATCTTTATCAATCAATCGAGAAAAACAACACCATTTAAACAAAAGGGAGACCGATGAGGGTCCCATTTTCTCCATCTCGGGTTCTTCAAAAACAAACCCCAATGAAATTAGTCAATTCATTTTAAAATTCAAACACCCCAACCAGGTTATCTCATACAACTCTTCACAAATGACCTACTCAGGCCCAGTTGCACATTTAACAGTTATCCATAACCTTTCAATTTAACAATTAGGAAACATTTTCCATTTAATCATTTCACAATACAACAAGCCTTTACATTAAATATAGGATTCCATTTCCCAATACATGAAGTGACCATACAATTCATGGATTGACAATTGGCTCCCATTTTTATCAAAACCAGATTCCAACCCAGAATTTATCATGCTCACATACGACGGTCCAACAATATGGGTGGCCACCTACCAATCTATAAAGTGCCCATACACTTTATAAATTAGCATTTGGATCCTCTTTTTAATGAAAAACAATTTACTTTGTCATTTTAAACTTAGTAGAATTTTACAGTGTTTTAAATACATTGCTTAACTTTTTCCAATTATAAGGTGCCCATGCACCTTACACTGAAAACTGGCTCCCTTTGTAATCACAATGAACAAATATAACTCATTCCATAAATTACCTATATAAAACATAGCATGTCACTACAACCAGCTAACACTGAGGCATGTTATAGAAATGAAGTAGGGCACATAAGAAAGAAAGGCAACATGGCATATTATCACTGAAACATGCTATTTATGTAGGAATGCTAATAAATACAAGGCATGGCATGAAATCAAGGAACCCAATTCGAATAAACAAGAAACCTAAAATGAAACTACATGGCATGGAACTATGCATGGCATGCTAATCCCTATGTGCCTATAATGATGCATGAAAGGTAGTTTCCTTTCCATATCAGGACAAGGGTAAAATTCAATGAATTTAATAAACCATAGGCATCAGAAAATACAACAGTTACTCAAGGTGAAACCATATCAACTGTAATAACAAACAACATGAACAAAAATTCCCAGCACAGGCCACATGGCCATTTCCTATACATAGGGTGATTAGTCCAAAGCATGACTATTAACCAAGCACCGACACATTCTTGATCTCCTTTCTATCAAACCAAAATAGTAAGGAAAAAGAAAAGAAACATCCCACTGATACCACTTTTTAACATCCCATCCTGACTTACCATCGAACCGGTGGCCGGACCGGTGGCTCACATGGCCTCAAGCATGTCTCCCCGTATGCCAGAGGCTTTCGACTAGCAGTGAGGGTCTCGGGAGGTGATAGTGGGGAGACTATACCCTCATATCCGAGTAACATAGCAGTATTATCAGAGGAAATATTATTCAATAGCTTATGTAGTAAACAATTGAAAGGAAAAAAGCAAAATACCGATAATAACCATTTTATAAAAGGTGGCAACCACTAGTTTACAATGCATGCATGTATAGATGATGATACATTTCTGAAATCAGCAAAGAATACATAATTCTCTACAAATAGTACAAAAAGAAAGAACAATAAAGTCTAACGGAAATACCCAGAGCATCCCAAGCTCCCGCTTGGTCCTTTTCTCCTAACTGCTCAGGTGAAAATAGCATAGCACACAACCTAGGTCCTGTAAGCAAGAAGGTCTACTCGGGTACCCCTGTGCAATGGCGGCCCAAGTAGGGTGTGAGATATAAATCTTAGTCGACCGAAACCACCTGTGTCTAACCCAATCCAGATAGTGTATAATAATTAAATAGTGAGAAGGTATGAAGAAATAAGTAAGAAGAATTACATAAGTATGCAACATCCATCCAGGTTCCCAAGGGACACCTGATGGTTATACCTGCTTCGGCTCGTGCCCGTAAAGTAACCTGATCATGTCACCACATATATATATATATATATATATATATATATATATATATATATGCATTTAGAGCATAGATGGAATGGGTAAAGAATGCCTCCCACCCATTATTCGAGATTAGCAGGCACGAGGTAAGAATGCCTCTCGTCCCTATGAGTCAAATAGAAAGGGGTAAGAATTCCTCCCTTCCATCACATTAATTCCAATGGTATGGGGTATAACTTCTTCCCATCTGTCACATTCATAATGTTGGCATGGGGTATAACTACCTCCCATTCATACATGTACTCATCAATAGATGTCAACTGGAAAGGGGTAATAACGCCTCCCATCCATACACGTATATAAAAATAGTGGGCACTAGGTAAGAATGCCTCTCGTCCCTAAACTAACTGGAAAGGGGTAAGAATGCCTCCCTTTCATACACGTATATAAATCACATTAGGAGTGGGGTATACATACCTCCCACCCATACGCAAAATAAGCTAGCATGGGGTATGCATGCCTCCCATCCATAATCTTACAAAGTAGATGGCATGGGGTATGAATGCCTCCCATCCAAGATCATGCACGTTCATTATCATCATTATAATACAATGCATAAGTAAGTACCTCTTATGCATTTCAAGTAAACATTCCACATTCATAATCAATCATATATCTCATTTCTATATAAGTTCCCATACACACGTTCATCGCAAGTATATATAATACAGCTCCTCTCAAGTATTTATAATAACATTAACATCATATTTATCACATTTATACATAAGGACACTCCTCTTATGTATCTATATCATGTAATTAACATATTCATATTACTAACATAAGTCGTTCTCCTTACGTTATCCCAAGGCGTGGTTGTACCACCCCAATCTGTTCATATCTGGTTTAACCATTTCATCTTGGAGGATATGTTTATCATTCATTAACCTTTTGACACCTTCTAGAAGAAACATTTCACATAGTCTTAAGTCATCCCACTTAGGTTACCATCTTACTCAATTTTACTAACATGGAAAATTGATCCAAATACAATTATCATCGCCATATTATTCTATTTACCTCAACAAAGAATGTTCACAAACAAAGACTCAAAGAGGAACCACAAAAATCCAGCAGGAAAGAATAAAAATTCTATTAGTACTTTTTATCTTGAAGACAGCGCACCTCTGATTGAGGGGTTTTATTATTAAATCATGAGATTAGTTACCAAGAATCCTCTTTTATCTTATTCCTGCAATTCACATGATTTGCACAAAAGAATTTAATCGGAACTAAACTTTCATAACTAAAATGATAATGCAGTGCAATATTAAAATCAATATTACTTTACTTAAATTAAAAAGGGAATGAGAGGGACCCTACCTCAAGGTGGATCCATCCGTCCACTCCGGATCTTGGTGCTTTCTAACTAAGAGTCTTAGGCAAGTCACCTAGACTTTGGAGACTTGAAACCATGCCAAAACTTCAAACACACTATAAATAACTATCTAGGAACTCATAAGAATAAAAATCCCCAAATCTGACAAGTGAAAAACAAAGGTAAAGGTGAAAACCTCACCCTGAAACCAAGCCGATGATCCGAAACCACCCGACCGCTTCGCCTTCAGCAGTGGTTGTCGAAACGCGCACCAAGGAGTCCCAACGGACCTTCTGCATAACCTAGACCAAAAAGAAGATTGAAAATCGGATCACCCTAAACCCATGGGTGTTTGGCCGATTCTCACAGGGCGACGAATAGGCCGAGAAGAAGCTGGGAAGAGAGAGGAGGAGGTTGAGATGTATTACCATGATGAATCAGAGAGAAATCGGGAGGAAAATCAGGAAGAAAAGGCATCAAAGAAGAGGACACAGGAGGGGTGTCGCGCGGCTCACAGGGGAGAGACCCTTGGCTTCATGCGGGTCGAGTGAAGGTGAGAGAGATATTAGATTAGGTTTTATGTTTTTATTTTCTTTTATTTTAAATTTAAACCAAAAATCTAAACTCACCCAAGCGCACAGTTTGACCCGCATGGTTTTCCAATCCCTGTGTAAACCGTGAGGAGTATTCTGTCTCCAAGACATTTGTTGCATGGGCTAAGCGCATGGTTTGGGAGACCGTGTACAACCTTTGCACAAGCAACTGCCTCTTTTAATAAGGTGTCACAGTTTGGGCCACACGGTTAGACAAACTGTGTGCCAATAGTGCACCCTCTGCAGCTCTTTAAGAACAAGGGTCCGGTGATTCCAAAACCTCTCAGGCCACCCAAGAAACTCAACGGACCTTCTCCCACTCCCAAAAACATTTAAAGGAATATTTCCAACCTTCAGAACCTTTTTCTGAAGCCCGGTCTTCAAAATGACAGGTTCAGTAATCGAAAAAGTTCAAATTTTTTCGGGTTTGTGTACGGTTCAAAACACGGGTCATTACAGGATTCAAATTTGTAATTCATCAGACATCAAAGTCATTTGAGTCTCATTATACTATGAAGGTTCCATCCTCTTTTACCCAAATATAAGATAAATTTCTAGGCAGAAAACCTTTTTAGGTTTACATATATACATATTGAGCATCCATGTGCAAATGAGAATTTGGATTGGTCTTGTCCAAACCATTTTAACAATTTAATAATTAAAACATATGCCTCTACTGGAAAGTCCTTAAATAATAAATGTAGAATTTTATAGGAAAGAAACTATAGTATCGTACCTCATGTCGATTTTGAAGTTGAAAGGCATGATGAAGGTCTTATCATAGAAGAGGAAGAATGGTTTTTTCTTACATCATGTCCATTATTTTTTGATGAATCAAGATGTATTTCGTTTTAATGAATATTTATGAGTTCATAAGTTGTTACAAATTAACATTGAATATGGATTCTGATCAAATATATATATAGAAAATTAATATTAGGCATTGATGTTTCAGATCATCTTAACTTTGTTAGACTTATCTGAATTGTCATCACGTGATGAAAATGAGGCCCCACAAAGGGTTATGATTCAGAAAAGAGGTCAAAATCCAAAGGGAAGAGGAATACATACAATGAATTTGGGATCCAGAGGGACATGTAGGTACTGAACAACTTTTGAATTCTTTCTTATGATGTGGGAACTCGATGTCTTGTTTTGATCTGTCTCTTTACTTGTATGTCTTATTTTTAGTAATAAAGGTTAGGTCATTGGTTTGGTTTCAAAAAACCTGGATTAAAAAATCATTATATAAAGAATAAAAGATATTATTTAAATAGAAAAAACTCCTAATCATTTAGTGGTAATTTAAATCATCATAATATAACTCCTGACACTAATATACAAGATGATTATTAAAAATATAAAAAATAATTATCTAATTTTTTAAAATTTCATTGAAATAAAAAAACAACAACCAAAAAATCAATGTTTTCTTATAGTGAACCATTTCTATATTATTGTTTTTAGAAAACCATAACTATATACTAAAAAATTATTTATTATGTTCCAATGTCAAAAAAATTATATATCTATAAGTTGGATATGTCTAGAAAATGTAGATACACATTTAGAGTTGCTCTTAAACATAAATTTGAACATGATTAATACATTATAAGGATATTTCATCCACATGAGTGGATGGAAATTTTAATCCACCTGAGGGAGGTCATCTTCTACCATAAGGAAAGAGATTTTTGAGGAGGAGTGGAAGGTCAATAGTGAGCCTGATTCTAAAAAACAATTGGATTTCAACCAATAATAGAAAAAGTATATACCAACAATTTGGAATCATTGGAAAATTACACCAAACTATAGGTATAACCTATAATAAATATATGACGAGTCATTGGATGATTTTTCACTAGGAACAATTTATAATAATGGTTTCAGTAACCATTATTATATGTAATTCCATATGAAATCCCTATACCAAGGATTTGGTTAAACTTTAAGTATGAGTATTTTATTGGAAAATAATTCTAGTGCAGAGTATTGATCCCATGTCATCTTAGTTATTTTCCAAAAAAAAATTACCACCCTTCTACCACAACTTACATATTCATACATATATATAAGCATAAAAAATATATTAATTTTGAATTATTAATTTTAATTGTTATTTTACTTAAAAAATCATGTATGAAATACCAATGGTACTGAAAAATCATTTGTATAGTTTGATATAAGAAACAATTATACCAAGGGACCTGTCATATTTATGGCATAGGTATATTGTTATATATGAAATTTAGAGTATTGAATTTTAGTGAAAGAAAAAAATTTCCATTTTAAATTTATTTAATTTATTATGATTAATCACTAAATTTTGATCCCTAGGTGTTGTGGTGAAGATAATAAATAAGGTTATAAAAATATAAATACCACAATGATTGAATAGTAACCCCCAATTATGAATAAAAAAACCATGGGTACGGAAAAAGGAGTTGGATCAGAAATTTTTTGTCTTTAGAAACCCTCTTAATTAACTAGGAGAATTAACTCAAAAATTATGCCATAGAAGAATGATATGTTACTACTAAAAACATATAATGGAGAAACAAGCAAAATTAATAAATAGAAATTATATGTACAAAACCATAGGATTTCTTTGATGAATAATAAATCGGTGTTGAATAATAATTATTTATGTTGAATAATTACTCTCCACGCAAATCATAATTTCCAATTATTTAACCTATTTGTAAAAAATATCTTTATTAAAAAATGATATCTTATTTTTTTCATAACTCCCTTCAATAAAATGATATCATATCTCCCTATTAGATAATTTATTTAAGTGTAATAATATGTCCTAACATCCTTTATTTCTATCCCATAAATGTCACTTGTGTTTTTCTAATGCTACATGAGTGTCTACACCACTAGAAATTATTTAAATCAAGTATATTTGTTAAAAGAATATCCTAGTTTTTTCATTGTGTGAATCTTCTACATATTTAAACGTTCTTGCTCAACCATATCCTAAAAAATTGATATTTACCTCTGGTGTGTTGAGTGAGTAAATAAAATATGGATTATTTAAATGTTTAAATTTGAATAAATTATAAAAAAAATAATAGAATATACTTATATGAATTCATGAACTCATCTAATAATATTCTAACCCAAATTTATGCGATGAAATATTTCGTCACTTCCTGGTATTACATCATAGTTATGGATGAGGCAAGAAATAAAAAAAATTTAAACATAACTTACATTTCCATTTGAATGAGTAAACAAATACTCTATATTGTCTTTTATTTTATCTGGATCACCTATAAAGTATGAATTGATAGAAAATATAGTTGTAAAATCTAATACACCATAACAAAATGTGTCATATTGGTTCTCCTTGATGTATATTAGGATCCTCTACATAATATTCCAATTCCGCAATCGAGGATCCTCTATACAACAATTAACTTTTCCCACTACATATGAAACATCTGGTCTAATAAAAACCATAACGAACAGAAGAATAATACTTAAAACATCTAAATCCATTTTAATTATCTACCAAGACTCATTGTATAGGATAACTTGAAGCTATTACAAATAGGGTTATTATATGGATATAGTTTAACATATTGAAGTGCTTCTAGATTTTTTTAAAGTAATTAATTTATGAAGGAAAAACCTTATGAATATTTTATACTCCATTATTTTTTATTTTAAAAATATTTATTTTTTGTCCAAAATACATCATTTAAACTCCCTTGTCAAAATTTTCCCCATTTTATGGATTTGAAATTTATAGCCTCTACAACTAACATGTCATCAACATATAATAGATGAATGATTATATCATTTCTGAAAAATTCTTAAACTATAAATAATGATTCAAATAATGTTTGTTTAATTAATTATCTTGATATATGAATGAAATATATTATACTAGCTTCATGGAACATTTATGAGACCATATAAATATTTTTTAAACTTACAAACCAAGTTATCCTTTAAATTTTATATAAAACCTTACAGTTGAAGTATAATTATTTTTTATCAATATCATCATATGGAAATTATATCATAACATATTGCTCCTCTAAATGAAAACTCTATGTAACACACATTTCAAAACCCCTTCAAACAATCATGAAAGTTACAATAGGAGATAATATTCCCTTAAAATCAATAGTTTCTGCTTAAGAATATGATTTAACTATTAACCACACATGAGAATGTTTCACCAGATCATTTATATATCTATTTATCATAATGATAAATTTTTTATTAATGGACATCCTCATTTAAGGTGATAAAATAATATCAGATGTCTTGTTCAGGTGTATATTTCTAAATTCCACTATTATATCCACCATATTTGAGGATTCATCATAAATTTTAGTCAACTAAAAAAAGATGGTTCTTCATCCTTTTTTAATAAGAAGTATGTAATATTTTTCACACTGACCTAATCTATGTTCTATATTGGTTCTCATTACACTTCTTTTGATTTTCATGGTTAAAACTCCTCATGTTCTTAACAATCATGAATTATTAATGATTTAGAAGAATCATGTTCTTTCTTTGATTTTTTTTCACCATGAATATTTAATTTATATATTATTTTTCTCTTTGTGTTAATCAATGTTTATTCACACATTTTCTTTTATTAAAATTGAAACCCCTACTAATGATAAGTTTATGGGATGTGGGGTATACTAAATGATTCTCTTTCACATGATCAGTGCATCACAAGAAGATTAATTTTTTGAATAATAAATCCAATTTCAATCTTTCTTGGTTATTAAATAGATCAGAAAACCAAAATTCAAAATGTATATAATTGAGAATAGCTAGCGGGTTTTAAGTATAAATCTCTATTAGTGTCCTTATATAAATTACCATTAAAGGATACCAATTGATCCCATAATAAGCATAATCCCTAATTCTACCCAAAATGTCTTTGATACTTCTGTAGCTTTCAACATAGGCATTATTAAATCTAATAATAATCCATTCATCCACTTTTCCAGACCACTAATCTGAGGATTTTATTCTAGTATAAATTAACTACCAATTCCTTTTTTGACAAGAAAATTTCATACACCTCCCTTGTATATTATACACTATTTTCAATCTGAAAAAACATGATCTTATTTCCAGATTCTCATTCCTTGTTAATTTTAAATTTTTTAATACTATGAAAACAATTATCTTCAACTTTATTATGTATACTAGATATCTCTAAGAATATTCTTCAATGAATGATATAAAGAATCATGATTCTCCAAGAGATATAATTGATGATTTTCAAGTGACGGAATAGATCATGGAAAGGTTATCTTATATGTTTTTAATTCATTTTTACAATATTATCATAATTTTCATGATCAAAACAAAATATTTAAAACAATGATATGATTGATTTATAAGACTAAGAAGTAACATCATGTTAGTAAGAATATTATTTACTCATTCAGACGTATGAAATTTTTTTTGAGTCCATAATTTTGTTAACTCTACTACAGAGAGAGTGGGTGTGAAACTTATCTCTACTTCCTTGAACATTTCTCCTAGATATATATTCAAAAAATAATATTTTTCCACCTAAATAACAAAAAGTTCACATCCTAACATCATTATTATTCCTATCACATTGTGATTGTTAAACTCAATATCATAAAAATATTCTGGAGTCAATATATTTTCCATGAGGATATTCACATATTGTACTCTTTATATGTTGTATATCGTAACATTATGAATCTTCAATTTTACTATTCCAACTCCAATGATCTTCAAAATGTCATTTTTCCCCGTGTAATGAATTTCTTATGGGGTTTTTTCATATTGATTAAACATTTCTCATTCATAATTTGTTGTGATATGTTTCCCTTAGGTCAATAATCTATGCATTTTCGAGGTCATATATATTTACACTTAATAAAACTGCATCACTAACTACTATTTCACCTCCATAAAATTTACACAGTACATTTCCATATGAATTAATTATCTATTTTTTTAACTATCTTTTTTTCTTGAAGGGGTCCTTATTTAATTTATTCATTGATCATTGTGTGATCCTTTGGCAGTGAATGAACACCCAAATATGAATGTTATATACATTAATAAAAGCAATATGCATTGAAATAAAAAATCATATAAAATAGATAATACATGGTATGTATATGAAGCAACCATATTCTTCCTCATACACCAAAGTATAATTATTGAATAATATGTCACATAGTAGATCAATGACTAATTCCTCTATGGGAGATATATTGTTTGTTGGATCTATGGTTGTTTCTTAAGGATGCCTGTAACCCCAAAGGGATACTAGTGTCTCCACTGATAGTGGTGAACGGGCTATGAGAATGATGAAATCATTAAGAATATGGATTGGAAGTGATTATTTTTTTTTACTATAGAATGTATATGTTAATAACACACCAAAAAAAGAGATAATTGTCTCCTTTTATATGTGAAGTCTTGATATTCTTCAATGAATGAGGAACATGATAGTCATTATCAAATATTTCCACTACCTATTAATGTTTTCAAATTTCATAATGCAACGAAATTAATATATTCTCATTAGATTAAAAAAATGGAAACCTCATAGGAGGAATGGAATATAATAATTCAATTCACATTCTACATGAAGATATTTTCTACATACCGAGAAGGTGTACATTCATCATATGAATGTTTATTACATGAATATATTACATACATCATTATAATGCATTAAAAGCATCATGTCTATGAATTATCTTTAACATCCCTGGTAAATAATGAATAATACATATTTTATATTTATTGATATTTTTGAATTAAATATTAATTTTACTTAAAGGGGATGCTACATTTTATAGCGTACCCGATACGCAACAACGGGTTTCTTTGAAATGTTATGTTGCACACTAACAATATAATATTATTATTTTAAATGGTAGTTAAACTCTAGCTATTTTATTGGTAGGAATGAATAAAACTAACTATAATATGACTATAAATGTTTGTTAAATGTATTTACATTTATCCAATAAAAATTTATAGGCTTAAAATGTGAATGAATCTAATTTTCAGCTTAATTTAAATTAAAAGCACTATTTACCGCATTTTAATATAAAAACATCTTTAAATATAGTTTTTTTCACTTTAATACATTATATTTTACCAAATAAAATCCTAATTTAAAATGGAGACATCAAAATTTACTTTGTGTAATTTTTTTGAATGTTTCCGATAATGTTCAATTTTTATGAATAGTGAAAAATACTGTATTTTAACTCGAAACTTCCTTTTAATCTAACTTATTTATATGTCTAGATTACCTTTTTAATTTGTTATTAAGTGTAATTAGAATATATTTTTACTATTTAATCCAATTATGGTCATTGTAATTAATTTCACATAGAAATTGGACATAAACAAGTGTCTATCTTCTGATAGTTAATATTTTATAAAAACACGCTATTTGTTTTAACAACGGGAATTAATTTTAAATTTATTAATTCCACTTTTACGTTTTGAATTTGAATAAAGAGACATAAATTTTGAATTCATAATATAAAATATTGCTTATGCTGAATTTTGGGTAGTTTTATGAAAAACATCAATTTTGTGATGAATAGTGAAACCACTTGGTAGTAATTAAAAAAACTGAAGTTTTCATTTAAATGAAATTTTACCACTTTTGTGAATTTAATTTCGAAAATATGAAAAAAGTGGTTGTTATTATTAAGTAAATTGTTATTCAATAAAAAAATTTTTTGTGAATAGTAACTTTTGACTTTTATTTACCGCGGTTAAAAGTAAATAGGTTAATTGAAGGTAAAAATAATATTATAATAATTCAAAATTACCATAAAACTTGTCCAAAACTTATTGGTTGAGTCATTTACGACCATGGGCATCTTTGGGTCAATTGTGAAACCCCATTGAGCCACATGGGAGTGACAATGACACTCTAGATTAATTAACATAAAGTAAAGGCAAAACGACAAAAACAAATATCATTTAGAAAATTAATTTTTACAAGGGGTTATATAAATTATATTTTCGACTATAAATATTCATTGGAAATCTAAAAATATTTCCTACATCATTGTATTTTTTTATAATTTTTAGACATCAAATAAATTAAATTATTTGTGACACAATAATGATGTGGTATTTATCTCATTGATAAAAGATTTAAATAAATAAGATTATAAATATTAAAACAATATCCAAACCCTATCTAATTCTTATTGTATGATTTTATATCGAACATGAGTCATCATATCTTTGATTTTAGTTAATTTTGGAATTTTATAAACCTAATATCATATTATAATAAAGTAATATTATCACACATTCCTAAAGAGCCCATCCTCCCCCTTATAAAAATCCACCACTTCTACCCAATTCCTCACACCACTCAAGCCTTTTGGATCATCAAAAATCTACCTTATTAAGATACCTACATCCCTATCCTCCTCATAGAATCCTTACCTTAGGAACAAGGTACTTAAAGAAGTCGTTTTGGTTCAAACCAAAGAAAGTTACCCAAATTAAAGGTAACAGTTTGTCTTATCTTTTTTTTCTTTTATTTTACTTCCCCTAACCATAAAACCTTTTTATTCCATTATTTTATAACAACACCAGTATCATAAATATATTATGATGTTTTATGAAAATTATTTGAACTACACTAAATCACACCTCCATCTAATGGGTGAAGAACATACAGTTTTTGTTGATGGAAAACTAACGCCTCACGAGACAATGATTGTTCGATTATCTCCTACCCCCTATCATGGTAGCCATTAAGATGAAACTATATTTATATATTATATATGTTATGTTTATTTTTTCATTATTATTCTATATTTTTCTTTTATATCATACCTTTATGGTTTCCAATATGGGAAAACGCGATAATTTCATTTGAAGAAGTGCGGACTACCGCCCCCTCAAAGTGATATGACTCGTTAATGCCATATGTTGGATGTATAAAGGATAGAGTTAATGATATTATATATGATATTATAATGGACGTATAATATACATGTGTATCATTATGTTTTAATACCATTAAAATAATAAATAGAAATGAAAGTAGCGTTCATACGTACGTACGGCTTACCGTCTCCCTAAACGGTGCATTTCATTTCTTACCTCCAAATGATATGTGATGTTATAAATATATATATATATATATATATACTGTATATATATGAAAAATATGATATCTAAATAACTAATATCATTCTGGATATAATGAACTATTGACTGCATGGACAACATGTAAATATAAGGTGTTCATTTTTGACTCATGTACCAAATATCGACAAAACGAACGTTATTAGATTAAATGATGAAATAATGTTTATAACATGGTAATAAGTGATATAAAAGGAATAATAAAATTTAAAAATGTTCTTAAGAAATTATAAATTAAATTTCTATTATTATTCAGCAGATTAAAGAATGAATGAGTCTTGTCAGACACGAGGTAAGGGACTTCGTCTCAATCTCCTTTCATTGAGGCATATTTTGTTTTAATTCACAATTTTCTTTTATAAGCTGTATAAACACCTTTTACTTTTCATTTCATTCAAATGGAATATTTTTCTACGCGGCGTTTTACTAAAAAAATGAATGTTTCTTTTTAATGTAAGTGGTGACAACGACCTTTCCGCCGCCATGAGTATTATTTGATCTTTGGCATCCTTAATAAGCCGTAATATTTTTAAAAGGAAAATAAATACCATATACTCTTTTATATATTTTGGTATTGAAAATGGTTTTGATAATGGATTTGTTATGTCAATAAATTTAAATTATATATTGTGATTGAAATGTGTAAATTTTATCTTTCTTTTATGTTTGTTTTATGTGTTACGAATATATTATAGTTCATGGGAATTGTTTATGTATATGGGCTGTTCTGTGATAAACCTAGGGTGGGTGAGCCCGAGATAGCTCTCCAGTGCATTGGTTAACATCAAAGTGGAAAATGGGGATGTTTCTCCTAAGATATTTAGGTAATATACTGTGATGGGTATTCCAAAGTAACACCCTATATAGCTATGATAGCAACAATGTAATGTATGATATGGATTTTACAATTTGCCTTCATGATTTATGATATCTATGTGTTATTCATAAATCTTATGATTTCATGAGGTAAGTAAAAGTGATTAATTTTTGAATGTACTTATGAACTAATGTTTTCTATCTTTGTTTTATAACCCTTACTGAGCTTTTTATGCTCATCCCAAGATTTGAAATTTTTTTCACAGGACTTATAGATGAATAGGGTCAAGTATGAGATTAAGGAAAAGTCATGCTATCTAAAACAAGAAACTACAGTTGAATCTTTTTTTCAAGAGTTATTATTTTATGAAAAAAATGAAAACTGAGTAGAATTTTCTACTTTTTAATCTTTTGAGATGTAATAGTTATTTCCTAATTCTATAAAACTCTAATCCTGAAAAGATCGTTAATGTGAATTAATTCATTTAATTCAATATTATTAAATGTTTTAAGGCAGAGTCCTTATAGTTTGTATCAGAGGTCAGTTTAGATAACTTTATCAGTTATGCTATTGTTAAATGAATTTCCATAAAGTAATTTATGTTAATATTGAAATCATATAGAATTTACATATTACCATGTTGCTTCGCCTAAGATATTTCTATGTTCATAATGGTTTTCTATAGAGGAAACATGGTAGCTATGTTTGGATGAAAACAGCAGGAAGACAACCTTCCAAATCAGTAACCTGAGATGGTCGGAATCTGAACTGAATAATCTGTTGGAGTGATGACATAGTTGACTCAGGCTATAAATGGTGGTGGTATCCATGTATGAGATCATCCATATCAACTATAGAGGAACATGTCAGTATTGAAGCATTTCATGAGGCAAGATCCCCTATCATTCAGAGGATCATCTGACCTGGTTCTAGTAGAATGATGGATTAAAGAACTATAAAAGATTTTCGATGTCATGGGTTGTCCAGAACATCAAAAGGTTTATCTCGCTATTTACCATGTTGAATTTCAAGTTGATCAATGGTGGTCGATGGTAAAAAATATCAGGGATAGTGAGGAGATTGATGCTCTCAATTGGGATGAATTCAAAGTTATGTTTCATGAGAAATATTTTCCTAAGGTGGTTTTCCTTAGAATGGAAAATCAATTCCTAGAATTGAGGTAGGAGGATGACTCAGTGGCTTCTTATGAAGAAAAATTCACTCAACTGTCAAGGTATGCTCCAAATCTCATACGAGATATTGTTAGTAAAATCAACCATTTTTACACAAGATTAAAGCCAAAATATCAAAGGGATTTAGCTTCTCATGGGTTCAAAATCTATAAAAAACATGTTTTTTTTTGCAGAGAAGGTGGAAATGGAGTTCGATAATGATCATTTGTTATTTAAAAAAATATAATAATAGGTTGAGGTGGTAGGAGAAAGGGAATAACTCTTCAAAAAAGTATGATTGTAAGAAAATTAAGTTTTCAGTTTGTGAAAATTGTGGTAAAAATCATGCTGGGGAATGTCTTTTGAATTTTGGTATGTGCTACTAATGTAGTAAAATGGTACATATGGCTCATAATTGCACTAAAAAAGATCATGGTAACAGTAAGACAATATCTTATTTACTGTCAGTAAACTTTATTAAGTGCAATGAAATGGGTCATTATGAAAATGAGTGTCCAACAAATAACTCAACTGAGGGAAAGTAGCCAGAATACAAGCAGAAAGGGGTAGTGAAATCCTTTGCAACTACTTCAGCAGATGTTGGGCCATCAAATGAAGTAGTAACAGGTACACTATTTTTTTGTTCCGATTATGCCAATGTGTTGTTTGATTCAGGGTCTACACACTCTTTCATTTATGAGAAGTTTTCTAGTAAATTGGGAATTCCATCTAAAGATATTAATATATAAAATATGGTAAAAACATATTGAGGAAATTTTGAGACAAAAAGAAAACACAGGAACATTTTTCTCTTTGTGTGCAGAAAGAATCTACCTACAATCCTAATTGTTTTTCCTCTAGTAGAGTTTGATTTTATTTTGGGTATGGACTGGCTTTCTTTTTATTATGCTAAGATTGAATGCATAGATAAAGGGGTTTCTTTTCAGAATTATTTTCAGTTTTTATACAAGAATGAACCCTTGCATTTAATAACCAATTAAGAAGGTGAGAAACATGTAAAAGATGGAAATGAAAGTTACCTTGCATATATTGTTAAAAATAATGTAACTATTCAGATTAATGATGTGCCTGTGGTAAATGAGAACCTTTATGTTTTTCTTGATGAGTTTCCTGGTATTATACCTGATCGGGAAGTTGAATTTACTATTTACATAGTTCTTGATGCTAAGACAATTTCAAAACCCCCTTATCAAATGACTCAAATTGAACTTTTAGAGTTAAAGAAGCAATTGTAGGAGTTATTAGATAAAGGATTCATTAGACCTAGCACATCACCATGGGGATGTTCGATCTTATTTATTACAATGAAATATGTTTCCATGAGACTTTTCATTGATTACAGATCATTTAATAACATCACTGTTTAGAACAAGTTTCCTTTGCCTCATATCAATGATTTGTTTGATCAGCTCCAGGGAGCTCAATATTTTTCGAAGATTGAATTGAGGTTGGGGTATCAATAATTGAAAGTAAAGGAATTAGACATTCCGAAGAACACTTTTCCTACTAGATATGGTCATTATGAATTTTTAGTTTGGCATTTTGGTTTAACCAATGTATCTTATGTATTCATGGATCTTTGAATAGAATTTTCCATGTGTTCTTGGATATATTTGTGGTTGTGTTCATTGATGATATTTTGGATTGTTCCAAAAGTAAATAGGAACATGAAATTCATTTAAGGGTTGTCTTGCAAACCTTAAAAGAAAAGATACTTTATGGGAAATTACGCAAGTGAGAGTTTTTGTTGCAAAAAATTTCTTTCGGTGGTAATATTGTTTCGAAAAATGGAATAATGGTTGATCCTGCTAAAGAAAATGTTGTTGAAGAATGGCCAAGACCCACAAGTATAACCAAGATTCATAGTTTTCTTTGTTTGGTGGGTTATTACCCGAGTTTTGTTGAAACTTTTGCATGGTTATATAGTCAAATGACTAAGTTAACTCGAAAAGGTGTTAAGTTCATCTGGAAAAAATAATGTGATGATTATTTTTATGAATTGAAAGGAAGATTGGTGAATTTTCTAGATTTTTCACTACCATACAGAAAAGGTGACTTTGTTATCTACAGTGATGCTTCTTTTAACGGACTTCATTGTGTCCTAATGAAAAATGATCAAGTAATTGCTTATGATTCATTTCAGTTGAAACCAGATGAGTTAACTTATTGTACACATGTTTTCTAATTAGTTGTTGTTTTTTTTTTAAAATCCAGTATCATCATCCACATGGAGTAAAATGTAAAATATATACTAATCACAAAAGTTTAAATTATATATTCACTCAAAAATAATTGAACATAATAAAGAGGAGATGGTGGGAATTAATCATGGATTATGATTGTGCATTCCATTAACATCAGGAAAAATAATAAAGTGGATGATGCTTTGAGTCGAAAAATTAATGCTTCATTAACCATGTTACATTTGGAAAGATCCTTTGGTTTTTTATTTGATAAACTTTGACATAGATTTTTTGGTGCATAAAATGCTTTTGTTTTGTATTAGGTGTCAATGAGATCATCTCTATCAGATAGAATTAAGAAAGCATAGAAGGAAGACAGTGATTTATAGAAAAAGGTAGAGTTAGTTCAGAAGGGTATGTTGCTCGAATTTAACATTGATAATGACTGTGTTTTGAGATTTGGAAAGAGATTATGTGTGCCTTGTGGTTCATAGTTGAATAATTAGTTGTAATGTGAAGCTCACAGTTCCCTGTTTTCAGTTCATCCTGGAAGTACTAATATGTACACAGATATTTGGAAGTATTACTGGTGTGATGGAATGAAAATAGATGTTTTTGATTTTACTGTGAAGTGTTTGAATTGTCATTAGGTTAAAGCAGAGCGGTAGTAACCGAAAGGGACGCTTCAGCCTTTAATGGTGCCAAATTAAAAATGGGAAAATATATCCATGTACTTCATTGTGGGATTACTGAAGACATCTCGAGGTAACAATGCAATTTGGGTTATTGTTAATCGATTGACTAAATCTGTTAATTTCCTTCCTATTCGAGATACTTTGTCTATAGATCAACTTTCTTAGTTTTATGTTAAAGAGATAGTCAGGTTGCATGGTGTTCCCCTCTCCATTGTATCTGATTGTGATCCCTTGATTACTTCTAACTTTTGTAAAGGACTTCAGAAGTCGTTGGGTACATAATTAAATTTTAGTATAGCTTTTCATCCTCAATCAAATGGGAAATCAGAACAAACAATTCAGATATTGGAGGATATGTTACGTACTTGCTCAATGGAATATAATGGAAGTTGGGACCAACATCATTATTTGGTTGAATTTTCATATAATAACAGTTTTCATTCTAGTATAAAGATGGCTTCATTTAAGGAATTATATGGAAAGTGTTGTCGAAAACCATCTTTTTGGGATAAAGTAGGTGAAAGAAGCTGATGGGACCAGAATTGGTACAAGAGATGGCAGAGAATGTTCAGTTGATTTAGAAGCACATGATAACAGGTCATATTAGACAGAAAAGTTATGCAGATAACCGGAGTAAGGATGTTATTTTTGAGGTAGGTGATCATTTCTTTCTAAAAGTTTCACCATGGAAATTATTGATGTGTTTTGGTATGAAGGGAAAGATGAGTTAGAGGTTCATTGGACCTTATGAAATCCTGGAGAAAGTTGGATCAGTTTCATATAAAGTGGCTTTACCTCCATGTTTATCCTAGTTACAAAATGTTTTTCATGTTTCGATGTTGAGAAAGTATATGCCAGATCCATCTCATGTTTTAAGAGGAGAGGGAGTTTAGTTGGAAGAGAATCTCTTTTATGAAGAACAAGCAGTCCAGATTCTTGAACAAAGAGAGAAAGTGTTGTGAAATAAGGTAATTCACCAGGTAATGGTTTTGTGGAAAAACCATATGGTTGAAGAGGGAACATGAGAATCTGAAAATGCTATGCGAGATAAATACACCCACTTATTTGATAACTGAATAAATATTACGAGGACACAATTTCCAAAAGAGGTGAAGGATATAACATCCTAGGTAAATAAATAACAAGACATATTTCTTATATATTGATATTTGTGAATTAAATATTAAATTTAGTTAAAGGGGTTTCTACGTTTGATAGCGTACCCGATACACAAAAACAGGTTTCATTGAAATCATACATTACACACTAACAATATAATATTATTATTTTAAATGGTAGTTAACTCCAAGCCGTTGTATTGGCGGGAATGAAGAAAACTAACTAAAATATGATTATACATGTTTATTAATGGAATTTACATTTATCCAATAAAAATTTAGAGGCTTAAAATATGAATGAATCTAATTTTAAGCATAATTTAAATTAAAAGGTCGATTTACGACCTTTTAATGGTGAACCCTATTTAAATATAGTTTTGGCCACATTAATAGAGTCTATTTGGCCAAATGAAATCCTTTTTTAGAATGGGGATATTAAAATTTACTTTGTGTAATTTTTTGGAATTTTTTCGATAAAGTTCATTTTTTAATGAATAGTGAAAAATACTGTATTTTAATTCAAAAATATCATTTAATCTAATTTATTTATATGGTTGTATTACCTTTTTAATTTTTTTAAATGTGAAATTATATTATATTTTTACCTATTTAATCCAACGTTGGTCATTGGAATTAATTTCACTTTGAAATTTGAAATAAACAAGTGTCAATCTTTTGATAGTTATTGTTTTATAAAAACATGCTATTTGTTTTAACAACGAGAATTAATGTCAAATTAATTAATTCAACTTCAATGTTTTGAATTTTTAAAAATAGATATCATTTTTGAATTTGGGAAATCAAATATATCTTAGGATGAATTTTTGGTAGTTTTCTCAAAAAACATCATTTTTTGATGAATAGTGAAACCACTTAGTAGTAGTTAAAAAAACTGACTTTTTCATTTAAATGAAAATTTTACAACTTTTGTGAATTGAATTTCAAAATTACAACATACATGGTTGTTGTTATTATGTAAAATTTCGTTCAATAAGATTAAAATAATTTTTGTTAAATAATATCTTTTGAGATTTATTTACCACGGTTAAAGGTAACACTACACCAGAATAGGCATTTAGCGGCGGTTATTTTTTCCTTTAGCGGCAGTTATAACCGCCGCTAAATGGTGTAGCAGTGGTTTCTAGAAACCTCCGCCTAATATGGAGTCGCCAATCTTTTCACGGTGGTTATTGTTTTTTATCGGCGGTTTAAGGAAAGCGTCGTAGTTTCCTCATTTCGCTGCGGTTTTAGCGGCGGTTATAACTGCCGCTAATAAATTCAAATCCAGCGCCGTAAAACCACTGCTAAATCCAAGTGAACCACCGCAGGATGAGACTGCCCTGATGCGACTATTACATGGCGGTTATATCCTCCGCTAAACGTATATTTTATTTTACGTTTAGCGGCAGTTTTTAACATTTAGCAGTGGTTTAAACCGCCGCGAAAATAGCTACCAACTTTCATTTTGCGGCGGTTAAAACCGCCGCTAAAAAGCTACCCAGAAAAAAAATATTTTTTTGATTCTGCTGCCCCATAGCCTGAAAACCAAATCAAACCACATATAACAGAGAGAACAATTCTAATAAATGAAAAAAATGCAATATCATGGTTCGGTATTAGGGAAAGAGGTGAATCTAGAGGTTAAAGTGAGTCAATGGGTATGAGAAAAGATAGGGGACAGTTCAGGAAATATAGAAGTTAATCTACAAACAAGGTAATCAAATTTTTTAAATGTAAACAACCTGGACATATCAAGAAAAATTGTACTAATAGGAAGGGTGACTTTAAATATAGTAATAATGACCATTCCCTATTAGTTGAACAAGACTTTGACACTACTAATGTGTTAAATGTCGCTAATATATCTATCTTATATGAATAGACCCAGGATTCATGATACTCATTCCACATGTGACCAAATAAGAAATTCTTTACTGAATTAAGGGAATTGAATAATGGTGAGGTATTTCTAGGGAATAATATGATCGGTCACATCATGGGCATAGGCTCAATTTTACTAGAGCTTCATGATGGGTCTGTTAAAACTCTTGAATAAGTTAGGTGGGTACCTAAATTAAAAATAAACCTATTATCCCTAGGAACCCTTGACCAGAAAGGGCACAGCTTCAAGTCTGGATCTAGAAGCCTTAGAGTTTCCCAAGGATCCCTCACTGTAATAAAGGGAACCCTTCGCAATGGTCTGTTTGTGTTAGATGGAAAAGTGTATAGAAATAATTTTAATAGTTATTATGGTTCATAATGTGATTCCACCACCTTATGGCATAGGATACTAGGGCATGTTATTGCCATGGGTCTTAGTGAGCTTAAGAAACAGTACCTTCTAAGTAATATCACTCCTAACAGTTTACCTTTTTGTGAAGACTGTGTATATGGTAATTCTAGGAGAATTAGCTTCAGTAGATCCATGTTTAAGGCTAAGGAACCTCTTGAATGTGTAAATTCTATCTTGTGGGGTTCTTCTAGGGTTACCTCCCATGGTGGTGGTTTATACATTCTAACCATTATTAATGATTTCTCTAGGACAGTGTGGATTTATATTATTATGCACAAGTCAGATTCCTTTCAGACTTTTATGAAATGTAAAGTTGCGGTAGAGAGTGAGACTAATAAGAAACATAAGGCCTTAAAAACTGATAATGGTTTAGAATATTTATCCAATGAATTCATTGAATATTTTGAATCTGAAGGAACTAAGATATATCAGACTTTTTTGGAAACTCCATAACAGAATGGGTTAGCAGGGAGAATGAATAGGACTGTTCTTGAGAGGTTATGGTGTATGGTATCCCACTCAAAACACTCTAGGTCCTTCTAGGCTGAGGATGATTCAACAGCAGTGCACCTCATTAACTATTATCCATATTCTGCTAACTCCTTTATGACACCTGAATAAATTTCGAAGGTCACACCACCAAATCTAGCTCACCTTAGGATATTTGGATCCATAGCTTACGTGCATTCATGTAATGATAAGATAGCTGATATGGCTATTAAATGAATATTTTTGGGATATCTAGAGGGAGTTAAAGGGTATTATTTATTGGTAGATAATCCAGGTTACTAGAAATTCATCGTTAGTTGCGATGTGGTCTTCCATGAATCTGGTGTGACCAGCGACAAAGTACCTGAACCTGTTGTAGCTCCTGATGAAGCTGCATGACCCTTAGAGGTCCCAACACCTTTAGGTGTTGATGTTCCTTTAAGATCAGGTGACCAACCTCAGTTCAGTTTTGGTCCTGCTCCTTTGGTTACCCAAGCCCAGCCTAAATCAGATCCCAATTTGGAATCCGAACCTGAGGACTAAGAACATGTTGGCCAGATCAACAATTAGCTTACCTGAGATAAAGAAAGGAGGGTTATTAAACCTCAATCCCACTTCAACTAGTCATACATTGCTTCATATGCTTTCAATGTATCTTAGGAATTGTTTAATGATGAGCCTAAAACTTTTAAGTAAGCTTTTAAGTCCAAAGAATATAGTAATTGGCTGAGATCAATACAAAAAGAAATGAATTCCCTTCTTAAGAACAACACCTGGGTTGTTGTTCCAAAACCCAATAACTTGAAAGTTATAGGTTCAATATGGATTTATAAAAAGAAATAAAGCAGTGTAGGAGAGTCTAAAATCAAATTCAAAGCATGCATGGTGTTTAAAGGTTTTCTAAAATATAAAGTCATTGATTATTGTGAAATATTCTCTCCTTTTTTAAGCATTCATCCATTAGAATTATGCTTGCATTTTCTTCCAAACTTTATTTTCATGTTGAACAACTCGATGTAAAAACTACTTTTTTACACGGTATTCTTGATGAAAGAATTTATATAAATCCTCTAGAAAAATTTTCAAAAATTTTCAAACCAAACCATGTTTTTATTTTACATAAGTCCTTTCATTGGATTAAATAGTCTTCAAGACAATGGTATAAAAGGTTTGATTCCTTTATGATTGTGAATCAGTTTTATATAAGTAGATTTGATGCATGTGGGTATTTTAAAACTGTTAAACATGAGTCTTTTTACCTTTTATTATATGTTGATGAAATGTTTTCAATATGTAAAAATATAGAGATCATAAATTCCGTTAAGAACCAGTTGAACTGTGTTTAGGGTGTGGATAATAACCACATACCATATGAGAATGCAATGGAAGAATGCCTTATCAAGGATTGGAACATGGTGTTGAAATCATAATAGTCATTATAATTAAAAAATGATAACAAAACTTACTATTAGGATACAGAAATGAGTAGATCAGATTGAAAAAACAAAATGTATCCTGAAACTCATAATGTTGAATGAAAAAAATGTATATGTCATAGTTAAGATTATAAATCGTTCCATAATCATGCATGTATGATGCATTAAATTACCATTTCCGGATTGATGTACCCCATCAAGAATGAGAACTTCTTATTTTGTTTTTTTCAACTGATGTACCCCTGTAAACAGAAACAGTATAGTATGTTTATCTTACTTTAAGGCACACCATATGCATCATTGTCTTGCGTACAGAAGGTGTAAATCAAACATTTTATGCATGGACCCAAATTGTGTGCTTCGCACTTGTTGAACGGCGCCAGCTATTTTTCATCGTGTAGCAAGGATTCGTGGAAACACTTCTATACATTGCTGTATTTTTGGGCAATGAGAGCATAGTTTTTAAATGTTGCAACTATTCATAAACATCAAGACATATCAATATATCATGAAATCCATTTATAAGTTATTTGAAAATATAGAGTCATGAATAAAGGGATAGAAATCTACTGGGAGGCTTACAGTTTTCATTTGTGTACTCCTATATCCATAAAAATTCAACCTTCTATCACCTGGTTTCTCTATGCAACCATGTTACGACAACCTGAAATCATATTGAAACAAAATATTGATGCATAAAAAGGGAATATAAGTGGATAAAATATGAACACCATTAAAATACATGATATCTGATTAATACCCTAATTGAATTGATTATTTAATCTAAACACATGTATAACCTGAATGTTGTTCATACGTTGACATCATCCTTGCCAAAGGGGACATCATATTATGCATTGCCTTGTGGTCTCTGAGTAATCATACTACATATAAAATTTATAACATCATTATACAAGAAAGAAAGAAAAGAACAATCAACACCTTAATGCAAAGGTCAAACATACTTCAAATAGGCTCACTTCTGGATAAGAGAGTCCTAAACATCAATTATAAAACCGAGTAGTCCGGTGCATACTGTAAATCCAGATCCATGAATCAATCAAAGTAAAATAGGTAGCAGTCTGAAAGAATCAAGTGAGATGGATTTGATCAATCCTTGAAGCAATCAGGATCCTCAGCAAACCCAGATAGCCATGAATATAGCAGATTTAATGGGAAATGAGGCCGTAAAACCATCCAAATAGAGGATGAAACCCAAAACAGTCAGATATGTTCAAACAATAAACATGCCAACTGAAAACTCAACTGACCATAATCCAGGAAGATATAGAATAGGATGACAGCTTCAATCCAGATCAAATCGGTAATCAGCTTTATGTACAACCTTCTTCTCTATGGTTAATTATCCTATATTTACATGAAAAAAGAAATTATGGTAGAGTGAGGGGAATGAAAAAAGAAATTTCGGAATAAATTCAAGTGGTATTAATGAATTAATAAACTTAAAGTGTCTACACAACATTCAGTACCTATAAAAAAATAAAAACAACTAAAATTGATTTATTGAAACAAGATAAACAATAAAATTTGAAAATTATTAGGGATTATCGATGTGTTTAAATTTTGGTATTGCTTAACATATTAACAAACCTCTCCCACACACTAAATCTCGATATTGTCCCTAATGTCGACACTAACATGGATAAGCTGGTAAATTCAATTTTATGTTCTAAAAAAATTAAAAAATTCAGTAAAAAAACATGTTCAAAAGGGTTAAAAGAGAATAAAATGTTGTTTTTCACAAAACAATTATCTAAAAACAATTTATAGAATAAAAAAAATTATTCTCAGTGGTTACCACATCAAAAATTCATTTCAATATTGAAATATGCATACTAGTGCATGTTGAAAGAAATGTGTATAAAAATTTATAGAAAAGAACAAGATTACTCAGCACTAATACACGAACATAAACAATATACTTAGTAGTAGAAAACATCATATTGAAGAATAAAAAACGTCTTCCATATTTATTTTTTCAAAATTATTCATAGAAAAAATAATTAGCAAGAGATGATTTAAAATGCATGTAAAAGTGAACAGAATATTAATCCCAAAAATCCCTAAATTAAATGCTTAATTTCAATTTATATCCACTAAAATTTTCCCACTTATTTATTTTAGAAACTCTATCTTCAAATCATTAAATCTATTAAAGCTAAAAATAAATTAACATAATATTCAATAAATTTCAGCTCAAATAATATGTAACCAGAGTTTACAATTTGAGGGTGTGACTCAAATTGTTTCAGCTTGTAGTTTCTTTGAATCATTGTAAAGTGTTTAGCATCTACCCCACATGATAATAATGTACATATTATCCCCAAATGGATTATTCACTACTAAATATAGTGAATAATCATGGTGAATAGGAAGAACATCAGAGTTATATTAATTCTAATTTATTCACTCAAAAGAAACACTAACGAAACAAAAATAAAATTCTAACACTATAAAAGTTTAGTTACTTCCCCTAAACTTATTCCAACTTATAACATCCAAACGTGCTAGTTTACAGGCCTTCCAACCTATAAACTCACAACCAGAAAACTTGAAAAAATTAAAACATTCAAATATGAATCTAGAAAAAATATCATTGTCTCATGAAAATAAAAAAACAGAAGACATGTAAATATGAAAACATGTATCCCCTGTAACACCCACTCCCCCCTGCTCCAGCCCCCTGTCAACTTATAACATCCAAACCTTCTAGTTTACAGGCCTTCCAACCTATAAATGCACAACCATAAAACATGAAAATATGAAAACATTCAAATATGAAACTAGAAAAAAAATCATTGTCTCATGAAAATAAAAAAAATAGAAGACATGTAAATATGAAAACATGTATCCCCTGTACCACCCATCCCCCCCTTCTCCAGCCCACCTGTCAACTTATAACATCTGAAACTGCTAGTTTTCAGGCATTCCAACCTATAAACGCACAACCGGAAAACATGAAGAAATGAAAACATTCAAATATGAAACTAGAAAAAAAAATCATTGTCTCATGAAAATAAAAAAACAGAAGACATGTAAATATGAAAACATGTATCCCATGTACCACCCCCCAACCCCCTTGGATAAGACCCCCCCCCCCCCTGCGCACCATCCCCCCACCCCCCAACCAAAAAGTCATTGTCTCATGAAAATAAAAAAACAGTCTGGTGCATGCTGTAAATCCAGAGCAATATAATATTATTCAGCCTCATGAAATATAATATTATTCAGCCTCATGAAATATAATATTATCAAACTCTTATAAACATAGTTAGATAAAATCTACATGTATTTCAATGCCTCATGCAATATAATATTATTCAGCCAAAGTAATATGATTTCCCAAGCATAATCACAAAAATGATTCCACTTCACAGAGAATAAATCAAAAAGCTCATTTTCAGTTTACACCATAACCAAATAATTGTACACGTTGATGCTGGAAATTCCAGAATTAGTAGATATAGTAGATGATAAAATCAATAAGTAATCCATATCATCAATTGTCAATCAATAATATTTAACCCATAGTAATATAATGAAAATGAGAAATCAAGGAAATTTTAGGACATGAAAATGTGTGGTGGAAACTATGTGCCACAAATTTTACATATAAAAACCAACTGTTTTCATATTAAAAATCAAAAATACAACTACACAGGCTCTGATGATGCTTCATCACCCTCTCCACCTTCATCTCCACTTTGTGCTGTCACCTGTAAGAACATTATATTGAAAATTAAATACGATTGCATATTTATATTAAAACATTAAACCAATGAAAGTTAGAAAACTAAATGATTTTGATTTTTTGTGATTTACCTGCATACCACCAGTCGATGCACTACCACCGGGGGCATATCTTCTCATCTACTGACGTATTTCAATTAACTATTTCAGCAATACAGATATCTGATCCCCCTGCTGGTGAACTGTGCTTCGTAAAGAAAAAATCTCTCTCTTATCATCTTTGGGTATGGGTTGACTAAAGTCAGGAGTAGATTTAGCTGTAATCCCCGATGGCCTGCTAAAAATCTCAGATGGTACGGGTCACAAACCCATCCCGTGCACTCTCCCAGCATGCTCCTTCCCAAGGACCTTAACACCCTGGTCATCCTGGGAGACTGAGTAAGACTGCGCAGGATTGGCATCCCATAGCTCTTTAATTTTTACATATAAATCAAATATCAAAATATATTAACACAGTAAAAACTTCTAATAAGTTATTATGATGAAAAATTGGTTTCATACCCAAACTTCTTTAGCAGGCTTGTTAACAAAACTTCCATCTGATTTCTTATGAACATCCAACCACAGTTCAGTCCTAGATGCTTCATGCCCTAAACTCTATGACTGCATTAAACAACGATAAATCAACAATTAAATATATTAAACAGATAATATTTTCTTATACATTTTTGAACTAATTAAAAGATTACCAATGTCGTTCGGCTTCTAGAAAAACTTTTTTATCCCACAGTGTGCGGGATGACTTCCTTTGCCTGGTTTGATGCATTTTGTCTTGAAGGATCCTGAAATAAATAAAAGGAAATTTAATACTGATGTATTTAATGTCATGTCCTTTTCATATACATGTATTAATGTAAAATGAGGATAATATAATAATATATATTTCAATACCTTCCGCTTCTGATCATGATGTCTGTCAACAAACACTTTCCACTACTCTTTCGGTACCCCACTGGGTAGCTTCTCATACGTTTGTTGCGTTGTCAACGAAGTATCGTTTACATCACACCATAATCTCTATTTGAAATCTTTCCACTTCTTACCTAGATTTTTCAACGTCCACTTTCGTGCTACCACATCAGCAACGGTAAAGTGGAAGAACATCTGTATACAGAAATTCATTTTGAACATATTTGTAACATGACATTCAATTAAACCATAATGTAATAAATTTACCTTTATTTGAGAATCAAACACTTAATTTTTCCAGCATGATGGAATATGTCTCCAATAATTTTATGAAATGGGAAGGGAAATGGGCTCTACTGCCAACTGGCCTAGAATATGGCCAAGTAACCCCGCGACATCATCCGTAGGGACCCCGTGAGAATCAAATGGCAGAACAATCTTCTTCCCATTCAGATTCCAAACATCTGAACTTTTTATATTTTTCATCATGGTTTCATTTTTTTCATCTTCAATGAGCAAAAAACAAGTATAAACAAAATGCAATAAATTTATTTAATTAAAATCTGTACCTATGATAGTGACACTCCATTGTGTCCGGGATGAACTGGAAGGGGCACGACGCTGCCCCACTGCCGATCCTCCTGAAAGGGGAGTAAACGACTCACCCTCTACTGGGACATCAACGGAAGGTGTGAGAGATGGTGCAGGGGGGGATGGTGCAGGGGTGTCGGTACCTAGCATCTCAGATGTCGTGGGGAGGGAGAAAAATAGATCACTAACTTTCGCGGAACTAGACGAAACAATATACCTCTTCTTCCTTAGCATTCTTGTCATTTAATCAAATAAAATTATGTTCAGAATATATATATCAAAAAAATTATGCAGAAAAAAAATTAAAAATGATAATAGATTCCCAGTACTAACAAACAAAATATATATAACAATGATAATAAATGACCGCAGAAATGAAACAAGTGGTTTCTGAATAAATAAATAATTGTACATACAATCATTTTCTCCTTCAATCATGTCGGTTTACTGCTCCATTTCTTCATCCACTTCATTCATACATGCTAGACTAATATTTTCAATATAATGATCGACAACTAATTCTACTTCCTGTTGCTGATTAAAGTCAATTTCAGAGATCAAATTTTCCACTTCATCGCCCATATCATAAAAATCTTTTTGTATTACATGAGCAACTACACTCCACCCTTCATCGGCAACATCATTCACATAATATACCATTTTTTCTTGCGATGCTAAGATATATGGATCATGCAGTTCACGATCACCAACATCCATCAAGCGAGAGAAGTTCACAGAAGTAAATTGCACGGAATCTCTTTTAACACATCTGATAATATCGACCCATTTTCATTTGAATAAAACAACCGAAAAATGTCCGTGGTAGTTTAATTAAATAATATCATATAGCTTTCCATAGTATTCCACTTCAGCAAATGTAAATATACCACTATTCTGTGTTTTCAAACCCACTTCTCGATCTACTGTACGAAATCTAAAGCCATTCACATTATAAGCATCGAACTTTCAAACGTCTTTTAGAGGACCTCTAGCAAGAAACATAAAATATTCTAACACCTCTACTCGAGTATCAGTATTCATGATCTAAAAGTAGAAATATAATTTATTAGATTCACAAAATATATGTGTCAAACTAATATTCGTATTTATTTTAATATTTATGAACTTACACATCGTGCAAACCATTCTACAAGCTCTTTATTAACAGATTTCATTATATCTTTCTCATTTCGTGTTCGGCCTCTCATTCGTCTCTTTGTTTGTATCCTCAACTCTTCAATTAATGGATCTGTAATGCCACTATTTAGCATCACATATCTATGTGCCTGTAATAATTCCAATTCAGTCAGTGTCGCATTTGAGGTCCTCCCAACTGATCGGCCAATAGCAGGAAATATATTGGATTTATGATGTATTTGAGATTGAGTCGATTTGTCTTCAACACGTCCAACTTGATTAAATCTTGTCTCAATATCATCCAAGTATTGAGAACAAAAGGTAAGACACTCCTCCTCCAAATAGACTTCAACAATTGAGCCTTCTGGTTGAGCTTTATTTCTCACGTATGATTTTAAATGTCCAAGATATTTGTGAAATAAAATAATCATAATTATGCATTTAATTAAGTACCAAAAATTGTTTACTTAACTGGAAAACATATAAATAATGTACCTCTCAATTGGATACATCCATCGATAATAAACGGGGCCTCCAAATTTAGTTTCCTCAACCAAATGCACAGTTAAATGCATCATTACAGTAAAAAAGGATGGAGGAAATATCATCTACATTAAGTAAAGGGTCAATAAAAACCTCTTCTGGAGGTTTTCAAGATGAAACAGATGTAGACATTTCTCACATAGTTGTCTAAAAAATGTGAAGAATTGCAGTACAACAGCAGTAATTTTTTCAGGTAATAATGTACGCAATGCCAATGGTAGTAACTATTGTAACAAAATATGTGAATCATGAATTTCCAATCCATGTAAATTACGATTCTTCAATTCAACACACCTCGAGATGTTACTTGAATACTCATCAGATACCTTGAATTTCTTTAATATTCTAAAGAATGTATCTTTATCCTGATTTTTCATTGCAAAAATTGTCGGAGGATACTTTTCATTCTCATCTGGCCAGAGATTGTGTTTTCTGTTCATTTCTTGTATGTCTTTGCGAGCATTGAGATAATCCTTCGACATTCAATGCTCATTAAGAAATGTGAAAATCAAATTGTAACATACATTCTTCTCAATATGCATCACTTCAAGATTATGCCGCAACAATTTAAATTCACAATACGGAAGATTGAAGAATATACTTTTTTTCTTCCATTGTTGCGTTCCAGTTTCGCTTGACGATGCACTTCGGACCCATTTTCCGCTATCAATTCAAATGATGAACCTTCCCAAATTATTTTTCACCATTTTCAAGCTATTTCAATATTTAAAAACCATTTAACAACTTCGGAGGTGGTCTATGATCAATGGAAGCAATAAATTTTGATCTGTTCAGCCGAAATCTATGAGATGCATCGAGAAATCTTCGACAACACAAGAAGCACCATTTTATACTGTGAGGTAGCCGTTTGGGCTCAAAATCAAAGATACAAACGGGACAAGCCAAACTCGTGTAAGTGTTCCAACCAGATAAATTCCATTGTCCACATTAAAGCAGCATGCATTGTGAACATTGTTTTAGAAGAAGCATCAAATGTCTCAACACCATTGCTCCATAACTCCGGCAATTCGTCAATCAAAGGCTGAAAGTATACATCAATATCATTTCCAGGCATTTTTTTCCAGGAATAATCATTGAGAGGATAAAATATATTTGTTTCATAAACATCCACAGAGGCAAATTATGAGGGATCAAAACAACTGGCCAAATGCTATAATTGGTACTCAAAGTCCCAAATGGGTTGAATCCATCAGCATCCAATCCCAATCTAACATTCATAGGATCAGCTGAGATATCGAGATGTAATGAATCAAATGTCTTCCACGATTAAGAATCACGTGGATGTCTCATTAACCCATCATTGTTATTATCTACAGAATGCCACTTCATGTGTTCGACGGTTTTTGATGACATGAATAATATTTAAAATCGAGGCTTCAAAGGAAAGTAAAGCAACACCTTTGCAGGTGTGCTCCTTTTCTTCTTATTCTCCATGAAATTATGTTCATTCGGTCTTCCAACATCACTCTTTGCCTGCCATCTAGAAGGAGAACATTTCTTGCAATTCTGTCTTCTTGAATCCTCTCCCCAATAAAGCATACAATCATTGGGACACACATGTATTTTTCTATAATTCAGACAAGCTTGTTAACAACTTTTTTCATATCATAAAAATATTATGGGTTTTTTTCTTCATGAAATGCATCATGTATCAATTCTAATATCATCTACATTTCCTTATTTATAATTGCACATAGAAATTTGAGGTGATACAACTTCAGCAGAAATGAAAGTTTTGAATATTTCAAACAACCACAATACAACTCTTGATTTCCATCATCAACTAAATCATGAACCAAATTTTCCTCAGTGAAGTTTTTTCTTACATTTGGATCCACAGAATCAAGAGGAGGATCCAATGATATGTGAAAATATTGATCTGCATGTGTTACCGTCTCAAAAACATCACTTCTCACGTTGCAATTTGTATCACCCTCTTCTGGTTGTTCTGATATGTTTTGATGCTGATAGTGGTGCCTTGCAGTGCCGAATGCATCATTTATTAGGTTTTGCGTTTAATTTTCCATTGTCGACGAACTTGGGACCTCATTCTGTGGATTAACATCAGTGATCAATCTTTTGGTAACGTTCTATTCTCCATGCCAAATCCAACACAAATATTGATCAGGGAATTGCTTCAGTATTAAAAGTTCATAAACCTCATCTCTCTTCAACCATGTTCTAAATTTACATTTAGGACATGGACATTTTATTCTCCCTTCAACGGATCGATTAGAAATTGCAAAATCTAAAAACTCATTCAAACCCTTAACATACTGAGGTGTGTTCCTCGATAATGTGATCCAACTTTTATCCATGTATATCGCAATGTGCCTACACAATAATAAAAAAAATTATAATGAATAGTTACTACTAAATACAGAAAGAGATTCATATATACGATAGTATAAGATAACAGAAACATAATATAATAATGATGATCCCCTGAGTTAGATATGAACCCTTAGTGTTTGGGATAGGGGAAGTTTCTTTGGTAAAGAGAAACAGTGTGCTAACAACGTGGTAGCTACTTTACCATGAAAACCAAAACACATTTTTAATTTGGAATATCCCCAACCTAAGTTCTTTATAGATTCTTCATATAAAACTCTAATATCAAATAAATATATTATAAATAATTTGTACTTTATATTTTCATTATTTCTTTGTGAAATATTTAAACCTAATCCAATAGAATCTCATTTAAATGATGCTAAAAATATTTTGAGATATTTAAAATGAACTATTTTCCATTATCTAATTTTTTCAAAACCCTCTAATTTTAATTAAAATTTATTTTTGGATACATATTTTGTTCGGTGTAGACTGGATAGAAAGATAATTTCAGGAACTAGTAAAATTCTTGCTAAATCCTTAGTATCATGATATAGTACTGAAAAACACATTATATAACTATCTAATACTAAAGTTGAATATATTATAGCAATATATTTCTATGAATAGGTGTTACAAATGAAACACACCCTAACTAATTTTGGATTCAATTTTAATCAGGTTTAAATAATATGAGACACAAAATTTCAATAAACATTTCAAAAAATATTGATAAACCATTATAAGATGAAACACATATATTTAACACATAATTTATTAATATATCATGCAGAAGAAGGTGATATATTTTTTGATTTTTGTTGCATAGATAATCAATTGTAATAAATTTTTACTGAACCACTTCCTAGTTATAGATTCAATTTTATCAAATACAAATTATGATTATTTAAAATTATTTAATATCATTTCTATTTTACTAATTTTATATTCTGAATATATTGTTAGTAAATATTTTATTTGATTTATTTCATTTGAGATTTCGAACCACCATTTTGAGTATTAGTCATATCTCAATAGGAATTGTATGTTTTTCTGACATGATTATCATGCATATCACTCTGAGCGACCCTTTGCTTACTATAAAACAAAATAAAATAAGTCAGTCATAGGTTCATTACCCATAAAAACCTTTTAATATTAATAAAATAGTCATAAAAAATTTCAAATAGTTCAGTATTTAGAACCTCGTTCAACATTGTAAAATATAAGAAAATAAAGGGAGTTACCTCTAGTGGATTCATGTGCTCAAGGACCTTAGGAAAAGTGTTGAGTGTAAGATCAATCAATTTAAACTGGCTAGATTCCATGAATATTTTTGTTAAGAAATCTATAAATCATCAAGGATAATAATTTTTGTTCGATGAAAAGACGAAAAATTTATTCTATGATAATGATGTATGAGATTTCGATAAAGAAGTTGTATTTAATTTTGGTGATAATAAGGATCTGTTTCCAACAATAATAAACTAGATTAATTTTTTGATGTCATCTTGAATAATGGTTGAAGTCTTTTAATGTACTTATGATGGAAATTATGATTTCGAAACTTCCTCAATGGAAATCAATTATGTAAGGCCTACAAAAATAATTATGTCTTTTTTGAAAATCCAAAAGTGGATAACAAACCTTAAAAAGAAGTAGAACCAGATAGAAAGGTTCATTTGAATTTCATTCAGTCTTCCACTGTACGAAAAAATTGCGAGTTTGAAAAAAAATCATTTTTCAAGATGTTAAATTATTATATCGATTTATAATAGATAAACCCATGAAATTTGAATTATATATAATGAAGAATATGTGAAATATTCATAATAAATTAGTAAATTTTCACCTTTTTGGAAGGTTTTTAACCTTGGTGTATGGTAGAGCTTCGATGTGTTTGGATTAAACCACTACCACACATTTTATTGGATTAACAGTAGTGAGTTATAGTGTAATAAAGAGTAGTGGATTATTCTATAGACCATCTTTGAATATGTTATTTCATGTCTGATTAGAAGAAAAATTTGAGGTATTGCCTTTTACAACTCTGGGGGAGTCATCTCATATGGTTTTTACATATGAGGTTTCTCTTCAACCTCCAACAATATTTTCTAATCTCATAAAATAACCAATTAGAAGTATGGGTGTAAGATATATTATATAAAATGAGAATCTTGAGAACATATGAAGAAGGTTTCAAGTTATCATTTCCAATAAAATTTGAGATGGGAATGAAGATGTACCAAATGTTCACTCAGAATTGTGTTAAGTATTTGATATTATTACTCTTGTTATAGAATAACCACCTATTTTACCTATTTTCTCTATAAATAAAAATATAATTTTCCCATTAAAAGTAAAGATAACATTGGTCAACAGAAAATCATTTTTACCACATCAAAAGTAATCCCACTCTTTAATATATCTCTATCCTGAGAAACTAGTAGAAAATGAAGAAGAAAATAAGTATGTTTATCAGTTGAAATGTTGCTGGTGGGGAAAGAGAAGAAGACATGGAAGAAGAAAATTTTATTATTTCAAATAAAAGAGAAAGGTTTGAATCTGGAGAACCCTATAATGATGAAACTAAAATAGTTGATGAATATCATAGTTTTGAAATGCAGCAAGACTTATTTTATTCTATTCATTTGCACTAAACTAGTTCAAAAATCCTTACACATGAATTAGATTATATGGATAAAATATCTTGAGAGAGGTTTTACAAGGTAATGAATAAAGTGTATTTTTTGAGGAATAATTTATTTGAATTAATATCTGAAACAAGTAATATCTTAGAAATAGAAGTTTCAATGTTTGATATTGGTGAGTTTGATATTGGTGAGTTTAATTTTATGTTTCAATGTTTCAATGTTTAATTTGACGCTATAGATACAATGACTAGTCTCATAAATAAATCAACTCCTCACACAAGGAAAGAGTACCAGTTATCCAAGAAACAATAATAAAAAACTAATTTCAAAATAGGTAAATAATTAGAAATCAAACACTAGGGTTTGTATAGGTCACCGGGGAAGCTGGGTCGCCGGGGTCGCAGGGCCGTCGGGGTTGCGGGGGGCCGGGGTTGCCAAGGTCACGGGGTCACCGGGGAAGTAGGGTCGCTGGGGATGCGGGGTCGCCGGTGTCGCCGGTGTCGCGGGGGGCCGGGGTCGTAGGGGAAGCGGGGTCTAGGGGAGCGCAGGGTGAGAAAGAGGGTCGGGGTGGGGTAAGGGTCGGGGTCATTACAAAAAAAATTTTTTGTGGCGGTTTATTATAAACCGCCGCTAAATGGCGGTATTGTTGTACTGTAAATAGGGTAATTTAACTTAAAAAGAACATTATAATAAGTCAAAATTACCTTAACACTTTTCCAAACCCTATTCGTTGAGTCATTTACGACCATGAACATATTTGGGTTGATTTTGGGACCCCATTGATCCACTTGGGAGTGATAATGACACTTTAGATTAATTAACTGAAAGTAAAGGCAAAAATGACAAAAACAAATATCTTTTAGTAAATTAATTTTTACAAGGGGTTATATAAAATATCTTTTCATCTATAAATATTTATTGTAAATCTAAAAATATTTCCTACATCATGGTATTTGTTTTATAATTTTTAGACATCAAATAAATTAAATTATTTATGACACAATAATGATACAATATTTATCTCATTAATATAATATTTAAAAAAAATGATAATATATATTACTAAAATATCCAAAACCAATCCAATTATTATTGGATGACTATATTTCGAAAATGAGTCATCTTATATTCAACTTTTATTTGTTTTGGACCTTTAGAAACTGAATATCATTATTTAATAATATAATATTATCACACTTTCCTAAAGAGCCCCTCCCCTCCCTTATAAAAATCCCTCACTTATAACCAATTAATCACACCTCTCAAGAATTTTCGTTCATCCAAAATCTGACCAATTAATCTCCCTACATCCCTATCAACCTCCTAGAATCCTTACCATAGGCAGAAGGCACTTCATGATGTCTTTTTGGTTCAAACCAAAGGAAGTTACTCAAATTATAGGTAATGGTTTCTTTTAACATCTTTTCTTTTATTTTACCTCTCCTACCCCTAAACTCTTTTAATTACATTATTTTATAACAAAACCAGTATCCTAAATATACAAGGATTTTGTTATGAGAAGGATTCTACCTACACTTACACACACATCCATTTAATGGGTGAAGATCATATTATTTCTGTGCATGGAAAACTAACGCCTCACAAGATGACGATTGTTCAATTATCTCTTACCGTCTATCATGTTAGACATTAACATGAAAATATATTTATATATGATATATGTTATGTTTATGTTTTCATTATGCTTCTGTATTTTTCTTTTATAGAATACTTTTATGGTTTCCATTATGGGTAAACGTGACAATTTTATTAGAGGAAGTGTGGACTACCGCCCCCTCAAATTGATATGTCTCGTTAAGGCCATATGCGTGATGTATAAAAGATGGATTTAATGATATTATAAATGATATTATATTGGAATTATAATATACCTATGTATCATTATGTTTTAATTCCATTAAAATAAAAATAGAAATGAAAGTAGCATTCATACGTACATACGGCTTACCGTCTCCATGAACGGTGCATTTCATTTCTTACCTCCAAATGATATGTACTGTTATAAATAAATATATATATATACTGGATATATATGATATATATTATATCTAAATAATGAATATAATTCTGGATATAATGGACTATTGACTATATGGACAACTTGTAAATATAAGGTATTCCTTTTTGACTCAAGTACCAAATATCGACAAAATGAATGTTATTAACTTAAATGAGGACATAATGTTGATAACATGGTAATAAGTGATATAAAAGAAATTAAAAACTTTAAAAAGGTTCTTAAGAAAGTATAAATAACTTTATTTTATTATTCAGGAGATTAAATAACGAATGAGTCATGTTAGACACGAGGGAAACGACTTTGTCTCAATCTCCTTTCATTGAGGCATATTTTGTTTTAATACTTGATTTTGTTTTATACGGTGTATAAACACCTTTTAATTTTCATTTCATTCAAGGGGAATCATTTTCTACGAGACGTTTTACAAAATGACAAAAAAGAATGTTTCTTTTTATCATAAGCGATGATAATGGCCTTTCTACTGGTGCGAGTTTTATTTGATCTTTGGCTTCCTTAACAATCCGTAATATTTTTAAATGGAAAATAAATACCATATACTCTATTATGTATTTTGGTATTGAAAATGGTTTTGATAATGGATTTTTTATGTAAATGTATTTAAATAATATATTGTGATTGAAATGTGGAAATATTTTCTTTATTTTATGTTTGTTTTATGTGTTACGAACATGTTATGGTTCTTGGGCATTGTTTACTTATACAGGTGGTTCTGTGATAAACCTAGGGCGGGTGAGCCCGAGATAGCTCTCAAATGCATTGGGTAACGTGACGGAGATAAACATGGATGTTTCTACTAAGAGATTTAGGGAATATATTGTGATTGGTATATCAAAGTAACTCCCGATATATCTATGATAGCTACAAAGTAAGTATGTTATGGATGACACAAGTTACCTTTACGATTTATTATTTTTATGTTTTATTCAAAAATCTTATAACTTCATGAGTAAAGTAAAAGAGTTTATGTTATGTATGTATTTATGAACTAATGTTTTCTTTGTTTTATAACCCTTAATGAGATTTTTATACTCATCCCATGGTTTGAAATGTGTTTCACTAGACTTAAGGATGAATAGGGCCAGGGATGGGAACAAGGAAAATTCATGCTATCTAAAATATGGAACTAGACTTGACTCTTTTCTTTCAAGAGTTTTTATTTTATGGAAAAAATGGAAACTGAGAAGAAGTGTCTTATTTGTAATCTTTTGAGATGTAATAGTAATGTCCGAATTCTCTAAAACTCTAAACCTAAAAAGATCCTCAATGTGAATTAATTAATTTAGTTCAATATTACAAAATGTTTAAAGGCAGGGTCCTTATAATATCCATGAATCATATGCATGCCTTATATATGAATCACACACACTTACATATATAATCGCAAACTATATAATAACATGATATATATATATATACACATTACATTAATACACAAACACCCTAATAATTCATACAGTATATACATGTATATTTTAGTGAACATCCTTCAATCCTCCACTTTCACTAACATCACATTGACACATTGTAAAAATATCACAACATTGTGAATATATTTATACTCTTTTGGATTTTTTATCAGCACCTCCTTATTTATGAATGAAAACTCAATCTAAAACTTTATCCATATCCAAGGGTCCAACTATGAGACCTTACAATACATATTATTGTTCAAAAAAAGGATATTCATATTTCATTGATAGAGGAAAATATTTGACATTATCCAATAATTGGTGGTTTTCAAGAAATTAAGGTGTATGATGTGATCTCCATCAAACAAACTCATATATCTATATGAAAATTTCCACCTAATGAGGTACCAGATACATTAAGTATATACCTTATAATCCCATCTTCCATGATATTGAGTGACAACTAGACACAAAATATTTCAATATAGTATATGAAAATTCATATTTCCTTATCATAAAGATGATGATGTGATCAGAAACATACCCAACCACCGTCATAGGGTATGTGATGTATCATAGTGTGAATTTTCTCAAGATAATAATATCACTAGACATAGGTAATGGGGATTGAAGATAATCATATATCCCAAAGTACATTGATGATAGTATGAAAACAAATAAGATACACCTTAGTAGGTAAATACATGTAATAAGTCTCTACTTATTACCTCATGAATCTATTATATGAGTCTCATATATGAAACATTTTGAAACGTATAATATTATATTCATGATAATCCTAAAATATCATCACAAACCGTTATATTCCATGGTGATCATTGATTACGGATAATTAATTGTCTCACTTTGTGGAAATATTATTATTTTACCATTCATTTGAAATGAATTTAGGCATAAATAATGAATGATAAATGTATGTTTCTTTTTTTATATATGAAATATAATTATTAAACTATAATAAAAATCTACAAGAGACTATACATGATCCTCATTATTCTAATGTGACAGTGGTTTCATTAATTCATTCCATATATATGTATTTCATATCCCATCTCGATATATGACTACTTGATAAAACTCTCCCACTAATTTTTTTTAGTGAGTAACGCTAATTAATTAAGCTATTTTGAAAAATAATGACACATATAAATCATTTTACAAATTTTATTCTCTCTAAACATATTCAATCTCTATAATTTCATAACATAAAATTCTACGATGTCGATTGTTATTTTATACATTGAACATTTTTATAATTTATACAATTTCATTACTGGAATTATATTTCCTCAAATATTTTGCTTAAAATAAATATAATTATTTACACTACTAATTACCAACATAACATGAAAATTATTTAAGATAAATTTATATTCCCTTTAACATTCACAATTCTTAATAATTTGAAAAGAAATGACATTATCATTGTAATTAAATTTAACCTTTTATATTTGTATTTAACTATAAATATCATAAAATCTATACGAAATTAAGGGAAATCACATTACATTAGACTTGTTCAATATGTAAATTTTTATCTGTGAAACAATTTTATGTTCAAATATACACACACTATGTTATTAGATATTAAATTCCAATTTAGATTTTTTTTCTAAGACTCAATATTAAATTTTTTTTATTAGAAATAACACTTATTTCCATTTTTTAGGAATATTTAAAAAATAAACCACTATTCCTATATCACATATATTTTTCTATGTGAATTACATGAAAATTAATATTTATTCATAAAATATGTCATAGGTTAGTGATGAGAATAACTCCCTTCATATTTTAAAAAAATTTATGGATAATCCTTTTATTCTAGATAAAATATTTTTATCTATATATTATTTTTTTAAAATATCATGGAATCCAAGGAATAAAAACTCTTGTGTAATATTTAAGTCATCTAATATGGTCCCAAAAACAATTTACTAACAAACAAAATAAATTATCACATTAGATTAATAAAAATTAAATTCACATCCTTTATTTTATATTCATATGATCTTGACATATATATTTAAATTTATATATCTAATGTAGAAATTATAAGATTCATTACTTGAATTAAAATGATATACATTATTAGTTCTTCCCTATGTTTTTAAATTAATTTATATTGAAAATACCTATAAATTATACATTTGATATCACATACCCTTCAAAATCAGTGAATCATTTTTATATTAATGATACCAAACAAGTAACATCCATGAAGATTACTTAAACTTCTTCATGTATCCAAAAATTCTATTTTTTAGTTTCAATAATCATTCCTGATAATTCAAATATAATCCAAATGACCTATATTCGCGATTTAAAGGATCATTTTTAAACTCACCAATTTAAGTTTTCTTTTTCTAATATGAAAATTCACCTACTTATACAGTATATATAACAATGTTTCATAGAAATCAAAATTTCAAAATAATTTATTTTAACACATTAAAATAATAGTGTAAATCTTTATTAAATTCATCAACACCATAAAAGTTAACAAGATAAATTACTCAACTAGAATAATATAAAAATAAACCATAATAGAATAATTATATGACTTATATAATCATATTTTAGTAACCTGTTGAACTACTTCAACAATTTGGTTACTTAGGAAGGTGTTGTTATAACACATAAAATTTCATTTACTAAACAAAAATTATTATGTTAATAATATATGAAATTTATTATATTATGGTTCTCTTTCTGAAGAGTTTATTAAATTTTTTATTTACTATATTATGTTATTTATTTATAAAAGTGTATTTTCTCAAATGATTATCATAAATTATATATTATCAAAAAATAATTTTAATTAAAATGTTTCTACTAAAATTATAACCCTATATATTATATCTTTTTGTTGATCCAAAGTCCATATTTCACTATTAAAAAAGTCCAAATTAGCATTCCTATGACCCCTTAGTTTTTAGGTAGGGAATCATCCCAATCATAAATGTTATGATTCATAAATTGATGAGAAGATAAATATTTACCAAAATTCAATATATGGATATAATTTACTTTATTCCTTTCATATACTTCCTTATGTTTTCCCATCAAATTTTAACCTAAAAAAATACTAAATACAGGTTAATAATGGACATTCTAAGGGCACAATAATATGATAGAACTTAGAAAAATATGATCAAGTGTCATCAATTACTTGATTTGATTATACAAGATAATCCAATGGTTCCTTGATTTGGTAGATTCTACCTTGGTAGATAATGAAGGTCATTAAAAGTTATTCTTTTAAAGTAATCATATATTTATTATTTTAAGTGTTTCACGTTTTAAATGTCTCTCAAATTTAGCATACATTATACGCATATTAATTTCATGACTATTACATCATATTTAATCTGTATATTCTAATATTTTATTCCTATATATATATTCTTCTAATGATTTTTTTTGTAATATATATTCTATTCAAAAAATTAATGTGTCCATACCACAATAATGTGTAACTATTTACACAAACCACATTCTGTAATTCTCATACAAATATATATATGGAAAAATTATTCATACCTAACCATATTAATCATATGCATCAGTTACATGAAATTTTTATGTAAATTTGTAGAGTTATATAAAATTAATAAAATCACATGAGTAAGTCTAGAGCCATAGATAACCATCCCCTGCCATCCTAAAACGTGACATAATCCTCACTGCTAGTGGGAAGTCCTACCCAACGTCCCACTACCTGACGGTACTTTACTAAATAGAGAATCCAATTACTGATATCTCTAAAAAGTAATATGCACAAACTATATTAAAAAACTATTTTAAATCTCAAAACATAATTTACCATCCGAGTCGAAGATAGATGAAAAACTAATTTTTATAGAGATACACCTTTCTTGTAATGAAGAGCTCTATATCATAAAATCAATTAATAAAAAAATCATTTCATAAAAAAAATTATATACATGAATAATGAATGGATTAACTTTAATATATAAAAATTTCATAAATTTAAACAAGATATAAATTTATAGATATTTTCATAAGTTAGAGGATTACTGTAAAAATTTTATACTTATTCTAAACATTGTGAATAATTCAAAATCATACGAATAATCACTTTAATATCCAATTTAAATTTTCACACTTTCAAATTTTTTCATTATATGGTATGTGAATAAAAAAATCATATTTTTAAATTATAAAACTTTTATAATTAAATTTATATTATGTAATTTTTTTATATAATATAAATATAATACATATATAACATTATTTTAATATTTAATCCAATTAATCATCAAAACCTGTTGATGTGGACTAAATAATATAATTCAAAAAATACTTATTTTTTTGAATTATTAATAATTCATTATTAATAACTAAATATTTTTAATATAAACGTATTTAAAATTAATTATTATTTATTTAGTTTATAAAACTTTTTATAAATTATAATTTCTAATTTCTTTGAAACATTTTAATAAAAACTACAATGATTCAATATAATTTTGTAAAAAATTTAATAGTTTTTAATAATGATTTTTTAAAATATTATAAAATATGTTAATATGAATGATATATTCATAATATTAACTCCTTAATTATAATGGAATTCTTTTAATAATTGTTTCCCAAAAACCAATTAAGCATAAAAATTTGATTGTTAATTAATATATAAATACCTTTTTTAAATTTTTACAAACATTCTAAATAACTCTCATATTCATTTTCTAATATTTATTAAAAAAGGAAATTATGAAATGAATAATATTAATCAACATACCTAATTGATTGATTTAATTGGAAATAAATATGGATAATTGATATTTTAATTCTAGCATAAAAAATCCCATTTTATTAAGCCTAAAATATTTATAATCAAATAAAAATTAAACACATAATATAAATATATAAAATCACACATTAAACAAATTATTCATTTGAATATGTTCAAAAACATATATTTTATTTTATTTTATTACAACAAAATTGGCCAACCCTAGACTGTTCCATCTATGATGTAGACCAGCTCAAGGATTTCCCAAGAAGCTTGAGGACGTTCCAATATAGAATAAAGGGAATGTGTGGGATTGTGTGGGTCGACACTGACATGAGATAGCACAAGTCAACACTAAGTAGAGAAAAAAGGGTGACGGTTATTAGACTCTCCATGGGGCCAGGTAAGAAACCCACTAGAGAGATCCAATTTCATAAAGATTTCATTGGTGTTATGATAGAATGTATTGATTAATAAAAATGATTCCTCAAATCAAATACGAATGTGGGAAGTGTTTAGTCTTACATTTTTCAACCTTTCTTTATACATGATTCATTCTTTTGCATTCCACTAAAATATATACACATAATAAACACTTTGTATCCATATAAAACACTTGGTATTCCATCTTCATATCATATTCAAATTCTGTATGTCAAGCTTGAGCCTCTATTCAACACTCTGTTTATAACCCCAAAATCAATATACTATTTTAAAAATTTTCTTAAAATACATATAAGAGACTCCCTCATATAATGGAATCACTTTTTGAAATTTTATATTCATACAATATAATTTCTAGCCTCCCTCAAGTATCCATGATGATATTCAACGTCATAGAGGGAAAGAAACATGATTTTTTTTTTCTGGTGATTGATATTTTGAGAAGTATTATTATATAATAACTTATCCATATGCCCTCATAATCATATTATTAGATTATCATAATTAATTTTATAGAGTAAACCTATATGTTATCTCCAATTAATTATATAAAATATATTCAAACAAAATAAAACCAGTTACAATGAATATATCATATTTTTTACAAATAGTGAAAAATGAATGTTGATTTGATGAGAAATCAAGATCTAATAATAATGTAAGGTATTTTGGGATCATCATATGGTCTTATAGAAGTTTCAAAACACCAACAAATTAATATTCATTCCGGGAAAATAATTAATATCTTAGGAAAATGAATAAAATTAAAAACACAATATACCTAGTGTGTATATACAATTATCTTCTTTTTCCAGTAGAAAAAGATATTTTTTTTGAACACCACATCATATAATAAAATATTTCATATTTAAATTGAGGGTGATACACCAATAATTAAATCAATGAACACTTCATAAGGATATCAATATTCACAAAAGGAATCAAGTGCCTTCATATAAGGTGGTGAATGACCTACAAAGAAGGAAAAAACTGTTAATAAGTTTTCAAGAAACTATTGATTATTTTTTCATAAAATGTATACGATAATAAAGCATTAAAGAGGAATACTATTTCTTATTTTGTTTGAATATTCCCAACGTTACTCCATGAATTTAGGAATGCATCAAGCACCATAAAAATGGCACCCCTACCTATAAATGTGTTCAATAATATTAATGTAATGTATTTAATAAATTATTAATTGATTAAAATAATGGAAACCAAATAGTAGAAATAAAATTCAAGAATATGAATCAAATGATATATTATGGGTTTTCCCTCATTCATTTTATGTGTACAAGAATTTTATTCATATAAATTGCATGGATATGTTACATATAATTTATGATTGTATTACATGCATCATATGAATGTAATATATATGTATCATAAGAATGTAATATATATTCATCGTTTTAATTCGTTATATGTGAACCATTTATGTATATATATATATATATATCTAGTATCAAATACTATATAATAAAAATGATACAAAAAGACAAAACAATACTACATGTTTCAAATACTAATATATTTTAGTAAACAAAAAATAAATTATTTTGATATTTGTAACATGTGGAATTCTTCTAGATCCGTTATTTTGAAGTTTGATGATTATGGATCCCACTAGATTCATTGTCCATAATCATTACTCCTTCAATTTTAGAGACTCTTTATGGAGGGAAATATCATTTCTATCCAACATGTTCATGAAAAAACATTCATATTCAAGAATCACAAATAAAATTTCATCAAAGAGAAACATATCATCAAGGATATTATTTGTGAGTTTAATGATGAAATGATCATATAAATCTGGTAAACAATGGAGTAGAATATAAAAATTTTCCATTTACTCTATTTTGTATCACAATTCTAGAATATTTAAATGTTTGGTGTTAATAGTGTTGATTTATCCTATCAATGATCATAAAAATTCCTTTTGAAAAATGTATAATTTCCTCTTCAATTTTTATGTAGTAACTTCACCTTGTAATTATTTTTAATAGTATCAAATATATATTTTTCAATTATTTTTTCTCAAATTCATAAAAACAATATATCTTCAAATTTTATGTATATTAGAAAAAAATTTAAATTCATGAAATTCCATTTATCCTATATTAAAATTATACTTTTTTCTCTAATATACTATAAATAATTACCCTTCTATATATACACTTCAATATTCATTTTACACAATAGAAAATTATTTTTGTTGAATTTTTTGATCTTGTATTTTTAATCCATTGAAAAAAAATATTTGATACCAATTATTAGGATAATTAAAAAATGAGATGAGATAAATAGAAATAATACTAGGAATTTATCATTTTTCAACAGGATTTTTCCATATTCCCCATATCAGATGCTCTATAATATTACTAGTAACAGTACTGACCCAATACTTGTATATTGTATCCTCATCTGATACACTACACCAACACCCTAATGCATGATGTTATAATATATATTCTACCATGATCATACTCCATCTCATCCAAACCCCTATTCAATCACTTAGGAACTTATAATTGTCGAGGAGCACTATGCATTATCTATGGAAGGTAGTTTATTGACCAAAAAGGCACTCACCAATTGACTTTAAACACAATTTTTGAAAACATATAAGACCCATTATTAATTATTATTCTAGATAGTGAAATATTTCTAGAACTATAACCTTTCCATAACTCCCTTCAGCCAGCTAGTGGAGGAGCACCGACCTGTTTATAGTTTTAGTAGAGTAGAAACTTTTTTTCTCAAATTCCACTGTATATCCATTGTATAGTGGTATCTCACTAGTGTAATTAAACCTATATCACCCATATATAGTAATACCATCTGCTACAAGGTGGAGGATTCTAGGTAAACAATGATTTCCAAATATATTGAGTGAGGGTTTATTTATTATGGAAAAAAGACAATAAAAGGGGTCCTTTATGGATTCGTGATAGTCATATTGTTCCAAAATCATCTCATTTCATTAAGAGGATATAAAAGGACTCCATTTAATATTTAAATATATAACATTATATATTTTTCTCAATACCCTCATCTCAAATATTAATTATACAACAATGATCTAGAATTATTTTTCTTCTCAAGATCCTTCCATAGTTATAAATCTATCAAGGCTCTCACTCATCCAATTAAATATATCAATCTCCATTACACTTTATACAATACCTGAGCTCCATTATCAAATGGTTCACACTATTCGATTGTGTTGTACGAATTCCATGACTACCACCAAATTCAAGAGGGTTCCAAAAAACACAATTGTGGGGTGAATGTTTCTTAGTCACCACTATGATCAAAAACGTTATACCATGGAACTCCCAATTCCTTAGGTGGAGGTATAAAGGAACAATTCATGGTAGTATTTTACTCTTTAATAATTTTTTTACTTCACTTTACTTTTTCAAACATTATCATTTATCATATTTTCACATATTTTTATAAATTTCGTGGGATCATTTCCATGATGAAATGAAATTTATATTATCTTTTTAAAATCAGATATAATTTATCCACTACCATAGAATTAATTTATTTCTTTTTTATTTCAAAATTGTTTTAATTTAAAAATAACCACTTATTCTCTTTAAATTATTTAAATAAAATCAACCCTCTATTTTTCTATAATCACAGAACAACATTGAATCATAATGTATTTTTTTCTTATACAATATGTTTTTATTATTTTTATTCTATTTAAAACCACTAATATAATAACTTATTTATAAATATCACATTAAATAATTATAATTTAGTAGTATATCTGGGATCATTCAAACTCAGTTTTCTATGTAAAGAAACGTATTAAAAAAATTTAAATTTATAAAATTGTAGTATATCATAATAATATTAGGTGTTTACACTCTAGGACCACACATTCATTCCCATACACATATATACATATAAAATGACATCATTATTTGAATATTTGATTCATGTAAAGATTTATACACATGGTTTTTTATGAATAATTTCACCTAGAATCTATGTGGGAAAACACCATATCAGTTGTTCTTGAAAAATGAAATAATGAAACCTATTTCTATCAAAACCAGTACCACCATATCCATTGCATATTTTGACATACTAAGGGTCATAATAGTGTTAGGTCCTAATGAGAATGGAATAATGTTCTAGTGGTTATGGAATTATCATTTAATGTATTTTTATCCACTTATTAAAATTACGTTAATTTAGTGGGAATGTAAGGAGAAATGAAAAAAAATTATAGTTTATCATATCTATATGATCCAACACTTATTTTATCCCACATTATAGACTAAGATATATTAGAACAACTATAATAAAATAATATCAATTTTTAATGGAGATCAAAAACCTTTCACAACATCTTTTTTAAATCTTGGAGGAAGGACCCAATACAACTACCTTTTGCACAACTAGAATATTAACCCAATCACCGTACCTTTTAATATCCTAGAGGCATAACTTAGAACATAAAATTGGAAGATGTGGTAGACACCAAACTTATCTTTTAATTTGTACGAAAAAAATCAACATCCTTTTTTATTGTTAAAGAAGAATATAATTTCCTATTTTTGTGTTGTAGTCACAACCCACTATTTGACCATTTAATGGGTAATATAACCTTGTAAAATATGGAACAATTGAGGAAATAGAAAAAAGAAAAACCATAGAAGCACATATAAATTTTATGATCTGTGTTTTGAGGGAGAAATGTTTTCTCTAGAAATATAGAATCAAATTATTTTTCTTAAATTGAGATTACTAGTTCATTGTCATAGTATATAACACATGTACAGGTCAAGAATATACTCAATCTTATAAATTAATATGGATCTGTCAAAATGGAAATATGGTGTCATTTTATTTTCAATAGGTTTAAAGAATTAATACCATTTCATCTCATCCTTCCTAATGTGACATATGATTTCTTCATTAATTATGCATGAAAATCATACACACATGGGTCAATTAAATAATCTATAAAATTGAAAAAATCAATGATAGCACATTAGAATAATTAATAAAGTATAATAAAATAATAATAATATACCTTAATGTATATTATAAAACTCTGAAAAATTATTCAAAATATACTATTTAAATTAAAAAAATTTAAATATATAACACGTGTTTTTCTATGAAACAAAAATTATCCATCAAACCACTTCATGTAATTTTAATATTATATAGAATAACTACCCAATGTGCCTAAAAAATTGATAAATAATTGAGTGAAGTGATGATATAATAGATAAATGCATCCAACACAAAAAATTAACACATTTTTTTTTCATATTATTCCTTAGTCTTTATGTTTACTCCATTTTAAACTTTTAGTTTTTCCCCAAGATAACTTGTATCTTTTTCTTTACCAAGGAAATATATCCATTAGAACAAGAATTAAAATATCATTATCAGATAATGTAGACCAAATGATTACAAATATTAAATATAATAATTAAATAAAAATCCATTTTATGTGGAATGTTAATATTAAAAAAAGAGTATATAATGAGAAAGACCTCATTTTTAACCTTAATTACCGTCATTAATTTTTAACTGTTTCTACTAACCATTATTTTCATAAATTATGTTTTTGTTATTATATAATATTAATTATTATGATTCCAAATATAGAATCCATTTTTCTATATTCCATCCACATATGATTAAAATTTTAATTTAAAATTTATACCTCCAATGCGATGAGAAACGAGTTTTTAAAGTGAAAAATGTCAATAATTTACAATGTTATTTGTATCAAAATTCAACATGAAATAGATTATGATGAACTAAATTGGATTAATTGTTATATATTTGAAAAATATTTACTTTAAAAATAATTTAAAATGATATTTAACCTTAGAAATAAATTAAATTAAAAGGAATTTTCCAATTAATCTTTAGTATTTTTCACTATTCATCAAAAAAATAATCTTTTCAAAAAATTATAATAAATTTATCGTAATAGAATTTAGATATTTCAATTTAGAAAATTATGTTTATTTTAATAAAATAATTTTCTAAATTTTAATAAATTAATTTTTGTATTATTGACAAAAAGAAATATTTCTATGAGAAAATAGTATTTTCAAAACATATAAGGACTAAAAAGTTAGTAAATTTTATCATTACGATTTATTTGCAGAAAAACATAGTATTTAAAAATTATATATTTCTATTCATATATATAAATATATGATTAATGGATATTTTTAACTATCATATTTAGTGTAATATTATTTTCTAGTTTGCTGAAGCATGGTGTAACTTGTCATTCAAGTTTTTGAAGAATGTCATTGTTGCATGTAACACAAGATAAAATAGATCTTTCATATAACACAATTTACATAAAATTTTAAATAGATTTTAGGAAAAAATATTTCATAAAATATCAGGATGTGATGATGTGGTTTTCCCACTAGGATTATTATTTCCCGCAATATACATTTTTGTTACATTCAATAGTTTGAAGTAAGAGGAATTGTTTTAGAGATGAATATGGAGAATTATAGAATTATTTTCCTTATAAGAAACCTTGTGAATTGGGGGATGAAATAAAAACAATTTTATTTATCCACATTATATATTTTTTTCTATGATTAATAATATCAACATAGGTAGGATTCCCAGCACACAAAATAAGAGAAAAATATATTTTCCTAAAGACTATTGAGGGTAGAAGATTCAACTTCTGACTTGACAATTATGTAGAAAAATAACATGGGAAAATAATAAAAATGCAACGAGAAGATGTTTTATGTATAGAAAAAAATTCCATACATAAAGTAATTTATGAAGAAAAATGAAATTTCTGATTAATAAATTGTATGATAATAATGGTTTCACTGGGGTATCATCAATAGTTAATTGTTTTTAATGTGGAATGTATGGGAAATATTTAAATCTATTTCCTAGAGTGTAAGAACAAAAATTTGATAAAAAAGATTACAAGAATAATTATTTTACAATTGATGTTGAATAAATTGTGGATAATATATGAAAGGATTTAGGAAATAGGGAATAAGATTAGGAATCCTGGTTAAAGTGTTAGTAAGAATGTTGAATGATTGAAAGTTTGTTGTTGGAAATATAGAAAAAAAAATTTGATCACTTTTTATCTATTTAATTCAAATTATATGTATCCTAAAACTCATAAGGATTATTATGTGGATGTTTTGGATTATTTATTTACTAGAATATGTCGAATAAAATCGATAACATAAAAAAGTAATTTAATTGGAAGGATATATTTTATATAAAATAATTCATTAAGTGAAATATAAAACATAATATATTCTACATTTTTATATAATAATGTTTATATATAATAAATAGACAGTTGATATGTATAAATTATGTAATGGCCTGGACATCTATGGTCCATTCCTTTGCGAAAATCCGGTGTCTGAGGTTTTTCAGGGATGTCAAGGTGACTATTCCTAACACTTTTCCAAATTTCCAGTTCTACGAATAGTACAATGGTAGCCTCATGTGAACAGTGCAACAGTAGCCTTAGGTGAACAATGCAATGGTAGACTTATATGAATATTGCCATCAGTATGTTTATGTGAACAGTACCAATGGTGATGTCCAATGGTAACCTCTATTTCCTAGGCCTAATTTTAAGTTCATGAACAGTGTTTCAAGGACATTGAGGTTCCAACGGTGAGGTTTCAATGGTGAGGTTTATGAACAGTGTTTCAAAAAAGGTAAGGTTCCAATGGTGAGGTTTCCACAGTGTGGTTTATGAACAGTGTTTCCAGAATGGTGAGGTTCCAACGGTGAGGATTCAACGGTGTGGTTCATGAACTATGTTTCCCCAATGGTGATGTTTCAATGGAGAGGATTTAATGGTGAGGTTCATGAACAATGTTTTTAGAATGGTGAGGTTCCAACGGTGAGGTTTTAACGGTGAGGTTCATGAATAGTGTTTCCAGAATGGTGAGGTTCCAATGGCGGGGTTTCAATAGTGTGGTTCATGAATAGTGTTTTTCCTTCACTGAATTTCTAGTTCATGGACAGTGTTTCCATCTTCCTATGGTTTCACCCCATTGACATTTACCTAGACGTAAAATGCATTTAAAGAATTTTTTAAGGACTCTAAGGGTAATTCAAAGGATGTAACTCCAATATTAATTTTTCTAAGTCTTGGGATATTTTTACTTGATCAAACCTCATGGTTTAATGCAATCTTATTTTAATGGAAAATCTAGCATATCTTAAACCATTACTCTGTTTAATATTCTAATGGGACGAGATATCATCCTCCCTAGTTCTTCCTTCTTGTTCTCATCTGTGAGATACTCGAACCTTTTATTCCATCCTCTAGGAGTTGTACAATCAAACTTTCCTCCTTGGGTTGGTTCCACTCTATTTTGATGCAACTAAGTAGTATCAACCAGTCTTTGATATAAGGTATGATATTTATTTATTCTTATGGGTTCATATCCTTTTATTTCTCTTTTCCTTTTTATAGAATTTTACCCTCATGTTCTTAATGGGATTTTCTTGGGTGTTGGCCGATGTGGTGGTGTCTATATATCCTTTGGTGGACACAGTTGTCACAGGGGAGGAGATTGTATCCTATTGTGTGGCTCGTTCTCATATAAAGTACTTAAATAGCTATTGGAGGTAGGGTATTCATTACTTATCTTTTATTTTACGTGCAACTGTAGAGTTTTCATGTTTTATTTACTAGATCACAATGGAATTGACCTATTAAATATTTGAACCAGATAAATAATCTGATATCGCTCGTATGTTATTGCCTACTGATTTTCTTGATAGTGTGATATCTATACTTCCTTTGTTTATCTTTTCATTCTTGAAAGAAATTGGTAAAGAATGTAATGCCGATATTAATTGATAATTGGTTGGATAATGATAAGGAGTCTTGTGAATGAATTTGATGGTTGTTGTTTTTGTAATTTGATGTTAATCAAATTGATTCAGTAATAATGTTTAATAAATATGTGATAGCTTATTATTTAGATTTCTAGATGCTGGAAACAACAAAAAATAAATCAGTTAATTCAATATGGATTAAGGAACTAGTTGTTTAATAAATGATAATTCCTTATAGGGTTCTGATTTACCCTTTTTCTTGTTTATGGGCCAAGATCCCAATTAATATGATGGTTTTTTTCCTACTACACGTGTTTTGATGTGATTATGGAAGGCTGTTGTGATATTTGGGGGCATGGAGGCCAATTGGTTATGAAAAAACTTGACACCTAGAGTATCGATATATATCGTTTTATGCATGTGGGTGTTGGGGAGGACATCAGGGTGAAGGAATAGGTTGGATGTCAATGTTTGGATGCATACGGATCTTGTTGGTTTTTATCTCCATTACTTTCTCCACTGATTAAGGCATCTGGTTTTTCGTTCCCTCCTTCCAAAAGGGGTGAAGACGTGTAGGGTAGGTCGTGTGCTTTTCGTGTTTAGCTACTCAAGTGAGGTTGGGTATGTTCTCTTTATATAGACGGAAAAGACATTATGGGTAGTTCATCTACTAACTGAGTTGATCCCCCTTTAGTTTAGTAGCATATAATGTTTTTTGTATAATTCCTGGGAATATGGGAATATAATTCAATAAATAAATAATTGAATAAATGATGTCAACTCATGGGGTTGAAGCATGCTGGGGAGAAATGCTGAGGATGTAATTTGAAGGAACAGTGATCTTTGGGAGTGATGGTAATGAAATATAATGTGGAAATAATTGATAGATAATTTATGTTTAATGAATTTATTAATGTAATGTGAAACTAAATAAAAGGGTATGAAGTAATTTTCTAAAGATCTTTAAATGCTTGTGTGCTTATAGGATACCTAGACATAAAAGTGGAAATTGGGAGTCAGAGAGAGGTTAGCTGCAGTTGACTCTAAGACTAGGTTATTCCCATAGTGTGGTTGTGAGATATAGTATATTCTTTACTTTATGTGTTTCTATATTCTACTCCACCCCATCGGTTAGGGAAACTGACACCCTGGGGATTCTGAGCCCGGGGGGGGGGGGGTGTTTTACCCCACATTCTGGTTGGAGGATGGATGGGTGACTACACCCTTTGGCCCCACTCTCTTCAATTGGTAGTTACTTGTGCTGGTATGCACAACAGTTAGTTATCCCTATATATTTGTGTAGAGGGCTATAATGGATTGTGTTCATTCAGACAGATACATTCTGGATATAGTTATCTATAGACTACTACAGGCCTAACGTGTATAGGCTATGATGGCTTGAGGATTATTACTCGGTGTGTGGGATGTAATGGATTAAGGTATAATTCCCAAAATTTTATACACATTATTCAAGATTTGGAGGAACCCAAAAACTACCTTCTTACTATTCTTGCGTGGATGTGGTGGTTTTGTTTCATGAGGTTCATGTTTGGTGCTTCTCCCAGGTGTCTACGGGTAATATTTTTTGGAGAGAGATACTTAGCACGTGCGATGTCTGGGCAAAGTAGCAAACCAATGGGAAAGTAGTAGTGGGGTACCATTGATATTCTTTATTATATTATATACTTTTTTATGTGATACTTGGTGAGAGTATCCATGATGAGGCTTGGAACTTAGTATACCTATTTAGGTGACGAGATAGTTTCACTTGTTGTTCACTCTGCTTTATCATGAATTCTTTACTTTTTCACATGAGGATCAGGGGAGGATCTTACTAAGTATACTGTTATACTCACCCTTTTTATATATAAACTTTTTTTAGGTCACTTGTATTAGGTTGAAGATCAGGCAAGTTTCAACTAGCTTGGGGTTGCAGGAGCTATTTGGGATTCATGGTCACAGTTGTTTTCACTTTATTTTGGGTACTTGCAGTTTTCCTCTTTCAGTTGTAGTAGTTTTTCATTACGTTACATATGTGTACTTGGGATGTCATTAATATTGTTGTCTAATTTGTATTTGGTTGGTGTTTGTCTTATCTTTCCATTTATCATGTGTTCACTAAAAGGGTAATGCCTCCCATTTGTGTGTTTTTTATACCCTTAGTGCTAGTCGCCTACCCGGGGCCTACTAGAGGTGGGACTCGGGGGGTGATTATCTTATATCTCACATTTCTAGCCCAGGAGGGGTACACCTTGTGGGGAGGTGGTCATGGAAAATTATATCAGATGTTATTGGAGACTTTGTAACTAATTAGTGATTTCTTGAAAAAGTGGATAATATTATCTGTGATAGAGATTATTGTGTTAATAGAATATATTTTATAATCAATGATTTAATTTAAGTAATTATGAGAGAGTTATTTTTGTAATAATTTATTATTTCAAGGAGGTTCTATGGTGATTCAGGTCATTAGCATGTTTCAAGAGAATATACGATCAATGTATTACCCGTTTTGGTATGTGACATTAAGATAAAATTTATGTTGTTTGGGTGATTAATGTGATGTTGGTTTTGGAAAATTATTTACAACTATTATAAATTTTGGGAATTTAATTTTATTGAAATAAATTTTGGATGTGTCTTAAGGTTGACCTTTCTTTCAATGGATTCTGTTGGACTATTAGTGTTATTGTCAAGGATTTAGATAATAATATATGATTTATCCATATAGGAAAACACATTCTATCCATTTTGGTTTTTGTAAAAATATGGAGACATGGGGATTAAGTTTTCATCCTTTTATGGATATTATGATACATTCAATGTTAATTTTATAGCTTCCAAAATCACAAATTCATCTCAAATATTCAATTAATAGAGTATGAAATGAAGTGGAAATTGATAAAAGAATAAACCAACAATGAGATTATTCTTATGAAATGGAAATAATTAAAGTAAATATATTTTCTAATACCCTCTTTATTGATAATAAAATAATACCTTAAAAGTTTCAAAAGGATCATGAAATAAAAAATTTATTATTTTACTCTAATTTGTGATGAATTTATGGTATTTTTACCCATTACACATTTATGGTTTTTTTTCATAAATTTCGCATGAAAACATTCTCTGTCACAATATATTAGTCCTTAGATGCATGTTTCCTCCATATATACAATTTAACATCCCAATAATGTTCTCCTAATCTGGGAACAAGATTATGATTTATTTTAGGTAGACATAATGCTTTCTATTATTATATTTTAAAGTAAGCCTTATTATTTTTTTGTACATTGTGGGGTTCAAAAAAAGTAATCTCAGATACTAAAAAATTTTTGATCGAGATAAAAGATCTATCAAATAATCTATTTTTGATGGATAAAATTTAATACCATAAGTTTTGTTTTAATATTTTTCTCTTTAAGATAATTTTATTTTTTGATTTATTTCACTACAAAGAACACCTTGTTTAAATAAATTCCTATACACTATTAAAATATTATTATTTAACATTTAGAAACCCATTTAATTGAGGAGTATAAATAGGAGTAACTGAATTATAAAATATAAAAATAATGGTCCTCTTCAATAACGATTTATTTTTTAATACTTAATAAATAATCACTATGATTTAGTTATGTTAATTTAAGCTGCAAAAATTCATTTTTTCAAGTATAATTTTGGCATCAAATTTTGATAGGAAATTTTAATTAATTTTGACCACTTTTGGGAATGTAAATTTATAAAATTAAAAGGAATTTTTTAATGAGAATATAAAAATTAACTTAGTGTGATTTTTAAGAAATGATTGAATATTATGGTAAATATGAAAAATATCATTATTTCAAGTATTATCAATTCCTTTCATTAAATAATATAATTAAAAAGCTCCCACTAAAATATGTATTTAGTATAAAATTGAATTATGGAATATATAATTTAAAATAAAATAATTTATTTCATTTAATTTTTTAATATTAATTTTTTTAATATATTTTTTTTATGATTAGAAATAATTTTTTTATGAAAATTTGTTTTAGCGCATAATGTTTTAGCAGTTTAATTATTAAAAATAACCCCAAATGATGAAATATTTAAATTATATTTTTGTATTATATACCCATAATTCTGAATTTTAATTTTGATAATGATTTTTACTAGTCATTGATTTAATGTAAGATCAAGTATTTCTTAAAAAAATTCATTTTCCCAAAACCCCCTTTCATTAAGATTTGCTGGATCAACCTTAAATTAAATTATGCCACTTATATGAATTACTTCTTGAAATTTTTATTTCGTATTTGTAAATAGGAGGAAAAATTTTATAAAATAGTTTACCTTTTGTAACACCACAATCTTCTATAATATATTCCTCTTAAAAAATTTTATTTCATCGATATATTTCATTACACACAACACTAGGGTTAAGAAAATATAATATTATTTTATAATATTATTATTTAATCTAACAGTTAACACATTGTTGTTAGATTGGAAGGTATGATCATGACTAAATAAAATTTAAAAATTATATCTTTTAAATAGTAATGTAAATTGTTTTGGTTTGTTAGTTTTTTAGAAATAAAAATAATAATCATTTAGAGGAAAATAATTATTGAAAAATGTATCTTTTCTAAAATATATTTTCTCACATTTTGTAAAATTATGTTAATTTTTTTACTTTTAGAATATTTATTTGATTAAATGACCATTATTTTCAATGAATAGTAAAAAATGCCGAATTGTAATGAAGAAATAATTCTAATTTAAATAATTTACAAAGCTTAGTTTTGTTTCCAATTATTTTAAAATTAATATTCGTTTAATTTTATTAATTTTATCCAATTTATTTCATTTGAATCAATTACATGTTCAATTTTAATATATTTTGTATTATATATATGAAAATTTTTCCAATGGAATACCGTTTTTCCATTGTGTATGTGGGATTAAAATTAAATTAATTTGTATGAAATTTAAAAATTGAATATGGGTAAATTTGTTCTATATTTTTAATCAAAACAATTAATAATATATAATAAGGAAAAATTAATTTTTATTCACAATAAATAGAGAAAATAGTAAAAATAATAAATTTCTATGATTACGATTAAAATAATTTATTAGGGGTTAAAATATGAATATAATGTGATAAATTTAATAAAACCTTGTAAAATTTAAAATTTATGGAAATTATGCAATTTAATCTCATATATGGTTGAATAATAAATTATGATTGAGGCTTGTGGAACATGGCATGCTTGTATAAAATTTTTTCTTTCCAAAAAATATGAGTATGTCCTCTCCCCCATTTATAAAATGGAACCATCGCACCACTTTTATTTACACTAAAAAATCCATTTATTTTAAGTAATGACTAACCAAATACCTTTTATACATACCTACCAAATACCTTGAATCCCTTTTTTTGATCAGAAACCCATTTGAGGAGATCTTGGGATAAAAAACTAAGGGGATTCTCTGAAGAAGAGGTATAGTTCTTAATCATGCATCTTAGTTTCATACCATCCTTCAAAACCATAAAATATCCATAAAAATTTACAAAATAATATCACCATTACCTTCCACATAATGATATGTTATTAACTTCATGTAATGATTTATATCCATCTCTTCTTCAATCAAATGGGAAACAAAACTGTCAATCATGTGTAAGGCGACTATCGCTTTGTGAACCTATGCAATTTTTTTCCATAACAACCTATAATATGTGGACATATTAATTTGTATAATGTATATGTATTATTTTTTATTAAATAATTACACTTCTATATTAAAAATATCACATATACCCTCTTACATTCCAATCCTTTATAAAATGATAATTCCACTCGTGTGTAAGTGTGGACAATCACATCTATGAAGTTGTGAGAAATGTTTTTCATTTTATTTTGAAATGAATAGTAATTATTATATATTTACATAAAAATAGGATATTTATTTTTAAATAATTATTCTATAAAGGGAAAATAATATTTACCTTTCTTTCATTCTATTCATCAAAATATGAAATTAGAATTCATGTGTTTGTAAGTCATAACGACTCATTGAACAAGGTAACTCATTTTTTATAAATTACTTTTATGGATGAATTTAAATAAAAATATATTGATTATATATGATATTTATATCTATTTAAAAATTATAGAGATTTTGGATCCATCATCTAAGTACAAGTATTGAAACTGTTGAACCAACACATATGATAAAAAAGTAGTTTTCTCTCAGAAGAACGTTTTTAATAAAGAATTATTAACAAAAATGCTATAAAAAGTTATAATAAAATAATATATGGATTAATATATACTTGTATTGTTTTTAAATATATGTAACAATTTATTTATTTCCAAGGATATTTGGAAATGTACGAAAGAAATCAGAACTTATGTAAGGGTTTCTCATCTCAATTTTACTTCCATGATACATATTACATATTCACCACTTATTTAATGTTTTTCTGTATATACAGACACATTGATATTTTATATCATGAATCAATTTTAATTTATGGAATTTCATCTTACATTTGTTTTTATTTATTTCTTGGGACTTCTGATTTAGAAATTACCAAAGTGGTAAGTATTTATTTCACAATATCACCATTATTAGGGACAATTTATGTTTAAGAATCCCTTAGGGGAGTTGTTTGATATTACTATCTTAAAAATATACATTTTACAATCCACTTGCTATACATGATAATTTAATTTAATATTACCATATTTTTCTCTTATTTTAATTAAAATATTTGATAAAATTTTATTATGAAATAATGAACTTATTTTACTCTTCTATAGAAAATTAATTTTATCGAGTATCCATGTTTACTAAAAAAGTTTCAATAACGTGTTTAACATTTTATAAATGATTTATTGATGAAATTTTTTCCCATGTTTGAAATTTTTCAATTACATTTTTAATGTAATCCTCCTGTTATTTTCAGAAATAGGTAATTTTATAAATAATTACAATATTGTGAAAAAATGTTTTCTTAACTTATCGATAATTTAAAAAATCAACCACTTTCATGAACACTCAATGTTTTATGGATTCCTTTAAAAGTTTAAGAATATTATATATAAAAAATTCCCTAAATACTCTGAAAATTATTAATTTTATAAAATTTACTTTCAAAGTGAATGGTTTGTTTTTCTAAATAATTTTTAATTATAATTTATATTGTATTTCAATTGATTAATGGAAAAACCATTATTTTAATATTTATACATTGGGGATATGTTGTAATCATACAGTCCAACTTAATTTTCTCTATGGTTTATGATTAATTTGACTGGGGATGTACTATTTTTATACCATTCAACGTGTTACCTTTGATGACATAGAATTTTTATTATTGACTAAAGAATGTTTAATATTTTATGTGAAATATTTTCAAAATTAATTATAGAATTAATTATTTTTAATTATTGGGTAATGTTTTAATATTTTATACTGTATTTTTAAAATATGAATGTTTAAATTGATAATTTTTCACCCCTATCATATGGGGAATAAATTGTACCTATTAAGGGATGGTAAGGGCCCACTATATCCCCTATATACATCTGTATGTCTCATGAGACAAACTATATTGTGTATTTGAATGTGGCCATACCCATTTATGTAATATGTATTTCTATGAAGAAATTAGGGCACAATATTGCTTTCTGAAAATATCCATTCCACCATTATGATATTAGTTAAAATTTTCCATGTGATTATTCAATTAGATAAAATATCCATGGATAAGTTTCAACATTATGTGAATATTTATATGGAATTATTTTGATAATCGTTTTTATACCATATTATTTTTCATATTCAATTTATTTAGAAAATGGCATCGGTTTCAATTATTTAACTTTCAATATTGATTATATCTTTTTTTATCATGAATTATTCTGCAGTATACATAACCATATTGAGCATTCGATATCATCACATTCATATGTTTTCTTTCTCCATGATTCTAATAAGTGTATTATTATTAGTATGCAGGGATGTTATAAAGGGAATAATGGAATTTTTAAAGAAAATTATATGGTTTTTTTATTTTTTCAAATGTAATGTGAATTTTAAGTATGTATAATGTATTATAATACTACTAAACTATTTGGTTATTTGGGATGTTATCTCTGCAATCTAGTTCCAATGTTATAATGTAACCATAAACTCATTATTAATAGGTTTAGGGTCATTATTATTGGTATTAGTGAATGTATAGTAGTAATATTGGAATCTAGATTTATGAAAATATTGATAAGGGAATATTTTCTGATAACTGATTGTAGAAACATCTTTGTATATGATACAATCCCATAGTTTTATTATGGTATATATTTTTTTGGTTTCCTATAAAATATCTATTTCTAGATACTATAAGTGGATTTGGATATATAATTGTTGTACCAAGGGGTAATAACCCTAAAATGAGAACATTTGGCTTTGACTCAATCATCACCTGGTGCCCGATAATAGGCCTTACTACACACCCAATTTGAAACTCCTCTGGGATATTGTTAGGATAATTAATGTTTTCCATACAATCCATTATAATGGATTTGAAAATATATTTAGGATTTAAAAATATTTTCAAATAAACCATGTTTATGATAATGATATTAGTTATACATAAGTTTTTTAATTTTCGATATGTGTTTCTCTAGTTTTAGTATTATTCATTATGTTTCATGTTGTTTTGATCTAATATATTTCTTTCCATTGTATAAAATTTGTCCAAGAAGAAGGAATGTGAATTTTATCATTGAAAATAATCCATATAGAGATTTCCCTCTTAAAAATCATAATTAATCTAGAAATATAGTTTCTGGTTGAACTAATATAATTATAATTACATTAGGAAGATGAACTATTTTATAACCAATAACCATTCTGGGATGGAGGAACTTATTGATGGGAAATGCAATGAATAAATTTTTGACTATATAATGTTTCAAAAAAATCCATCAATTAATCCGAATAAAAATACATTTGAAAACTATAATTGGATGAGTTTATTAATGAAGATATTGTTTCTTTGGGATCTAATGAAAGGGATAATGTAGTGATGTAAATTTATCATCTATCAAGCGTTGTGGATAAATGGTGTTTATTTATAAAAATCAGTGAGGATTAATAAAAAATAGCAAACATGGATTTGAAGGATTTTAAGATACTATTTATTTAAAATTATTTCCTTCATGACCCATGAGCATATATGGAGATACAATTTTTATATCCAAGAGAAAAGTAAGAGGAAAATGTTTCTAAGTATGATGTAAAATTTACAGCGGTATCATGGAATGTTGTGGACTATATAAAAAATCCAAATGGTATATTGATCTTTTATTTTATGGGATTAATCCAATAAATCAAAGGGAATTACTCTCCCAAACATTCTCATTATTTGAGTACATAATTTCATGTTATATCAATATAGAAAAAAATAACACTCTAAGTAATATTTCTTTAAAGGGAACCAAGAGAAAAATAGGATGATAGAAAAAAATGGATATGGGGAATAAGGAAAATAATGGTTTCCCCACATTTTATAATTTTGGAAAGAAAAACCCTTTTACTAGGTTAAAGGTAATGTAAATTTTATTCATGTGTAGAGAGGAAGTCCATCAATCATATACATTAATGGGTACAAAAGAAACATCTAATCTTATGTGTATTAACTGTAAGGAGATGGGCCACTATGAAAATTAATTCTTGAAGAGTCAAGGGACTATACCATAGATGATTCCAAGTGATCATTGTCTAGAATATACTATTAAAAAAATCTTATGTGGAATAAATAACCCATTAATTTGGATTTATGAAATATTTTCTACAAGTATCTTATCAATTATATTATAATTAAAATAATCATGAATCCTATAGGGATTATATTTCAATAGTTTTTCTATGAGTGTAAGAAAATATATTTTTACGATTACCGATGACCAAGAAAAGTAATTCAGTGGAAAGATGAAATTTATAGAAGACAAATTATATTGGTAATATAAGCACTAATATATATTTTATAGTGTGATAATAACGATAAATATATTTTTATGGTATTTCATTAGAGACCTTGAAATTTGATAGTGATTTTATGGAAAAAATTATCAATGTCAAGCCTTATTTTATATTGTGAATTAATAATTATATTTGATAATATGATATTGTATTTAAGTAATAAAGAGAATTTTATTTGGAATCATCCATTTTTCATTATGGTATTATGGTTATCAACGTATTCACATATTTGGTAAGTAAAAATAAGAGCTACTTTATGATTTTTGGGGATTGAAATGTTAATTTGATTTTGGAAATTTAGTTAACTTCCTTAAAAATTATTGAATTTGAATATGTTCACACTTATTTTTTCCGATTCCTAAGAATAACTATTTATACAATATTTTTTTTTAAATTTTGGTGTTATTTTTCAGGTTTTAGAAATTAATGTTTAATATGATAACTTATTCTAACCATTTTAGTTTTGGTTATTATTTATAAATAAAAAATATATTTTTTATTATTTTATGTATCTTATGATCTGTTAAAGGACACATCAAGAGATTAATGCCCTAAAAACCCATATTGGACATTCCTTCAAAGTATTGTTAAATAATTTGGAAATTAATCAGAGCATTACAAAAGGATGAAACTGTCTTTTTAATAAAAATATATTATGTTTTTTTCTAGTTCCCACTGTCATAATTGTAAAATAGTCCCATAACATTAGTAAATGAGGTTGAAATTAGAATGTTATTAAATTTCCTTCATTTACCTCAAAAATTATGTTCTTTTTGTTGTTAATGTTTTCTTATCCATGTTTTGTATCACTTTATATTAATCCTTGGGCGTTAGTTTTTTACTCAATGTCCATATTTTCAATTCCAACTATATTTTAATATTTGGAATTATATTTATGTGTTATTCTATATTAACATAGTACATACCTCTTATTTTACTAAAAAGATGTTTTATTAACCCCTTTTTTGGATGTGTTTTTTCAACACCGGGTAAACCTATGATGATCAAAATTGAATTTTTGGGAGGATTTTATTTAAGGGGTTTAAAATGTAACACCTAAATATTTTAGAATATATAAATCTTTCATTTTATTTTCATTCATTGATATTTGTTGTTACACACAACACTTAGTTTTACTAAACCATAATATAATATTATTATATTATTATATAATTTGATAGTTATTGTCTAGTAGCTGGACTGATAGGAATGAATATGACTAACGAGATTATAAATATTATATGGTTTGAATAATTAATAACAAAAAAATTGGTTATCAACTATTCATAAATTAAAATAACATTCATTTGAATGAATATGAAATGTCATTATGAAAAATTATATTTTTTAAAATATAGTGTTTCATTGGCTTTTGCAGAGTTATGTTAAAATTAATTTTTACCATATATATTAAATTTATATGAAAAAAATTAATTTTATTTTTAAAATCATCATGTAAAAATTATCTTGGAGTGTAATTTTGAGAATTTTTTAAAAATATTAATTTTTTCGATGAATAGTGAAAATATTTATTTTTAATGAAACTTCCATTTTGTTTAATGAATTTACAATGCTTAATTTTTTTCAATTGTTTTAAAACTAAATTTTATTCAATTATACAAGAGTTAATTCAGTTCAGGTAATTTAATTCAATTATATGTTCACTTTTAATATACATACTTTTTATAAATATGAAAACATTTCCTATAGAAAATTATTATTTCATCGTGTCTCTAGGTTTGACATGAAATTAAATTCATCAAATTATTTGAATTAAATTTGAAAAAAAAAGATTTAATAATATTAATAATAACAATTAATATTATATAATTAGGTAAACTTATTTTTATCATAATTAATAGTAAAAATATTAAAAATTAATTAGTAAGCTTAATGTTAAAACAAATTTTTCAAGGAGTTGAACTAATAATATAAGGTCATAAATGACATAATGTCATGTACAATTTCTATATTATAGATATATTTAAAGAATATATCACATAAGGTCTGACAGTGGGAAATTTTTGAGCATTATGTGACTTTAAAAATTTGGTTACAATTTATTCTTTTCATACATTCCAACTATGTGCCCAACCTCACTTAATAATGGGCACCCACTCTCTTATCCACTTCACACTTTTGAATACCATTGGTTTTGAAAAGAAATTCCCATAAAAAATGATTAAATATCTACCCAATCCCTATAGTATTTTTGGTGATGAATCAATTCTAGGATGGATATAGTTATAATCCTAAAGAAGTTCTATGAAGAATGGGTAGAGTTCATATCAATTTGTCTTTGTATTATTCTTTCACATAAGTCATTAAAATATGAATAAAATTTTATATCATACTAACACAAGTATGTAAATCAAAACAGGATTTTATAATGCTAATTTCATTACTTATATTCATATCCTCTTATATCGAAATGGAAACGAAATTTTCAATCATTTGCACAACCAACTACCAACTCGCGAAATGATGTAATTAATTTTCCATCACAACATATATGAGATGGATATCATAATGGGTTTAATTTATATATATCATATCTTTGAAATAATTAAAAATTAAAAATTATAATATCACATCTACCATGTAACCATCAAATCTATTAGAAAATGATGATGTCTCTCTTGCATACGTGTGGACTACTGCATCCATGATGTGATGTAAAATGATTTTAATTTTATTTTCACATGGATTTTAAAAAGAATAGGTTTAATAAATATATATGATATATATGGTATAATAATAATTCTATAAGGTTTAAATGTTATTTAAATATAATTTTTTCCATGAATCCATAATTGAAAATAATGTTTATGCATATGTATGACTATTTATCTCCAGGAATGTTTTAACTAATTTTTCTGTCTGTAACACATATAGATGCATATAAATACACATATATTGAACATATATTATATTAATATCATTTTTAACATTATTCATATTCTATAAACATGATCAATGTACAAGGTGAAAAATTACCCAACTAAAACATATGTTAAAAATTAATCAATTATCACCCATAATAGTTATTTTAAAAAATAATTGTTATTAAATTAGTTGAAAAAATTTTGAAGTATAAAATATATGGTGTAGTATATATAATTATGGTTATTTAATATTTTTATATTGCAGATATATTTATCATACTAGATGATTTCTACATGTATGAAAGAAATTATACATGAGGTAATGGTTTCTCATCGCACTTTTACTTTGGTGAGACATATTCCATATTCACTGCTTATTTCATTTGTGTGGAATATCGATAACCAAATTGATATGTTATATCATTATTCAATTAAAAATAATTTCATTTAATTTTTTATTTTTTAATATTTCATTAATGGGGCTTAATTGAAAAAAAATCACCAAATGGGTAAGGGTTTATTTTACAATTTAACTATTATTTGAAATAATTTACTTTTAAGACTCTCTTGGAGGAATTTTTTGATATTATTCTATTAAAAAAATAAATTTTCATCATTATATTTATTTTGTAACTTTTCATATAGTAGTTCCATTTTTCAATCTTTGTTAAATAAATTAATTGAATAATTTTCTATGATAAGATAACTAGATTTATCTATTCTATCAAAAACACCTTTTCTTCAATATATGTTTCTTATAATTTTTTTAAATGTTTTTAAAATTTTAAAAACGTTTTATTAATGAATTTCTCACCCATGTTTTAATTTTTTAAATATTTCTTGAATATAATATTGTTTCTATTTTCCAAATGAGGAAATTTTTAACCTTATTACAGCATTGTAAAAAGATTGTTTTATTTAACCTATACAAAATGTAAAAAATTGTATTCCATCATGAACACTCATTATTCTGAAGTATCGTTTACATGTTTAAGTAGTATATTTATAAATAATTATTTCCATAATATTTTGTAATATTTTAGGTTTTGAACGTTTTTTTCAAAGTGAGAATGGTATTTTCCTCAAGAATCGTTTAAATTGACTTTTATAGTATTTATATTAATCAATGAAAAAATCCATATGTTTCTTATACTCCTTTATAGATATATTTTAATTACTCTATCCAACTTATTTCTATGGATGATTTATGATATATATTAATGGTGATGTACTTTTTTGAGACCATTCACTATATTACTATGGATGGATTATGATTTTGATTATTGATTGGGGAATATAGTAACATTTCATATGCTAGATTATAATTATGAATTATTGTGTGTATTTTTTTATAGGGAAATTTATTAAATTTTTTTATTCTTTTTTCTAATAATAATGTTTATATTAATTATGTTTCACCCCATTAATATGAGGAATATATTGGAATTTTTAAGTGATGGATGGGGCCTAATTTTCCCCCTCATTGAATTGGTAGGTCACATGAGAAAATATAGAATTGGTATTTGGATGACTCCTCAACCATTTAAAAAAGGTATCTTTGTATGTGGACTTGATGATATGTCCATGATATTTGATATTATGTATTATATCATTGTGATATCAATTATTCATGTTCATGTGATTATTAAATTATTTGTAATACCTAGGGATATGTTTCAATCTTTTGATATTACTTAAATGGTATTATTTTTATCATTAGTTATTCCTATGATAATTTTTATTATTGTTCATATTATTGATTAAAATACATGTCTTTTAGTAATTTACATTCCAATATTGATTATGTCTTCTTGGTTCATGATTTCATCATTTGAACACACATAGTTACCAAGAATTTGATATCAACAATTTCTTATACATACATTCCCTAGGATGTATATAAGTGTATTATTATATAAATAATGGATACCATAAAGGAAATAATGGTGTTCTCAAAAAAAATTATTCTATTTTAGTTTTTCAATTTTTATTTGAATTTCTATAATGTATTTAGTTTTCACAAACTATTAAAATATTTATTCCATTTGGATATGATCTTTTGTATCTAAAAAAATGAAATAATGTGACCACCAAACTATTTTATAATACGGTCGGGGCCTTTATAGTATATTTTCAATATGAATAGTAACCCTGGTAAAATTTACCACCTCAAAAAAGGTAAAATTTGAGTAAAACCATGGGGTAAAACACTAAACTATTTCTAACATATAAAATTACATAATATAATTAGTTTTATGAACCAAATGTTTTTACAGAATTAAATATTTTATTTTGAATTTTTATTTCAAATTTGGGATCCCGAGGTTGACTTTTGTGAAGATAATTATATTTTATTCAAATTAAAAATAATTTTTAGTCATTTTCATTTAATGGGATTGTTGGAAGATTCTACTCATTTTTGGTTATCTCCCAAATTCTAAAAAACTACACTATCTTATTATCTATCCATAAAAAAATTATTAAGCGAAATTGAATTCTACCTTTCAAGGTGAAATGTTTTTTAGTATTAAATCCAGTATTTTACTAATGAAATAATTCATTTTGTGTTTTTATATTAAATTTAATGTCATATCTATATAAAAATTAAATTTAATGAAATATATTCCAAATTTTTAATCATACTTTCAAAAAATTAGGTTATAATTCAGCTTTTATTATTGGTCATATAATTATGTTTTCATTGTAAAAGGTAAATAATCATGGTTATGGTTAAAATGGAATTAAAAATATTTAACAAGAATATAAAGATTAAAATTTATCCAAAATGTGATTGGATATGTTTATAACATACCTATACTTCATTATATTTTAATTTTGGGTGAATTTGATCATGATTTATTATATTGTGAACATTATATTATTTTATTAATATAACATATAATTAATGTAACACCCTTGAAATTAATATCTCTAGATGTTTCACATAAGGATAAAAAGTGGATAAGTCAGGTTAATAATGTTTATTAGATAGATAAATTAATTATTTTATCATTTTATTTTAATTTTAATGTTTATTATTATAATAATTACCATAAATTCTCTTACAATGCTAACATAGTATTTATTTAATTGATATGAAAATAATATAAATTATATTAAACACATAAATATAACTTATTATGGATGTTTAATAAGTCTATATTCAGAATATTATGATTTCATTTTGTTCTCAAAGCCAAATTAAATGAACTGTTCAAAAACATAATTTAATCATATATTATAATAAAATTATTTTTTTCAACGATTTAAAATTTACTAAAATCCAATCATCAGAAATGTCAATGGGATATAGTTGAACATATCAACCATGGTTCATTTATTGGTCCAATTTCTTTTTATTGTGACATTTTCAACCTGAAAATAGTAGAATAATTTGAAATAATGGAAAATATCTAAATAGTTAGTGGGGGGTTAAAACAAAGATATAAGGATAAAAAAACTAAACTAGAAAAATTTAATTTTATGACATTATATAGACTATAAATTATCCTATATTCTATATATGTATATTTTTAGCTACATTTTTTGAAAAAAAATATTTTATATTAATTTAATACATTATGTAATTCAAAGAGTGCCCCTCCCTTTACTTATAAAAGGGACCATCTTCTGCTATCTTACTAAGAAATTTTTAGAATTATGGATATTCCAATACCTACGATAATTATTTCATATTTTTATCCACTGAATCCTAGGAATTCTTATCTTTCTAAAATACCATCCATTCAAGGATTAATGTATAAGCCAAAAGAGGTTTCTCAATGAAGGTGTATAAGTCTTAACAAAGTAGTTTTGATATTATGTTTACCATTAAAACATATAGATATATTGTATCCATTCGAAAATAATTAATTTAGTATCATAAATATACTGAAATTTTGTAATGATGATGTGAAAAAAAATTATCCACTTTTTTTCCATCCCATGGAATGTGAAAAAATCACTCAGGTACACTACAACTTCAAATCTCCATATAGTAGTGTAATTAATTTTTAATCACTACATATTTATGACGATTATAATTATTGTTTTCATAAAAACATATATTATATGTTATTTTTATAGTTATTAAAAGTTGAATTAATATTTACCTTTATTTAATTCCATCATTCAAAAAAATGGAATCAACATTTATGTGTACGTACAACCCACCATCTCCAAGAATGATTTAATTAATTTTTATATCTCTAGATTCTATGGATATATATATATATATATAACTAATATATATTATGTTAATATCATATTTATAATTCTTGATATTATGGAACCATGATCAATGTATAAATACGGGGACATTCGAACAAATAATTCATTAAAAATGAAGTAGTTATCACATAGAACAATGATTTTAATATTAAATTATTAATAAATGGGTGATAATACATTATTATAATGTAATATTTATATATATATGATTATGGTTCTATAATAAATTTATAAAAATACAATATTTTTTATACTTGAATTTCGAATGCGTATGAAGAATGAAAATACTTGCGGTAAGGGATTTACATGTCAAACTGATTTTGTTCATGATTTTTTATTATTGAATATATAAATTTTAAATTATTTTATCATTTTTCAATAAATAAATTTGTTATTTATTACTCTTGTTATTTCTAGATCTATTTATCTTTCATTTTACTCATTATAAGCACTTAATAGGTAGAAAGAAGGTTTTTAAAGAGATTTAGTTATGCTTTAATATTCTTTCAAGAATCATTTTCTTTGATGTCAACATTTCCAATGAAAAAATAAAGAATATTTGAAAACTCTAATATATTTATCTTGTTTTACATTTTATAATAATGTTTTACTAGAATCTTCATAACATTTTATAAGGACTAAAATATAGAAATCACATAATCAATTATATTTAGACCATAATTCACTTCATTATATTAAACATTATCTTCTAGGATGAATGTTTTAGATTATTAGGTAATAACTATTACCAAATTAAATAATAAATTAAAAATTGGACTCTTATAAAAGAATCATTTTTAACTAAAATATAATCTTTCAGGATATGTAATTTTTTATTTTGGTGACACATCATCACAATTATCATTTTGAACTAATCATTATCCATAATAATCAATAATCCTAGTGAATTTTTTTTAAAACTTCATGAAAGATAAAAATCATAGTTATGGTTATAAAAAATGATCATCACACCACGAATAATCATAAAAATTTTCTTTTACAAAAGTAAACATTGTGCTTAAAATAGGAATTTTATTACCCAATAAATCACTTTATCTGCCTAAATATTTTCATAAAACATTTTATAAGAATACTTAAAGGAAATATTAAGCAGTAATGGTTTCATTTAAATCATCTAAATATTACAATAACATTTATAGAATTTATACTTTTCATGGTTATAAACTAGAAAATATTTTCTTTTAAACATAAGATTAATATATTCCAATGTGAAATTATATGTTTTCTATAAAAGCCTATAGAAATCATAGTTGATAATTTATATATCTAGTAATATCATATTCAATATTACTCTTTAAAAAATAATAACCAATATGGTTGACTTCTATACCCATTTAATTGGAGGGATATCATGGACACACACATCCTTGGATTATAACAGAGGAACCTATCATTGGTTTATAAAAGAGCCACTTGTCCTTGGAATATAATGAAACCAAAAACCATCATAAAAAGTATAATAAAACATAACATAACCATAAAACATAAAATCTGGACATCACATAATACTTACAATAGTATTAAAATCTTTTGACTCTCAAAACAATAATATAGAGCATTCACATTCTTGTTTTGTTTAAATGCTCCTTATAAAACACTCAAAAAGATTCCTTTAAGAAATTATTGAATAAAAGTAAATGAAAAATAAAATTAATTTTATAAAAAATTTATTTCCATATAAAAACATCCACAAAACAATTTTATGCATATGTACATGGGATAACATTTTTTAGAAAAGTGATCATGAAAATGAGGGTTTTAAAGTGAAGGGTACCTTTACTCAAGTTCAACTCTTCAAATACATTATATATCATCCTAAAAAATAAAAATATAATAATTATTTACAGTCCTCATAACATTTTAATATTTTATTATTTATTTTATTTTATTTATTATATTTTTAAATTGAATTATTTTATCAATTTAGTTCAAGTCAAACGTTTTGTTGATATTTATATATATATATATATCCTAAATGACATTGATATGATTAATATGATAAAAGTGGAAATTAATTAATTATATAAAAAATAATAATTATAATATATTTATAATTTTAATAGATAAATTATACTTTTATACCCAACCATGAATTATGGTTATGGTATATGAACTGTATTATAATCATGGACACAATAGGTTATATGTACATTAGTAACAGTCCCTTTAAAAACGATCATTATGGAAAGATGGTAATTATTATTTTATATCAAATAATGATAATTATATCATAAATAAAATTTAATTTCATTAAATATACTAATATATATCATCAAAATTATTTGGTGATGAAAAGTTAAGAACATCATTTCAGGGAGGTGGTAGTCCACACATACATACGAACGACGTTATCATTTTTCAGTGAATAGAATGGTTAAAAATTAAATGGTATATTATACTAATAGAATTATAAATATTTCATGAATATATTATATACATAAATATTTAATAATTCTATATTTATAAATATCTATGATACGTGGTGATGGAAAATAAATTACATTGTGTTTTAAGGCGGTTATCCTCTATACAGAAGAACAAAGATGAAATTTTCCATTTTGAGGGAACACGAGATGGATGTGGGTTATTACATTGAAAAAATAAAGTAATAGTATATTTAAAATACCAATTTTCTAATATATTCATGCATGAATAATATTTTATGTTTTTAGAATAAGAAAAAAAGTGAAAATGATTTGTTAAGACCTATACCTCTTCTTTGGACAACCATTTTAGTTTTACACTAAAGCATTCCTTGGCTGGATTTTGGTTGAAAATAATTATTAATATAAATGATTTGGGACGTAATGATGGTATTTTGGAAGGTATTGGTTGAATAAAAATGATTTTTAGGTGTGAAGAAAAGATGTTAGTCATAGATTTTTATAAGTTTCAGGAGGGACACTCTTTGCATTTTTAAATTAATAAATTAATATAAAATAAATTTCATGTCAAAATGGATCGAAAATGATTAATTTTTTTATAAAGATTATTGGTTGAAATAGCCTCTTCTAAAAATTTTTTCACAATTTTTTGTTTTTTCATTCACTATTATCTTATTTTTAAGCCCCTGTTAACCCTTTTGATGATTACTGGTATAATAATGTTTTTAACTATTTTTGTGTCAATATAGTTAATATAAAAGAAAAAACGAAAAATAAATGAGAAATTATTTATTTTATATAACATATCTCGTTAAATTGGTTGAATAAATTATTTTTAGGAATTTTAAATCCATTAATAATTATTTATTTAACCTAAAATATAATTATTGTTATATTTATACTATTAATTTAATTTAGTTTTTAAAAAACATAATGAAAAAATGTAATTAGAATTCAAACTCTTAAAAAACTATAATATTCTATCATTCTTTAAAAAATTAATTTTACCCTATAATTCAATATTATAATATTTTTTAGTGTTTTTGAAATCATTTTATTGATTTTCCATGACTTACAAAAGCACTTGTCATTTTTTTCATAAGAATTTATGGTAATTATCTTTTTATAAAAAATTTGAAATAAATTTGCATGATGAAAAAATAATTAATATATTAAATCAGTATCAAATTTTGACCAAACCATCTATTTATCTATATTTATGAAATATAAAGATAACAAAACAAATATAGTGACATTTGTGACTTTTCTTAATGTAAATTAACAAAACGTTAATAATATAGGAAAAATAGAAATAAAAGGATATATATTAAAATTTTGTATATTTATTGATGAAATATAATTATAAAATCAAATTAACACATGTTTTATGGTTTCTTTTTAGTACTTATCATCTTATTTTGAACCTTAATTAACTAATTTTATATTTACCTTGTTAACAAAATTTACTATGATTTCTATTCATAATGACTAAAAATAAACATCCAATGTTTAATAAAATTGTAAAACATGACTTAAAATAAATAATCCATTTCTAATAAATGAAAATGATTAATTGGATGAATTAAATTTAAAATTAAACCGAAAACACATTGAAAACTATTTTTTATCAAAACACCTTTTTAATATAGAATGGTTTTTATACCAAATTCGAGTATAAATAAATTAAAAATCCCATTAATGGATTACTATTAATTAAATTTTACTAATTAAAATTAAAAACTAAACCAAAATAGAATTTTATTTTTTAAATATATTAAAATAAAATTTATTTTTAAATAAAAATCAATATTTTCACTATTCATTGAAAAATCAATCCTTTCAAAAAATTCTCAAAAATTAATCCTAAAATAAATTAATTATCATAAATTTGAAAAAGAAATTAATTTTTGAAAGTAAAAATTCTATTATATAGAGATAAATATTATATATAATAGTGAAAAACGTATGAAAATTCAATTTAGTTAAAAAGAAAGCCTCATATTTTTGAATAAATAATTAAAAATTATTTTTTATATAAATATAACTCCATAAAGTTTATTGAATAAATTTATAAATTGATTGAAAATTATTTATTTTGATATTAACTTGGTGTTTTCATTCACCCCCTTTATTGAAATTGTATCCATGCAATTTTATTCACTTGAAAAAAATATCAAGTATTTTTCTCTCTTTAAATTTCTAGATATTGGTGGTTATTATTTGATCAAATGGTTTATGCACAAAACTATAACTAGATTAATTACCTTATTCTAATACACATTATATCTATGGTAGTGAATCAAAACATGTTTTTTCCTATAATAATGGTACTATACTAACTGAACTACATCATGGCTAAAAAATGAGATTTATATGTTATATTAATTCTAAAAATGAAACTTGAAATACATTTTGTGACTAGGATAAAATAAAATGCACTTCCAATATATAGGAAACGGATCCAACATTCTCTCGGATTTTATATGGTCCAATTAACTAGAGAAAAACATTCACTATTTACCAAAATGCATAACACATTTCTATTTTCATATATTAATATAAACATAATGAACTACCTATATAGAATGATCATTCATCTGGTTATCTGAAAAACATGTTTTCATTCACAGTGACATCCTCATGTGATACTAAATCAACATCACCTTTCCAGCCATTCCCCCTTCCAACTCTTATCCCATCTACATTCCTACTTCTAATTCATCCAAAAAAGAAGGTTTCCAATATCCCATTCCATATCATGCCTCAAAATATTCCATTTGTATACTACCTTGAAATTATTTTTTTAATAAAACTCAAAAAAAGAAATATATTGATCCCAAATTCACCCTTAATCCATTTTACAATAAAGGAAAATGTATACTAAATTTTGATTCATTACCTATAACTTTACATCGTATTGGGGATGAAAATCTATCCTGAAATTTAATTCATTACCCAATATATTTTTATTTTGTTTCCAAATGTTTTACGTAAACCTATCATTACAATGAGATAAAATGGAGAAATAAACTATATGTAAGTTAACTATATCATTGAGATATAGTCATTAAATTTTATCTAAATATAGGATATAAAGATATATAAGGAAATGTAAAGATTTAGTCAGTTTATCAATAGTAACCAAAATTGTATCATTACCTCAAGAAGCATTTGGAAATCCTAGAATGAAATATAAGGATATATTTCCCAATTTCAACTATGTAAATTGAAAAGGATGAATCACCCCATATGTTAATTATTATTCATCTTCAACCAATTTAAAAGTATTAAATTCATGGTATTTTCAATAATATCTATTTTCATTCAATGTTATATAATCAATGATAAGTCTCGAATAACTATCTTTTATTTTCATCTAATATGATTGGATTACCCCACGGTGAATTTATATGAGAATGAAGCCGTTATTAAGAAATTATTGAAACTAATTTTTCAATTCCACGTGTTATACATAAGCCATTAAATAAGGATGGTATGAAATTGGATTATCATTACTAACTATTTCAATAGTAAACACAACCTCACAATCATAAATAATACAAGGAAAACCATTAGGTAATACATCCACATACTCATCCACAATCTTCATATCAATTATTCGAACATTTTTTTTCTTTTCAATAATACGTTCTCGAAAAATTTAATCATAACCCCGATAAATATATCAACTTGTTGTCATGTCATTAACAGTATAAATTCATTAAATATAAATTTATTAGCTTTTCAATTATTCATCACATGATATATTGAAGGCTAATCCATAACCAAAATAATATCAAACTCTACCATGGCATGTTCAATAATATTTATAGGAAATACCATTTCACTGATAATAATAGAATGATTCTTATAAAATTTGGTTTCATTATTTTTTCCACATACTATTTTAAAAAAACTTTCCATCTTTGTAGGAGGTTATATTCCAATTTTACATGATAATTTATCAAAAATAAAGTAATGAGAACATATATATTCAAAAAAGGAATTGGTATAATTCTAATAAACAAATAACAATGCCATTACCACATCATTAGATTTCCCAACATTAACTATAGTAGTATCAAATAATTTTTCCACTACTTTTTTATTTTGATCTTCTTGATGTCCACCCTGAGTAATTAAAATAAGACGCATGTCTTCATAATTCCATAACTCATTAAAATTAATACATCTCACTTTTGTTTGGTTATATATTACCATATTGTTGGATTGTATATGACTCTTATTTTGTATTCATGGTATATATTACTAATCTTAACACATCAAAGGCCCTTTAAAATTTTATAAGACATTCCTCAGAGATATTTTTACCACATGTATAAAAAAAATTGATACATGATTTTATTTCCCTTCCCTGATGGATTCGTTTCCATTTTTGTCACTTAAACAACGTTTTCTGATTGTCCTATAAAATAAAAACTATTAATAAACACCATGTTTACATTCTCATAAAATCATGAATTCATAAGAAGAAAATTATATTCTATATCATGGATTATATCCTAATTACAAATAATTAATTTTACATTGAAGATCCTCAATAAAATTTGGGATGTAACATCCTAGTCATTGGATGTTAGATTCATATGTGGCCACTGAATCCACCCCATTTTTATCAAATATAATATTTTTTTCTATCCTAATTTTATCGTCCTTAGGGAAATATTTCTGAAGGAAAATATGATTATATTTATCCCATTTTTATGGATAAATCCTTTTTCTTTAGTATTTTTAACTTTTATCAACCATTTAAAAGATTCACCCTAAAAATAGTAAATAGAAAGGATTAATATTTGATTCTACAAATAAACCCTAACATAAAATATCATCTCCATGTCTTAAATCCATCTTCATCTATCATTGGGTCTTGTGTTTCAGTAAATGTGGGTGGGTTCTTTTTCATGAAATGATCCACTATAGACATGTTCCTCATTGGTGAACATGGGTTCTCTCACACATAGATACCACCACCATTTATACCCTATATCAAACAATCCATCACTTCAACAATCTTTTCATTTCAAATTAAAACCATTCATGGTTACATATTTGGAAGGATTTATTCCACTTTCTACCTTCATATATCAAATCCCAGGTTACCTCGATAGAAAACCATTATGATAAAATATATTTTAGATGAAAAAAATTTGTAATCACTAAATTCAATATTATTTAATGTTTACCACAACATTTAATATTTCAAGGGATTTATATTAACATTATCCTAAACTGTAAATTTTTATATATTTTTTCCTTAAAACAAATTTTAAGTTCTTGACTATAAACATCACATAATCCAGTGTGTTTGGTCCATAATTCACTTTTTTTAATTCCTAAATATCATTCAGGTTAATATTTATTTAGAATTAGGTGTTAAATATTTCATAACAAACCCCTATATTACATAGTTCACACTTTTAAATATATTTATTTTTTCTAAAATATGAATACTTTTTGGTATATAATGTTTTCCTTTGAGGACACAACAAATTTTTTTATCTTGACATCATCATTGTCACTAATCATCATTAAAGACTATAAAATACATTTTAAAATTTTGTATGAGAATAAAATCTATGAAGGGAAATAAAAACGAATAATGAAACCATTCGTCCATGAATTCTAATAAAAATTCATTTTTTTTAAAATAAATTATTGGGAAAAATTAATGATTTTATTACCAAATAAATCACCTTTTTTGTCAAATAATTTCATCAAGAATTTCATAATAACTCTTAAAGTTAAAATAAATCTCATAAATGTTTATTTTCAATCCTTAATATCATATACATCTTTTCCCGAAAAGTTATTCATTCTCCCATATAAGGTACATAATAATTTATTTTAAACATATGCACATTATCTTACCTTGTGAAATCATAATATTTCTATAAAACCCCCATAAAAATAATAAATAAATAAAATATCTATATTGAGAAATGATTTTTTATAAAAATCATACAAATATAATAACAAATATGGCTTAATTCGTTACCCAATGCATTTGTTGGTTACTATGTGCAACATACCAGACCTGATTCACAATATGTAACCAAACCCAGTTGGCCACATAGCCTCATGTAAATATCCTTATATGCTAGAGGATTATAACTATTAGAAAGGGTATTTGGAATTATCTCTAGGTTAATTTACCCTCACAATAATTGTGTATAAAAAATATACAATAATAGTAAATATCATCAAATAATAATGAATAACCTATAGTGGAAAAAAAATCATCTAGATAAAATAACTAGGTAGAAGTTGAATCAATATCATATAAAAATTTTATAATCACAGAATGTTTCCATACAAAAATAAAGCACACATGATACACGGTATGTGTATAAAAAATGTAACACACAAATATTTCACGGTATCTTATATCTAATAGCTTGTGTTGCACGCAATACCGACTTGACTTGTGTAACATGCAAGATTGAGTTTCTACAAAACATCACCTTAGTGTTGTAATTATTAAATGATATATTTATAACATATACCTTAAATATAGTAATATAAATAGTAATAAATAAATTTTAATGTTATTATAATTTTTTCACATAAATAAAACATATTTATAGTGAAATGTATATGTTTTGGTAAAATAGTTATATGTTTATAAATAAGACTTTCGTAAAAGAACTTCTTTTTATGTCATTTTAGGAGAATAATAAAATTAATTTTAAAAAACTCTATGAAATTTAATTTTTTTAAAAAATAATTCATTTTCGAATTATTTATATCAAAATTACCTTAGGCAGAATTTTTTGTATTTTTCAGAAAACATTCAATTATTGATGAAAAATGAAAACACTGCATTATTGTTAAAAAATGAATTTTTCAATTAACTAATTATTTTTCTTTAAATTCATTTTAATGCAAAAATAGATAAATAATACATATATAAACTAAATTTAGTTCATTGTCATTATTTAATAATAGAATCAGATATAAAACATTATCATACTTTTTGAACATCTCTTTTACCCGCCTTCTAACCACATCTATGGGATTTGCATTACACATAATTTTACCCCTTATATGAATTGAATATTGAATAATATATATACATGGTTTTAATAAGAATAAAAAATGGTTCTAATAAGATCAAAATAATTTTTTCTGACTGATAACATTTGGATTTTAATTACCTTAATTAAAGGTAAATATGGTAATTACAGGTAAAATTAATATTATAATAAAAAAATATTACCCTAGAACCTAACCTAATTTCATTGTAAAAGTGTATTTCCACCAGAAATAAACATGGGTCAAATTATGATCTTTTTTAAGAAAATTTTGTTATATCTTGACATTTATTATATATTATTTAGAAAGCAGTTAAAAATGTCCTATTCAAATTTTATTAACTATATCATTTTTAATGGGAGGATATATAAGTTATATGGTTTACTATTTAAATTATTTAAAAATTTAAAATTATTATATAAATAATGTTAATTTCATTATAATTTTAAGAAATAAATAATTAAATTTAATAATGACACAATAATGATGCAGTGATTGAATTATTAAAGAAAAATCAATTAACTATTGTTAATAATATTGAAATAAATTTATTTTGACATAATTAATGACATAAAATAATTTTATAGTTGAAATAAAAATGATAATTACATATTAGATGTTTTGTTTTGATGTTATCATGTTGTTTTGAAATTTTTAAATTTTAAAATTATCAATAGTATCAAAATTGAAATAAATGATACTTTAAAATAAATAATATTTAATTAAATGTTATAAATTAATAATAATATAGGTTTTATAAAAATAACTATTATAGTGATCAATATGTCCCAAATGATCTAATTGTGGTTTGTTTTTCATTTTATAGTAACTATATTATCTCTATAATGTTAAAATAAAGAAGACACTATAATAGTTAAATTACTTAACTAAGAGTTATTTTTAAATAATAAGGTTTATTTTATGAACTAAACATTTATAAAATCTGTTGTTTGAGAGGAGTTCAAAAAATTCACATATTATACTATAAATATATTAATTTGATGCTATTAGAAATAAAATATATAATTATATTGTCACGACCCGTCCTCGGGGCCCGTGCCGTGACTACCCCAAGCCCGCCTTCCATAGGCCAGGGGCTGGCGACTAGCACCAAAGGCGTAAATCCTGATAACTGGGAAGGCATTGCCTTTATAAAAGTAACAAAACACCACAGAGTACAAGCGGAAGTAAAACACTAAGTACAAAAAGAAGTGCTGAAAAGTAAATGGGATAGAATACAAACCCAAAAGAAAGTACAACTACAACTGAACAAAGTACAACAGAAAAAGACAACAGCTGGAGGGACGGAAGCGGCTCCTGGGTCTTACTCCTCGGATCCTACCTGAAGGGTAGGTACAGATGGCGCAGCTCCTGGATCGTCTACCACGAATCCTACCTCAAGGGTAGGTACAGATAGCCTCCACAGTGCTCTCGTCCGTCAACCTCCTCCGAGTGTCGTCTCGCCGTGAAGTCCACCTCCGGACACTGACTTGTCGTGTAGTCCACCTCCGAGTACCGTCAAGTCCTCGAACACTCGGCCTCCGTCAGCACTGCCTGTCGTCTGCAACCAACACAACGAGGTGCGGGCATAGCCCGTGCAGGGGTGAGTATAACGATACTCAGTAGGGACCCCGAGACCCTCAAGGTCTCAATAAATTCAACAAGGATAACCACAATAAGATCTCAACAGATAAACTCTACATAGGTATATGCCCATACATATACCTAAGTTATCAAGTAACCCATCTCAATCATGAGGAAACACAAGGATCATGAGATCAATGGATAACCACTACCCAGGTATATGCCCATACATATACCTAAGTTATCAAGTAACCCATCTCAATCATGAGGAAACACAAAGGTCAAAAGTCTCAGCTCAAACCAGGATTTTCATTATCGAAACCATAACTACTGAAGAGCTCCGTCTCTAGAGTGTACAGTGGTCCTGTCACGACTCCGAGGTACTGCTCACTAACCTAAGACTGCTGAGGTACTCCTCCTGTCGAGTACCGCGGGCCAGCCACCCAAACACAGTAGTGCTTCCCGCCGAGGTATGTCACCCAAACACAGTAGTGCACACCCCCTAATAGCCTGCTGAGGTACTCTCCGGACGAGTACCGCGGGTCTTCACTATCACACAGGTAGTGCTCCGTCCGCCATGGGTCTGCACCCAAACAAAGTAGTGCTTCGTCCACTGGGCTAGTCGACTCACTCCAAGTCAAGTCGGTCAACCAGTCGTCAGGTCTCAGTCGGCTACACGGTCTCCGTACTCCGCACACTCGACTCTGGGAGGGTCCGCTCCACGAGCTGAAAGTCGATACTCCAAGTATCTCAAGGTCCCACGAAGAAGTAACTCAAAGGACCGCCTCGTCACAGGGGTCTCAACGCAACAGACGGCGCGTCGATCGGACGCCCGGTCTGTGAGTTATTAGCCTTTTCATCCCAGGGGCCCGGTTGGTTTCGTGAGCGAACCAAACCTAGCCGTATCTCAACTGTACCCCGATATCTCATAGGGTATACTCATAGGGACCGTTTCTCAACGTGATCGTCAACGCCGTTGACGGTTCGTCAAACGGACGTCCTGTCTGAAAGTTATCAGCTTTTCCGTTCTAGGGGCCCGGTTGGATTTCGGGTGCGATCCAACCCGGCCACTACCAACTGTATCCAAAACTCGGGCGAAGGATGCCAAAAGTTCCGTATCGTCAACAGGAACTCAACGCAATAGACGGCGCGTCAATCGGACACCCGATCTGAGAGTTATTGGCCTTTTCGTCCCAGGGGCCCAGTTGGTTTTTAAGGCAAAACCAACCCGACCGTACTCCACCTGCGCCCAAACCCCGGGCGGAGTGAGCCAAAAGATCTGTCTCACTAAGAGGAAACTAACAAAGCTGACGGTACGTTAATCGGGCGTCCGTAGCTCAAGATATGAGCGTTTCCGCTCCGAGTGCCCAGTTGGTTTCGTGTACGAACCAACCCGGCCGAACCCAAAGTATTCCGAAACTTTGAGTGCGATAAACCGAATCGACCGACTCGCTCCAAGGATTGTGTTTCCGCTGACGGCGAGTCGTTTGGATGCCCGTAGCTCAAGTTACGGGCATTTGAACGAAAGTCGTCCGAAGACGGGGGGTCCGGGCCGGAGCCGACCCGGCCCGACCCCCCCTGGTTGGCCCGAACCGGGTCGGGTCCGACCCGGTTGGCCCGGCCCGGCCCGGCCAGGGCCGGTCTGGCTCGGCTCGGCCGAGCGGCCGAGCGGCCGACGCAGGGGAAAGCCGCCGCCACGCGTGACACCCCCGCGGCACCCTCGGGGTGTCGGCCAGACAGCCGGACGTGCCGCGTGACAACCCCGCGACACCCGTGGGGTGCCGCCCTAGACACCCGCAGGGTGACGCATGACAACCCCGCGGCACCGGTGGGGTGTCGCCCTGGACACCCGCGGGGTGCCGCGTGACAACCCCGCGGCACCCGCGGGGGGCCGCCGCCCCCGGCCGCCGGAGTCGCTCCGGTGACCCGTTTTCCTTCCCGTCTGCGCCGTTGTTCCTCCCGGGTTCCGTTCTTTACTGCGGGATCATCAAACATCTATTGCGGCACGTTCCATCGTTGGCCGTCAAATCCGCACAAGAACGAAGAACGGCGGAGGGTTGTCGGGCCGTGTTCGTTTGGCCCACACCCTCCGCGTTAGATATAAACAACGAGAGAAATTAAAGTTCAACACATGAACGCATATCCGAAACAATTTTTTTTAATGAAATAAAATTGTTTCATAAAAACGGGTTCCTTATTTGAACGGAAACAAAAATTTTAATAATTTTAAAATTGTTCACAAATTCAGTTCTTTAACTTTTTAAAGAAACAAATACGGGAATATAAAAAGAAAAGGGGGGTAATTCCCAAAATAAATCCCTACCTCGCCGTCGCTGTCGGATGCAAGGTTGTCGCGGAATTGACCGTCGCGGAAGGATGTGATCGTCACACCGCGGAAGGGCGTCGCTTCGACGATCTTGGTTGTTGTCGATCGAAGGCTATCGCGGGGTTGGATCGTCGCGGAAGAAGCGTCGCGAAGGGAGATCTGTTGGCGTCGCGGTACAAGGCTTCGCGTCGTCGATCTCCGCAGGTTTGGCATTCTTCGCGTTCTTCGTGTTCTTCGCGTTCTTTGCGTTCTTCGTCGAAGAAGAACGCTTTCCTCCAAATCCTCTCCATGCCACAAGTTTCATCCCAAAATAAAATAAGCTTAAGCCTTATTTTATTTACACAACTAAATATTTGAATTTCAAAAGATAAGAAACGAACCATTAATTCGTAGAATTAATTCAACGAAAGAAACAGCTCATTTAATTTACGAAAGAAATATCCCAATTAAATGGTCTGTTATGATTTTAAGAAACGCGTCAGTTGACATTCATTAAGACGGGTTTTCACGGGTGCGTTTCTTAGCGGAAAGAAACGGCGGGGCTCGTGCGGGCCCCACCTCACAAATATCCTACCAAGGGGTAGGATATTTCTGGATAGCATCCTATCCAGTTCAACTCAGTTCAAGCCGCCTTTAAGTGGCTTCAAGTGGCTTCCAAGTGGCTTAAGCGAAATAAAATAAAGTTGTCGCAAAATTATTTTATTTCTTAACTTTAAGCCCGAAAATTAAAAACCACACCCGAGCAAACGAAACTCCGGAAGAGGCGTTTCTTAGCGAATACCGGCACTACGATTTCATCGGAGCCCTCAGAATTTGATTCCGGGCACCGGTTCAAAAGTTAGAAAAACCCGCACGTTCGTTCATTGAACGTACCCGAGCCAAACTTCAGAAAATGATTCTGGGCACACCGGGCCTCGGAATCAGGTGCCGTCAGAAGCTGCGCTCTTGTAAAATTCCAAAGAAAATTAAGGAAAAAATTTCCTTGAAATTTACGGGTCTTTACATTACTCCCACCACAGGGCTTTACGTCCCCGTAAAGCTTAACCACAAACTTAGGGAAACAAAGCAGTACTGAGCACGCATCTGAGCCTTCCGCTCCCATGTGCTCACCTGGATGTTCCCGCGCTTCCAAAGAATGTGAACAAGAGGAATCGACCATCCTACTAGGATCCGCTCCTGTCGATCCTCGATCCCCACATGAACCTCCGTATAAGACACTCATCGCCACCATCTAGCTCCTCATGGTCGATGATATGCGAAGGGGTCGAGCACGTATCTCCTCAGTTGGGATACGTGGAAAACGCCGTGCACCTAATGCAACTGAAGTGGATGGGCCAAGCGGTAAACCACCTCTTCTACCCAGCTGAGGACCTAGAAAGGTCCGTTGAACCTCGGAGATAACTTGCCTCCCAAGCCACATCTCCGTAAACCTCGTCGAGGTGAGAGCCGTAAGAAGACGTGGTCGTCATCCTCGAACTCCAGAGGTCTCCATTTCTGTTAAAACTGAAACTCAAAACGACTGCTGCTATGAGGGTAAGGTTGACCGACTCAAGAGTGATCGGTCGCACCCTCCTGTGCAAGAGTTACCCTGCACTGCCTGGGGTTTCCTTTTCCACCGACCAAGGAAAACCCATCCCAACGTTTCCCTAAAACCATCAATTTGAGTATGAACAGTTATTGCCCATTCCATACTCAAAATAACGTCGTAAGGCCTCGACGATGCCACCAAGAGATTCCAACCAGAACTCTCGCCTCGAGGGTCTGACCACACCGTCGGCGTAAGTGTGATTATCGAGTCTCCTCCCAAGGTATCTCCAGACGTGAGGGTCAATTCCACGACTTACCGGAATCTCTAGGTTTGGAACAAGATTTGTGGAAGCAAGGAATGATTCATATCGACGTCTGTTACTACAGCAGCTAGTAGTGGACATAGACTGTCCCTTGAATCATTTCTAGAGCCATTGGGTCACACTCCTTGACCGCATGCAGCCGCACTCTTCCTCTGCCCTCCAGCTCCCTGAGCCTGGCGGGAATAACTAAGGCGGGTGGTTGTAGCATGTTAAGATGTACACCACCTCATGCTGCTCTCCTAGATTTTCCTTAACGTCTGCCACTTCGCAGACTAATCTCTATTTAAAGCTACCTCTTCTTAAAACATTTATCACGCCCGAGTCTCTAAGACTGGCACCGGTTCCTTGTTTCTTACTGCACTGTGCAGTCTTCATCCGCTCCTGGATGAACTGCACCTCCTTTAGACTCACTAGAGCTGCTATGATTTCTTCTTTGCCGATAAGAGAAATCTGGTCTCATCCCCTGGATGAACCACATTCGTTGCCTAATACAGTCAATCCTGACATAAATGATGCATTCATGCCATGGATGACGTCGTAAGGCCTCGACGCAACTACTAATAGATCCATCTGTCACTCTCGCCTCCAAGGGTCGAGTCACACTGTCGGCATCAGTGTGAGGTCACTGGGTCTCCTCCAGTAGGAATTTCGAAAGTGAGGGTCAAGTCAACAGTCTTAACCAGGATCACTTAGTAACATCAAAAAATAGGACAGGAAAGAAAAAATCACAAGATAAGTGTCTTTATTTTATTGCATCTCATGGTACAAAGACACAAAAACAACATCAACATGGAACTAGAAGTACAAGAGATGTATCCACTAGTTCTTCTCCTGTCCACCTGCTCCAGGATCATTACTTCCTTGTCCACTGCTCTACTGTTTCTCAAGAATTCGTCGCTACCTCTGCCTCGGTGGCTCCTCAAAAGCCTATGGATCAACTATACGAGGAGTCAGACAGTCATGTGCCAGGTGCCCCTTTCCACCGCACGAGTAACACAGTCTGCTTCTAGCACACCTGGCTCTGACCCCACCCCGGGTGCCCCGCACCACCGGTCCTAAAACCCGAGATCGCCCAACTGCTGGTCTGGTCCTCCTAGACCTCTGCATCATCTGTCTACTGCCCACAGATGACTCGGCTTCTGATCGAAAAACACGCGGCAAAGGCAGCAGCTCCTGAACACGCTCGGGGTGTAGAGCTACTGGCACAAACTCCACCCTAAAGAAGGTCTCGAATTCTTCCCATGGGAAAGCCATCCCATCGCAAAACTAGAACAAGTGGCTCCACCACCTGCCTGCTGCTGCCTGAAGAAGGCTGGCAGCAAAGGTCACCATGAAGTCCGATGGCGTCCCCACTAGCCTGAAGACTCCCACCACAGCCTCCAGCCAATCCTCAGCCGCATGCGGGTCCGTCTCTCCCCCGAACCTGGGTGGCCTCTGGCGCTGGAACTCATGCAGTGTGCTCAAGTAGCGGGCATCGCCTACTGCTGGGGCTGGTGGCATCGGTGGCCCAACGTATGGTAGTACCACTGGCGCCTCCGCTGGTGTCTCAACTGCAAGAGGGCCCTGTACCGAAGCCTCGTCACTCGACAGGCTGTCAGCATGCACATCCCTCTAGGCTCTAACTGGTCGTTCGAGAAAAGGCATCCTGAAAGAAAGAACGTAACACGGTCAAACGATTATACCTGGTGAGTTGACCTGGTTTGAGCTGTTTTAAGGGGGGAAACCTTTGAAAACACACATGCAATCAGTGTTTTAGTGCACAAAGTCGGAAATCAGTTGCCAGGGTCCTGGTGTATGGATACGTCGGCCACCCGCACCAACACTGGACTCCCTGAACTGAAAACCACACTCTGTACCCTTAACACTATTGCTTTACAGAAAGAAAGATCAGAGTCTGCGGTAGAACCGACCACCTCTGATACCAATTTGTCACGACCCATCCTCGGGGCCCGTGCCGTGACTACCCCAAGCCCGCCTTCCATAGGCCAGGGGCTGGCGACTAGCACCAAAGGCGTAAATCTCGATAACTGGGAAGGCATTGCCTTTATAAAAGTAACAAAACACCACAGAGTACAAGCGGAAGTAAAACAATATGTACAAAAAGAAGTGCTGAAAAGTAAATGGGCCAGAATACAAACCCAAAAGAATGTACAACTACAACTGAACAAAGTCCAATAGAAAAAGACAACAGCTGGAGGGACGGAAGCGGCTCCTGGGTCTTCCTCCTCGGATCCTACTGGAAAGGTAGGTACAGATGGCGCAGCTCCTGGATCGTCCACCACGAATCCTACCTAAAGGGTAGGTACAGATAGCCTCCACAGTGCTCTCGTCCGTCAACCTCCTCCGAGTATCGTCTCGCCGTGAAGTCCACAAACGGAAATTGACTTATCGTGTAGTCCACCTCCGGGTACCGTCCAGTCCTCGAACACTCGGCCTCCGTCAGCACTTCCTGTCGTCTGCAACCAACACAACGAGGTGCGGGCATAGCCCGTGCAGGGGTGAGTATAACGATACTCAGTAGGGACCCCGAGACCCTCAAGGTCTCACTAAATTCAACAAGGATAACCACAAGAAGATCTCAACAGATAAACTCTACTTAGGTATATACCCATACATATACCTAAGTTATCAAGTAACCCATCTCAATCATGAGGAAACACAAGGATCATGAGATCAAAGGATAACCACTACCCAGGTATATGCCCATATATATACCTAAGTTATCAAGTAACCCATCTCAATCATGAGGAAACACAATGGTCAAAAGTCTCAGCTCAAACCAGGATTTTCATTATCGAAACCGTAACTACTGAAGAGCTCTGTCTCTAGAGTGTACAGTGGTCCTGTCACGACTCTGAGGTACTACTCACTAACCTAAGACTGCTGAGGTACTCCTCCTGTCGAGTACCGCGGGCCAGCCACCCAAACACAGTAGTGCTTCCCGCCGAGGTATGTCACCCAAACACAGTAGTGCACACCCCCTAGTAGCCTGCTGAGGTACTCTCCGGACGAGTACCGCGGGTCTGCACTATCACACAGGTAGTGCTCCGTCCTCCATGGGTCTGCACCCAAACAAAGTAGTGTTCCGTCCACTGGGCTAGTCGACTCACTCCAAGTCAAGTCGGTCAAGCAGTCGTCAGGTCTCAGTCGGCTACACGGTCTCCGTACTCCGCACGCTCGACTCTGGGAGGGTCCGCTCCACGAGCTGCAAGTCTATACTCCAAGTATCTCAAGGTCCCATGAAGAAGTAACTCAAAAGACCGCATCGTCACAGGGGTCTCAACGCAACAGACGGCGCGTCGATCGGACGCCCGGTCTGTGAGTTATTTGCCTTTTCGTCCCAGGGGCCCGGTTGGTTTCGTGAGCGAACCAAACCCAGCCGTATCTCAACTGTACCCCAAGCACTCATAGGGTATACTCATAGGGACCGTTTCTCAACGTGATCGTCAACACCGCTGACGGTTCGTCAAACGGACGTCCTGTCTGAATGTTATCAGCTTTTCCGTTCCAGGGGCCCGGTTGGATTTCGGGTGCGATCCAACCCGACCACTACCAACTGTATCCAAAACTCGGGCGAAGGATGCCAAAAGTTTCGTATCGTCAACAGGAACTCAACGCAACAGACGGCGCGTCAATCGGACACCCGGTCTGAGAGTTATTGGCTTTTTCGTCCCAGGGGCCCGGTTGGTTTTTAAGGCAAAACCAACCCGACCGTACTCCACCTGCGCCCAAACCCTGGGCGGAGTGAGCCAAAAGATCTGTCTCACTAAGAGGAAACTAACAAAGCTGACGGTACGTTAATCGGACGTCCGTAGCTCAAGATATGAGCGTTTCCGCTCCGAGGGCCCGGTTGGTTTCGTGTACGAACCAACCCGGCCGAACCCAAAGTATTCCGAAACATTGAGTGCGATAAACCGAAACGACCGACTCATTCCAAGGATTGCGTTGCCGCTAACGGAGAGTCGTTTGGAGGCTTGTAGCTCAAGTTACGGGCGATTTAACGAAAGTCGTCCGAAGACAGGGGGTCCGGGCCCGGGCCGACCCGGCCCGACCCCCCCTGGGTGGCCCGAACCGGGTCGGGTCCGACCTGGTTGGCCCGGCCCGGCCCGGCCAGGGCCGGTCCGGCTCGGCTCAGCCGAGTGGCCGAGCGGCCGACGCGGGGGAAAGCCGCCGCCACGCGTGACACCCCCGCGGCACCCGCGGGGTGTCGGCCAGACAGCCGGACGTGCCGCGTGACAACCCCGCGACACCCGCGGGGTGCTGCCCTGGACACCCGCGGGGTGCCGCGGGACAACCCCGCGGCACCGGCGGGGTGCCGCGTGACAACCCCGCGGCACCCGCGGGGTGTCGCGCTGGACACCCGCGGCACCCGCGGGGTGTCGCGCTGGACACCCGCGGCACACGCGGGGTGTCGCGCTGGACACCCGCGGCACCCGTGGGGTGTCGCGTTGGACACCCGCGGGGTGCCGCCGCCACCGGCTTCCGCGGGCCACCGGAGTCGCTCCGGGGACCCGTTTTCCTTCCCGTCTGCGCCGTTGTTCCTCCTGGGTTCCGTTCTTTACTGCGGGATCATCAAACATCCGTTGCGGCATGTTCCGTCGTTGGTCGTCAAATCCGCACAAGAACGAAGAACGGCGGAGGGTTGTCGGGCCGTGTTCGTTTGGCCTGCACCCTCCACGTTAGATATAAAAAACAGGAGAAATTAAAGTTCAACACATGAACGCATATCCGAAACATTTTTTTTAATGAAATAAAATTGTTTCATAAAAACGGGTTCCTTATTTGAACGGAAACAACAATTTTAATAATTTTAAAATTGTTCACAGATACAGTTCTTTAAATTTTTAAAGAAACAAATACGGGAATATAAAAAGAAAAGGGGGGTAATTCCCAAAATAAATCCCTACCTCGCCGTCGCTGTCGGATGCGAGGTCGTCGCAGAATTGACCGTCGCGGAAGGAGGTGATCGTCACACCGCGGAAGGGCGTCGCGTCGACGATCTTGGTTGTTGTCGATCGAAGGCTGTCACGAGGTTGGATCGTCGCGGAAGAAGCGTCACGAAGGGAGATCCGTTGGCGTCGCGGTACAAGGCTTCGCGTCATCGATCTCCGCAGGTTTGGCGTTCTTCGCGTTTTTCGTGTTCTTCGCCAAAGAAGAACGCTTTCCTCCAAATCCTCTCCACGCCACATGTTTGAACCCAAAATAAAGTAAGCTTAAGCCTTATTTTATTTACACAACTAAACATTTGAATTTCAAAAGATAAGAAATGAACCATTAATTCGTAGAATTAATTCAACGAAAGAAACAGCTCATTTAATTTACGAAAGAAACAGCCCAATTAAATGGTCTGTTAAGATTTTAAGAAACGCGTCAGTTGACTTTCATTAAGACGGGTTTTCACGGGTGCGTTTCTTAGCGAAAAGAAACGGCGGGGCTCGTGCGGGCCCCACCTCACAAATATCCTACCAAGGGGTAGGATATTTCTGGATAGCATCCTATCCAGTTCAACTCAATTCAAGCCGCCTTTAAGTGGCTTCAAGTGGCTTCCAAGTGGCTTAAGCGAAATAAAATAAAGTTGTCGCAAAATTATTTTATTTCTTAACTTTAAACCCGAAAATTAAAAACCACACCCGAGCAAACGCAACTCTGGAAGAGGCGTTTCTAAGCGAATACCGGCGCTGCGATTTCATCGGATCCCTCAGAATTCGATTCCGGGCACCGGTTCAAAAGTTAGAAAAACCCACACGTTCGTTCACTGAACGTACCCGAGCCAAACTTCAGAAAATGATTCTGGGCACACCGGGCCTCGGAATCAGGTGCCGTCAGAAGCTGCGCTCTTGTAAAATTCCAAAGAAAATTAATAAAAAAAATTTCTTTTAAATTTACTGGTCTTTAAATATATTAACTTAATATATCAATATTTTCTTAAAGCACCCCTCACCCCCTTATAAAAAGGCACATATCATTATCATTAATTCACACCATCAATGAAATTTTTCTTAGACCAAACCTACTAATAAATTCTTCCAAATTCCCTCACTTCATCCAAGAGTCCAAAATTTGGGGAGAAATACATTTTAAGGAGTCCTATTGTGAAAACCAAAAGGAGATACCCAAAAAAGAGGTAATTGTTTTATAACCTCTTTCTAAGTTATTTTCTTCTTATACATCATATATATGTGTTGTTTTTACATATAAATAATAAATCCAATATCATCCAAATACTTATATGTTATTATAATCATAGGAAAACCATATTCCTCATTTTATCCACCATATGAATAACAATATCACTAAGCGTCTGTAGGTATGACTTACGGTCTCCACACCATGGTGTAATCTTTACTTCTTGTAAAAATTATTTATATGGGTATAATGATGAATATAATGGATATAAATAATTAATACAACATTATAATTTTTATTTATAATTAATATACCATAAAATTCCAAACCATTTAACCATCAATGGAATGATACTATTGCTCGTGCATACGTACGGCCTACCGTCTCCACGATGCGGTGGGAATAATTCTCCATTTCAACCATTGAAGAATGATTATAAAATTTATATGATGAGTAAAAATAATAATTATGATATCAATTTTATTATTTATATAAATAAAATATATCCTATTCCTAACAAACATGACATACATGACAAAACAAGAATAAGAAAATGAAGTAGTTAACACCGGAAACAATGGTAATACTGATATATTATTACAAAAATGATATAGGGGGATCATATATGATATCATAAATATAGATATGGTCCTGGTATAATTTAATAACACGTTTTTTACAATATAAATGAGAGTAAATCACCCTCTACTAAGGGAATGTATAAGGTAAAGGGTAATTTCACAGTATCTTTATTATCTGAGATTATTTATACATATGAATTTACTAAGAAATCTTTATCATCCTTGTCCACGTTACTAAAAATGTAATAAAAATTATTATGGACAATTGTTCAATGTAATTTTTAACTTTTTTTGATTTATTTACAAAATAGTGAAATGATTCATTCTATTATTTTCCAAATAAGGTACTTTTTTTCCTTTTCATAAAATTAAGGAATGAAAGTTTGTTAAAATTTACAGTGTAAGAAGCTATTTTATGTAGTTATGAAGCCTTAAAATTTTTAATATTTCCTTAAAAAAATACAAGTTTATTTTTAAAATAAATTTTCTCTTTTATAATTTTGTGGCTTGTGAATGATTTCAATGTTAAAAATGGATATTTATCTCATTTATTTTTAATGAATTTTTTAGATTATTTTCCTCCATGTCAACAACTTCATTAGATTTTATACAGAATTGATTTTTAATTATTATGATACAATCATTGATTATCCTTTAAAAAAAATTTAATTACATTTTAATGGTATTAAATGTTCATTTTTTATCTTATGGTCCTGAGTTAGTGGATTTTAATTTGGAACAAATATTCTCATCATTTGTGCACTTCATGCCAAATGTACACCAATTTAGGCCCCATGATTCAATAAATTTTAAGGATTGTAATTATCCATATTTTAATTTTATATTTTGGTAAATGGATCTAAACATCAATATGAACATTTTCTATTCAGGGATCAATGGAGGATTCATAAAAAATGATGGGGATATTTGGCGATGAAAGGAAACAATTCTGGAGAAGGCATATTGGACACCATCCCAATTATGAAAATGAGGGCCCCAAAATACAGACCCATAGAAACCCAAATTTCTAGGTATGATAGAAAACATATATAGGAACATATAACCTTACAAGAAACTGTGCTAATTCAGCCTCCATGATGTCTATTTAGGTGGACCAAATTTGAGATAACATTATAGGCCAGATTCGGTGGCCCATAAAAACATCCCACAAATTTTATCATATCTAAAAAACCACAAATTCATTTGGACTGAAATTTTATAGAGAGCTATAATAAATATGTAGAATAACTTTGGTCATCTATATCCCACTCCAATTCAACTATATAGAAGGCCACATTGGTGTGTCTGTTTAGTGTATGCAAGCTGGCTGCCACCTTGGGTTAAGAGTGGAAAAGTCAAAGTTCGACAAGCTTTCCACCACCTTAAGCCTATCATAATCAAGTGGGATTACTTCCACTATTGGAGGCTCAACACAAGGCTCCCAAAATTAATATTTAAGAAAATAGTTGTGGAGGAGTTGGTAATCATTTGTTCTTGGTTTCATTGTATTGGTATGCTGCTGCTTTGTGTTTGTAATCACATTTCTTTCTCATGTAAGTTGTTCAATTCACCTTAGTTTCCTAATAAAAGTTATTCCTTTACTATTAATCTATTATTATACATATCACGCTGATACCTTTTCTTAAAAGTGTAAAATTATTCTCACTATACCTTGTGAAATTTATCACACAATGGTGGAGTGATCAATATTTTGCTGTTTTTACTACTTCAAATCCACCCTCGTATGTCTACTTCCTGCTTCCATTGAGATCTTGTCATCAATGGAGCGATAAATATTTTATGGGTTGATCCAAGGGAGTTGAAAGGGGATGTATTTGATGTTATTTCTTACTCTCTAAATGTTTATTATTTTCTTTTATTTGAGTATCTTTTATTCAATGATTTTCTATCTTTCTTTTTCATATTGAAATTAATCACCCCACTTTTATGTGATAATAAGATCTTTTACCTTGGAGTTCTCATGAAAATGATCCTACAAGTGTATATGTGATTATAAAGTGTTTTTTAAGGTTTCTAAACTGTAGGTGGTGATTTTAGTTTGAATTAATTTAATGAATTCTTTTAATAAATCCTTCTCGAGATAATGAAACTGAAATCATTTAGAAAAGGAATTCATCCAATCCACCCTGAGTGATAACCTAGGATCAACTCATTATCTTAATTTGAATTAACTTAAATCTGTTAGTGATACCTTAAACCCATCATAAATAAACCCAATGTTGGAAACATCATAGCCAAAATTCCATCTCATAGGTTTTGTATCTTAGGTATCTTATTAGGTCTCAGTGGATTCGAAAACCCAATCTAGATTATAAGGACTGTTTTAACTTCATCTCATGGGTAAATTTGGGCGTGAATCAAATTTTGGAACTGTTTATGAGGAACACATAAGTAACATAGACCAAAACCTTCTTTTCTCACCCCAGATTCTTCTATTCCCACCCAATATCTCTTATCTTGTCTCTTTCTGACTTTTTTCCTTTTGGCACAAGTCCTCTTACACCCGTGATAATTCAAATAGACTAGTTAGGGGGGAAGGTTCTAGGATAGGAGAGTCATGTGGACCAAGGGGATTTGTCCCAATAGATCCTAATATTATTTATACTCTAGAATCAAAAATATAATCATTCTAATGGAGGGTATTCCATGAAATCAAATTGTAAATCCAGGGGGAAATCAAACAGGAAACCAAAATCAAGATGCTCAAAACCTATGGTATGTAGTCGATAAAACCATGAATTACTACCTCACTATAGCTTGGACAAATGCCCCTCTTCAATTAGACACAAATACTTAGGAGATTATAACTACATATTGAAACCCCATTTCCTAAACCCTCTTCCCATATTCCATGGAATGGATTCTGAGATGCCCTACCTTCACTTTAAAGAGTTCAATGACATGGGAGAAACTGTTTTCCCACCACATAAACGTGAGTCAACTAATATGAGGCTCATTCCTTTATCACTAAAGGATTAAAAAAAATTTGTTAAACAATCTGAGACAATCATCCATCAACTATTGGGGTGAATTACAATGAGAATTATACAATAAATAATTTCCCACCACAAAAAATTGCACTTAAAAAGAGCATCCCAAACTTTTTTAAAAAAGAGGGAAAGTAATTCTATGAAACATGGGAGAGGCTCTGAGACACCCTAAACATTGTTCCACATCATTTTTTTATAAATGAACAAGTAAAATTTTTTATGAACGGTTGGGTCTAGGGAACAAAAGATTCATTGACATGATGTGTAGTAGAACCTATAAATACAATGTCCCAAATGATGTTTACGAGTATCTGGAAAGAATTACTGAACAAAACCAAACATGGGGAGCTTCACCTTATTCTGAAAATCAATAAAGAACTACTAGAATTCATACAATTATAGAAGAGGAAAAACATAGGGCTAAAGTCATAGTACTCTCTAGGAAGGTTGAAGAGATAGATCTTAGGAATGTCTATGAAATCTAAACTGTAGACGTTGTTTGAACAATTTGTGAAAATAATGACAAAAAGACTAAAAACAAACCATCCATCCCATACATAAAAGATGTTATTTTAGGAGGACCTCATGAAGATGAAAATTCCTTGTACTATAAAAAGCCTCAATACTAAAACAACTTCAACTCAAGGTATAATGAACACCCAGGATTCCGCTAGAAAGATAACCAACAACCTATCCAACCACAGGGACAAAATACTTACCCCCATCAGAACTACCTAACCCATACCCAGTTCTAAAACCAACCTATCCAATACCAATAGACACTAGTCCATTTTCATCAAACCATCCCACCTCTAAAATATTCCCCTGGGATAAACCAATATTCTCAAGCACTAACCCAGATTGTTCCGCAAAGCCTACTAGAACAACAGTGAAAACAAATGGAAGGGATGAACTCAGAAATCTCTTCCCAAAAAACAAGAACTTCGAACCATCAAAAATAGAAAGGCACCCATGCCTACACAAGCCATTCCACAAAAACTAGTAAAGGAAGAGTCATGTTGCACTCAACCAACTCATGAACAACTAAATATTGTGACTGTTATATGAAGTGGGAAATCAATTGAGAAACCTGAAAAACTAATTCTGAACCCGTACGAAGATTCAAACATAAATTAAAATTCAAATTACCCAAATCATTAAAATGAAAAACATGATAACATTTTCAATGAAACAACTCTTCAACAAAAAACCCCACAAACTGCACTATTTCCTCAACACACGAGCGGGAAAACCAAGCTTGAATTGAAGGAAACATTAAGGGAAATCTTCTCACAAGTCAATTTGAACATTACCCTTCTTGATGCAATCCAAACCATACATGCCTACTCAATGTATCTTAAGGACTTGTGATCTTTTAAAAGAATATTTTCACATAAAAACCATTTCATTTTGGATGCTAATTTGAGTACTACAATTCAAGGGACCATTCCACTTAAGTTGAAAGACACGGTTTTCCATTACATCAATGTTGAAATAGGAGAGAAAAAATTTGTCAAGGCCTTGTGTAACCGAGGTGCTAGTGTCAATCTCATCCCCTATGTATGTTCTTCTAGTTATGCCTAGAAGAGATCCAACCCAGATCTGTCCCATTTCAACTTCCTAATCGTAGAATTATGGTTGCAATGGGGATTTTAAAGGACATTTTGGTAATGGTTTTAAACTTCATCTACCATGATGACTTCATTGTCCTTGAGAACCATCCAAAATTTGGAAATAAGGAACAAACCTCAATCTTTCTTTTGTCTTCCTTTCCTTTCAACAATCAAATCTGTTATCCGAGTCCAAAATGGAATCATGACCATTACCTTTGGAAACATGAGTCTAGAGTTGACATCTATAATGTAAGATCACAAATAGGGTATGACAAGGACATTCATGAATTAAACAAGATAATAATCATTGATAATGAATCCATAGAACATCAAGGAATATTTGATGGATGTTTAAGTCAGGATGAGATTTATTTCCTTTGTTTACATAAAAGAAGTTTATCTCCTTGGATTGAATCATTTTTAAATTTATCCTACGATGATGTCTTAGGTCCAACAATCAGTGAAACCTTTTAGGAAACCACTATAATGGAGTCAAATCAAACCTCCTTCCCTAAATCTGATCAAAAAAATCTCGTAGCTGCAACTTCTGCACATGGGGATTTGATTCTATCTAAAAATCTAGAAAAAAATTTATCTGGATCCAATATCCCAATATTCTGCTAAAATCTTAAACCAAAGTAATATTGAATTGAATGAAATTATTTATGCACTTACTTATTCTTTCCAAGGAGAAAATGGAACATATTATATTTTCCTTTCTTCCTCTCTTCAATCCAATCATGAGATGACACTTGTAGATGTCCTTAATAAACACAAGAAAGCCATTGGATGGACCCTGTTTGACAGTCCTTGGATTAGACCACCAATCGGGACTCATAGGATTTTTCTTGAATTTGAGTCAAAGCCATGTCATCTACCTCAAACAAGACTCAATCCTAATATCATGTAGGTAGTAATGAAGGAAATTCTGAAATTGATAAAAGCTTGTATCATCTATCCCATAGCTAAGAGTGAGTGGGTGTGCCCAATCCATGTGGTTTCCAAGAAGGTGGGAATCACTGTGATATCCAATAAGTATTGATAGATTCTTCCAATTATGGTGAGTAGTGTCTAGAGAGTCTGCATCGACTATAAGAAGACAAACTCATTTACCAAGAAGGACCATTTCCCCATACCATTCATTGACGAAGTCCTTGAGAGGGTCGCGGGTCATGCCTTCTACATTTTCTTAGATGGGTACTCAGGGTATAATAAATCATGGTCTCCTTAGATGATCAAGGTAAGAATACATTCACATGTTCATTTGGCACATTTTCTTTCAAACACACACCCTTCGGGTTATGCAATTCCCCGGGAACCTTCCAGCAGTGCATAATGTTAATATTCTCAGACATGGTATGGGATTTTATAGAGGTCTTCATGGATGATTTCTATGTGTTTGGGGGTACATTTGATGGATTTTTTTAGGAATTTAGAGATTGTATTGTAAATATATTAGGAAAATAATCTAGTCTAAAACATGGAAAAATTCCATTTCATGGTTAAAGTGGGACTAGTCCTTGTCCATCTAGTCTTGAGTAGGGGGATTGAAGTTAATAAAGAAAAAGGTGACATCATTCATCACCTTCCATCACGCAAAACTCATATGGAAGTGAGATCTTTCTTAGGACATCCTACTTTCTAATGAACATTCATCAAGGGCTTTAGTTCAATCTCTCACCCCCTTTGTGCTCTCCTATTAAAGGATTCTCCATTTTTTGGACAGAAAGTAGTGAGAGTTCATTATCAACCCTCAAATCCTCTCTCACCTCTCCTACCATTATAAAATCTCCAAATTGGACCCTTACTTTTGAAATTATGTGTGATTCCGGGGACTTTTCTGTAGTATTTTTGGTAGGACAATGTTGTGATAAAACTCTTTATGTCATTGATTATGTAATAAAAACCTTAAATGATTCTCAAATCAACTACACCACCACATATAAAGAGATACTTTCTATTATGTTTTCCTTAGAAAAGTTTAGGTCCCACCTCTTAGGATACCCCATCATTGTGTTCACTGACCATTCTACACAAAAATACCTCTTCCAAAAACAAGATTCTAATGCTAGACTAATTAGGTGGGTCATTATATTAAAATAATTTGACCTCACAATCAAAGACAAAAAATGGTGTTGAAAATGTTGTAGCAGATCACCTCTCTAGGATGGAATTAAAATACAACTGAAATAACCTTTTTTGAGTCTGATTCATTTCGTGATGAACACTTACACTCTGTGAGTGACTACACATGGTATGCCGACATAGCCAACTTCTTAGTTACAAGAGTCATTATAAAATTTATAGGGACTCAAGCTCGAAGGAAATTCCTTTATGTTGTTACGAATTATGTGTTTGATGATCCTTATCTCTATAAGTTCTTCCTAGACCATGTCATTGGGAGGTGTGTCCCAGAATCTGAACAATAGTCCATAAGTAAATATTTTCATAGTGAGTCATGTGGAAGTCACTTTTCCTCTAAGAAAACGTATGCTAAGATTATTTAGTATGGTCTCTTCTGGCCCACCCTCTCAAGGGACTCATACACATTATTTCAAAGCTGTCATAGGTGTCAAAAAGTATGGTCCATCACAAAAAGGAATCAAATGTCACTCACACACATCTTAGTGTGATTATCAAACTGTGATTAGATTCCAAAAAAGAAAACATCATATCTAGATTTGGAATTCCTAAGGTGATCATTAGTGATCATGGAACTCATTTTTTCTATCATCCATTCTCATCACTCATGGAAAATTATGGAATTTATCAAAATGTTTACACTACTTACCACCCATATAAAAAAGGTCATGCTAAGTTAGCTAATCGAGAAATCAAACAAATTCTTAGAATCCCTAAGTCTATCATTACTAATCGTGGAACTCATTTTTTCTATCATCCATTCTCATCACTCATAGAAAAGTATAAAATTTGTCACAATGTTTATACTACATTCCACCAATATAAAAATGGTCAAGATGAGTTAGCTAATCATGAAATCAAACAAATTCTTGAGAAAACTGTTAATCTATCTAAGAAAGTTTGTTGGAGAAAACTCTTAGATGCTCTATGGGCCTATTGAACTGCATATAAAACCATTTTTGTAATGTCCCCATATAGGTTGGTTTATGGTAAATACTGCCATTTTCAATTGGAGATTAAAAATAATGCCTTTTGGGAAATTAAGAAAATGAATTATGACCTCTCATTGGCTGAAACAAAAAAAAAATTATATCTCAATGAACATGAGGAACTTAGGATGAAGGCTCATGAAAATTCAAAGATCAATAAAGCTAATGTACAAGCCTACAATTATTGATATCTGAAAACCAAACACATTATACCGGGGAAACCTATTCTTTTGTATAGTCCTAAACTATATTAACACTTGAGAAAGTTGAGGTCTAGATGGCCATGTCCATACATAGTGTATAAGGTATACCCCCATGAGGCTAAAGAAATTCTAGATCCCACTAGTGGTCAAACCTTTAAAGTTAATGGTCATAGAGTCAAACTATTCATTGAACCATTCCAAATAACTGAATTTGATGAAAACATGTGTGAACCAACCTTATATGAAGAAACTACTTATATAATTAAGTGTCTATGTCAAGATAGTGACATTAAACCATGGCACTGAATGGGAGGTGACCCGTGGTTTTCATCTTTTTGAATCATTTTTTTAAAAATAATATTAATGAATCATTTGGATAATAAAAATATATATATTTTTGACCTATTCTTCTATTATTAGTATGGATGCGTAGGAAAGGGGAGAACCATATTCATCCGTGTCACTTAGTGTGATCCTTGAGTAATACCTTACCTAGAAATTTAAATTGAAGACAATTTATCATCAGTTCATTTTATTTTAATGTGTTTAGAATTGAAAGGGAACATCTTAGGTCATGGGGAAAACCCCTTCACAACTGGAAAAGTCATAGGGACTAGAACCCAGGACTGAAGGAAGATAGGGGCGCGCGCTTACCACTGAGCTTCAACTAATAGTGCTTCCTTATTCTATAATTTATGTATATATATACTTATATTTTACTTTTTTTGTTACATGAATAAATATATATATATATATCTATATATATCAATAGTTTTGTTTTTTTTCTACTATGGAATTCACAGATTGACATGGAGATCAAGGGATTAAAAGGGAGAAACAAGAATTTCAACTTCAACCTCCAAGTAAATTCATTCCCTATTCCTAATTGTTATTTTTTTGAGCTCCCATTCTATGCCTCTACCCCCTTTTAAAATTTATTTTCTTTAAACATTGGGGACAATGTTAATTTAAGTTGGGGGGGAGATAAAATAAAAAAAATTCGTTTGTGTCAAAAAAAATGATTGATTTCAAAAACAAATGTGTTCCTTAATGGAAGAAAAAATTTCTTTAAACATGAACATGATAGTAGACATTGCACAATTTGAAACTAAATATCAAATATTTTAGCATGCCATGATTCTAATTTTAAACCATGTATAATTTCATGAGAATAGATTTTGGAAAGTGTGGCTGCCTAATGAGAAATTTCATCGTTTATATATCATCCAAATAAAAAAAGATCACAATGCACGTCCTATGGATAGTGGGGTATTAGTTTGAGTTCACGGGGTCACCCAAATATATAGCATAGGTTTGGTGATAATTTTTGTTTTAATATGAGTATTCAATAAAAAAAGAGAAAACAATAAATTCTAAGGTAGAGTAATGAAATAACCTAATGTGTGGCTTTCAACACTTAGGGATCAGGACTCCATAGTTGTTCGGCCCAGAGTTTTTAATTTTATCTCTACTTATGGTAATTCAACTTTTTTGAGTGAGTAATCCTGAGATGATTCCTGAGTATATGGGCTTCACTTGTTTCCCTAAGGACTTTGATACTGGGGGTCATTGGTAAAGTCTTGCTACGTGGGTTGACTCTTTTGAGTGAAATTTCCATTACCGTGGAAAAATTGAAAAAAAAAACAAAATATTTTTTGATTACCCACATTAATATTGAAATGTGATTCTATCTAGTTCTTCCATCATTTACCCTTTGAATAAAGATGAACCGACATGTCTAATGTGATGCACAACACTTCATCACTCTTAATTGATATTGGATGAAATATGGTGATGAATTTGAGAAAGAGAATGGGCTTCGGAATGGGATATTCTTATGAAACTATCTTGTATTAAAATATTTTGTTGGGATTAATGATTTTTTGGTATAAGGGTTCTTGGTGATCAATGTGTATTAAAAGGTTTTTGGAAAAGAGAGTTCAAATTTCATATTGTTGAGATACATTTTTCTCGGGACTAGAAAATCTAAAGTTGGGTGGGGGTGTGATTATCCAATAAAAAAAATATATTAATTAAATTTTAATGTTATTAAACGTTAATTTTGGATGTTATGGGCCTGATTTAGTGGAATTTAATTTTGAACATCTATTCTCATCATTTGTGCACTTCATGCCAAATGTACACCAATTTTGGCCCAATGATTCATCTGATTTTATGAAATGTAATTATCTATATTTTAATTTTATATATTGTGAAATGGATATAAAATTAAATATAAACATTTTTCATTCAGGGATAAATGGATGGTTCATAAATTATGATGGGAATATTTGGAGATGAATGGAAACAATTCTGGAGAAGGCAGATTGGACACCAGCCCACTGATGAGAATGTGGGGCCCACAATACAGACCCACTTAAACCCAAATTTCTTGGGATTATATATGAAATATATTGGAACATATAATTCTTTATGAGATAGTGCTAATCTGGCATCTATAGTGGTTATTCTGGCTGCCCAATTTTGAGATAAAAGTCTGGGCCAAATTGTGAGTCCTAGAAAAACAGCCCACCAATTTAATTATATCTCAGAAGCCACATATTCATTTAGGATAAAATTTTATAGATATATAGGATAAATACTGATCTTCACTTTTTTCTTCTATGGACAACTCCCATTCTGCCATCTAAATGGCCATCTAGGCTATTCTATTTCGTGGATGCAAGCTGCCTGCCACCTCAGGTCAAGATTGGAAAAGTCTATGTTCCAAAAGTTTTCCACCTCCCTAAGCCAACAATATTCAAGTGGGATGACTTCCACTATTACAGACTCAACCCAAGGCTCCCTAAATTCATATTTAAGGTAGTGGTTGTGGAGGAGTTTGGAATCTTTGGTGCTTGGTTTCATTGTAGTGTTATGCTGCCACTTTGTGTTTGTAAATACATTTATTTCTCATGTAAGATGTTTAATTCACCATAGTTTCTTAATAAAAGTTCTTACATTACTATTATTCTACTATTATACATATCAAGTTGATAATTTTGACTATAATTGTGAATTTATTCACACCAAAATTTGTGAAATTTATCACACAACGATGGAGTGATCGTTATTTTGTTGTTTTTACTTCTTCAAATCGACCATTGTATGTCTACTTCCTGCTTTCGTTGAGGACATGTCATCAATGTAGGGCTAAATCATTGATGGGTTGATATAAGGGAGTAGATGTGGTCTGAATTTATTTTTATTTCTCAATATCTAAATGTTTATTAATTATTTTTATTTGATTTACTTTTATTCAATGATTTTCTCACTTCCTCATCCATATTGAATTTAATCAGCCCACTTTTATGTGATAATAAGATCCTTTACCTTGGAGTGCTCATGAAAATGATCCTACAGGTGTATAGGTGATTATCATGTGTTTTTGAAGGTGTTTAATCAGTAGGTGATGTGGTTAGCTTGAATTCATTTAACAAATCCTTCTCGAGTTAATGAAATTGAAATCCTTAAAAAAGGAATTCATCCAATCCCCCCTGAGAGATAAACCTGGATCAACTGATTATCTTAATTTGAATTAACTTAAATATATTAGTGATGCTTTAAAAACATATAAAATAAACCCAAAGTTGGAAACTTCATAGCCAAAATTCCATCTCATAGGTTGTGTATCTTAGGTATCTTTTTTGGTCTTAGTGGATTCGACCACCCATGTTAGACTACAAGTACCGTTCTACCTTCATCTCTTGGGTATATTTGGGAATGAATATATCATACATAGTGTATTTAATGTGTTATGATATATTTTGTTGCATATATTCTATGTTTATATCATTCATGGTTTATAGATAACGTATTAACTATAGTTATGCTAGTTTTAATATGAATGTTTATGTTTTGTGCCACCCTTTTCATAAGAAGATTCAACTGGACTTAATTTGTGATGGGAATGACCTACTATAGCCCCTTGATGCATCGGTAGGTCTCATGAGACAAACTAGTGTCTTTGAACAAGGCCTAGATAGTAAGGTAATGGTCTTTTAATGAGGCCTTGATGGTTTGGTTATGATGTCTGACGTTTTTCATTTCCTTGTTATGATATTAGCAATTGATATTAATGTGATTATTAAACTAGTAGAATATACTTGTGAATGATTAAATGTTATTATTTGATTTATTCTTACCATATTATACTGAAAATTATATTTAAATGGCTTTTGTAACAGGTATAAACTTTTCTTAAAATATTATGATTATTTATGAAATCTTATGTGGTATTTTTCCCTTATTGAAAATCTGAGATGGCCCCGTTATTATGATTTATATTTCTAGGATGCCAAGAAGTGTTTTATTATTTATATGAATGGTTAAAATAGGATAATAATGTAATTATAAAAGGATTATCTTTTTTTTTATTTTATGTTTTAAATTGTATTGTAAAATTCATGTATGTAATCTATTTTCTAAGATTGCTAAACTGATTGTTCATTTGATGTTTGATTCCATTTAATAATGCTAATGTATTAAAATAATGCAATGACTCCTAGCTTCTCGGGCTAGGTCATTATAGTTGGTATCAAAGGATATTTAGGAAAAACATTTGAAATATATTTAGAAAACTTATATTAGGTATCATAATACTAATATAGTCTTTGAGGATATGTACAGAAGAAAATTCTCTAATTTTTTGTAAAATAGAGATTGTGTGGGTCTTCCAAGCAATACATCCTGGTATGAATACTGCATGTAGATGTGGTTCATGCCCAAATTAACTAGGAGTAACAACTCTAAAAAGGTGTTTGGGCTTGACTCAAGGTAACCTGGTATATGTCAGTGGGCCGTACTGCACACCTAGATTGACACTGTTGTGGGATATAATTAGGATAATTTATATTTTCTTTACAAACTGCTATTAAGGAGTTATGAGTAAATATATCCCCAATGAAAGCACTTTTATGATTATGAGAGTAGATTTGTATAACTTTTAAATTAATCTATATCATTTTTCAATTTTTTGGATTGTACATTATGATACAATCTAACAAAGTGTTTATGATTTTTTAGAAATACCACCCAGTAGAAGGAATGAGAACTCCACCAATACACTTGATCCAATGTGTCAAAAAGATCATATCATTCATGTTCCTAAGACATTATTTCTTAGAAAAATAATCTCCCATTAATTATCATCATATGAAGAAATAGAATCATGTGTTAATAACAGAAGTATTGAAAATTCGGAGTTCTATGGATTTGAAAGGAAGAAAGAGAAGGAGATGATGGAATTGAAAAATATAGATTAAGGGAAGAAGAGAAAGAAGGATTTTCCCACATGTGTTAACTGTGGAATGAATCTCCCTGGTAAATTCATGAACGGAAAATGAGTTTGTTATGAGTGTGGAGAATAAAGACATAATCTTCATGATTAAAATTATAAGACAAAAGTTTGCAATGTAAAATTATTCCTCTACAAGGATATGGGACACTATGTGAATCAATGTCCATATCATTAGAGTATGCCCTAAATGATGTTGTTGGATAATAATCATGTTATGATACTGATGTAGATGAAGGGGAGTTATTAATGTTCTTAAGTTTTTGTTAAATAATAATGTCATTAGAGTATTGTATCAATGATGTACTTGTTATATGAATTATGAAAATAAATAAGAATTGTACTACAATACTTTTTTATTAAGGGTTTGATATTGTATAGTACCAAGTAATGTGAAATAGTTACAAATTAATCATTTTTGGAAAATATATGGTTGAGGGAATGATAAACCATAATATTTCTAAGTTAATGATGTTGGAATAAATAGATGATTTATTTTGATAAATATATTCGATATTATTTACTTCCTTGGACCTGATTAATGGTGTATTTATTCCATCATTTTTAGAGTTTACCACATTTTGGATTTAAGGAGTATATAAATTATTATATGTTTCATATAAAGAATAAGGAATGAAATACATATTTAAATAGGTTTTTATGAAAATTATTGAAATTACCATGTTTTTTTAGAATACAAGATGAAGGTATTCACATTCATGTTATGTGACAAAAACATCTACATTATGTGATGTCACATTCCTTATAAATTTTTGGATAGTGAGTTTGGACAAAATTATTTTGACGTCTAATGTTTTTATTGGATAAAGTTGATAATTGGATAGTATTGTTTATGCATAAAACATTTCATAAGATTTTTTGAATGTTATAATAATATAGTTTTAAGAAAAGGACAACCCATAGGTCGGGTGACAACTCGTCACATCAGATAAGGCCATGGTAATCGAACCCACAACCGAAGTGTGACAATGATTTATCACATACCATTGTCATATGTGATGTATTAGTTTGAATAAAATAGTTTTTTTGTTAAAATGGTATTAATTATGAAGTATAAATTCATTTTTGAGACCCTATACAATTAATATAAATATAACATGTTATTAATTTTATTATCTTTTAGAGAGATAGATGAGTTGGTGGTTGAAATTAGTTAAATGATGGAACTCTACTTGTCAAGTAAGAATGCTTCCTTTTGTTAATATTCTATAAATTAAAGTATTTATTAAACACAAGGGAAAGGATCTTAAAACCAAAAATTGTATCCCTGTACTTTATTTTCCAATGAATAAAATATACCCTTGGATCATTGTTGCTTTATAGATTTATCATTGTACACTTTATCCTCATAAATTTCTATATCACTCTCCATCAGAACATGATGGTTAAATTTTTATTCATTTCCATTTTTCCAACATGGAACCCTAGTATGTGTTATCTCTAGTGACATTCGTACTTCCTATTGTTTATTTTAAAATGGTGGTCTCATTAATACATTTTGTGATTGATATTTCAATGAATATATTTTAAAAATTCCATCCCATATATTTTGTTTCAGAGTTTAAATTGCAAGGATGTAATTTAATGAAGGTGGAGAGAATTTAACACCCCAATATTTCTTGGTATGTTATCTTCAATATCTTGTGATTCACATGACACTGACATGGCTTGTGTAACATGCAAGATTGGGTTTCTATGAAACAACACATTATAGTTGTAATTATTTAAATGATATATTTATAAAATATACATTAAATATTGAAATGTAAATAATAATAATATTTTTTATATTTTATTAATATATTTTTCACTTAAATAAAATATATTTATAGTGAAATGTATAAGTTTAGGTAAAAAGCAATATGTTTAGAAACACTATTTTTTTAAAGGAACTTATTTTTATGTCCTTTTGTGAACAATAATAAAATTAATTTTATACAATCTAATAAGTTTAATTTTTTAATTTATAATTCATTTTTGAATATGGAGTATCAAAATTTTATTAGGGTGATTTTTTGGTATTTCTTTAAAAACTATGAATTTTTGATGAATATTGAAAACACTACATTTTTGTTCAAAAACGACTTTGTCATTAAAATAATTATTTTACATTAAATTAAAATTTATTAGTCAAAATAGATAAATAATACATATATTAACCCAATTTAGTTCATTTAAATTATTTTATAACAGAATTAGATACAAAATTTTATTAAACTTTTTGAACGTCTCTTTTACCCACCTTCTATCCACATCTAAAAGATTCGCATTAAATGCAATTTTTCCATTTCTGTTAATTGAATTTTAAAAAAAGGACATACATAGTTAGAATCAATATAAAAAAATTTGTCTAATAAGATTAAATATTTTTTTTTTCAATAGTAACTTTTTCATTTTTTTACCACAATTAACGGTAAATAAGGTAATTAAAGGTAAAATTATTATTATAATAAATAAATATTAGCCTAAATTTTTTCTTAATTTCATTGGATAAGTTTTATTCGACTAAAAGAAACCTTAGGTAATTATTATGATCCTATTTAAACAAATTTTTTTTGATTATGAAATTTATTATATTTTATTTAAAGAAGAGTAGAAAATTTCATATTTAACGTTTATTAACTATATCATTTTTAATACGAGAATATATAAGTGATATGGTCAAATATAAATATTATTTACAAAAATAAAATTATTATCTATATAATTTTAATTTATTAATAATTTTTGGAAATAAATATTAAAATTAAATGGTGACACTATAATGATTCAGTAATTGATTATTAAAGAAAGAATCATTTAAATGTTATTAAAAACATTAAAATAAAAAAACGTTTACTTAATTAGTGACATCCAATTATCTAGTAAATGAAAAAAATGTTAGTCACATATTATAAGTATTAGTTCAAAGTTATAATGTTGGTTTGAAATTGTTTAAAATTTAAATTTTGAATAGTATCAAAATTGACATAAATGATACTATAAAATAAATAATATTTAAGTAAATGATATAAAATTCAAAAAAAATTTAGGATCATCCAACTAACTATTACAGTATTAACTATGTCATAAATTATAAAATTTCTATTGTTTTGTCATTTTATAGTAACTATATTAATCCTATAATGTAAAAATACAAGAAGATAGAGTATGAGTGAAATTGTATAACTAAGGGTTAATTCTAAATGATAAGATTAATTCTATAAACTAATCCAGTATAAAATATATTGGTGGATAATATTTCTACCCATCCTCATATTAACCTAGAAATAAATTATTTTTGAGTTATTTTAAATCTAATATAAATTTATAGAAAATTAATAATTCAAGATTTTCATTAAGTGCCCCTCACCCCGTTATAAAAAGTCACATATCCTTCTATATAATTGAAACCTAAAAAGGAATTTGGATTACAAAATTTCTACCCATTTCTTCTCTAAACTTCCCTCACTTCATCCTAGTGTCCAAACATTGGGTAGAAATTCATCTTATGGAGTCCTTTTGTGCAAACCAAAAAGAGACACCCAAAAAAGAGATAATTGTTTTATCACAATTTTCAATGTTAATTTCTTCTTATACCACCGCTTTATATGTTTTTTCTACATAAAATAATAAATAAAGTATCATCCATATACTGAGATTTTATTATAATCCCAGGACAAAAATAATCCTCATTTTATCAATAATATGAATAAAAATATCACTATTTGTGTGTACATATAACATACCATCTCCTTGTCGTGGTGTAAACTGTTTCTCATGTACACATTATTTCAATGTGTATATTGATAAATATAATGGATATAAATAATTAATATAACATGATAATTATTATTTTTAATTATTAAAAAATCCAATTACATACCATTTAACTATCAAGTTAATGATATTGTCGCTCATGTGTACATATAACCTACCATCTCCATGACTCTGTGTGATTAATTATCCATGTTAACCATTAAAGAATGATTATAAAATCTATATAATGAGTAAACATAATAATTATAAAAATAATTTCATTATAGATATTAATAAAATATTTCCTATTCATAAAAAACATAACATACATGTCAAAACCGGAATGGGAAAATGAAGTAGTTAACACCCAAAAAAATGGTAATATTGAAATACTGTTACCAAAATGATATAATATCATCATATAAGATATCATAAATATGGATATGAACTTTTTATAAATTTTTAACACGTTTTAATAATTATACAGGTCGATAAATTACCCTCGACTAAAATAATGAATAAGTTAATGGTTAATTTCACATTCTCTTTATTACCTGATATTTCCTATATGTAAGTATATACTAGGAAATACTTCTCATCCATGTATGTATTTATTAAAATGTAATTCAAACTAGTATACACAATTTTCTAAAGTCATTTTTACCTGTGTTTTACTTTTTAAAAAACATTTTGAAAGGAATCTTATAGTTATGTCCTAAACGAGGTACTTTATGACCTTTTCAACAATATAAGGAATGAATGTTTTTTAACATATATAGTGCCATTGAATATTTTACACCATTATGATGCATTATCATTTTAAGCTTTCCTTACAATAATACAAGTTTATTATTTTAAAAAATTCTTCTATAATTGAGTGGATTCTGAATGATTTCACATTAAAATAGTTATATTTCTCTCAAAGATATTTATTGATTTTATAAAATTATTTCCATCAATGTTAGCATCCTTTGTTAGATTTTATAATTAATTGAGGATGAATTATTATGACATAATCATCAATATTTTATTAAATTTTTTATGATATATTTGACTGTGTATGTGCAATGTTTATAACATTAACGGTTTTCGGTTAATGTATTAACATTCTGTATGCTAGTTTAAATAAGAATGTTTATGTTATGTTTCACCCTTTTCCAAAGAGGAATGAATTGGACATAGTAAGTGACAATTGGGGCCTGTTATATCCCCTATATGCATCATTAATTCTTATGAGATAAACTAGGGACTTGGAATAAGGCATTGACAATATAGTAATGGTCTTGGAACGAGGCCCTATAAAGATAGTTATGATGCCCGACATTTTTTATTTCCTCATTATAGAATTAGTAATTGATATTACATGTAATTATTTGACAAGTAGAATATCCATGTGAATGTTTAAATGGAATTATTTGATTTATTATTCCCATAGTATGCAGAAGATTTTGTTTAAAAGGTTCATGTTTCATCTTTATACTTGTATTAAATGTTAATGTATATTTATGAAAGCATAAGTTGTATTATTTATCCTTATTGAGAATCTTAGCTCACCCCTTTCTTCTATTATATTTTACTATAATCCCAAGGAGATTTTTTGGATTGATATGAAAGGTTAAAGTATGATAATAATGGTGTTCTCAAAGTATTATCTATGTTGTATTTTATGTTAGAAGTTGTAATGAAAATTTCATGTATGTATTCCAATTTCCAAGACTAATAAACTGACCAGTCCTTCAGAATTTGATTCATTATAATCATACCAATATATTAAAATAATTTACTATATCTAGGCTTCTGTGGTCAGGTGTTACGAAAAACATAATATTGAAAAGTACAAAAATGCTCGGAGCTAGCTCCACTCGAATTTCCATCTTAGGATCAGTCATCTGATATCTTACTACATCTTGGAATAGTATGTCTGGCATCAAAGTGTGAATGGTTCCATTTTTCCCTACCTGTACCCATAAGGTCTATTTGGGTATAGTCCATTAGTTTAAATATGTTGTAAGATATACTTAATTAGTGACCACCAATAACAACTAGAAAAAATAATACCTTTGAAAATAAGATAATAAATGTTCAATTGATAATAAATATAACATATTAAAAAAAAACCACATCACACTAGTTTCCTCAAGAGATACTAGACGGAAAATACCTACTTCTATATAAGTTGGATTTCTTTGAATAGATGCCTCCATTCATGTATATATATATCACTTTCTATGTGTACAATGGTATAAAATGTTTTTTGTGTATATATATATTCCCTATATATGTATGAATAATATATTTAAATTTATATGTATATTTAGTATCTTTAACCTTTGGAGTATTCCCAAGGCATCTATTCGTTTTCATATGTTGTTCCATAATTCTCATGTCTTTTCATCTTATAAAGAATTTATGGGAATTACATAATGTATGAAAGGTATAATCCAACTCCAAGAATGTTTGATTCCATGAAATACCCATCAATTCATTTAGTTAATTTTCCTCATAATCCCATTAAATGAGTTCCCTATAAGGAAATCACTTATCACTCCATCTATGATATTTCAAAACCAATATCAATAGGTTTCCATCCAAGGCATCTATAAAAGGGCACAAGTAATTCTCATAGAATGGATTAAGTAATAAACATCTAAGTCAGTCCATGATATACCACATTAAGAAATAGGTATCTCTCATGGTAATATATTGTAATAGTTTATTCTAATTACATCCAAGGAAATACACAAGGGAATGATGTATCACTGATCAGAATTATATGACATCCACACAGTGATCACATCCATTGCGTTCTATTGGGAACCAATGAATCATTGCTGTAATGATATCACTTCTTTGAAAATCATTTTTTCATTATGATTGATAAGTTCATCCAAAACATTCCAAATCAGGACCATTGTATCATTGTCAGCTTTCCATAATGTATGATCATGGATAATACCAAGAAGGCTCGATCATGGGCATAAGACCCATGACCCCAAAATTTATTCAAAGAAAAATAAAAGTTGCAGCAAACAAACAGGGGGAAAAGCTACAGTCCAACAGACCACGCCAACAAGAACAAACAGAGCAAACAGAAGGTCACCTTTTTCGAGGATGACCTCGACCCCTATATCCCCCCCGACTGGCCAGGAGGCGACCACGCCCACTCTGCTGTCCAGATTCTATTGCCATAGTCAGTTCCTCAGTATTTTCCATAGGGGAAGCTTCCCCATGCAGGCCAACATCAGTGCAAGTGTCTTCCTTGTGATCCGCAGTAGCATGACACTCTACATGCACTGGCCGAACCTCGTTTGTATCCTGGACCACCTGCATCTCAGAAGAAGAGCAAGCAGTATTATAAGCAGTGGATTTCACTACCACTGGGATATGCACCCCCTTATCAGCAGCAGGTATCAAAGTTCTATATCGATTATTGCGACATCCTGCCTTCTTAAGCCCCTCCAGATTAATCATATCGAACTCCGGAGTATTAATCAACTCCAACGTAGAAAAGAAATTAAGTACTGGCTTTGTAGATTTCGGCTCAGCACGCAAAGTATCCTTTGGAGCATTCTCCGTATCAGCAACATGAAGAGTTGAACTCTCTAGAATATCCTCTGTCCCAATATCAGCATCACCCTTCAATAATAAATCATAATGGTTAACCTGTTGGACCGCATCCTCTCCTACAGTACCACTATCCACCATCACAGAACCATCCAGCCGCGCTCCCACAGTAGTTACCTGGGCTGGATCAGGCCTCAACTTCATCGATGTCACCAATTGAAACCCATCTTCATCAAAGATCTTCATCTTACCCTTCATACAAGCTGAAGCCACTACAGCACGATCAAACTCATCATTGACATCATCCTGAACAGCAACCTCATGCTCCGATTGGACCCCGTCCTCTTCCTCAACAAGCATATGTTCACCCTACTGGGCATCAACCGCATCCTCCTTCTGAACTTCAGTTACCATTGTACCAGCATTCGTATGCACTAGATGACACCCTTCCTCCTCTTCAGCAATATCAGCCCATGACCTGCAAGCATCACCCCTGGTAATTCCAACAACAGATGGTTCCAATGCCTTATCCACTGATCGGTCATCAGCAGCAGCCGGCTGGCCAACAGACTGCTTACCCAAACCAAACTGGACAGCCTCAGCAAATGAGGTAGGGCCTACCTTTGGAGGCTCCTTTACTCTAGAAACCAACTTAGAACCAGCCTGCACCGCCGAAATCGTTTTGCACTGCTCAGAGGTATGACCCACCGACTTACAAAGTGTACACTTCAAATTCCTACGACATTGCATAGAAGTATGACCAATACAAAGACATGATTTACAGAAGATAGGCAACCACTCATATTGAACCACAAGTTCCAGCTTAAACTCCCCAGCAACAAGGAAAACATTTTCAATCAGGACCTGTGCTATATCAATTTCTACCAAGACCCTAGCAAAATGGCCAAATCAAGGGTGTTCAGTCTCCTTATCCACCTTAATTGGACTCCCAATGGCTGAGGAAACTTCCCATAAGACTGAAGGATGCCAAAAAAACCAGTTTAAACCCTTAATGCGGACCCATGTTTGAGTGGAAGAGTTCTTAGTGGCAAGGGGATGCGATAAAGGATCCCACTTCTGTACCATTATATACCCAGGCTTCAAAGAAACAGGTCCAAAGCTCCATGCTATATTCAGCAATTCCTTCGAAGAAAAAACAACATGAAACATACCTCTTCCGATGGAAATCAGACGCCAATCCGAGAACCCCCAACTTTTGGCCAAGCAATTGCGCACTTCATCAACCCTCACAGGAGCTTCGCTACGAGTTCTCGACAATCTAGCGAGAAGTGAGAACCTACATTCCTCAAGGAGATCCTCTAGAACTTTCGGATTAGCTTCAACAAAATCAATCGAACCATTCTTGGTGATCCTCTTATTTAGAGAGGCTGAATCATATAGGGATTCAGAGAAAAACCTGTTTCGGGAAGCCAAGCCATCATCCTTCCGCCTAGGGTTTAGCAGACAATCCTTCGCCGCCAAATCAATAGCATCACCCGGAGAGACCACCTTCGAGGGAGGAACGAAGACATCCTTAGGATCAAAATAGCAATCCAACAACGCCGCCATCAATCACCGAGTAGAAATCGCCGAGGAATCACCTCTCGAGAGCTCTCCCGCATTTCCCACCTCAGTCAATAATCTTTGTGGATAATATTAAACTCATACAATTAAAACAATTTAATTTTTGTCTGTCTGAATAATTCATTTAATACAGTTATTTCCAAAAAAACAATAATAAAAATAGTCTATACACATGGCCTATGATTTTCCATTCTTACAATTCCAAATACATTTCATTCACAAGGTGATATACAACACACCTTAGTTTGTGGATAAATATAATTTTTAGACATAAGGATTTTTTAAATTTAATGAAAGAACACCCTTATAAGTGGATCTCGTTGAGGTGGTCATTCCGCAATGTTGATTCACAATTTCGAAGACCATAATAAGCACATAAACATCATTTAATTTAGTTTAATAGATATTTATATGTTTTCACAAGAATTTCTTGGTGTTTATCATAACAGTGCTCCCCTTAAATAAATTATTCTTTCATCAAAAAAATAGACAACCTACTATAGGTTGGTATATGACAAGTCATCTGTTATTAGCATCAGATTTGTTGTCAAATGAGAGAAGTTGAAAAAATAATCAAATGAACTAAAAATATTTCATATTATCTCACTCCAAAATACCACCATAGATGGAGAGAAAACTGGGTAAGGATGTAACATGAATAAAAAGCTTACTACTTGTTATCAAATACAATCGATAATGAAGGATTCTGAAACCAGATGAAGAACCTATCTTAAATACAATGTTACAGGAAGAGGAAGAGCTTCCATAACTAAGAGAGGTGATTCAATAGAATAAGGAGGAAAACAAAACATATAATATAAATTAAGGTAGGGAAAATGGTGTTTTGAAACATTTTTATGTATTTCATGGTTTCCCTTCACGGTTTTCAAAACCATGTACCTAAACTGTGTGGTACCACCTGTTATGTGGCACTAAGGGTGTGTCCCTAGGTTCCTTTTCTAGAAAACCTATGAATCCATTCCACCCTAATGAAGGGAATATTCTAGCTACAAGGATTGAGGAACATGGTTAAAACTAACTATCCACACCTCTAAACATTATTGCCCCACTCCTATGGTTGAGTTTCATGATTTTCACTTATCATGTGCTAACTATGTGGCTCAACCTGCCCGTACATTATTTTATTCTCTTAGCATTGAAAGAACATTATAGGCTCTACAACAACTATATAATTTCGTAATCATATTACTAACATAAAATAAGAGTGTTTTAATAGTATTTTTTAGTATATATACCATTTTTTAAAACCCAATATTGTATAACCTCCCCTTCAAAAAACAACTCATCCTCGAGTTTCCTCTCCGAGTGTGGTAAAATATCATCTTGGAAATGATTCATCCATTGAGAAAATATTCTATCCTCTCTCCCAAAAGACTCATATTGTATATGGTTGTGTTTCAATAACACCCATACTAGAGAAACTGTCCTCCATTAGAAATCCATCATACTTCTGTCAATTATATGCACATTATTCCCCTCAAAGCACACATCTACCTCCATCTCAATATCGTCATGATGAAATAAATAGTATGGGTTAGAAAATAAATGGTGAAGATTATATAGATAGATGATTTCATGAATTTCCTGGTTTCTCAATGGTAAATCCAACCTATATGATACTATACTGACTCTATCTAAAATCATTAAAGGCAAAATATAATAAATATATAGGTTTTCTTATTTTTTAATTTCATTATGACCCAATCTAGGAGATACTCATAGAAAGCACTGATATCCCACCATGAACACTAGAGGATGGTGGAAGTGATTAGTGTATGACTTATAACTATAATTAGTTGTTTCTACACTCTTATTATTATGCTTCACCTACTATGATGTATTGTAAGAAAGACAGTGTCCTAGTAGCACCACCTAAATAGCCTCTAATCAACACATGTGTGAACGGAACATATTACCATATATTTCGTTATAAGGATCAACCTGGATTGTTTTCTAAAAAATATTATTTTAGGAAAACATTACAAGATGTAGGTGTTTTCCTAAGAACCTCCAAAATAATGGACACATGCTCAGAGAATTTCCTATTAAACTAACAGTGTACACTAAGACGTATCATTGATTTGTGGGTGGTATGTTTTTCTATGAATCACACATAAACCCAGTTCCTTATACAACCCATTCTAGAAATGGGATGTAAACCAAAATTCTCTATTTGATACATTAAAATAAGCAATGCCATGAAAGAATAAAATAGTGTAGATAAAAATACTTCCAAGATCATCTATGGACAATTCCACCATTATTAAAAGAATATATGTGACCTTAGTCAACCTATTAATGATTACACGTATCGTATCTCTAGCTAAAGGGCATCTCAAAAAGTAAATTATGAATTCTATATATATTTTATCTTGTTTTGACTCTAGAATGGGCATAGGTTGTAGAAGGATTTTAGGACTTTATTGCTCTTCCTTCAACTACTGATAGTTATAACACCATGTGATAAAACCTATGAACTACCTCTTCATATAAGGCCACCAATACTAAAAATATCTATATGGGTATATCCTGGTAATCTCATGGTGAACATCCTAAATAGAGGCATGGGATTTCCATATCAATTCTTCCCATACTTATTCTAGCACCCAAATATGTCTATAAAAGTATAGGATATCATCTTCATAAAAAAAACCCGGTGGTGGGTCTTCACCAAATACTCTATCCCTTTGGACTAGTCCCTCATGATATGATATCTATCTCTTCCTTATTAATTCTAGAAGTGAGGATTTCACTATAAAAGTTGGTAACATTGACTTTCCATGATATTCTTAAACCATCATGTGCATCTCAGAATAAAGGGTCATCAACTATCACTAACTACTGGCCTCTCAGATGGCATGTGACTAAGTCTTCCATACCACGACATTACCTATTTCATTTACTTTTCAATGTGTATAAGTGATATCAAATTCGAATGAATGAAGGTAATATACCCATATGAACTACTTGATATTGTTATCACGAAATGTGGAATTTGAATTGATACATGGTGAGTAAATTAAAATGATGAAAAGTTTCCAAAAAGATAATGCCTTTGATATAATAAGGTATGAACCACAGTTGTCTGCTCAAGGTCGAGCGTATGGTAATTCTTCTTGTGAGTAATCACCAAAAAAGACATGTACATTATGAATCCATCTTCATAAATCAAATATACTTCAATACTAATACTTATGCCTAATATTAAACTATATATCTTCTTCCTAGTTTTGGAATAATCTTTATTGGAACTAAATTAAAACTCTCTTTCAGCTCCTAAAAGGCTGCCACAAAGGGTTCAAACCATTAGAACATCACACCATTCATATTCAATCCTATGAGAGGCACTGATAGGTGTGAAAGGTACTAATTGAAACACCTATGATATCCTTCCATGCATAATAATCTGCATAGAGCAAAAAAATCATGGTATTCTCAATGGTATCAAAAGCTCTCACATTCTTTATCTCAACATATACCCCTTCATATGAGATTATGTGACTTATTAAGTGAACCTTTTGGATTCCAAAATATATTTTAATGATATTATAATGTATTTGGTTCTCTATTAGTGTATTAAACATTATATCAATATGTTATTTATGATCATGTTGAGTATGAAAATAGGCCATGATATCATCAATGAAGACTACCACAAATAAATCCAAATATTGGTAGAAACCCCAATTAATTAGGCCTTGGAAAACTAAATTATTATTTATAATATTTATCAACATAACCAAACACTATAAAAATACATATATAATTAATTCCACTATATGTGTTATGTTAGATCACATAACACGGACATGATGATATCCTGACCCAAAATCATTCAGAGTGAAAACCACCTCTCCTAAGATATTATCAAAAAATATCTTCTATATGAGGAAATAGATACCATTTATTAACCATAATCTGGATTAAATAGGGATAATCGATGGAAGGACTGGGGATAACACTCATATTCTTGGATAAAAGGAATTTTGAACTCCATAGTGTAGTAATACGTCATATAATTACATTATCTTCTAAATCCTCTAGCCATTTCACAATTTAATTACATTTTGTAGGTGCCCGCCTATACGATGGAATGGACATTGATGCCACTAATGACACTATAATATAAGTGATGTCCAATTTTCTCATAGTATATAATGAGAAAATTCACTAGGGAGGACATCCCATAAGTGATGCAATTCCAAATGGAAATCAATATGTTTGGTTTCCTAGTCCCTCATAAAGACCAGTAATCTGGGTTGTAACTCCTTAGATCCCACAATTCTCCAGTCAAGTTAAACTTCCCCTGAAATCAAATTCTCCAGTCCAGTTCAACTTCCCTAGAAATATAATTCTCTCTTATGAGTATAAGTACCACCCGTAGGTGATGCGATGGATACCATTCAATGACACTAATAAACTTGACAATGATATGGTAAAAATTGGTCTGTCCTGCGTCTGATGTTGAAACCCATCATATAGTGGAAAATCATCACTTATATAATCATAACAATCTATCTAAAGGTTGAATCCCACAAATTGGTGTACATTATAGTTTTTATCCCAAAAGGAGTGTATAGTTTAATTATCAAATATAACTGTTCAATATCAAGCACATGGATTCCCATAGTTACCAAAAAAATGAAAGTGTGTGATGTGCATATATCAAATAAGGAAGACACGATGGTATATTCTACTAAAATTGTTCTCAAACACTAGAATCTATGATAATATACACCCTCAATGTAGGCTATAATGCATAAATATTTATAGAACCATAAACCTGAGACATAACATGACTACCATGTGAAAAACAATCTGATGGGGCATAATCTTATATGACTTAATTCCATGGTCACACCCACCTCATTGCCTTGATCAGATAGAAGTATTATAACTCCATGCAAGAAAAGGTGACAAAAATCCTATAACCCAAGGCATAGTCATTGTAGATCCCTTTTCTATAGGCACTAGAGGGAAAGATTTATAAAAAAACTAAAGGTTCCCCATCTTTTTATAAGTTATAAACTCTCTCTAGTCCTCTGTACATTGGGTATTATTATATTCTATCCAGTCACACTAGTGACACATCACATAACTATCTATTCATGATTTCTATATAATCCTTAACCCATGAGTACAATCAATGTGATATTTCCTCGTACTAGATGAACCACTTCCTTATCAGGGTGTTGAATCAACCTGGCCAAAATCATCAACTTCCCTTCAGTTCGTCATAGTGATGAGGGCCTGTTACAACATCTCAGAAATGGTGCTTAACCAAAAGACATTCACCTGTGGTCAGATGGAGTATAAAATCCCATCATCAGACCTGCTCATTGAAATCAACACTTCACTCATAAGGGTTAGTGGGAAGTGATGATTCTTAGTGAAATGAGCTTAATACTATGCACCAGTTATAACATCCTATGGTAGGTGAATGAACACCCTAGTATAGTCCAATCACAGATTATAATGGAAAAATTAATCTATAAATTATTATCTAAAATTGCATGAAGATAATATTCTGATGTTGATCTACCTGAGTGATTATGTCACACAACCACTTTGCAGAATCCTAAATAAAATATGTTGAACGATGGAACCTCCACTTCAAAGGAGTCACCAAGTTCTCAATTATGGAAATCATGGCCTCTGTCCATGAATCTATAGTTCGAGGACTACCTTACCTTGAAAAGGTAGGAGGATGCAGGTTCTGGAATTCAACAATCAGCTCATCCATAGTTGTGGATGGTTGATGAGATCCATGTATATACTATATAAATTGTATTAGTCTCTCTTTTAATAAATCATCATCACCCAAATGAAGAATAGTAAGAGGTTTCTTAAGAGGAACCACTTGGTAAAATGTTAGTGGCTCAAAGACCACCACATCATAACTATTATCATCACCATCTTCTTGGCACATATGTAGATTATATCAGAGAGTCATATATCTACATTTTCCAAATAAAATCATAATTTAATTTTTAACATAATTGTGGTCAAAATTATCATAATTTGATTAGTACATAGAATTCATTTAAATAACAGTGAACCCAACATACTTCTCCTAATGCCAGATATACGAAATATAGAAAAATCACATATGTCACAAGAGACATGTTCTACTAGCCACTGTTAAGGTTGGATTGGTTCATCGTCTCACATTAAATAGAAAAGGCTCTCGTATATATAGTTTCAATTTCATGGTGTAGAAGAAATCATTCTTTACTTTTCAATTTCAATCCCTATTTCATGGTTTCAATTTTTTAAAATTTATGTTTAGTTATGTTAGTAGTCAATTATATGTATATATATATATCATAGTATAGTTAGATGAGTCACCCTTCTTATGTTATAAATGGTTAATCATTATATGTTATAATTGGAATGCCCTGTAACTAGGACCTGATCATTACACCAGATATCATGAATTAACATGACATATGAAATGATCTTATAAAATGAATTTACCTTTCCCAATTTATATAAGTACATTCTTCATAAATAACAATTGAAATTCATCTAATCAAAATCACCTAATATTTAAGCCCATGGAACCCATACTCTATGGTATAAACATGGATAAAGTAGATAATTATGGTTCCACAATCCACCTATACGGGAGAACACGGTTTAAATCGATGATAAGAAAATAATTAATCCAATTATTTTATCCCTCTAGGAAACATTAGAAAATTTTCAAATAAAATAGTCTAGAAACCAGTAATGTACAACATTAAATGCAACAAGTAATATAAATATAGAATGGAATATGAATTATAGAAAAATCATCATGATCTTATAATGATGAATATGATAATACCTCCTCGCCTCATAGAGCCAAGGGTAATGGAAAACTCATAATAATATCAAAAACTTCCAATCATGTACGCTAACCAATCGTGAAATATGTAAAATTTTAATATGTAAAAACCAAAATAGTAATATACTAACCCATGTAATTTGTATTTCCCCTTTATGTGGATTAATATACTACCAAAAACATGCTCATTACCAAATTCCAACAAATTCCAAGACACTTATCTAATACCCAAACTCTTTTATGAATGGGAAAAGAACATCAGATACCAATTTATAGCATCCCAGTTCTTCTTCATTTATATGAAATTGAATATGGTTGGCCAGATGGCCTCATGTGTGCCTCCCCATATGTATAGGCTACCGACTATGATGGAGGCTCTATAGTGGTATAGTGGGGAGACTATAACCTCATGATCAGAGTGTTTCATCATGGTATTGAATAACATAAACCATTAAACAATATAAAAAATAACTAACACTATAAAAATAAATCAACTAAATAAAATAAACATGCGGATGATGAATCATTATCATATACAAAATAATATTGACCACATGATGCTATACAAAAGGGAAGCACACACTATTAAATGTGTAGATATATTCATAATGCTATATAAAATACAAAAAAGTACAAGAGTTATCTCTATTAAAATCACAATCCTAATTTTAGTCCACTACACTCATACTCCATCCTAGGATAGTAAGTCATTCTTACAAATATGGATGCTTCCCTTTATCTATACCATTATCCGTGAGGTTTTTTTGGGTTCCAACCAATAGCCAAAAAATGTTTTAAGATGTAATCCGTAGTCCACCACCAATAGTGTCTAGAATCATCCATTATATTTTTATATGATGAGAAATGTGAATTTAATAATTAATGTAAGATCGTAAATAAATAAATCACATCGCACTGAGTTCTAGACAGGATACCCAAACAACACTATTTACTATGGGTTAGGTCAGACATCTCTGAATAGCTTCCACCTAACATGTATATATATATATATGTATATATCAGTATACAAAGATATGTATACATATATAATATATGTATAAAAAATATATGTTCTTCTATATATATATATATATTAATATCCTGGACCCATGGAGTATGCATAATGAATCCCTAAGTAGTCATATGTTGTTCCATTATTCATATTCCATTTCATCATAGGATTAAAATATTACAAGGATATTGTGTAAATAAATCATAATATTACTCCATGAGATTTATTTATAATGGAAGGGGAATCAATTCATTTAATTAATTTGAATCCCGAGACTATCCATGATGTTCTGTATAAGGAACCCAAGTATCATACCAAGTATATTATGTCAAAATCCATCACTATAGGAGTCCATCAAAGGGATTTCTATAAGGGCACAAGTGGAAATCATATCATAATTTAATGTATAAAAACTTCATTCCATACATTGTATACCATATCAGATGCCAAGAATCCCTGGTGGAATGGTACTTTAATATTTCATATTGATCCCATCCAAGGTACCACTATGGGGCTATGTATCATCCATGAGAGGCGTAACCCATCGTCCCGGTGATCCAACCCATGATGTGTTTTAAATAACCCATAAACCACCCCAAGTATGATATAATTTATTTATAAATTTTTTTTATTATGATATATGAGTCTTTTCATAGAAATCCAAATGAGAACCCTTATATCACCCTCAATTTTATAGAGGGGTGGTTATAGAAAATAATAAACTCATACCATTCAAACAATACATCTTTATCATGTTTTCTAATAGATTTAATATAGTTATTACAAGTTAAAATAAGAAGTTAAAGGGTCTATTCATATGGACAATAATTATAATTTGGTTCAATTCAAAATAAATTAATTTCACAGGGGGAAATTAAATACAACTCTATAGGGAGTTCAACATTATACCAAGATAGGAGGATTTTAGGACATAAAAGAAAAAAACACTCTTAGGGGTGTCTCTTATCGAGTTGGTTATCCTAGTATATGATATCTAGGTTTCTAAAAATATACTAAGAGTAAAATAATCATTTCATTTAGTTAATTTTACATTAAGGAGGCTCCTTTGGAAGGGTTTGGAACATGCCACAATAACACACCATATAAATAAATGAGAAATTATAGAATATTATATATACCACCTCAATTATTTGGAATATGTCCCCTTGTTTGTTATTAACATCTGATTCAATATAGAATGAGTCAAATTAGGATAATTGGATAATTCAATGAAAATAGGTCATATTAACTCAAATGAAAATAGATCCAAATATGAAGATATAACATGATAATGGAAGGATGTGTAATAATGAGCTTATATTTTTCTATCAAATGTATCCAACTAGGAAGGAATCAGGCACCAAATGAAGAACCAAGATTAAATACTATGTTAGAGGAAGAAGAAGAGCTCAAATTTATATAATAGGTTCTATATGTGAATGGAGAGGAAAAAAAGATATTAATTAAATGAAGGTAGGGGAAATTGGTTTTTTCTTACATTTTTTATAGATTCACAATTTTTTCTTATGTTTATCCAAACTGTGTTGCAAAATATTGTTGCAGTACTAGATAAGTGTCACCAAGGGTACATCTCTACGTGAGCTGTCCTAGAAAATCATGCAGCCCCTTCTATCCCACTGGATATCCCTAGACAACCATATATCCTGATGGTTGTGAATAAAATTATTGTTTAACCCTCTGTAGTTTATCAGAGTACCCACATGGTTGGATCGCATGGTTAACACTAACTATGTGCTAACCGTGCATCATAGTATGCCTTTACAAAATTGGTTTCTCCAAGATAAAAAAGGGCCATGGATGCTCCCAAAATGAAATTTATCTTCTTAATCACAATAATTTCCTGAAACAAGATATTTTTAATCATATTCTAATTAGCCAACCCTCTTAATAAAATACTTGATGATACATAATGGATGAACATGTCTTTGGTTTATAATAGAACCTCTTGTCCTCTATTTATAATGGAACCACCGTTCCTTGGATTATAATAAAACTACCCATCAACATATTATTTACCAAGAACCTTAAATATATCATAAAACATAAAATCCAAACCTTAAATAATGATTATTGTGGTCATAATATCCATTGACAACATACAAGTTCAAATGGAACATTATTTTAGTCTTTTTTTCAAAGTGTTATGTATAAAGAACGTAAAATATTATTTTTAAAAACCAGTTAAAGGAATTAAAATCAATATAAAATTTCCTTTATAATCTATATTTTTTCATATATAAAAAAAATCATAATTTTTATTAATAATATGGATATGGGATAAAATTATTTTGAAATTAAATCATGAAAATGGGGTTGTAAAGTAAAGTGTCTCTTACCATAACTTTGACTCTTCAAGTGATTTATTTATATTTCAAAAAAATAAAATTATATAAATTATTTAATTTCATATTTTTTGGATTATATTATTCACCTTATTTTTTTATCATCATGTTATGTTAAATTATTTAATCAATTATGTTCACGTAGAATATTGTGATGATATTTGGATTACCAGTTTAAAAATACTTCGATAGGATGAATAAAGGAAAATTGGACAGTAATTAATTTTATATATAATAATATTCATGAATTAGTTATAATTATTTTTTTAACCATTATAGTTTTAATAAAAACCATGAAAATGGTTATGAAAATTGAACTTCGTTACAATAATGGCGACGATAGGTCGTATGTACACAAGAGTAATGTTTCTATTCTTCCTCAATGATTATAGAAATAAGTTAATTATTATTTTTTATTCCCATAATTATAGAAATATAAATAATATAATTTCATTCTACAAATATAATTATATATACCATCCATGTGATGTGGTTACGAAAAACAAATCACATTATAGAGGCGGTAGTCCTTAAGTACACACTAAAGATGTTATCATTTTCAAATGACTGAAAATGTATGAAATTAAATATTATATAATTCTAATGGAATAATAAATATTTAGTTTATATTATATATATATTAATACCATAATAAAAAATATTCATGATAGGTGGTGATATGAAATGAATTTCATTGGTTCACAATGTGATATTCTGCCTTATACATGAATAGTTGTTTTGTTAAAAATAATTATAGAAGAAGATGGATTTATGTTACTCCATTAACATAACAACATATCATTATATGAGATATTATTTTGCATTATATTATAATGGTTTAATAATATTCTATTGTGGTTGGAGAAGAGATAAAATAAAAACACTCTGTTAACAATTATACGTATTCTTTCGAAAGCATCTTGAGGTTTACACCTAAAGATTTCATATAGAGGTTTTATGATCAAATAGATTCATCGAATACATGTTGAGGCATGTAAATATGGTTTTTGGGTTAGTATTTTTTGAAAAAAAATGTTTTTTGTTTGTTGAAAAAAGAGAGGAGGTTTCCTTTTATATGTGAGGGGAGGGGCACTCTTTGCATTACATAAACTATTAAAAAATATAAATTATTTTTCAATTTAAAATGGATACAAATAAATATATTTGTAATATATTATGATTATGGATCTTAATAATCTCAAATTATAAAATTTGGATAGTTTTATATAATGGTATCACCCTTATCATTGTGTCTAACCCCATATTAATCTTTTTAATGATAACTTCTATAAAAAATTTACACTTTATGGGTCATTATAGTCACTAAAAAATGAAAAAATATCCATAATTAGAAAAAAAATAATTACAAACTCCACATTAAAATAAATTTTAAAAATATAATAATTTTATAAATTTTTAATCATTTGATGAAACATTATTTATCATAATATACCATTAATGTATTTTTTAAAATATTCATTTAATTTGAGTTTATATAATATTATGAAAAATATAAAATTTTAATATAATCTTTTGGAAAACCTCAGGAATTTCATACTTATCTAATTTTATGGGGATGCTATAAATCACAAAAATTATATTATTTTTAGTGTTTTTAAAAAAAAATATTTATTTTTCTACATCTTCTACAAGCAATTTATCAGTGTTTTATAAAAATTCAATATAATTAAATCATAAAAGAAAATTTGAAATAAATTAAAATAATGATAAATGTTTTTATACCTTTAAAATTAATATTTAGAACCAAACATTTCCTCTTTTTATCCATATATGAAAATTATATAGTTAATAAAATAAGAAGAATAACATTTTTCAGTTTTATTTACCTAAAATATTACTCCCATAAAAATCAAGGTCAAAAGGAATACAAATGAGATATATTCAAATTTTGGATGATTAATGATGAAATTTACATATAAAATAAACCTCATAAATGTTTTAGAGTTACTTATGTTTTCCTTATCTTATTACTTTTAAAATTAATTAACCAATTTAACCTTTACTACTAAAAAATATTTCAATGATTCATACACATAATGAATAAAAATAAAAGATTAATATTTCCAAAAATTATATTTCCTTATTCCAAATACGAAATTTATTTTCCAATATTAAAAAATTTTGATTTTCAGAATTTACATTTAAGTAAAATTTCAAATACGTGATAAAATTGTTTTTTCAGCAACATTCCTTATTAAGTATATAAATATTTTTATACCAAATAAAGGTATAGAATTCATTAAAATACAATAATTCTATTAAGTAAAATTTAAATTTACTAATTAAATTATAATGTTATCTAATGTAGAATTTTAATTTTTGAATAAAATAATATAAAATACAGTTATTGAAAAAAATAAAAAATTTAAATTATTAATTAAAATAAAACTTTTTATAAAATTCTAAAAAATTAATCCTTAGTTAATTTTAACATGATGAATTAAAAAATTCGATTAATTATTGAAAATTACAATTATCTTATTTTAAAATTGAGATTTTAATTAAAATAATATAACGTTCAAAAAACAATTTGGTTACAAATAAGGTTTTTCCATTGGCTAAAAAATTACCCAATAATTTTTAATGAATATCTCTATAAAATAAAATTAATTAATATTGAACACACATTAATGTTATTTATATTGAAATGACATTGATTGTTACACATTTTCTAGTTGACATAATTTTCACATATTTCCAAAAATGTGAAAGAAATATTTTTTAAATATACTTGCTGTGATGGGAATTTATTGATTTTTGGATTACTCAATACATTAAGGATTCTTGTATATGTTTCCATGGTTCTTTTGAATGAATTTTTTTCAACCATATTTTTTAAATGATTAAATTTTTTTGAAGTGGATTCAAAACGAAAATTTTTATTTTCTTTCTAAATGATTCATTGGTTATTTTAAATGAATTTTCCATTGTAATAACATCCTTTGATTATAATTATTTCTCAGTAGTGAAATGTTCAAATGATTGCAACTACATTCATTCTATGTATCATTATTAATTTGATTATATTATTTTTATGAACCACATTTATTTTCCACAGTTTATGCTATAATGAAATGTTGAAATATATATGAATCTATATTTGTTTTCACAGAATATATTATTATCATAGGATGAATTTTTTAAAAAAAATCGGTACACATGTGTATGGTTTTTTTTATGTGATGGGAATTATATAAAATAAATAACTCTCAAATAAATTATGTATAATTTTACATCTCCTTATATAACAATGAAAAACAAGTGGGTGTTCTTGATCCACTATGGGTATGAAGTCAATGTGCTAAATCCACTATGGGAAATTGTTGATGATGTCATGTCTGTGATGATATAAGAAACAATTGTTGACACCATATATAATATTATTTGATAGTCGTGGATGTTATCATTGATATATGAAATAGTTTTTATACATATGATGGTGCCACACATTTATAACATGAACTTATTATTCCTAATTAATTTATTGTAATTCCTATATTTTTTATTCATTTATTTTGAAGTGGTAATGTATTATTCCATGAATAAGGATTTTGATCTATTACTTATTTTCTATGAACATTGTATGTTATAATCATGGTATCATTTTTTTATGATTATATTATGCATTTAAATGTTCATCAATTGATATAACCATGTTTTCCATTACTGAGAATCTAGGATAAACATGTATTATATTTCCATTCCCCAGGTTATAAAGAAAGGTTTTATGTAGAGTTTATCTATGACTAGTAATATGTGGGATGGTATTTTTGGGAGACATTGAAGATCACTCAAGAAATAAAAATATAGATTATTTAGTCTCTATGAAACTAAAACATTTAGTACCTTGTGTGTTTATTTTGTTAAATGAAATGAATATTCATCTAGAAATATGTAATACTTATGAATAAAAATTTATTGGTTGTTATAGTCCATCGGGTAGCTGATGTAACTTACTAGAGGAAGCCTCTAACATGGTCCTCCACATCACTTTTGAGCCCTCTGTTTGGATATTTAACTCAATGAAAAAATTTATAAAATAAGAATTAAAAATTCAATAAAATGAATTCATTAGAAAAATAATTCGGTGTTTGTGATAATTAAAACAACCTCAGAGAGTGATATTTAAAACATATCTAATATTCTATGGTTCATTTTAGTTACATGAAATCAATGAAACAAGATAATTAACGCAATCACTCTAAAATTTCACCATTGCAGTTTCAATTTTTTTCTCAGTAGAATTAATTTATATAGATATTAATATATATCATATTTAGATTTTATCATGACATAAAATTTCAATGTTACAACTATAAAAATTATTTTTTATTAGTTAAATGTCTCCAAATCATTTTATGTACCATTATAGGACTCTTACTTATGACTAATCTTTCCCAAAACAAACCTTAATAGCTATGTGATATTTTCCATAAATAACTCAATCAGTTTATATTTTTTGTTATTTATTTTTGTTACTTTATTTACCATTGAGATAGTGAATGTGATAAAATATATCAATGTGATTCCCTTTCATTCAATAAGCATTTTAATATTTTATTTGTGTATTAATCAATTTTATGCCTCCTTCTCATCGCAAATTCCAAAAGTACAAACAACAATGATGAATTTGTCAATTACTAATGCATTAAAATATAGTTTTAATATATCAAATGATCCATAAAAATATTTATTTTTATTAATTATATATCTAAACATTTATTCAATAAAACATTGAGTGTGAGTAATGATAACACCCAATGACATGTCATAGTACTATAACCATAAAATACTTAATTGTAAGAAACAACTGTAATTCAGTATATTTTATATTATGTTTCATCGATTAAGTCTTCATTTAAAAATCCTAAAAATAATTTAAACCCCAATAAAAGGATTATGACATTGTTTACCATGGACATTACAACCATGTTTTTTAACTGGTGAATATTTTTGCTTCCTAATTGAGACAGCCGAATATATTATTTTGGTAAACAGATTCCTACTAGGTGTCTTGATTTTCAAATCATTTTTTATAGTATTAATGGATGATATAATTTTCTTTTGAAACATTCATGATATAAAAGATCTAGTAGACCTAATATTAAATAAATCATTATATAACCTTGATTTTATGATCAGTATACCTATTATGACAACATATGGACTTAATCTTGATCTATAGTAATCATATAATGTTTTCCATTGTCCCTTGGCCTATTGTAAGTTATATTATATTAATTATTGGGGGTACTAATTTTAATAGTACCCCAAAACCTTCCAATTTAATAAAACAATAATCTAATATTTTTTCATTAGCTTTCATTTATGAGACTTATAGACTTTGTCCATGGAAAATACATAGGCTTCCATTCATTTAAGTAATTACAATATAGTATCTTTTTACAGTTATAACAAGTTGGATGTTTCACCTTTACCTTACCCTTATTAATTCCATTTATTTTTATTTGGATTATAATATTACACTTATTTTCCTAATTTCCCTCAAAAAGTTTATAATTGAAAAATTCAATTAATTTATTGATGGAACTTTATAGTATATAATTATATGATTAAGATATTTGAAAGACCATTTCCCTTAAAAGACTCTACTTAAACCCATAATAATGGTCAATATGTTTCTTCTATATAAATTTTATAGAATACCTAAATAATCTTGTTAGTTTGTCCTCATAATCAGAAAAAATTTCCTCTTCCATTTATTTAAAATTAAAAAATTTCCAAACCATATCTAGAAATTGATCTAAAAAATATATATCTAAAAAAATATCAACATAAATTTACGCTACTCCATGTTCAATATCTCTTTATCTTATGTAGTATTTTGAATCAATAACCACTATTTATTAACATATCCCTTTAAACAATATACTTCCAAAATAAACCTATCCCATTCTATACACCCCAGAGTTTGGAATTAATTTTTAATGGACTTGATATATCATTCATTTACGATTAGATTAGTAGTTCAATAAAATAATTGATAATTATACAACAAGTAGGGGTTTGAAATAATTGTATCTTTATATGAAAAAACATGTTATTCCATACAGTCAAGTTTAATGATCATAACCTAAATTAACTACCCTATTATAGCCATTATATACTCCAATCCACCTCTATTCGTGTTGAATTTTTCTTGAACGACATCCCTAAATTGATTATGGGTGATGAAATTTTTATATGTTTCTAGTAAGAATATTTTATAAAAAATAAATGAGAATAATTAGATAAAAAATTTATTAATATTTGGTAATATATTTTTAAACATATATTAAGGTAAGTGTTCTTAATTATTTTAAGTGTTTCTGGAATGTATGGACTAGTTATGTTCATTTAAAATTTAGTTCATGAGGATCTTGCTAAAATTTCATTGATAACAACTATAACATCACAAAATAAAATAACAATGAACTAATGTTTACTAATTTACATTGGTAAAAGATACAATAGTGTACACGGTACATGGTTGAGGAGTTTTTAATATTGGTAGAGAAGATACCAACCTGATTTCTATATTACATTGGAACCATAAAACCCAACATCTGAAAATAAAAAAAATAAATTCGTATTGTTCAAATTAAATCCTTGAATTTATTTAATAATCACATTTTTGTACTCTTGGGAATGTAAATAAAAATAAATGGTGATATCATATTCATTGAAATGTTCTGTGTACATCAAAACCAATCATGAATATAAAATGTATTGAAAATATATAATAGTGAATAATTAATAAATTTAATATATAATTAAAACTTGATAATGGAATATATTAAGGAAAAAATATAGTAAACACATGGAATTTAATAAAATATTTATTATTGATGAAATACATAATGTTGAACATCTTAATAGTTTCATAAACACCACATCCAGAACATTTCACCCAAATTAACATGTATATACCATATACCAAAATAATATGTAATTCCATCATGTTTGTCTTATTAGAACTACCTATGCATCGAGGAGATATATAATTTCATTTCCACCCAATAATAAATCATCATAAGCATTTCATTAATTCCTCAAAAGGACATCAGACATATATGGGATGGAATAAACCAAGTGATCGCCATACTTTTTTCTCATGTGTCCTATAGATGCATCGAGGGGTAATATAATTTCATGTGCCAAACATCAATTAATATTTAAAATTCACTCCACATAAATAAATAAACAATACAATATACAATCAATGTTATAGAGTAATCTATAAATATTTTTATCAAATCTGTTATATATAATGTCATTATTCCCATCTCAATAGAATAATTTTCATTATATGCTACATTTTTGGAACTTTTTTACAGAAATGTCCTTTTAGTGAACAAATCTTACAATTATGGGAATATGATATTTCAAAAAAAACATTCAAAATAAGGAAATTAATTTTGATGATGAAGAATGAATATAGTTATGGGAAAATGTGTTCAAAAATAAAAATATAAAAAAATTATTTTCATATTTTGTTAAATAAAGATAGAAATTATTATTAAGGAAATGAAAATATATTATTTAAACATATTGGAAGAGAAATTTAATGTTTATACAAATCAATTTTTATAAATCATTTTTATATATAAATAACATTGTAAAAAAATAACATCGAAATAGAAGTAAAATATTATTAACTAGATAGAAGAGATAATGTCCAAATTTCGTATAAATGTTTTGTAATACTTCCTTTTAATAAAATTAATATTTCATTACATGGAACAAGATAAATGATTTTATAAATTTTAGTTTCTTGGAAATTAGAAACATAACACATGAAAGAATAAAACATTATTCTAATCTATATGAATTTATTTTTACAATGTTCACATTAATTTACATTTACCACACTCATATAATAGGTATATACATCAAACGAATGGGGTTATCATGATAACAGTAATGGAATAATAAAGGAAGATATTTAGATATTGATCATGAGGCATATCAGTAAGAATCGGATGTAAAAAAAATTAAATTGATCGGTGTAAAATGAGGTATATCATCATAAAAAGAACATGATACATAATATTTAAATTTGGGTAAAATATTTAACTGAAACAATCATAAAATTATTACCAAGGATTATCCCCAAGGTGTCATAAATATAAAATACCAAGGATATTAACCAAGGTATAATAAAACATGACATCTTTAGAGATTAAATCCTTTACAAAATCAAGTGGAGTAATTTAAGGATTAAACATACATATGTATAAATGTCATGTGAGCCACATAGATCATAAAAATAATTTTATTAATAAGTTGTGGAAAATATTGATCAGGTTTCTTATGAAAATAATAGAATATATAATTTCATAAAGGCATGATCATTACATCATTATTAACCAAAAAATGGAATGTGGGTTGGATGGGTGTAAATAACATACTCAAAGTCATGTTTAAATATATTTGAATACCTATTGAAAATAAAATAATTTTGGGTATTCAATGAAAAGGAAAATATAATTTCTCTTTTAAAAAAGTGATATTTGAAAAAAAAATCCAACATCATGATGGGTTTAAAACCTGGATTTAACAAAAGTAAAATGTGATAGGAATAGGTTATTCCATTGATAAAAAATAATTTTGGGTGCATGGGTAAGAGAAAAAGAATAATAAATTAATTTAAAAAAACTTTTATAATAAATACACAAATATAATTATTGTCTGAAAATGATGGTGAATAAAATTGCAATACCATGAAGAGTTTCCTATAAATCAAGAGTTATATAACCTTTTTGGGATTATAGAAACCTTGGGGGAACTAATTAGGAATGAATATTTTCAAAAAAATGATATGATGTTTTGTTACTGGAGGGGAATGGTGAAATGGGTGGGAATTTATAGTAAATGTTGATGAATTTTTTAATAATTCCAAAAATTAGGTAATGGAAATACAGGTTCTGAAAAACAAAGAACCATCAGATTTACCATAGTTTTTACTTATGGTTTGGAAAATGCGAGTCAATGTTTTTGATAATCGAATCCACTATAATCGAACACCTCTTTTTTATACTAATTTGGGAATGGGAATTTAAATTTCTTACAAACTTATGTGTTTAAAATCAAATATAACATTTTGGACTTTGGACTTTCACACATAGTTTTGGAAATTGATTATATTCCATTAAAATATTTAATATTAATAATATAAAATATTTTTGGTCTTTTATTTTTGTTCACTAATTATTAAATAGTTATGAATTAACTATGAAATCATAGAAAATACTAAAAATCAATTACTATTTTTCACAATTCACAGAAAAATTCAATATTTTTGAAAATTAACATAGATTCACCAAAAACTAATATAAATTCTCTGATTTAAAATATTATAATTATTTTATCAAAATAATTATCTAAATATTATAATTTTAACACACATATATATAAATCATTATTTATTGAACAATTACAGTTTTTATGAAATAGTCAAATTTATGAAACTTATAAAAAAATTTCTATGATATTATAAAAATAAGTTATGATTTATATTAAACATAGAGTTTTTTAAAATAAAATTTAATTAGTAAATAAAAATTTAAATGTACCTTAGTATTTTATAAAAATTTATATATATTCACAAAAATACAATTTTACTTTTTTTGTTTACTGAAACAAATTTGTCAAATACTTTAAAATTAAACATATTTTTTATTTAGAATAACATTTCATTAAAACTGAATTGATGAAATATAATTTTTATTTATAAAATGGTATTAAAAATTATGTAACTATGTCCTAGATATATAACCCCCAGTAATACTCACACATGCTATAATGGTATAGTTTTTAATGGTGGTACTTTCATGGGGTTGGTCGACTAACATTGGTCGAGTGTTAATCTCCAATATCATGAAATAATCCCAAAGATGATTTCATTCAAGAATCACATATTGAAGCTCAGTTTGGGATTGGTTATGGGTGAACCCTATTGATGCTACCCCCTTCACATGTTCTGACAAATGGGCTTCAAACGGAACGTCTCTACTAGCTAAGTCCATCGTTTCTTTCTTCTTTTTTCTGCATAAATTATATTTTTTCATTACTATTTATGAAAAATAATTATAATGGTAAAATTATCAATTTTGGTTATAGTTTCCAAGGCTAAAATTGACCAACACATATATTGAAACATGGTTATAACTTATCCAATGGTTATGTAACAGTCTAATCCCAATAGTCTGATTTCTCTTCATACCCTATGAATAAAACATCATTATTTCACTAAGAAATCACAATATTTCCTCTAAAGGTTATATTTTAATTTCATAAGATTTTTAAGGATTTAATAGTCTTTCTTTTGATTTATATTGATGTGTTCATGGAGGATACAATTCTATAACATTTTGGAGGTCCATATTATCTCATTTTTTTTTCTATATTATATTCTTTTCTAGTTCTAATGTTTGTCATTTTCATGTTTTTCATAGTTAAATACATTAATAATCTTTATTAATGAGATAATTTTTTGGGATTCAATATATTTTTTTAAAAGATTAATATTATTTAATTTATAAAACAAATTTATTCAGGAATCAAATTTCATTTAAAAATCTAAGGCTGTTACATTCTTCACCCCTTTAGAAAATTTATCCCTAAAATTGAAACTAATATTATCGAACATAAATATGGGAGGGTACATATGTTTTATTTATTCCTATGGTTCCTATGTTTCCACTTAATATTTATGGTTCCTATAAAACACTTTGATATGGTAATTTTTCCTGTTGGGTATAATTTTGTCTCTACAGTCTAAGAACTACACCGGGTGGTCCAAAAAAGAGTGGGCATGTACTAGTTCTACCACATATAGATTTACTACATATTATAGATATGGTATATACATCCTTAATATAGATATGGGTAGTATATAATGAACATGAAAAATATTTGGTGTAATTTCTAGATGAAAGGCCATGAATATGATGGTGTCAAGGATTTCCAAGGGTCCGGTGTACTTATGGATACGCTTAACATTATTTAAAAACAACATGAATCCCTTATATGGTTATATTCAAATGAAAACGTTTTATATAAAATCAAACACCAAGTACCATAAATGTTTTTAGCATAGCCCTATTGGAAACTCTAAGTTTCATTTATATGTTATGGGATGGCCTTAAGCTTTTATATCATCTAATTTACAAGACATAGGCTAGAGTTACTTTCTCTCACAAACATGATCCCAAAAAGTAGTATTTTTATATTTTTTCTATAAATAGCATCATATGGTAAAATTGTAATACTCAAGTAGATGATTTTATTGTGTAATAAATCAAATAATTGTAGGTGTTGATTCCATCCACCATTAAATTCCATTGGTTTTGCTGTGACATGGTCTATTTTGAATTTTCTAATAGGTAGTGTAACAATGGTTTTGGCACGAGGATGCTAGTTATGTTTGAAAATTTTCATATTCGAAATATGTCATGTCAAATATGTCATTATGAGGGTGTGGTTGAAACAAGGATCTTCACCTTTTCCATAAAAGTGTTTGAATAATAAAAATATATTTTCAGTTAGTGAATATTCCATTCAAATTTACCATCAATTTGGGGGTGATAGGCTATACATAAAATTTAACCTATTATTCAGAGAATAATGAATACAACTCCATAATTTAGATGTGACCCTTAGATCATGATATAAAATTATTGAATTTGGTTCTCCATGCCGCCTCACTACCTCCGTTACATATATTTTGTAATGTTGTTCAAGAGATAAATCTTATCGAATAGTGATGAAATTGGATGTCCATATGTGTTTTTACACTCTAGCCCATATTGTATTGTTTTCTTTTGATATTCATGGGAGAATGGTGATGATGTGAATAGTGATATTTCCAACATCCATGTTGGTATGGGTAGGGGTTTTAAAATCCATTTAGGATGTTTTCATTCTACATTCACCTGTTAATATACCTAGTACAAGGTAGTGTATTTAAAAATGTTCCTTTTCATATTATCCAACTAATAATGAACATGAAGGTACCTATACACATTAGTGTATCCTTAATGTATGTAGGATATATGACCTTTCTCCATTAGTGTCACCTCTACCAACTGGATATATGGGAAACATATCCTTGTACAACATTTTCGTACACCTTCTTGATCAATATTGAATATAGGAAAATTCCCATTATTCAGAGCCTCTATATTCCAGGGTATCAAAGATCATATAATTGGGAACTATTGATATTATCTAGTAATTATTTTTTAGAAATCATTTAGAATAGTAACAATGATTCCCTTCCCTTGTGATTCCCTTGTACAACCTTAATAGTTCCTAGATAAATTAATCTCCTTGAATCCTCTTCATTTCCAACACAACCAAGTATTTCCTACTTAATTCATCTGAGACAATGTTTTATATTCTGGCATGATAATTAATTGAGCAATCATATTCATTAAGATTTACAACCATCTCATTTGTCTCATGTTCAGTTCCAATTTTTGGAATATATACTTCAAACTCTTATGGTCTATGAATGTTTCACGATACCCCCATAAAGACAGTTCCTTTATATCATTAGAAGATAATTATCTGTAGCTAACTCCACTTCATGTGTATGCTAATTATACTCCTAGGTATTTAATAATAGATATAAATAAGTTATCACCTTTAAATTTTGTATGAGTATTCGCCCAAGACATTTTATAATTGCATAACTATATATAAAAAGTCCTTCTCTGCTAGAGGGTAGTGTTAAAATATGTTTAGTAACCATTATTACTTTTAGTTCATGGAAAATTTCATCACACTACTTTTTATATATGAAAATTTCTCTTTTTCTAGTTAACATAGTTAGTGTATTATTATTTCTTTATTTTTTTCTCAAACATTCTATAACGTTCTTTAAATCCATGTAAACAATGGAGTTATTGTTATTGTTTTTGGATAAGACAACTCCACTATAGCCTTTTTCTTGGTAGGATCAATTGATATTACATCATCAGTTACAATGTTCCTTAAGAATTCATCTTTTTTTAACATGAAATCACATTATATGAATTTTTCAAATAGATTTTCTATCCTCATATTTTTCAATATCACACTTAGAAGATCCTCAATCACCTCATGAATTTTAGAATATATCAGAATATAATAAATAAAAACTACCATAAATTTATCAAGGTAGTCATTAATGACCCAATTCCACAAATACATAATTATAAAGGGATAATTAGTTACGCTGAATGTCATAAAATATCATAATTCCCCTATCTTGTTCAAAAGGATGTAATAGGAATATCTATATTCTTCACCCCTAATAGGTCATACCTTTATTAGAATTAAATATTCAAGAAGACTATAATCACCACCATGATAGTAAAAATAAATAATCAATCCTTGGGAGAGGGTACTTTTTCTACACCGTCAACCTATAATGTTCTCTATAATTAATGCATAACCAGATTGATCTGTCATTGTTCTTCACAAGAGAACATGTGCTCCCTAAGGAGACACTCCTGGTAAGAAAAATCACTTGTCAAGAATAACGTGATGTTTTTATTTAATTCCTATAACACCACATTTTCAATTCCATATACGGTATTCAGTATCATCTTCGATCTAGGCATGAGTTCAATGGAAAATAATACACCTATTTCTGGGAGAGTCTAAGGTATCTCTTTAAAAAATATATTATTGTATTATTAAATGATGGGAAATTTTTTAATCCTTATACTTTTATTTCCATCACCCCTTTACTAATCATCTCTATAAATAAGGATACATGGGGTGCCTCTAGACAAAGCTGAGGGTAAAATATATCGCCTTTAAAAATAAATATAGTTAATCTATTCAACTATACAAAAATTTCCTATATTTTTAGTTATATTATCATTATACATCTAGAGACAATATATTCCTAGTTTAATGTCAAATTCCTCTATGATACTGAATACTATATTTTCAATGATATTTCACTCATCAAAGTTAATACTAGAGTTTCTATACAATCTTAATGCAAGGGTAATCTCATATGGAGGATTGAATAATAAACCTACTTCTGTCATCGCAAGTATTGATTCTATATTATTTAAACCTAGATGAAATAAAGGAATGTGTAGAAATAAAATCATAAAATATACATTCTATCATTTATAGAACAATGTGTGTTCCTTCCACAATATCATTTGGAGCCTCAAATTTATGCATCATGAGATAAAATGACTGAAATTTATCCCCTGGTCTATTTTGATATTGATGGTGGTTTCCTTATTTTATCTTCTAATTTATACATTGTTTGGAAAATTTTCAGAGCTATCGAAACAATATGTATTGATCTTCAGGCTTGTAGGGTACCATTTTCCCTTTGTTGGTAGTGTTGAGAAGGAAAGGCTTCACCTCACCATTATAGTTATGATTGGTAATCCTATCTATTTCATAATTTTAAAACATTTCACTAATAATAAATCAGTTCCATGGATACCTATTCACACATTTTTTTCATGTGTTATGTTATAATTTCATTCCTCTACATCTATGATCAAAATTATTCCCTTATTTTGGACCTATTTCTCTCATAATTTCGTTAAAGCTCTATGGAAAATTCATCTATAAAAACTCCAATTCAACCATTATAGAACTCCATACAATCAACTCGTATAATTACTAGTATATTTTTTTTCTATATTCTTCCAAACATGGGGTCTTAGTCCACTAAAAAATCTACCAACCATTACCTTGGGATCTATAACAAAGCTAGAGGTAAATAGAGACATCTTGGTAAATTTACTCTCATAGAATCCCACTGATTAATTTTACATTTTATTGATATATAAATATTCATTCACAAATTTTATACACAAAAATTGTGGAAAATATTTATAAAAAATAATCCAGTGAACTCCTCCCATTGAATAAAATCAATCCCCCTTCTTGGATTTATTATTTTAATAAGTATACAGAAGTGATCATATTCTTATTATATGAACCATACTAAAGTGTTTAATTTATCAATATTAGAACACTGATGTATGGAAAAGTAATTTTATATAGAGGAACTAAATAATAATGAGATCCATTGAAAAGTAGATATACTAACGTAATTTTTTCTTTGAAGTATGATGGACTCAATGGAATGTTGTTCTGATCGAAGTTAATATAGTCACTCAAAATGATTGAAGTCATTATTCATAACATGAGTTAGTTGATTCCTCATTCCCATAATGTTTTATATTCCATCTCCTGTCAGAAGGTCATTAGTGCATCATTCATCGCACTCACCCTTTACCTTTTTCCTCCTATTCACATTATTTTTTACATAATAAATCATTCATGAGAAACATATTTTTTGGGAATATTATAATTCTAAAGGTATTTTATTCTTTAAAACATCATGCTTAAATATGTTATTTTTCACCTAAAATAATAATTACTTTTTAAATATATTCTTCAAAAAGGTTCAAATAAACTTGGTTATTTTCCAAACATATCCCCTAAGAGTCTCAAAATTTCTGGGCACCATGATCTATTCATAAGAACCTGTACATAATCGAGTCTAGATCAATGAGGTTTTTTTGGTGTTACCCCGAGGTACATATATTTAAAGACCATGCCCCTTGTAGTATGAATACATGGATGTATTTTCATCGAAACAACTTACTTATTACTGACCAAAATACCATGATTTTTCACACAAATAACCAAACCGCTCTGTAATACCAACTATGGAGTCCCTCCATTTTATTACATATAGTTTTTATTATATAAAAAATATTAGAATATTTTAATGTTTAGTTTATTAGAAATATAGAAAATAACACAAGAAAAACCAAAACATACTTCTAATCAACATAAAAGGCTTATTAATTGATTCCACCTAATGTAATTTTACAGCATCACATATCCTAGGGACATATATTAAAGTAAATGGGTGAGTGTGAGCCTAGTAAGGTAATTAGTTAGGGAGGCATTTTTCATTGGATCTTGAGGCATATTAGTTTGACCATGGGGTATAAAAATATAACAAGATCAAGAGAACATGAGATATAAACTAATAAAAAACATGACACATAAAATGGAAATGTGGCTAAAACCATTAAATGAGACATTCAAAATAATATCACCAAGGTTTATCACAAAATTGTCATAAGTCAAAATTCCCAAGGCTGTTCACCAAGGTATCTTAAAACATGTTGTCTCTTGAGATAGATTTTTTACCCAATGAAACATAACTCTATCAAGGTGAAATATTGGTATGTAATAATATTTGGTGATCCACATAGATCATAATAATTAATTTCATTAATAACCCATTGAAAATAAAAACCCAGTTTGGTATCTAATGCATGGCGTAGAAAACTGCTTAAAAGAATGATCATTGAATAATTCCTAACCCATGAAAAGTCAATGTGGGTTCAGGTCTATAAATCCATGTATCAATAATTCATGTTTACCCCACGTGTAGAACCATTTAAAAATAAAATTATTTTTTAATTAAAATAAAAGTAAAAAATAATTCTTCATGTAAAAGTGATAAATTAAAAAAACAATTGTTACATCATGACAGAAATAAAAAATGGATTAAGGAAATTAAATTGAAAGAGAACAATGGTCTCCCATTTATAGAAATTGACTTTGGGTGTTAGGTTATGTTCAAAATAATATAAAATTAAGGTAACATAACCTTTATAACATCTATACAAAAATGTATTATAGGATGGAAAAGAAGGTGAAAATAATTCCCTTACCATAAAGAGTTTCTTATAAATCTTATTGTTTGGAACTAGAAAAGTATTAATGAAACCTAAGGGAGAATAATTGGTTGGAAATTTACAATAAATTCATGGGTTTTGGATTTGGAGAGAAGTTATATGGTGAAATAGGTGCGTATTTATAATAAAAGTGGAGGAATTGTTTATTAATCTTCAAATATAGGTCTTGGAGATTTAGGGGTGGAAAATGTAAAACCATTTGCTTGAACATAGATTTTTTCTAATGTTTCTTTAAATATGATTTAAATTTTTTTTATCTTTTAATCCATTAGAAATGGACGCCATTTTTTATAATCATTTTATCATGGGAAGTTAAATTTTCAACAATCTTATCGATTTAAAATAAAAATTTCTCTTTTAGACTTTCGAAAGTAACCTATAGGGTAAATAGTCGATTAAAAGACACTAAAAAAATTAATATTAATAATATAAAATATTTTTTTCATTTATTTTAGTTCGTTAATTATTTAATCTTAATATATAAATAAAAATTCATAAAACATCCTGAAAACCGAACACTATAATTTTACTCTTCATGAATAAATAAAGTATTTTATAAAATTTTCCTAAATTCCCCTAACCTAATTATTTTGTGTTGATTCAAAATAAAATGTCTATCTTATATGAATAATTATCTAAATATTTTAATCTTAATATTTAAATATAAAAATAATTTTTGACTAAAAAATAGTAGTTTTTAAGACCTAGTTAAATTTCAAACACTTATAAAAAATTAACTATGACATTATAAACGTTTTTTAAAATTTATATTTAAATAATATAATTTTAAAATAATATTTCACTAATGAATACTATTAAAAATACCTTGATTTATTATAAATATATATATATATTTTAAAAAATACCATTAGGTTTTATTTTTGTCCATAAATAAATTTATTAAATTCATCTCCATTAAAAATATATTTTAATAAGAAGAATTTAGTAAAATGGAATGGATGGAATAAATATTTTATTTATAAAAAGGAAATAATCTTAATGTATCTAAGGATTAGAAATTTAACAACATATAACACCTATATATTATCTAAGGGTAAGGTGTGAGATGGTGGTAATTTAATGGGGCAGATCGACTAACATTTTCCAAGTCACAATCTCCACTAACTTGAAATTATCTTTTAGGTGATTTTTCTAATACATAAATTGTTGATTCATGGATTTGGAATGTTCATGGTTGAACCCTAGTGACACTACCAACCTCCCATGTTTAGAGAAATGGGCAACAAATGACTTGACTCTACTGGATGATGACATCATTTATCCTTTTTTCATCAATTATACTTTTTCATTACTATATATAAATCCCTATTTTAATGGTATAAATATAATCCCTGTTTATTTTTTCCAATTTTTACATTAAAAAATAGTTATATTCACCAATAGTAATATTTTACCAACAATCTTATTTGACCAAATTCAATGAATGGTTGAATCCAAACGATTATATTTCAATTTCTACCCTATAAATATAATATCATTATTTCACTCAAAATTATCTATAATTCTTCATAAGATTATATTTTAATTTCCTTGAATTTTAATTGGTTTTAAAATATATTTTTTTCATATCTGTAGTGTTGTCCATGGGGGTGATTATTCTAGTAGATTTGGGTGATCTATATTTTCTCATTATTGCTAATCTCTTTTGTATTTATTTGTCCTCTTGTAATGTTTCAAATTTAAATTGGTACCATAGATGACCAAAAAATTATATTTACAAAAGAGAAAATTTTTACTTAGTTTAACTATATTTTTCTGTGTATACTATTTTATAATTTATAACACAAATTTATTGAGGAGAAAAATATCATTTTAAAGGACTTTGTCATTACAAACCTTCGTTTAGTTGATTTGAGTACTAAAGAGAGTAAACATAGAAAGTAAAATCTATACCTCTATAAATAAATATATTATAATAAAATATATGTGATTAATCATAATAATATTATACAAATTCATCAATGTAAGTTCGAACATAAACAATCATGATAACAAAAGTGAGATTGTAAAAATAACCATTGCATAATACTTCAACATGGACGAACATGGTCTAAACTCAAGTATAATAAATTTTAAATTATTATACCTCTATATTAAAACCATAATTATTTTCAACATACTGGATTCCTTAAACTTCTAATTCATACTTATTTTTCCAATAAAACTTTGTTAAAATCATGATTTTAGTGTTAATTTAATTTTCTTATATGCATGCTTTGGTTCTATGGTTCACATACTTTCACCATGGGCATGGATAATTCATCTATATAATGGTAATTAAGGAGTTAGGTATAATGTTATTATATTTATGGTGTCCCATTGTAATTTCATGGAACATATGGTAATGGTTTTAATAAAATAAATAAAAATCCCTTTTTTAGACATTTAGATTTTGTAAAAGGAATTTATTTTATTTACCAACATATGTAGACATATTATAATTAATAAATTATTAAAAATATTAAAATAATAATTATTAAATGATATTTTCAATAATTATAACTCCATAATAATTCAATACATTACCATTATTACATCGTTCATATAGGTGGTAAAACTGAACTAAATATAAGGCCCCAGCCTTAAACCTTACTTAATCTTGAGTTATTACAAGATTACACATTGAGGATCTTTTTGGGTTTAGAGTTTTAGAGAATTATATCATAAAACTTGCATTACATTCCACATTTAAACAAAGTGGTTACATAAAGATAGTATTCTTCATTCCCATCAATGGAAACACATTTAAAATAAAACATGGATTATTTCTTGACACATCCTTGACTCTATCATCTTATCATGTACCTTTCCCTTGACCTGTGAAAAACATTTCAAAAACTTGGGATGAGCATAAAAACTCAGTATGGGTTATAAAAAAAACATGGAAAGGAAACATGAGTTCATATATACATAAGAATGAAATCATACATTACCCATAAAACATAGGCACATTAACATACCTCATAAAATCATGAATAAATCATAGAAATCATAAGACATAAAGGTAACTTGAGGAATTCATAACATTCTTACGTAGGGAGTAACCCTCTTGGTTACATTTGGAATACCCATCACAGTATATTCCCTAAAATCTATTCGGAGAAACCTTAACGTTTCACTCCTTCGCATTACCCAATGCATTGGAGAGCTATAACGGGCTCACCCACCCTTAGTTTATCACGGAACCACCCGTCTTCATAATAATGCCCAAGAACCATAACATAATCATATCACATAAAACATGCATAAAGGAAACATAAAATTTCCACATTTCAATCACGATATATCAATACAACACATTGATATAAAAACATTATGAAAACCATTTTCAATACCAAAATAAAAGAAAAGTAAAATATGGTATTTATTTTTCTTTTAAAAAGAAGGTATGGCTTGTAGAGGAAGCCTAAACTCAAATAACGGTCACGACGGCGGATAAGTCGTTGTCGCCGCATACGTACGACAAAAACATTCCTTTTGTCGTTTAGTAAACGCTTCGGATAAAAAAGATTCCTTTTGAATAAAAGTAAAAGTCAAAGGGGTTTATACACCGTATAAAAGAAAGTTGTGTATAAAATAAAATATGCCTCAATGAAAGGAGATTGAGACAAAGTCCCATACCTCGTATCCGAATTGACCCGACCGTTCTTTAATATCCTGAATAATAAACTTGAGTTAATCTCTACTTGCTTATGAATCTTTTTCAAGTTCATTATTCCTTTTATACCATGTTATGAACATCATGTAATCAGTTAAGTTAATAATGTTCATTTTGTCGGTATTTGGTTCTTAAGTCAAAAATAGACTTCTTACACTTACATGTTGTTAATTTGGTCAAAGGTTCATTATATACAGAATGGTATTAATGATGTAGATATCATATATTTCGTATATATCCAGTACATACATGCATTTATAATATTACATAATCATTTAGAGGTAAGAAATGAAATGCACCGTTCATGGAGACTGTAAGCCGTACGTACGCATGAACGCTACTTTCATTTCTATTTCATATTTTATAGAATGGAATCATAATTATATAAAGGTATATTATAATTCCAGTATAATATCATATATAATATCATAGTTCCATCCCTTATATGTCCCACATATGGTATTTAACGAATCAAATCACTTTGAGGGGGCGGTAGTCCGCACTTCCTAAAATGAAGATATCGTGTTTACCCATAATGGAAACCATAAAGGTATGCCCAAAATGAAAAAAACAAAAGCTTAAGGAAAACATAAACATATTATATATCATATATCAAAATAGTGACATCATAATGGCCACCTTTGAAGGTGTTAAATGAGTGTTGAACAATCATCGTTTCGGGAGGCAGAATTTCTCTATCCACGGAAACCGTATGTTCTTTAACCATTTGATGTAGTTGTGTGAGAGTGTAGCTCAAATAAATATTATAAAAACATCCTAGTATATTTAAGATACTGGTGTTGTTACAAAATATGTAAATAAAAAGAGTTTAGGGGGTTGGAGAAGCAAAATAAAACAAATGAACATGAGAGAATGAATTACCTTTAAAAGTCTAACTCCTTTTGATTTGAGCCTAAAGGATTCCTTTGAAAGGATTCTGCCCAAAGTTAATCCTATAGGATTAGGAGAGGGATGTGGAGAGAGTAAATGGGCAGGGGTTGGCTGAGCCAAAGGCTTTAGGTGTGTGTGAAATGAGGTAGAGGTGGGGGCCTTTTATAAGAGGAGAGGAGGGGCACTTTTGGAAAGTAAAGAAATATTACTTTATTTGAAAATGTGTTTCGGTTTCAAAAGGTCCCACATTGATATAATTCGTGTATAAGGTGATAAGGCTTCGAAATCCACTCATCCAATATGTTTTGGACATGTTTAGTTCATATATTTTACATTATCTTTCCATTTTATTTAAATCGTCAAATAATGATGTCATCACTGCATCATTATTATGTCATAAATAATTTAATTTATTTAATGTCTAAAAATTATAAAAAAAATACTATGATGTAGGAAATATTTTTAGCTTTCCAATGACTATTTATAATCAAATATCTGATCTTTATAACCCCATGTAAAAATTGTTTTCGTGAAACATATTATGTTTGTGTCATTTTTACTTTTACATTAAATAAAAAGTTATTTATGTCATTTCCCAACAAAAATGTCTCCATGGGGTCCCCAAGTTGACCCATGGCTTTTCTTGGTCGGCCATGACACAACCAATAAGGTTGGGACATGTGTCTAGGTCATTTAATATTATTAAAGCATTATTTATACCTTAAACTACACTAATTACCACTAATCGCGATTAAAAACTTAATAAGTTACTATTCACCAAAAAATTATTTTAATCTCATTGAACCACATTTACTTCTTAATGAAAACCATGTATGTCGGATTTTCAAAATTCAATACACATTAGTGGTAAACTTTCATTTAACTAAAAAATAAGTTTGCTTGATTACCACTTAGTGGTTTCACTATTCATCAAAAATTGAAGTTTTTCAGAAAATTACCAAAAATTCACCCTAAGCTATATTTGATATTCAGAATTCAAAAATGAAGTCTATTTTACAAAATTCAAATCATATAAGTCACATTAATTAATTTAATAATTAATTCCCGCTGCCAGAGCAAATAGCGTGTTTTTACAAAACAATAAGTATCAAAAGATTGACACCAGTTTAAGTCTAATTTCAAAGTGAAATTGATTCCAAAGACCACCATTGGATAAAATGGTAAAAATATATTCTAATTTAACTTCAAAACCAATTCAATACATAATCTAATCATATAAATAAATTATATTAAAAAGTAGTTTTGATGTAAAATGCAGTATTTGTCACTATTCATTAAAAAATGAACATTGTCAGAAAAATACCAAAAATTCACACAAGGTAAATTTTGATGTCCCAATCATAAAGAATAAGTTTATTTTGACAAACATAGTTTATAAAATTGTCAAAATATAGATTCAAAAATGGTTTTCCATCAAAAGGAAGTAAAACAATCTTTTAATAATATTAGTGTATTCCATGCATAAGATTGGATTTATTTTCATTTTAAACCTCTAAAACACTATCTTAATCATTAATAGACATAGATAAAAATATCTATTATTCATTCCTTACTTGGGATGTTACATCCTTCCCCCCTTTAGAAAATTGTGTCCCCACAATTTATTTACTTATCAAATAAATGTGGGTACTTATCCCTCATTGCATTTTCAGATTCCCATGTTGCCTCTTCAATCATGTGGTTTTTCCACAAAACCTTTACCTGCTTAATCACCTTATTCTGTAACACTTGCTCCCTGTGGTCAAGAATCTGGACTGGTTGTTCCTCATAAGATAGGTTCTCTTCCAGCTGAACTACCTCTGGACTCAAAACATGAGATGGATCTGGCATATACTTTCTCAACATCGAAATGTGAAAAACATTGTGTACATGAGATAAACTCAGAGGTAAAGCCACTCGGTATGCAACGGATCCAACTCTCTCCAGAATTTCGTATGGTCCAATGAACCTTGGACTCAACTTTCCTTTCTTACCAAATCTCATCACACTTTTCCCAGGAGAAACCTTGAGAAAAACATGATCACCTAACTCGAAAGATACATCCTTCCTCCGGTTATCCGCATAACTCTTCTGCCTGCTCTGAGCTGTTCTCATGTGTTTCTGAATCAGCTGAACTTTTTCTGCCATCTCTTCTACCAATTATGGTCCCATCAACTTTCTTTCACCCACTTCATCCCAGAAAGCTGGAGTTCGACACCGCTTCCCATATAATGCCTGAAATGGTGTCATCTGTATACTGGAATGAAAACTCTTATTATATGAAAACTCAACCAAAGAAAGATGTTGGTCCCAACTTCCCTGATAATCCATAGAACAAGATCGTAGCATATCCTCCAATGTCTGAATTGTTCGTTCTGACTGCCCATCTGATTGAGGATGAAAAGATGTACTAAAATTTAATTCAGTACCCAACGACTTCTGAAGGCCTTTCCAAAAGTTAGAAGTAAACCTGGGATCACGATCCGATACAATGGAGAGAGAAACTCCATGTAACCTGACTATCTCTTTAAGATACAAACGGGAAAGTTGATCAAGAGAGAAAGTATCTCGTATAGCAATGAAATGAGCAGATTTAGTCAAGCGATCAACAATAACCCAGATTGCATTATTACCTCGAGATGTCTTCGGTAATCCAACAACAAAGTCCATGGATATATTCTCCCATTTCCACTCTGGCACTGGTAAAGGCTGAAGCATCCCTTTCGGTAACTGCCGCTCTGCTTTAACCTGCTGACAAGTCAAACACTTCACATTAAAATCAGCAATATCTCTTTTCATTCCAGCCCACCAGTAATACTCCCGCAGATCTCTATACATCTTAGTACTGCCCGGATGAACTGAAAACGGAGAACTATGAGCTTCACATAACAACTCTCTCTTCAACTGTGAATCACAAGGCACACACAATCTCTTCCCAAATCTAAAAACACAATCACTATCAATGTTGAATTCAGGCAACTTACCTTTCTGAACCAGCTCTACCTTTTTCTGCAACTCACTATCTTGCTTCTGTTCTTGCTTGATTCTATCTGATAGATATTATTTCACTGATACCTGAAACAAAACAAAATGACTTCTTACACCAACAACTTCTATGCCAATGTTCATCAAATCCTTAACCAAAGGATCACGTTCCAAACACAAAATTGTTAATGAAGAATTACTTTTTCGACTCAAAGAATCAGCCACTTTATTTGCTTTTCCCGGATGGTAAAGAATTGTACAATCATAATCCTTGATTAATTCCAGCCATCTCCTTTGTCTCATGTTTAACTCTTTCTGAGTGAATATATACATTAAACTTTTGTGATCGGTATATATTTCACACTTTACTCCATACAAATTATGCCTCCAAATTTTTAAAGCAAAAAACAACAGCAACTAATTCCAAATCATGTGTAGGGTAATTTACCTCATGAGTTTTCAACTGTCGTGAAGAATAAGCAATTACCTGATCATTCTGCATTAGGACGCAACCAAGTCCTTTCAATGAAGCATCACTGTATATAACAAACTCACCATTCCTGGAAGGTAGTGCCAAAACTGGAGCATTCACCAATCTTCTTTTCAATTCCTGAAAACAATCATCACATTCTTTTGTCCAGATAAACTTAACACCCTTCCGAGTTAGCTTAGTCATTGGACTAGATAACAGTGAAAAATTTCTAACAAACCTTCGGTAATATCCCGCCAAACCAAGGAAGCTACGAATCTCGGTTACATTTGTGGGTCTTGTCCATTCTTCCACAACTTTTGTTTTTGCAGGATCAACAGTTATTCCATCTTTAGAAACAATGTGACCATGGAAAGAAATTTGTTGCAACCAAAACTCACACTTGCTGAATTTCCCATACAATTTCTTTTCTTTTAAGGTTTGCAAGATAAACCTTAAATTTTTTTCATGCTCCTGTTTACTTTTAGAAAACACCAAAATATCATCAATGAAAACCACCACAAACTTATCCAAGAACTCATGGAAAATTCTATTCATTAAGTCCATGAATACAGCAGGTGCATTGGTTAGCCCAAAAGGCATTACTACAAATTCATAATGGCCATATCTCGTACGGAACGCGGTCTTCGGAATATCTTCCTCCTTTACCTTCAGCTGATGGTACCCCGATCTCAAGTCAATCTTTGAAAAAAACTGAGCTCCCTGGAGCTGATCAAACAAATCATCGATATGAGGCAAAGGATACTTGTTCTTAAAAGTGATATTATTCAAGGCTCTATAATCAATGAAAAGTCTCATAGAACCATCTTTCTTTTTAACAAATAAAACAGGAGCACCCCATGGTGATGTGCTAGGTCTAATGAAACCTTTCTCTAATAAATCTTGAAATAGCTCCTTCAACTCTAAAAGTTCAATTTGTGCCATTCGATAAGGGGGTTTTGAAATTGGCTTAGCATCAAGAACTAAGTCAACAGTAAACTCAACTTCCCGATCTGGTATTATTCCAGGAAACTCATCAGGAAAAACATCAGGATACTCATTTACCACTGGCACATCATCAATCTGGATAGTTCCTTTATTTTCAACGACGCGTGCAAGGTAACATTCATTTCCATCTTTTACAAGTTTCTCGGCCTCTTGATATGTTATCAAAAGTAAGGGTTCATTCTTGTAAACAAACTGAAAGTCTTTCTGAAAAGAAACTTCTTTAGCTCTACAGTCAATCTTAGCATGGTAAATAGAGAGCCAATACATACCCAGGATAACATCAAACTCTACTAGAGGTAGAACAATAAGGTTTGAAAGTAGGTTCTTTCCACAGATAAGGATAGGAAGATTCTTGTAAATTATTTTTGCCTCAACATTTCCCCCAGGTGTTTTTACCAAAAGTTCAGGAGTCATTTCTTGAGATGGTATTCCCATTTTACTAGAAAAGGTTACAGAGATGAAAGAATGTGTAGACCCCGAATCAAACAACACACTGGCATAATCTGAAAAAACAAAAAAAGTACCTGATACAACTTCATTTGATGGCCCGACATCTGCTGAAGTAGTTGCAAAGGATTTCACCACCCCTTTCTGCTTGTAGTCTAACGGCTTCCCATCACTCAGGCTCCTTGTCGGACACTCGTTTGCATAGTGACCCATCTCATTGCACTTATAACATTTCACTAACTGCAAATCAAATTTGTTCTTACCTTCACCTTGATACTTTTTAGTGCAATCACGAGCCTTATGTCCCATCTTACCACATCGGTAGCACTTCCCAGAATTCAGAAGACATTCCCCAGCATGCCTTTTTCCACATTTATCACAAACTGGAAACTTAGTTCTCTTACCATCAGACTTTTTTGAAGAATTCTTACCTTTCTCCTGCCACCTCGGTCTCTTCTTCTGCTGGTTGTTATAGAACACTTGGTCATCGGCAAACTCCCTTTCCACCTTCTCAGCACATCGAACAAGCTTTTCATAACTTTTAAACTCACGATAAGCTAATGCCCTTCGATATTTTGGCTTTAATCCTGAGTAAAAACGATTGATTTTACTATCAAGGTCCCAGATAAAATTTGGAGCATACCTTACCAATCGAGTGAACCTTTCTTCATAGGCAGCCACTGAGTCTTCCTCTTGCCTCAATTCTAAGAATTTCTTTTCCATCCTAAGTCGAACAGCCTTAGTAAAATACTTCTCAAGAAATATACCTTTGAATTCATCCCAGTCAAGAGCATCAATCTCATCGGCGTCCCTGATATTTTTAATCATAGACCACCACTGATCGGCTTCACCCTCCAAACGGTAAATAGAAAGACTAACCTTTTGATTGTCTGAACACCCCATGACATCAAAAATCTTCTCCAGTGCTTTAATCCACCCTTCAGCTAGCACAGGGTCAGATGATCCTCTGAATGATGGTGGATGTTGCCTCATGAAATGTTCCACCACTGACATGTTCCTCTGCAGGTGATCTGGCTGATCTCGTGCATGGATACCACCGCCATTTATCGCTTGAGTCAACTGCGCCATTACAGAAACAAACTGTTCAGTTCCAATTCCGACCATTTCTGGATTCTGATTCGGAAGGTTATTTCCTTCTGTATGCCTTCCTAGCACTGCTTCCCTGTTTCCTCTGCGGAAAACCATTCTGAACAAACATGTCTTAGATGAAGAAACATGGTAATCTTTAAATGCTATATCATTTCGAAAAAAATAAAAAATATTTTTGGATAATTATTTAATAGAATTCTAACTCCTAAAGTTATCTAAACCGACCTTTGATACCAACTATAAGGCCCCAGCCTTAAACCTTACTTAATCTTGAGTTATTACAAGATTACACATTGAGGATCTTTTCGGGTTTAGAGTTTTAGAAAATTAGATCATAAAACGTGCATTACATTCCACATATAAACAAAGTGGTTACATAAAGATAGTATTCTTCATTCCCAACAATGGAAACACATTTAAAATAAAACATGGATTATTTCTTGACACATCATTGACTCTATCATCTTATCATGTACCTTTCCCTTGACCTGTGAAAAACATTTCAAAAACTTGGGATGAGCATAAGAACTCAGTATGGGTTATAAAAAAACATGGAAAGGAAACATGAGTTCATATATACAGAAGAATGAAATCATACTTTACCCATAAAACATATGCACTTTAACATACCTCATAAAATCATGAATAAATCATAGAAATCATAAGACATAAAGGTAACTTGAGGCATTCATAACATTCTTACGTAGGGAGTAACCCTCTTGGTTACGTTTGGAATACCCATCACAGTATATTCCCTAAAATCTCTTCGGAGAAACCTTAACGTCTCACTCCTTCGCGTTACCCAATTCATTGGAGAGCTTTAACGGGCTCACCCGCCCTTAGTTTATCACAGAACCACCCGTCTTCATAATAATGCCCAAGAACCATAACATAATCATATCACATAAAACATGCATAAAGGAAACATAAAATTTACACATTTCAATCACGAGATATCAATACAACACATTGATATAAAAACATTATGAAAACCATTTTCAATACCAAAATAAAAGAAAAGTAAAATATGGTATTTATTTTTCTTTTAAAAAGAAGGTATGGCTTGTAGAGGAAGCCGAAACTCAAATAACGGTCACGACGGCGGAGAAGTCGTTGTCACCGCATACGTACGACAAAAACATTCCTTTTGTCGTTTAGTAAACGCTTCGTATAAAAAAGATTCCTTTTGAATAAATTTAAAATTCAAAGGGGTTTATACACCGTATAAAATAAAGTTGTGTATAAAATAAAATATGCCTCAATGAAAGGTGATTGAGACAAAGTCCCATACCTCGTATCCGACTTGACCCGACCGTTCTTTAATATCCTGAATAATAAACGTGAGTTAATCTCTACTTGCTTATGAATCTTTTTCATGTTCATTCTTCCTTTGATACCATGTTATGAACATAATGTAATCAGTTAAGTTAATAATGTTCATTTTGTCGGTATTTGGTTCTTAAGTCAAAAATAGACTTCTTACACTTACATGTTGTTAATTTGGTCAAAGGTTCATTATATCCAGAATGGTATTCATGATGTATATATATCATATATTTCATATATATCCAGTACATACATGCATTTATAATATTACATAATCATTTAGAGGTAAGAAATGAAATGCACCTTTCATGGAGACTGTAAGCCGTACGTACGCATGAACACTACTTTCATTTCTATTTCGTATATTATAGAATGGAATCATAATGATATAAAGGTATATTATAATTCCAGTATAATATCATATATAATATCATAGTTCCATCCTTTATATGTCCCACATATGGTATTTAACGAATCAAATCACTTTGAGGGGGCGGTAGTCCGCACTTCCTAAAATGAAGATATCGTGTTTACCCATAATGGAAACCATAAAGGTATGCCCAAAATGAAAAAAACAGAAGCTTAAGGAAAACATAAACATATTATATATCATATATCAAAATAGTGACATCATAATGTCCACCTTTGAAGGTGTTAAATGAGTGTTGAACAATCATCGTTTCGGGAGGCAGAATTTCTCCATCCACGGAAACCGTATGTTCTTTGACCATTTGATGTAGTTTTGTGAGAGTGTAGCTCAAATAAATCTTATAACAACATCCTAGTATATAGAGGATACTGGTTTTGTTACAAAAGAAGTAAATAAAAAGAGTTTAGGGGGTTGGAGAAGCAAAATAAAACAAATGAACATGAGAGAATGAATTACCTTTAAAAGTGTAACTCCTTTTGATTTGAGCCTAAAGGCTTCCTTTGAAAGGATTCTGCCCAAAGGGAATCCTATAGGATGAGGAGAGGGATGTGGAGAGAGTAAATGGGCAGGGGTTGGCCGTGACAAAGGCTTGAGGTGTGTGTGAAATGAGGTAGAGGTGGGGGCCTTTTATAAGAGGAGAGGAGGGGCACTTTTGGAAAGTAAAGAAATATTACTTTATTTGAAAATGTGTTTCGGTTTCAAAAGGTCCCACATTGATATAATTCTTGGATAAGGTGATAAGTCTTCGATATCCACTCATACAATAAGTTTTGGACATGTGTAGTTCATAGATTTTACATTATCTTTCCATTTTATTTAAATCGTCAAATAATGATGTCATCGCTGCATCATTATTATGTCATAAATAATTTAATTTATTTAATGTCTAAAAATTATAAAAAAATACTATGATGTAGGAAATCTTTTTAGATTTCCAATGACTATTTATAATCAAATATCTGATCTTTATAACCCCATGTAAAAATTGTTTTTGTGAAACATATTATGTTTGTGTCATTTTTACTTTTACATTAAATAAAAAGTTATTTATGTCATTTCCCAACCAAAATGTCTCCATGGGGTCCCCAAGTTGACCCATGGCTTGTCTTGGTCGGCCATGACACAAAAAATAAGGTTGGGACATGTGTCTAGGTCATTTCATATTATTAAAGCATTATTTATTCCTTAAACTACACTAATTACCACTAATCGCGATTAAAAACTTAATAAGTTACTATTCACCAAAAAATTATTTTAATCTCATTGAACCACATTTTACTTCTTAATGACAACCATGTATGTCAGATTTTCAAAATTCAATACACATTAGTGGTAAACTTTCATTTAACTGAAAAATCAGTTTGCTTGATTACCACTTAGTGGTTTCACTATTCATCAAAAATTGAAGTTTTTCAGAAAATTACCAAAAATTCACCCTAAGCTATATTTGATATTCCGAATACAAAAATGAAGTCTATTTTACAAAATTAAAATCATATAAGTCACATTAATTAATTTAATAATTAATTCCCGCTGCCAGAGCAAATAGCGTGTTTTTACAAAACAATAAGTATCAAAAGATTGACACCAGTTTAAGTCTAATTTCAAGGTGAAATTGATTCCAATGACCACCATTGGATAAAATGGTAAAAATATATTCTAATTTCACTTCAAAACCAATTCAATACATAATCTAATCATATAAATAAATTAGATTAAAAAGTAGTTTTGATGTAAAATGCAGTATTTTTCACTATTCATTAAAAAATGAACATTGTCAGAAAAATACCAAAAATTCACACAAGGTAAATTTTGATGTCCCAATCATAAAGAATAAGTTTATTTTGACAAACATAGTTTATAAAATTGTCAAAAGATAGATTCAAAAATGGTTTTCCATCAAAAGGCAGTAAAACAATCTTTTAAGAATATTAGTGTATTCCATGCATAAGATTGGATTTATTTTCATTTTAAGCCTCTAAAACACTATCTTAATCATTAATAGACATAGATAAAAATATATATTATTCATTACTTAATTTGGATGTTACACTAAACAAGAACATGTTATAATGACTGAATGAGTAAGAGCATCATATTTCATAATGATTATATCAGTTTCTTATACAAGTTATAATTTCATAAATATAATATACAATCTTTTACTCCATTTTTGAAAAAATACATATTAGGAAGTGATGGAAAATGAAATACAACATTCATAAAGATGTTATTCTACATGTAACATAAGTGATATATTCATTTTCTAACTGATGTACGTTAAATAAGGTAGACTATGATTAAAAATTATAAAATAATAATTATGTAATATATATAATATTTATCTATTAAATCCATATTTATAACCCACTATGTGATGCGGTAAGGAAAAATGAAATACATCACTTTACGGAGATGGTAGTCCACACGTACTATTGAGCAACGTTTTCATTTTCTAGTGGATGAAAAAGTGGTACATTATGGTTATTAAATCATCCTAATATCATTTAAATAAAATATAGATACATATTTAATAATTTATTGATGTTTATATAATATTTTGTCGAACTGTCATAATAAATACAATTCAATGAACTCCGTGAAGACAATTACCTCTTCCTTTGATGTCATGATTTGGAAATATACTTATGAATTCTTAAGTTGATCTTTTGGTAACACCAAAACCTATAAAGAGTGGATAACTGTTTTTGGAAGTTATATAAGTAGAGATCTATTATGATAATGGTATCATGGTGTATTAAAAAGTGAGGAGATAACCAAGGAAACACATTATTTTATATATGATCTTATAGGTCTAAATACACTAACAAAAAAATTATATTTTCTATATTAGGATATTATCACAATTTTGTAGTCATTTTAACCATTTAAACCCATACTATGGTGAAAAACGTTTACTATGGTTACATAATTTTGTGTCTAAAAAATAAATGGACCATATTATATAATTTAAAGTTTTGATTTAAAATATAGAATCTATTAAAAAATATTTAATTTTCATAGGTCGTAAATATTACATATTTTTTATGTATTGAAAATGAAATTATTTTTTTGACATATTCCTATTTATGTATAAAAATGAATTCACACAAAAATCATGAACGGAATTTATTATCCGTAATTTTGCTGGTTTATTAATAAAAAATAATGTTATGTGACTTGAAAACCAACTCAAAACCGAATACAACCTTTTTAATACTTATGTTATAAAAAATAATCAAAATTGATTTATTTATTAGTATAAAATATATCCTTAGTTCCAAAAATTAGGCATATATTTTTTATATCATGATTTTACAATAAAATTTACCACATTTACAAAATAAAATTCACTAATCACCAAAAATAATCAACTTTAAATAAATCCAAAAACCATAACCATATGATACTTTCGATATGATGAATTGATAAATTTTTTTAATTCATAATATTAAAATTTTAAATTTCATATATATAAATTTAAAATGAAAAATATATATAGAAAAACTAATTCTATAGAAAAAGGTCCATTAAGAATTATATGTCCATAGTCATATTTCATATCATTTAATAATTAAATTTATTTAAGTATATTAGTTCAAATAATTAAATATTTTATATAATCATAATAACCTTTTATAAGTGACATTTTTATTTATTAGGATATGAAAAAAACATTTAAAATTATATCAACGAAAAATATCCCTTTTATCATTAAATTAAATTAAATATTTATCATCCAAATTTAATTATTTTTAATTTTTAAAATATTTTTATTTTCTAATGATTTTATTATTCTTATAATTTTATGAATAATGTTCATATAATATTTCCTCGATTGTTTTTATTTGATCGTTCATGTGAAAAAAACTATTTAATAGAGTGTATTAAAAAAATTAATAAATTTTGAAATCCCATAGTGTTTCATTATCACCATATTTTTAGAATTTAATACTCAAAATTTGTCTTTATTTTCCCCAAAATGAATTTATCGTGATATTTACATAATATCATATTTATATTTTATCAATAAAATTAATTTCAAATTTAGTATAAGAATATTTTTTATTTCATTCTTATATATTTCTAAAACATTTTATATACCATTACAAGGCTCATATTTATGAGTAAATTTACAAAGGCTTACCATACTAGATGAGAAATATATTCCACATAAGAAATTGTAGATTTATATTCCCTTATATTTTATTTGATGAAATTAATTACCATTGAGATAGTGAATATGACAAAATATATTTTCTCAATTTAGTTTCATCCTATAAGGTAAATTGCATCCATAAATTGTGTTTTTATACATTTTAAAAAATTCATTTATTTCACATTATAAATGATAAATAATAAACACTATTTTTTCATTCTAAATCATGAAAATAAATTTTTACTGGTTTATACTATTAAAAAAAGAACAAAAATATATTCATTCAATCAATATCAATTTATTAAAACTGAAATATTGGGTGTGAGTAAATTAAACCCCTAAATAAGTTCTATAACACATTAACCATTAAAATACATTCTCATAAACTATAATACTAGGTTAACATATGTTATATTATGCTTTATCAATAAATTCTCCACTAACTAATACATAAAATGAATGAAACCCAAAAACCCGGATTATTTCCAATTCAACCATATATATTACAACCATGATTGAAACTCTAGAATATGTGTGTATCGTAATAAGGATTACCAAAGCATTCTCCTTGTAAAGAAATTATAACTTTAAGTATTAATTGAATATCATTCTTTATTGTTTCTAGGGATGATTCAATATTCACATAAAAATGAATAAAATAGATTAGTGAGTAGATCTGATATCAAATAAAGTATTAGATAATATTGAGTATAAGATCAAAGTAACCTCAATCACGTATATTTGGAATTATGGTTCATCTATTGTAATCAAACGAATTTTTTCTATCTACCTTATCCACTTATATGTAAAATTCAACAGATTCTTGTGGAAACGATTTGAATAAATCCACATCTCTATATATTTGATGAATCAAATATTTGACTCTTATTTCACACCCTTTAATTCATGAGACTTATGGACATTATCTCCACACATGTACTAGAATCCAATTCACATTAAGGGAGTACTAATGTTTCTATTTCCATAATTATCACATGTTGGAAGCTCCATTCATCCCTTCTACTAATTTCCACATTTTCTCCCTTATTATACAATAATCTTATTCTTCCTTTGATTTAAATAATAAATATAAGACTTGAGGATTTATTTCTATATGTTTATGAAATTTATACCATACCATAATACGATGAAAACTATTTAGAGACTAGTGTTCTTTGGAGGTTTAGTGTAAAACAATTAGAAAAAGAATACATTATTTAATTTTGTTTATAGTATATAGTCTTTTTCTTGCCTTTTTATTATTGTAATGTTAGCCGCATACATTGACACAAAATTCTCTACATTTTTATTAAATTAATAATTTTCCTCTTAATATATTTTAATTTAGAATGAATAAAAAATTTCTCATATAACACCACCTTAAAATTAATTTATTACAAGCTACATATCTTATTATACTGCATAGTATTTTGAATAAATGACTACCATTTATTAGTATCTCAAATTAACTAGTACAATTCCAAACACAATTTCCCCATTTCTATACCCCTCAAATTTAGAAATATATTTTCTAGTGACATGATGAACATTTTAATTACAAAGGGATTAGTAGTTCCACTAAATAATGGAACCTTCTACCACATTAAGTGATCCTTCATTGTTGAATCATTATATAATGTAATTGGTTGTTCTATACTGTAAATATTCCTTTTTGTAACGACACTCAGTAATAATTATAGGGACCCAGCCATAAACATAACATAATCTTGAATTAAATGAATAATTCACATTAATGATCCATTAAGGTTTAGATGTTTAGAGAATTATGCTATAACTATTACATTACATCTAAGAAATTACAAGGTAGAAACTTCTACTCAGTTTCCATTTTCATCATAAAATAAAAACTCTTGAAAAAAAGAGTCATGTCTATTCCCATGTTTTAGACAACATGATTTTTCATTGATCCCAACCTTGACCCTATTCATCTTTAGGTCTTGTGAAAACATTTCAAAACTTGGGATGAGCATAAAAATATCAATAAAGGATATAAAACAAAGAAAGAAAGTAGTAGTTCGTCATTTCATATATAACATAAGCTCTTTAACATACCTCATGAAATCATAATATTTATGAATAACACATAGATTACATAAATCATAATGGTTACTTGTGGAATCCATATCATACTTACATTGTAGCTATTAGAGCTACGTAGGGATTTATATTTGAAATACCGATCATAGTATATTACCTAAATATCATAGGATAAACACTCACATTTACCTCTATCATGTTACCAAATACATTAGAGAGATATCTCGGGCTCACCCACCCGTGGTTTATCACAGAACCACCCGTATAGGTAAACAATTCCCAAGAACAAAAAAATATTCATAACACATAAAACAAACATAATGGAAAGATAAACATTCTACATTTCAATCACTATATATCATTTAAATATATTGACATAACAAATAAATTATAAAAACCATTTTCAATACCAAAATATTTAAAAGATTATATGGTATTAATTTTCTGTTAAAAAACATTATGGCTTGTTATGTAATCCATTGATCAAATAATACTCACGGTGGTGGAAACGGTCATTATTACTGCTTACATTAAAAAGAAACACACCTCTTTGTCATTTAGTAAAATGATTCATAGAAAAAGATTCTTTTTGAATGAAATGAAAATTCAATGATTTTAATACACCATATAAAATATAGTCACGTATAAAACAAAATATACCTCAATGAAAGGAGATTGAGACGAAGTCCCTTACCTCGTGTCCGACTTGACCCATTCGTTCTTTATTCTCATGAATAATAATCGAAAGTTAATTTATAATTATTTAAGAACCTTTTTAAAATTTATTATTCCTTTTATATCACATATTTTCATGTTATAAACATTATTAATCATTTATGTTAATAATGGTCGTTTTGTTGATATTTTATACTTGAGTTAAAAATGAACTTATTATATTTACAAGTTGTCTATGTGGTCAAAATTTTCTTATATACAGAATGATATTAATGATTTAGATATCATATATATCATAAATATCCAGTATATATATGGTTTTATAATAGTACATAACATTTTTAGGTAAGAAATAAAATCCAACGTTCATGGAGACGATAAGTCGTACCTACGAATAAATTCTACATTCATTTCTATTTCTTATTTTAATGGAATTAAAACATAATTATACATAGGTATATTATAATTCTTGTATAATATCATATATAATATCATTAACTCAATCCTTTATATGTCCCACATATGGCATTAACGATTCATATCACTTTGAGGGGGCGGTAGTCCGCACCTCCAAAAATAAAATTATCATGTTTAACCATAATGGAAACCATAAATTAATGCTATAAATAAAAAATAAAGATGAATATAAACAATATAAATATAATATATATCATATATAAATATTGTTTCATTATTATGTCCCCCATAAGAGGTGGTATGAGATAATTGAACAATCATCATTTTGTGAGGTGTTAGTTTTTCATCCACAGAAATAGTTTGTTATTTAACCATTAGACGACGGTGTGTGAAAATTTAGTTCAAATAATATCATAAAAACATCATATTATATTTAGGTTACTGGTTTTGTTATAAAATAAAAGAATAAATAGATTTTAGGGGTTGGATAAGTAAAATAAAAGAAACAAGTTTAAGAGAAACAGTTTCCTTTAATTCAGGTAACTCCCATTTAGATGAAACCAAAAGGACTTCTTTATGTGCCTTATGAATAAGTTAAGGATTAAAGGTGGAATATAGGTATCTTTATAGATTATTTGGGAAGGTTTTGGGTGATCCAAGGGTCTTGAGAGGTGTGAGGAATGGGTTTGAGGTGAAGGCTTTTTATAAGGGAGAGGAGGGGCTCTTTAAGAAAGTGTAGAAATATTATTTTATTATATAATTAATGTCGGTTTATAGAGGTCCAAAACTTATTAAAGTCAAATATAAGATGACTAATGGTCGAAATAAAATCATCCAATAAGAATTGTAGAGGTTTTATATATTATTTTAACAATTATAATATTATTAATTTAAATCATTTATTAATGAGGTAAACACTGCATCCTTATTGTGTCATAAATACTTTTATTTATCTGATATCTAAAAATTATAAAAAATATACTATGATGTTAGAAATATTTATAGATTTTAAATTAATACTTATAGTCTTAAGGATAACTTATATAACCCCTTGTAAAAATTAATTTACTAAAAAATATTTGTTTATATCATTTTTGTCTTTACTATCAATTCATTAATATAATGTTTCATTATCACTCTTATGTGGCTCCATGGGGTCCACAAATAGACCCAAGGATTCCCATGGTCGTCCATGCCTCATACAATAAGTTCATGAAAAGTGTTAAGATTATTTTTTATTATTACAATACTCTATTTAACTTTAATTACCCTATTTACCTTAACTGCGGTAAATAAAAGTCAAAAGTTACTATTCCCAAAATATTATTTTAATCTTATTGAACCACATTCTACTTACCAATAACAACCTTGTAAATTGGATTTTCTGAATTCAATGCCCAGAAGCGGAAAAATTTAATTTAAATGAAAAAAGTAGTTTTGAACTACTACGTAGTGGTTTCACAATTCATCAAAAATTGAGGTTTTTCAGAAAAATACCAAAACTTCAGCCAAATCTATATTTGATATACTAAATTCATAAATGATATCTATTTTACCAAATTCAAAACATATATGTTTTATTAATTATTTTAATATTAAATTCTGTTGTCAAAACAAAAAGTGAGTTTTTAAGAAATATTAACTATCAAAAGATTGACACTTATTTATATCCAATTTCAAAGTGTTATTAATCCCAATGAACAACATTGGATTAAATCGTAAAAATATAATCTAATTACACATTTAAAACAATGAAAAATATTATTTAACCATATAAACAAATTATATAAATGGAATTTTTGAATTAAAATACATTATTTTTCACTATTCATCAAAAAATGAATTTTTTTAGAAAAATCACCAAATTTTACCCAAAGTGAATTTTGATGTTCCAATTCTAAAGAAGAAAATTATTTTTTTCATATAGAACATATAAAAGTGAAAAAAAAACATATTTATATAGGTTTCTCCATCAAAAGGCGATAAATCGACCTTTTAAAGAATATTTGAGAATTTATGCTTAAAATTATATTAATTCACATTTTAAGCCTTTAGATTTTATTGGATAAATGTAAAATTATTTTAAAAAACATGTATTATCATATTTTAGTTAGTTCAATTCATTCCCACCAATACAACGACAAGGCGTTAACTATAATTTAAAATAATATAATTATATTATTTGCGCGTAATGTAAGATTTTAAAGAGACCCATTGTTACGTGTCGGGTACGCCATAAAAACTAGAAACCCATATAAAGTAAAATTAAAATTCAATTAATAAAATATTAATTAAAATAAAAATTTATTATTTCTTTATTTACCTAAGATGTTACATCTTTCCCCTCTATTGGAAATTGCGTCCTCACAATTTTATTGACTTATTAAATAAATGGGGGTATTTACCCCTTATAGCATTTTCAGATTCCCATGTTTTTTCTTCAACCATATGGGTTTTCCACAAAACTGTTACCTGGTGAATCCCCTTATTCTACAACACTTTATCTCCATGATCAAGAATCTGGATTGGTTGTTCCTCATAGGAGAGATTCTCTTCCAACTAAACAACATCTAGACTTAAAATATGAGACAGATCTAGAATATACTTTCTCAATATTGAAACATGAAAAAAATCGTGTTCTTCGGACAATTTGGAGGTAAATATGCTCTATACGCAAGTGATCCAACTTTATCTAGGATTTCATAAGGTCCAACGAACCTTGTACTCAACTTTCCCTTCTTACCAAAACACATCACACTTTGCGGTGGAGAATATTTGAGAAAGACATAATCACCTACCTCAAAAAAAGAACCATCCTCCGGTTATCCGCAAAACATTATTGCCTACTCAAAGTAGTTCTCATGTGCTTCTGAATCAAATGTACCTTTTTTTTCCAGCTCTACTACCAATTATGGCCCCATTAGCTTCCTTTCACCTAATTCATCCCAAAAAGCACGAGTTTGACACCGCTTCCCATATAATGCCTCAAATGGAGCCATCTGTATACTGGAATGAAAATGTTATTATAAGAAAATTAAACCAAAGAAATAGGTTGGTCCTAACTTACTTGGTAATCTAGTGAACAAGTACTTAGCATATCCTCCATGGTCTAAATTGTATGTTCTTATTGCCCATCTGATTACAGATGAAAAGTTATACTAAAATTTAATTCAGTACCCAACGATTTATAAAGGACTTTGAAAAAGTTAGAAGTAAACCTGGTATCATGATCAAATTCAATATAGAGGGGAACACTTTGAAACCTTAATATCTCTTTAACATACAACCGGGAATGTTGATCTAGAGACAAAGTATCTCGAATTGGAACGAAATGAGCAGATTTAGTCAACCAATCAACAATAACCTAGATTGCATTATTACCTAGAGATGTCTTCAGTAATCCCACAATGAAGCCCAGTGATATCGTTTCCCATTTCCATTCTGGAATCAGTAATGAATGAAGCATCCTTTTTACTAACTACCGCTCTTCTTTAACCTGCTGACAAGTCAAACACTTCACAGTTAAATAAGAAATCTCTTTTTTCATTCCATCCCACCAGTAATACTCTTGAAAATATCTATACATCTTAGTACTGCTATGATGAACTAAAAACAGAGAACTATGAGATTCCCATAATAACTCTTTATTCAAATCTGAATCACTAGGCACACATAATCTTTTTCCAAACATCAAAACACCATCATTATCAATGATAAATTCAGGAAACTTACCCTTATGAACCAACTATACCTTTTTATACAACTCACTGTCTTCCTTCTGCGCTTGCTTTATTCTTTCTGATAGAGATGATTTCACTAACACCTTGAACAAAATAGAATAATATCCTACACCAACAACTTCTATTCCAAAATTCATCGAATCAAAAAACAAAGGATATCATTCCAAATGTACCATGGTTAATGAAGCATTAATTTTTCGACTCAAAGCATCCGCCACATTATTTTATTTTTCCAGATGGTAAAGGATCAAGTAATCATAATCAGTGATTAATTCCAACTATCTCCTATGTCTCATGTTCAATTATATTTGATTGAATATATACTTCAAACTTTTGTGGTCAGTATATATTTCACATTTTACTCCACAAAAATGATGCCTCCAAATTTTCAAAGAAAAAACAACAACTAATTCCAAATCATGTGTAGGGTAATATAACTCACGAGGTTCCAAATGACATAATTCATAAGCAATTACTTGATCATTCTGCATAAGTATAGATCCTATTCCTTTCAATGAAGCATCACTATAAATAACAAACTCACCATTTCTGGAAGGTAGTGCCAAAACTAGAACATTCACCAATCAGGTTTTCAATTCCTAAAAACAATCATCACATCCTTTTGTCCAAACACCTTTTCGAATTAACTTAATCAGTGGACTAGATAACTGTGCGAAATTTTCAACAAACCTTCATTAATAACCTACCAAACAAAGAAAACTACAAATCTATGTTATATTTTTAGGTCTTGGCCATTCTTCAATAACTTTTTTTAGCAAGATGAATAGCTATTCCATTCTCTGAAACAATGTGACCATGGAAAGAAATTTTATGTAACCAAAACTCACACATGCTAAATTTCCCAAATAGTTTCTTCTCTTCAAATGTTTCCATGACAAACCTTAAATGACTTCCATGCACATCTTTAATTTTATAATAAACAAAACAATCATCAATGAACACAACCAAAACTTTATCAATGATCTCATGGAAAATTATATTCATTAGATCATTGAATACAACAGGTGTATTGGTTAAACCAAAATTCATAACTACAAATTCATAATGGCCATATCTAGTATGAAATTTGGTCCTCAGAAGGTATTATTCATTTACATTCAACTAATGGTACCCTGACCTCAAGTCAATCTTCAAAAAATACTGAGCTCCCAAGAGCTGATAAAAAAATCATCGATATGAGGCAAAGGATACTTGTACTTAATAGTGATGTTATTCAATGATCTATAATAAATGCAAAGTTTCATTGAACTATCATTATTTTTAATAAAAAAGACAGTAGAACCCAATGGGGATATGCGAGGTCGAAGGAAACCATTATCTAATAACTCATTCAATTTCTTCTTTAACTCTAAAAGTTCAATTTGAGCAATTTGATAAGGGGGTTTTGAAATTGTCATAGCATCAGGAACCAAGTCAATAGTAAATTCAACATCACTATCAGGTATAATACAAGGAAACTCAATAGAAAAAACATCAAGATACTCATTTACCACTAAATAGTTCCTTTATTTACAATAATATGTGAAAGGTAACATTAATTTCCATATTTTACTAGTTTCTAAGATTCCTGATATGTTATCAATAGTAAGGGTTCATTCCTTCACACAAACTGAAAATCATTCTGAAAATAAACCTCCATATCTCTTTAGTCAATCTTAGCATGATAAAAAGAAAGCTAATCCATAACCAAAATAATATCAAACTCTATTAAAGGAAAAATAAAAAGGTTTTTTGGTAGATTCTTTCCGCACATAAGGACAAGAAGGATTTTATAATTTCTTTTTGTTTCAATAGTTTCTCGAGGTGTTTTTACCATAAGATAAATATTCATATATTAATATGGAATTATTTATTTACTAGAAAACATCTCATAAATGAATGAATGTGTAGAATCCAAATCAAACAACACATTGACAAAATATGAACAAACAAACAGTGTTCCTAATACTACAGCATTGGATGGCCCAACATCTGCTGAAGTAGTTTCAAAGGACTTCACCACCTATTTTTTCTTGTAGTCTGGTTGCTTTCCATTAGTTGAGTTCTTAATTGGACACTCATTTTCATAATGACCCATTTCATTTCTCTTAAAACATTTTACTAATTGTAAATCAGATTTTGACATACCATTACCTTGATCGTTTTCAGTGCAACTATGAGCTTTATGTACCATTTTACCACATCGGTAGCACTTACCAGAATTCAAAAGACATTCCCCAGTATGATTTTAACCACAATTTTCACAAAATGTAAACTTAAGTTTCTTACCATTAGACTTTTTTGAATAGATCTTTCATTTTTCCTTCTACCTTGACCTCATATTCTGTTGTTTATTATAGAGCAGCTGATCATCGGAAAACTCCATTTCCAACTTCTCCACACATGGAACAAGTTTTTCATAACTTTTGAACACACGAAAAACTAAATCCATTTGATAATTTGGCTTTAATCCTAAGTAAAAATAGTTGATTTTACTATCAAGATCTTCTATGAAATTTGAAGCATACCTTGAAATGAGAGTAAATTTTTCTTCATAAGCAACAACTGAATCATCCTATTGCCTCAATTTTATGAATTGTTTTTCCATCCTAATATTAACCACCTTAAGAAAATATATCTCAAAAAGAATACATTTGAATTCATCCCAATCGAGAGCATAAATCTTCTCACTATCCCTGATATTTTTCACCATTGACCACCACTGGTTAGCATCACCTTCAAAAATGTAAACAACGAGTCGAACCTTGTGATGTTCTGAACACCCCATGACATCAAAAATTTTATTTAGTACTTTAATCCACCCTTTATCTAGAACAGGGTTAGATGATCCTCTGAATGATGGGCGATGTTTCCTCATGAAATGCTCTACTACTATCATGGTCCTCTATGGTTGATCTGGTTAATGTCGTGCATGGATACCACCACCATTTATAGCCTGAGTCAACTGTTCCATTACTAAAACAAACTATTCATTTCCGATTTTGACCATCTCAGATTGTTGATTTGGATGGTTGTATTCCTCCTGATGTCATCCCAATAGAGTAGCCCTGTTTCCCCTATGGAAAACCATTTTGAACACATAAATATCATAAGCTAATCAACATGGTAATATGTGAATTCTATATCATTTCAATATTAACATAAAGTAATTTATGGATATTAATTTAAAAATACCCTAACTCCTAATGTTATCAAAACTGGCCTCTGATACCAACTATAAGGACCCAGCCTTAAACATAATATAATCTAGAATTAAATGAATTATTCACATTGAAGATCATTTAAGGTTTAGAGTTTTAAATAATTAGGCCATAACTATTACATTACATCGCATGAATTATAATGTAGAAACTTTTAGTCAGTCTCCATTTTCTTCATAAAATTAAAACTTATGAAAAAAATAGTCATGTCTAGTCCCATGTTTTAGATAGAATGAATTTTCATTGATCCCATCCTTGACCATATTCATCTTGATGTCCTATTAAAACATTTCAAAACATGGTATGAGCATAAAAAGCTCAATAGGGATAATAAAACTATGATTGAAAACATTAGTTCGTTATTGCATACATAACATACGATTTTTAACATAAGTCATGAAATCATAATAATTATGAATAAAACATATAAAACCTAAATCATAAAGGTATCTTTTGGCATCCATATCATACTTACATTGATGTTATCATAGCTACATAAGTATTTAAATTTGGAATACCCATCACAATATATTCCCTAAATGTCTTAGGAGAATCATTCACGTTTACCTCCATCACCTTACCCAATGAATTAGAGAGCTATCTTGGCCACACCCACCCTAGGTTAATCACAGAACCACCCCTATATGTAAACAATGCCCAAGAACCATAACATATTCATAACACATAAAACAAACGTAAAGGAAAGATAGTATTTTCACATTTCATTCAAAATATATCATTTAAATATATTGACATAACAAATCCATTTTCAATACCATTTTCAATACCAAAATATGTAAAAGAGTATATGGTATTTATTTTCCTTTTAAAACCATTATGTCTTGTTATGGAAGCCATAGATCAAAAAATTATCGCGGTGGTAGAAAGGGAATTGGTCACCACTTACATTAAAAAGAAACATTCCTTTTTGTTGATTAGTAAAAATATTCATAGAAAAAGATTCCCTTTGAAAGAAATGAAAATTTAAATAGTTTTATACATCATATAAAAGAAATTTGTGTATAAAACCAAATATGCTTCATTGAAAGGAGATTGAGATGAATTCCATTACCTCGTGTCCGACTTGACTAGTTCATTCTTTAATCTCCTGAATAATAAACTAAAGTAAATTTCTACTTGATTAAGTATATTTTTAAAATTTATTATTCCTTTTATATCACATATTACCATGCTAATAACATTATTTAATCATTTATGTTAATAACGGTCATTTTGTCAATATTTGATACTTGAGTCAAAAATGAACTTCTTATATTTATCAGTTGTCTATGTGGTCAAGCATTTGTTATATCTGGAATTATATTGATGATTTTTATATCATAAATATCTTATATATCATGTATATACATGTATTTAAAATAGTACATAACATTTTGAGGTAAGAAATGAAATGCACCGTTCATGGAGATTGTAGGTCGTACGTACGCATGAACGCTACATTCATTTCAATTTCTTATTTTAATGGAATTAAAACATAATGACATATCGGTATATTATAATTCTAGTATAATATCATATATAATATCATTAACACAATCCTTTATATTTCCAACATATGGCATTAACGAGTCATATAACTTTGAGGGGGTGGTAGAAAAAACCTCCTAAAATGAAATTATCGCTTTTACCCATAATGGAAACCATAAAGGTATGATATAAATGAAAAATAAAGAAGCATAGAAATAACATAAATATAATATATATCATATATAAATACAGTTCCATTATAATGTCCACCATAATAGGTGGTATACAATAATTGAACAATCATCGTTTCGTGAGACGTTAGTTTTCTGCCCACAAAAACAATATGTTCTTTACCCATTAGATAGAGGTGTGTGAATGTGTAGTTAAAATACTTATCATAACCAAATAATATTATATTGAGGATACTTGTGTTTTTATAAAGGAAAATAATAAAAAAAATTAGGGGTTGGAGATGTAAAATAAAATAAACAAATTTAAGGGAAACTGTTAACTTTAATTCGGGGAACTCCCTTTGGATTAAACCAAAAAGAATTTATTGAAGTGTCTTCTGCCTAAGTTAAGAAATCTAGGTGGAAGAGAGAGATATTAAGAGAATATTTGAGTAGGGTTTGGATGAGACAAGGGGCTTGAGAGGTGTGATGAATGTGTTAGAGGTGAGGGATTTTTATAATGGAGAGGAGGGGCTTTTTAGGAAAGTGTGGAAATATTATTTTATTATATAATAATTTTCGGTTTATAAATGTCCAAACCTTATTAAAGTAGAATATAAGATGACTCATTGTCTAAATAAAATCATCCAATAATAATTGGATAGGTTTAAATATTATTTTAATCTTTATAAAATAATTTATTTAAATCATTTATTAATGAGGTTGACACTGCATCATTATTGTGTCATAAGTAATTTTATTTATTTTTTGTCCAAAAATTATAAAGAAAATACCATGATGTAGGAAATATTTTTATACTTCCAATTAATATTTATAGTCTAAAAGATAACTTATATAACTCCATGAAAAAATTAACTTACTAAAAGATATTTGTTTATATAATTTTTCTCTTTATATTAAATTATTTAATATAAAGTGTCATTATCACTCTTAAGTGGATCCATGGGTTCCCATAATAGACCCAAGGATTTATATGGTCGTCCATGACTCATAAAATAAGTTTATGATAGTTGTTAAGGTAATTTTGTATTATTATGATATTATATTTACCTTGAATTACACTAGAGACATATTACCATGGTAAATAAAAGTCAAAAGTTACAATTCACCAAAAATTATATTCATCTTATTGAACCAAATTTTACTTAATAATAACAACCATGTATATTTTATTTTATTAATTCAATCCACAGAAGTGGAACAATTTCATTTAAATGAAAAATTTTATTTTTAAGTACAACTTAGTGGTTTCACTCTTCATCAAAAATTGATGTTTTTCAGAAAACAACCAAAAATTCATCCTAGGATATATTTGATATTATAAATTCAAAAACTATTTCTATTTTACCAAACTAAAAACATATAATTATGATTAATTAATTTAAAAATAGTTCCCGTTGTGAAATCAAAAAGCATGTTTTTAAGAAATATTAACTATCAAAAGATTGACACTTGTTTATGTCCAATTACAAAGTAATATTAATCCCAAGTACCAAAATTTGATTAAATGGTAAAAATATAATCTAATTAAACATTAAAACCATTTAAAAAGATAAAAAAACAAAATAAATAAATTTTATTAAAATGCAGTTTTGAATTAAAATACAACATTTTTTATTATTCATAAAAAAATGAATTTTATCAGAAAAATAGGAAATTTTTACCCAAATTGAATTTTGATGTCCTAATTCTAAACAAAATTTTATTTTGTCAAATATAACAAATAAAAGTGAACAAAACTATATTTAACGAGGTTTATCCATCGAAAGGCAGTAAATCCACCTTTTAAAGAATATTTGAGTATTTATGCTTAAAATTAGATTAATTCATATTTTATGCCTCTAAATTTTGTTGGATAAATGTAAAAATATTTAACAAACATGTATAATCATAATTTAGACAGTTCTATTCATTCCCACCATTACAACGACTAGGCGTTAACTAAAATTTAAAAATAATATTATTATATTATTTGGGCACAATGTAAGATTTCAAAAAACCCATTATTGCGTATCGGGTATGCCATCGAACATAGAAACCCCTTTAAAGTAAAATTAAAATTTAATTCACAAAATATTTATTAAAATAAAAACGTATTATTTCATTATTTACGTTGGATGTTACAATACTAATATAGTTAAAAGATTCTAATCTCCAAATCATCTCTAATACTAATAGTAAAAATACTCTCAATACTATCCCAATTTTGGCAGTAATTACATTACATTGGTATATGATAGAAGAGGTCACATCACTCAAGATAGAATAGCTTAGTTGTCTTCGAAGACTAGATACATACATGATATCTATATTACATCGTAAACATAAAACATATCTTCTAGTTATGACAATAAAATATTATTCAAATAAATAAATCCACGAATTAACTGAATGATCCTATCCTCATACCATGGGTAATGGAATAATAATAAAACATGAGTTATGATTACTATTAATAGGTTCTTCATAGAAGAATATATCATAAAAACATAAGGTAAGAAAATATATTTTATAGTGAATAATAAATTAATATAGCACATAATCAATAACATGATAATAGAATATATCCAAGGATATAAATATATTCATATCATCGACAATAATAACATATTTCCCAATGATGGAATGAAGGAAGAAGAATATTTTCATTGAGGATTTGATAATGATATTTTCATTAAATGAATAAGGTTATATCAAATGACCAAATGATAAGTAATGTAGGATCACCTGTTTATCTCAGGAGACATACTGATGCATTAAGGGAGTATATATATATATATATATATATGTCCCAACAATTAATAAATCATTATAACATATCATCATGGTCTCATACATGAAATCATAAATATATGGGTAGGAAAACGTCAAGTGATTCCCATTACTCATTATATCAAGAGGCCTTTTGATACATAGATGGGCTATATAATTCTAGATCCCACCTACCACATAACATGTCAAATATTTAATTATATAATTAATTAACTAAAAAACATAAAATAAATATGCCTTATTATTCAAAACATAAGTGTATTTATTCATATATATGGAATTTAAATAATCCCCAAATAATAGAATAACAATCTTAGTGACCTCACTTATTAATTTTTTTAAAAAAATAATGTCTATTTCTAATGAAATTTTAATTGAATAATTGGAATATGATATTATTTAAGAAAACCTGATAAATTTTAAATAATTCTTAATTATTATTAAAGGTAACATTTATTAGAAAGTGAATTCCATAATAAAATGTTAAAAATAAATTCTTTTTATCCTTTTGTAGTGATATTCAAAGATTTCTTGTTCAAAAAATGAACATAAGATTCATTTTAATCATTTAAAAAAAATTAATTTTTATAAAAGTTCACATTTAAAAGTCATTTATGTAAAACAATAACGTTCTTGAATCAAATTAAATAACTAGGTTATGAAAGAGAAATATTTAAGACCTCAAAAAAGAGATAATGTCTACTTTTTCTTATAAACAAACAGTCAGTTGAATATAAAATAGAATTAAAATGAAAAAATACATGAAACCCATATAAATAAATAATTTAGTATAAAATACATACTATTTATGAAATTAAGGACATAAAATTCACTCAATGTAAATTCATATATAATAAATTTATATAAAATGGGATGTTGTAAAATAAACCCTTACCAAATAATTTTTATTGGATGAACACATTCTATCCTTCATCATGATAAATATAAATTGATTTATATATATATATAAATAAGCATAAATATATTTAAATTTATATATTCCATTAAATTATAATTGTTCATTTTACATTTAACAATAACCACTTGTTTAAATCAATATTTTTATATTAACTGTTACATTTTCCGCATATGATTGGTTCAGTGGTAAAATCCTTGGTACATGGTCATGGGTTCATCATTTAAAAAATTTAATGATGGTGTATCTTCTATTTTTTATATGATTTTTTCATCCCATGTCCATTACAAGGAACACATGGTAATTATTCTTATAAAATAATAAAAAATTAAATTTTTTATGATATTTTGAATTTATAAATATAATTTATTTTATTATCTAGTAATAATATGTATATTATCATTATAGAATTTTAAAAAAAATTAAATCATAATTATTTCAGTATATTATATTTATTCAAAATTATTTAATCACTCATCACATAAAAACTATAACTTCATTCATCTAAGTGGTCAATGTGACATAAAAAAGTGTGAGTTATAACTGAGGAATGAGTAAGAAAATGTAATTTTTTAATTACAATATAACTTTTATAAAAGATTAATCATATTTTAAATATAATATTTTTCTTTAATTTTAATGTTATGTCCTTACATGTATTGATGTAATGGAAAATGAAATGTGTTGTTCATATAGGCATTAGTCCAAAGGTAACATGAGCAACAATTTCATTATCTAATATATTGGAGGAAAAATTAGATAATGGTAAAAAAATCTAGTGATATAATAATATAATAGAAATAATATTTATTTTTAAAATATATAATTATAACCATCCATGTGAGATAACGAAGAAAAATAAAATACATCACTTTATGGTAGTGGTGGTCTACACTAAAACACTATCATAATTTTTATTTTCCTGTGATTGTGCAAGAGACATATAAGAGTTGTCACATAAAATTAATAAAATCTCATTAAACAAATAATACTAATTTTATTATTTTATTACAATAAATAATATTTGGTAGAGTTTTAATAATAATAAATCTTTAAAGAACTCAATTAACATAATTACATCTTCCATCAATATCCTCATTTATTTCTCTATTTAATCAATCATTAGAGGATATTTTAGAGATGAAAAATCATTGGGGATTAGAATAATGGTTTTTGGAAGTCAAATGAGTATTTTATTATCAAGATAATGTTCTCATAGAGTATAGATAAAAAATGTGATGTGGGGTTATTTTATAAGTGATGGGGGTGATACTTTTATAAATAATCATATCATTAAATTATCATCATTGTCTTTGAAAATGTCAAATGAAAAAAAATCAAAAAAAGAGTAATTTGTAACCAACATACTTTTTTAAAAGAATATGAATTAGTAATTTATGTCCTAGATAATTAAAAATAAAGTTCTTTACATTCAAGAGATTATTCAACATGCAAAAACAATATTAAAATCCCCATGATATAGATAACCATTATAAAAAATCAATTTAATTTGTGTGTATGAAAATTATTACAAGATTTAGTATATATATATATATATTTTCTACTCAATATGAATTATTGATAAATTATTAGTAAATAATAAATCAGTTTTTAGTACAACAATATTTTTCTTCAAAAAATATGTTTCAATCAAAAATGATTTTCTTTTATTTCATTAGAATATATTTGGATTAATATTTGCAAAATATAGGAAATTTATTTTACAAAAACAAAATACTTTTTTAAAACCTAATATCTGAATTAATTTATTGTGTAAATTTGTGATTTTCTATAAGATATTGAATTTTTTGTTAATAATAAGAAATAATTATTTCTGAAAAAACTCATTTGTTTTGCAAAAATTTAGTTATTTAAAAGGAAAATAATTTTATTATTATAATTAAAATTAAAATCAGTATTATTTAAATATATGTTACTAGATTAATTGCTTTTGAATCAACTTTATATTGGATTTGTTAATAATTTTTTTTTGGTTTAAAAATAGGAATTTTCGAAAAACGGGTTTAAAGGGAATAATGTTTCTACATTTTAATTAATTAATATAATACATATTGATGAATATTATAAATAAAATTTTAATATTATATATCAATTGGTATTAATTTATAATTTTACAATTATTATTATTAATCATAGTGCTAAGATAAATCAATCTTTTTCTTGAAAAATGCACATCTTGAAAACCAAAATTTTCATCATGTATATGAGTAAAATTAAAATTAAAATTTTCTAATTAAGTTAATATAATTTGAAAAAATCTATTAAATATTTTTAATCCTTGTAATTTATATTTTCTAAAATGTTTGACTTTATTTTTGAAAATAATGAATAGCCAAAACACTAAAAATTAATTTTTGTGGTTGAGTAAAAAATAGGTTTACTAGTGGTTAAAATATAAATATTACAGACACGATGACTTATAAACTTATATAAAATATATTTCTTTTAAATATTAAAAAAATATATCATATCACTCTCTATAATATTTTATTTTTTTGCCTTTTGGGAGGTGTAAAATATTGGTATCGCTTTTTCTTTTAAAAATTTGAAACTGTTCCACTCACCTCACTTGTAAAAGGCCCCCAAATATCATCTCTGCTTCACACCATAAAATATATTTTTATCATAAAATATCTTCCCCAATAAATATATATATTCCGAACCCATGTCCAAGATACCTTATTTTTATCTTTAATTCAAATTAATTGGTGTTTTTGTGCTAAACTATGAAGGTTTTCAAAAGAAGATGTATTGTTCCTAACCAGGCGTTTTTATGTTATTTAGACTCCCACATACATAAAATAATTTTAAATTATTATAATGTAATTAAAAAAGAATATAACATATACTGAGATTCTATTACGTTAAATTTTTAAGCTAAATCCAGATTCTCTTCCCTGAAATAAGATAAAAATTCATCATTTATGTGTATGGAAGACTACCGCCTTACAAACCGACGTCATTCATTTTTCATCATCGCCTCTCACAACTGGTTAAAATGATGGATTTAAAGTATATATATATATATAATATATTTTTAATATATTTATATTTATTTGTCAATTATATCTCATATACCATTTTTATAAGGCCCCAGCCTTAAACATTAATTATTCTTGAGTTAATAAAAGATTACACATTGAGGATCTTTTCAGGTTTAATGTTTCAGATAATTAGATCATAAAACATGCATTACATTACACACTTAAACAAAGTGGTTATAAAAAGATAGTATTCATTTTTTCCCATCAACAGAAACATATTTAAAATAAAACATGGATTCTTTCTTGACACTTCCTTGACACTATCATCATATCATGTACCTTTCCCATGACCTATGAAAAACATTTCAAAAAAACATGGGATGAACATAAAAAGCTCAGTAAAGGTTACACAATGAAGGAAAACTGTTAGTTTTTCAAAAAAAACATGTAAACCCTGAGTACTTTACCAAAGTAATACTTTTTACCTTTATGAAGTAGTAAAAACTCTTCACTGAATAAAAGACCATTACTTACCCTTTTGTAACCAAAATATTACCATAAAACCCATATAAACAACACATAACATATAAAGGTAACTTGGGACATAAACATACTTAAATGGAATAACCATACGGTCGACTTCCACACATACTTAATGGAATAGCCATACGACTGACTTCCATACCCAATGCATTGGAGGTTATAACGTAACCACCCGTCTTGGTATTCACGGCACCACCCGTCATATGGTTTGTCACGTAACCACCCGTAAAATGTCCAAGTATCATAATTACACATAAAATATTGAAAATATAAACATTTCAATAACAAAATTTCATTTTCAATCACAATAAGTAATTCGTAGTTATTGAATTAATCAATCCATTTTCAAAAACCATTTAAAAGAGATTTTTGAATCAAAGTGTCCCATACCACTTTGAAGATTTTAATGGAATTATAATTTTAAAACATTAATGTCCATATAAATAAATACTGAAAACCATTTTGAAAACATGGACATTAAAGATAATGATTTAGAATAATAAATCTTTAAAAAATTTAAAACGATATTTTTGTTAAATAGTTTTTAACAAAATGAGAGACTCTTGAATACAAATAATAGCGGAATAAAATTTAATCTGGAATTTATTATTTCATGAGAATAAAGGGATTCATGATATAATATGTCAAAGGACAGTATACACACCATATAAGAGTGAATTGGTGCATAACAACAATGAAGTCTCAAAAGAAATGTAAAATGAGATGAAACCCATTATAAAGAAGGTATCCAAAAATTAAAGATAAATCAATCTCAAAATTATGTGTGACAAATATAAATACACCCAATATAAGTGGATATTAATTGTAAAACAATAAAAGTTCATTCACACATATTCAAAGGATGACATATTCAATAACTACATGTTAAACCCAAAGAAATCGAAATTGGGTTAAAAAGATCCCTTGGTAAAATTTGACAGCCTAACGGTGTCACTTCAAAATTCAGAAAATGAGTTGATGAGAGATAAAAAGGGTATCTCATCACTTGGACACAAAATTTACATCAATAAGGACATATAAGAACATATCCCAACATAATAGTATGTGAATTAAAAGACATAACAAAATAAGTCTTTCAAAAAGAGGAGGGTGAAAGGTTCCCTTACCGACATGGGTATCTTTCGAAACATACACCCTGTGAAAGATGGAAATTAAAACATTGATGTAAATACTCATAAATGAAATTATATTACACAATGAGTAAAATAATGGGTAGTACATACACCACTCAAAGGAATTTGTGGCAAATGTAGCATAAATATCACGGGAATAAAAGTGAGATGAAAAATCTCTTATGAAAACTCGGCAGCCTGACAGCGCCACTTAAAACTTCCATAATGGATTGATGAGAGAGAATAGGGTCTCTCATCATATGAACATAAAAATTAAATAATGAGTAATATAAAAGAACATCCCAATAACAAGAAAGATGATCTTTACGAGGAATGACATAAAGGAGTGTACTTAAAAAGAAAGAGAGGAGTATGATCCCTTACCTCGGGTCTGACTTGACTCGATCGTTCTTTAATCTCCTGAATAATAAACCTGAGTTAATTTCTAATTCCTTAAGAACCTTTTTCAAGTTCATTATTCCTTTTATATCACTTATTACCATGTCATCAACACTATGTTATTATTTAAGCTAGTAACGGTCGTTTTAACGATCATAGGTACTTGAGTCAAAAATAAACTCTTTATAACTACAAGTTGTTCATGTGGTAAAATATACATTATATCCAGAATTTTATTAATGATTTAGATATCATATATATCATATATATCCAGTATATTCTTGCATTAATAATATTACATATCATTTAGAGTTAAGAAATGAAATGCACCGTTCATGGAGACAGTAAGTCGTACTTACGCATGAACGCTACATACATTTCTATTTCATATTTAATGGAATAACATAATGATACATAATAGTATTTTAATTACAGTATGGTATCATATATAATATCATTAAATATATCCTTTATACGTACCACATATGGTAATAACGAATCAAATCACTTTGAGGGGGCGGTAGACCGCACTTCCTAAAATGAAGATATAGCGTATACCCATAATGGAATCCATAAACGTATGCCATAATTGAAAAATACAGAAGCTTAAGTAAAACATAAACATATTATATATCATATATAAACATAGTGACATCTTAATGTCCACCTTTGAAGGTGTTATAATAGTGTTGAACAATCATCGTTTCGTGAGGCAGAAATTCGTCATCCACAGAAATAGTATATTCTTTAACCATTAGATGACGGTGTGTGTAAGTTTAGCTCGAATAATTATTATAAAAACATCCTAGTATATTTAAGATACTGGATTTGTTACAAAAGAAATGAAAAAAAGTGTTTAGGGGGTTGGAAGATCAAAATAAAACATAAGAACACAAAAGAAAACACTACCTTTAAAACGGGTAACTCTCTTTGATTTAAGCTAAAAGGATTACTTGGAAAGGATTATGCCCATAGTGAGGCCTCAATGATGAATATAGGGATGTGGAGAGATGAAATGGTCAGGGTTTGTCTGAGATAAAATCTTTCGAAGTGTGGGTAATGAGGTAGAGGTGGGGGCCTTTTATAAGAGGAGAGGAGGGGGACTCTTGGAAAGTAAAGAAATGATACTTTATTTTAAAATGTGTTTTGGATTTAAAGGGTACCAAATTGATATAATTCGAGGATAAGGTGATAATAGTTTGAAATATACCCACCCAATAGGTTTTGGACATGTTTAGGTCATATATTTTACATTATCTTTTCATTTTATTTAAATCCTTTATTAATGAGGTAATCGCTGCATCATCATGATGTCATAAATAATTTAATATATTTAAAGTCTAAAAATTATAAAAAAAATATCATGATGTATGAAATATTTTTATATTTGTAATGAATATTTATATTCAAAATTCTTACTTGTATAACCCCATGAAAAAATTGTTTTAATAAACAACTCATGTTTGTGTCATTTTTACTTTAACTTTAAATAAAAGGCATAAATGTCATTATCATACCCAAGTGGCTCCATGGGGTACCAAAAATCGAACCATGGGTTGTATTGGTCGGCCATAACTCATCCCATAGGGTTAGGACAAGTGTCAAGATATTTTCATTTTATTATAATATCATTTTTACCTTAAATCACACTAATTTCCTTTAATTGCGATTAATAAAACATAAAAGTTACTATTCACCAAAAAAAATTATTTTAATCCCATTGAACCACATTTTACTTATTAATGAAAATCATTTAAATTGGATTTTTTTAAATTCAAAACACAGAAGTGGTAAAGTCCCATTTAAACGAAAAATCAAATTTTGTAACCACCACTTTGCGGTTTCACTATTCATCAAAAATTGAAGTTTTCCAGAAAAAAACCAAAACTTCACCCTAAGCTACATTTGATATTCTGAATTCAAAAATGATTTCAATTTTAAAAAATTAAAATTATATAAGTTACATTATTTAATTTAATAATTAATTCCCGTTGTCATGACAAATAGTGTGTTTTTATGAAACAAGATGTATCAACAGATTGACACTAGTTTAAGTCCGATTTCAAAGTGAAATTAATTACAAAAAACACTATTGGATTAAATGGTAAAAATATATTCTAATTTCACTTAAAAACCAATTAAAAAGATAATCTAATCATACAAATAAATTATACTAAAAAGAGGTTTTGAATTAAAATACAACATTTTTCACTATTCATTAAAAATTGAACTTTTTCGGAAAAATACCAAAAATTTACACAAAGTAAATTTTGATGTCCCGATTCTAAAGAATAATTTTATTTTGTCAAATATAACACATAAAATTGTCAAAAAGTGGATTTAAAAGAGGTTCTCCATCAAAAGGCGATTAATCGACCTTTTAAAAAATATTAAATGTTTACGCTTAAAATTGGATTCATTCGAATTTTTAATCCTTTAACATTTATTGTAAAAAGTAAAAATATTTTACAAACATATATAATAATTTTGTAGTTAGTTATATTCATTCCTGCCATCACAACAGATAGGCGTTAACTACCATTTAAAATAATATTATTTTATTATTAGAGTGCAACGTAAGATTCCCAAGAAACTCATTGTTGCGTGTTGGGTACGCCATTGAGCATAGCGTCCCCATTAAAGTTATATTAATATTTTATTCACAAATGTGGATAAATGTGAAAATGTCATTCTCTTTATTTACCTAGGGTGTTACATCCTTCCCCCCTTTTGGGAATTGCATCCTCGCAATTTTAAAATTGGGCTTGGAAAATTCATTGAAAATCCCACATCAGAACAAGAGTCAGTAAAACAATCACTTTAAAATAAAGAAAGATAAGTACAGAGGTCACCCGAGTTAACCCATACTAGGATTCCATGTAGGAAAACATGGACATGGAGGAGAAAACATAGGGTCATGTTCTGATGGAGAGTGATAGAAAACATCTTTAGGAGAAAGTTAACCATAAGAAAATCACATACCTGTGATGGGTTAAACGGTATTCGATTCCCCAGTAGGAAAAGTTAATAGACAACATTTTTGTTTTAAGTTACTTTTTATTGAGGAATTTATTCATAAGGAAACATAATCACTTATCGTGTTGTCTTTCAACTTTTATTATATTCCTTACACAAACTCATATTTTCTCCAAAAGACGAGTATTTAGGAAGACTTTTTCACATTAAGAGTACTATAATAAACTTCTAGAGAATAACCTAATCCACAAAAGAGAACTATATACTTCCCATGTCTTTAGACATTAACCAAAAACAAAACCAAAAAGGTTAGTACAAGATCAGATAATCCAGAAAAGGATAACCCTTTATAGAAAGAAAATCTATTCTTAATCTCCAAAATTTTTCCAACAAAACCCAGAGTTCAATGAGGACCATTCGATAAAAAATTTGTCCATAAAATTCTTCAATGTAAACAAAACTATGATTGAAACCCAAATATTTGAAGGATTTAGTCACATAGTCTTCCAAGATAAATCTTAACATTTATCTCCAAACAACATCAGTTTCCCTTAATGTATCATATAGAAAATTAATTAAACTAATCACATATCCTCCATGATAGGTTAATAAATTTCCATAGATAACCCAAAATCAACTTACTCTTAATTCATAAAATCATATAACTAAAAAAATCAGTCAAACTAACCAGGGACTTCACGTAGTGCAGTGGTAGGCGATAAATACTAGTCGCACTTTGGTTGTGGGTTCGATTCCTGCAGCTTTGTCCGACGCGACAGGTTGTCAAATGGTCTGCGTGTTTTCCTTTTTTCAAAACTATATAATTCTCAAATCATTCCCAAAAAGAGATAAAATCATAAAAAATAACCATAACATAATTTTACCTCAATTTAATCTCATGCCTTTCACTTACATCATAACATATAGTAACCCATAATTACCTCAAAAGTAAGGATCATGTAAACCCAAATGGTTCTTTATAACTATGTCCACAAAAGAACAGATAACTATTCCTTGAATAAAATATTCATATATTAAACATCAGGGTTACACATACTATAAAAAGTCTTCTAATGTAACCCCATCATCAAAAGAGACTTCATACTCTTAAGAATTTCATCATTACTCTTCTTACTCATTCAACATTCTTCATGATCCATTAACCATTCCTTTCCAACTTATTGTGAAATACTTCTTTCCTACAAACAAAATCATGAATCATATCCTAAGATTCCAAAATAGGAAAACAAAAGATATGAAATAATCCATACCTTTGATTGGTCATTGTCAGTTTCTTCATCCACAATCGGAATGACATTAGGTATTGGTATATGAATATTTGTACGATCATGGTGATCCCATTCACGAAACTTCTTCATAGGAAATGTGTTTTCATAATTACCATGCACACCACATTTAAAACAATTAATTGATCCCTCAGAAAGAACTTCTTTCCCTTTCCTCGAGTCAACTGGATTCTTCTTTTTTCCATTGAAGGTTCTTACTTTATGACCATCATTTCCACATCTATAGCATTTTTCTGTCCCTTTGAAACATTTTCCTAGGTGTTTCTTTCCACATCTTTGACACACAGGTTTTTGAACATACTTAACTTTTATGATTATTACCTGTAGTTCCGTAGGGATTTGTCTCTCGCATATATGATGCCTTATAGAAATCACCAAGGTTTAGGTGGTCAATCATGAATCCAGATAGTTGGTTGAGGATAAACACAAGAGTTCTCATTCCACCTCCCATATCATTAAGTTTCTTGCTAAAAAAACTGTCATAGTTTCCTTCACATCCACTGTTACTTTGGTTCCTGATAGATCCAGCCATTTACTAAAACCAAAAAGGTCATTGTGAGTATATCAACAAAACCATCATGTACTAATGAGGAAGATAAACACTAAGATATAATTACTCCTTCACTTTATCTAAAACCAGGACTCTTTCTGAATTCCTAACTATTATGGTAATGTCACTTATGCTTAAAGAATACCCTAACCTCTAAAGTTATCTAAACCTACCTCTGATACCAACTATAAGGCCCCATCCTTAAACATTAATTAATCTTATGTTAATACAAGATTACACATTGAGGATCATTTCAGGTTTAGAGTTTTAGAAAATTAGATCATAAAACTTTCATTACATTCCACACTTAAACAAAGTGGATACATAAAGATAGTATTCATTTTTTCCCATCAAGAGAAACATATTTAAAATAAAACATGTATTCTTTCTTGACACTTCCTTGACACTATCATCATATCATGTACATTTCCAATGACCTATGAAAAACATTTCAAAAAAACATGGGATGAGCATAAAAAGCTCAGTAAAGGATACACAAAGAAGGAAAACTGTTAGTTTTTAAAAAACAACAAGTAAACCCTGAGTACTTTACCAAAGTAATACTTTTCACCTTTATGAATTAGTAAAAACTCTTCACTGAATAAAAGATCATTACTTACCCTTTTGTAACCAAAATATTACCATAAAACCCATATAAAGAACACATAACATATAAAGGTAACTTGGGACATAAACATACTTAAATGGAATAACCATACGGTTGACTTCCACACATACTTAATGGAATAGCCATACGGCCGACTTCCATACCAAATGCATTGGAGGTTATAACGTAACCACCCGTCCAGGTATTCACGGCACCACCCGTCATATGGTTTATCACGTAACCACCCGTAAAATGTCCAAGTACCATCATTACACATAAAATATTGAAAATATAAACATTTCAATAACAACATTTCATTTTCAATCACAATAAGTAATTCCCAGATATTGAATTAATCAATCCATTTTCAAAAACCATTTAAAAGTGATTTTTGAATCAAAGTGTCCTATACCACTTTGAATCTTTTAATGGAATTATATTTTTAAAACATTAATGTCCATATAAATAAATACTAAAAACCATTTTGAAAACATGGACATTAAAGATAAATATTTAGAATAATAAATCTTTAAAACATTTAAAACGATATTATTGTTAAATAGTTTTTAACAAAATGAGAGACTCTTGAATACAAATAATAGCGGAATAACAATTAATCTGAACTTTATTATATCATGAAAATAAAGGGATTCATGATATAATATGTCAAAGGTCAGTATACACACCATATAAGAGTGAATTGGTGCATAAAAACAATGAAGTCTCAAAATAAATGTAAGATGAGATGAAACCCATTATAAAGAAGGTATCCTTAAATTAAGGATAAATCAATCTCAAAATTATGTGTGAAAAATATAAATACACCCAATATAAGTGGATATTAAGTGTAAAACAATGAAATGTCATTCACACATATTCAAAGGATGAAATATTCAATAACTACATGTTAAACCCAAAGAAATCGAAATTGGGTTAAAAAGTTCCCTTGGTAAAATTTGACAGCCTAACGGCGTCACTTCAAAATTTAGAAAATGAGTTGATGAGAGATAAAAAGGGTATCTCATCACTTGGACATGAAATTTACATCAATAAGGATATATAAGAACATATCCCAACATAATAGTATGTGAATTAAAAGACATAACAAAATAAGTCATTTAAAAAGAGGAGGGTGAAAGGTTCCCTTACCGACATGTGTATCTTTCGAAAAATACACCCCATGAAAGAAGGAAAATAAAAAATTTATGTAAATACTCATAAATGTAATTATATTACACAATGAGTAAAATAATGAGTAGTACATACACCACTCAAATGAATTTGTGGAAAATGTATCATAAATCTCACGAGAATAAAAGTGAGATGAAAAATCTCTTACGAAAACTCGACAGCCTAACAACACCACTTAAAAAATCCATAATGGATTGATGGAAATAATAGGTTCTCTCATCATATGAACATAAAAATTAAAGTAAGAGTAATATAAAAGAACATCCCAATAACAAGAAAGATGTGATTTAAGAGGAATGACATAAAAGAGTGTACTTAAAAAGAACGAGAGGAGTAGGATCCCTTACCTTGGGTCCTACTTGACTCGATCGTTCTTTAATCTCCTTAATAATAAACTTTAGTTAATTTATACTTCCTTAAGAACCTTTTTCAAGTTCATTATTTCTTTTATATCACTTATTACCACGTCATAACCACTATGTTATTATTTAAGCTAGTAACGGCCGTTTTAACGATCATAGGTACTGGAGTCACAAATAAACTCTTTATAATTACAAGTTGTTCATGTGGTAAAATATCCACTATATCCATAATTTTATTAATTATTTATATATAATATATATCATATATATCCAGTATATTCATGCATTTATAATATTACATATTATTTAGAGTTAAGAAATGAAATGCACCGTTCATGGAGATGGTAAGCCGTACGTATGCATGAACGCTACTTCCATTTCTATTTCATATTTAATGGAATAACATAATGATACATAATAGTATTTTAATTCCAGTATGGTATCATATATAATATCATTAAATATATCCTTTATACGTACCACATATGGTAATAACGAATCAAATCACTTTGAGGGGGCGGTAGTCTGCACTTCCTAAAATAAAGATATCACGTATACCCATAATGAAAGCCATAAAGGTATTCCATAAATGAAAAATAAAGAAGCTTAAGTAAAACAAAAACATATTATGTATCATAGATAAACATAGTGACATATTTATGGCCACCTTTGAAGGTGTTATAAGAGTGTTGAACAATCATAGTTTCGTGAGGCAGAAATTCTCCATCCACAGAAACCGTATGTTATTTAACCATTAGATGAAGGTGTGTGTAAGTGTAGCTCTAATAATTATTATAAAAACATTCTAGTGTATTTATGATACTGTATTTGTTACAAAAGAAATAAATAAAAAGAGTTTAGGGGGTTGGAGAAGCAAAATAAAACATAAGAACACAAGAGAAAACACTACCTTTAAAACGGGTAACTCTCTTTGATTGAAGCTCAAAAACATCCTTGGAAAGGATTCTTCCCAATGCGAGGCTTCAATTATTAAGAGAGGGATGTGGAGAGATTAAATGGGCAGGTTTTGGCCGAGAAAAAAGATTTGGAAGTGTGGGTAAAGAGGTAGAGGTGGGGGCCTTTTATAAGAGGAGAGGAGGGGCACTTTTGGAAAGTTAAGATATGATACTTTATTTTAAAATTTGTTTCAGATTTAAAAGGACCCACATTGATATAATTCGAGGATAAGGTGATAAAGGTTTGAAATATACCTACCCAATAGGTTTTGGACATGTTTAGGTCATATATTTTACATTATCTTTTCATTTTATTTAAATCCTTTATTAATGAGGTAATCGCTGCATCATCATGATGTCATAAATAATTTAATATATTTAATGTCTAAAAATTATAAAAAAATATAGTGATGTAGTAAATCTTTTTATATTTCTAATGAATATTTATAGTAAAAAATATGACTTGTACATCCCCATGTAAAAATTGTTTTAGTAAAACATCTCAGGTTTGTGTCATTTTTACTTTAACATTAAATAAAAGGCATAAATGTCATTATCATACCCAAGTGGCTCCATGGGGTACCAAAAATCGATCCATGGGTTCTCTGGGTCGGCCATAACTCATCCAATAGGGTTAGGAAAAGTGTCAAGATATTTTCATTTTATTATAATATCATTTTTACCTTAAATCACACTAATCACCTTTAATCGCGATTAATAAAACATAAAAGTTACTATTCACAAAAAAAATATTTTAATCCCATTGAACCACATTTTACTTAATAATGAAAATAATTTAAATTGGATTTTTGAAATTCAAAACAAAAAAGTGCTAAAGTCCCATTTAAACAAAAAATCAAATTTTGTAACCACCACTTTGCAGTTTCACTATTCATCAAAAATTGATGTTTTCCAGAAAAAAAACCAAAACATCACCCTAAGATATATTTGATATTATGAATTCAAAAATTATTTCTATTTTAAAAAATTCAAATCATATAAGTTGCATTAATTAATTTAATAATTAATTCCCGCTGTCATGACAAATAGCGTGTTTTTATAAAACAAGATGTATCAAAAGATTGACACTAGTTTAAGTCCGAATTCAAAGTGACATTAATTCCAACAAACATTATTGGATTAAATGGTAAAAATATATTCTAATTTCACTTTAAAACCAATTAAAAAGATAATATAATCATATAAATAAATTAGATTAAAAAGAGGTTTTGAATTAAAATACAACATTTTTCACTATTCATTAAAAATTGAACTTTTTCAGAAAAATACCAAAAATTTACCCAAAGTAAATTTTGATGTCCCAATTCTAAAGAATAAATTTATTTTGTCAAATATAACACATAAAATTTTAAAAAAGTGGATTTAAAAGAGGTTCCCCATTAAAAGGCGGTTAATCGACCTTTTAAAGATTATTAGAATGTTTACGCTTAAAATTGGATTCATTCGCATTTTTAATCCTCTAACATTTATTGTAAAAAGTAAAAATATTTGAAAAACATATATAATCATTTTGTAGTTAGTTCTATTCATTCCCACCATCACAACAGCTAGGCGTTAACTACCATTTAAAATAATATTATTTTATTATTAGAGTGCAACGTCTGATTCCCAAGAAACTCGGTGTTGCGTGTTGGGTACGCCATCGAGCATAGCGTCCCCGTTAAAGTTATATTAATATTTTATTCACAATTATGGATAAATGTGAAAATTTCATACTCTTTATTTACCTGGGGTGTTACAATTTTACTTTCCAATCCATGGTGATACGATAACGTTACTTGTGGGTACGACAGATTAAGACCTCATGAAACAGTTTCATCAATGTTTCTCTAACGCTTTACATGGATGGTAATAAGAATGAATTTAAATAATATATGTGATAAAAATGAAAAATATTATATTAATGTCATATTTATCTTTCATGAATGATAATATATTATTTTCATTCATAGACTGAAAAATTATAATGTTGTTTGTGTATATGTATGGACGACTACCTCCACGAAGCAATGTGGAACTTGTTTCATAACCAAAACACATGATTGTTATATATATATATAAGAATATTTGATAAATAATATTGTATTTATGATATTATTATAATTTTTTTATGATATAATTATACTTATTTTCTTTCTATAATGATTGTTGAAAAACCAAAACGTTACTCATGTGTACGTATGACCAACTGCCCCATGATCGGAACTAAATTTAGTTTTCATAACCATCAATAATTATTTGATTTAAATGTATAATCTAGGAATATATATTATAATTATTTATTTATTTTTATTCTTTATTTTTTAAAAAATTTACCACTTTGACCACGGTCAAAACACCAAATCTATTTTGTAACAATGTATCAAACATCCTAAAAAACCTGATGTGGAATTAACTATTTTTTTTTAAACATATAATTTTAAATAAATTAATTAAATTATTTTATTATAAAGTGTTATACCTGGATAATATTCTTAATAAATCAAATAATTGATATAATAATATTATACACGAGTTAAAGGAATCAAAAAGAAATTATGGACTCGAGGTAAGGGTTTCCCATTTCTCTTTTACATTTATGTTCCATATTCCATATTCCATATTCACCACTTATTATATTTTTCTAATTTATTTAAATTCATCTAATTTATTCTATTAATATATTTTTTAATATTACTTTTATTCATGAATCCATATGAGATAATACCTTTCATGGCGTTTTGATATAGATATAATAAAAGAAGTATGGGACTTCATCCCAATTTCTCTTCATTGAGGCATATATAATGTGATGAACCTATTCTATTTTATGTAGTAGATATATAATACCCCTTTTATATGTTAAATTATTAATCCTTTCTAATTAATGTAGTTTTATGTATCAATTTGAACTGTATTATCCTAGTAAATATGAATTGAATGTTAAAAAGTGGTAATGGTTTTTTTAACTCAATTTCCATTCATTGGGTAATAACTCATTTTCATTGAATCCTCTTTAAAATGATTTTTTATGAATTTAGATCAACGTTTTATACTAATTTTGAACATATTTTCTATTTATTTAATTTTTTATACATAATCTCTCAATTTAAGAACATTGAGTTCAATGATTTGATCTTTATAAGGGTTTCTCATCTCACTTTTTCTTCTCTATGAGACATATTAAAAATTCAGAACCTATTCTTATAGTGTGGTTTATATACTACTCATTTACATGTAATAAATTTAATTCATCATAAATCATGGTATTTTAATTTTCCATTTATATTATTTTATTCAACGGGAATTTATGGTAAAATTACCTTATTTTTAAGACTATATTAGCTAAATCTATTTTCATTAGTTTATATTACTTCTTCGGTGAAATTATTATGTTATGATTATATGTCAAATTAATTTTTATTGTATTATGTTGAATTTAAAATTATTCCATCTGTTTTAAAATTTGAGTCACATAATATATTCCTTGATTAATTCTCAAATATAATGGTATGACTTGTGTATGAGTTATTCGTCTCAAATTCTATTTCTTTGAGACATATTTTTTGATATTCATGTATATTTCTTTTGTAATGTGTATATATTTCTCTTTGACATGATATTTCTTTAATCTCCTTATGTACTTGATATTTAATATATAATATGATGTTATTCTTTCATAGGGATTTTTATTATAGAGTTACAAAATTGGAAAAGGATTAATGTTATAATCTCCTTTTTTTTGGATTGTTTATATTCTAGGTTCTTTTGGAGGAAATAAGGAGATATAATTTTATCAAACCAAATACATTTTATTCTTCTCTATTTATGAATGTGTTTTAAATGTTTAATTTCTATTTCCCCTTATATTGATTAATCAATCCTCTTGGAAGTCATTTTTAATTGATACTGATATTGTATTTATTTTATATTGGGAATCTCTATCATTCAAACCAATTTTTTCTCAAATGTTTTCAAACATTTTCTTCTCTAATCATAAAATTTTAATTTATCTTTTTCACTCATTTAAATGGTTTTAAAAGATTTAAACTCAATATTGTATTCCAAATGGATCACTTATGACTCCATTTAAAAAATGTTTAAAAAGAATTTTTATTTTTACATTTTGAACATGAATGGATTTTTCTTCAGTAATGTTCATTATTTTCTTTAATATTTCCTTTATACGTTTTCAAGTATTTTTAATGAAAAAATTTTCATAGTATTATATTAATTTTTAGTTTCTATTACTGGTTAAAAAGGTTATTTTCTAAAATAATGTTTTTAATAAACTTTTAATTGTATTTCCATTCATCAATAATGAAAAAATTGATGTTACTTACACTCCAATGGGAATATGTGGTATTTATACCACCCTTGTTCACTATTTTCAAGGATCATGAGATTCACATGAAACATTTTTCTTTTCTATGGGTGAATCATGTAATGAATGATCAATGATTATTGTTATGTTGAAAAGTGAAACAATCTAAATTATTTATTCTTCAATGGTACATAGACATTATTAGTGTTCACAGGTGATCCCGATATAGCTTATAAAATGGTTGTTCCCATACATCACTATGTGAGCCTAATATATATTATACGGTGGGTACACATAGATAGAATTCCAATAGACTGGGTAATATTCCCTGAATTTTGGGGAAATAATAAGGGTGCTAATAGATGGTTTCTAATATGGATTTAAATTGGATATAATTATTTATTTCATGGCTAAAAAATGGGTTTTGAATATGATGGTCCATGATACCAGTATGTTTTAATTGGGCCTACAATGGGTATTTAATGAGATGTATGATCGTTATTTATATAATAGGGCTCATGATTATTAATTCTAATGAATATTTAAATTGTGGCATCCCAATAAATTATTTTTATATTTTATGATCTAGGTATTTATGGGAATGAATATTCTTATCTCATGACCATAAATTTTTATTATTTCATTATAATATTATGTTATTATTATTCTCATTAATGGAATTCATTTGTTAATTCTTATGTTTATCCTTACTAAAAAAAATTAGATAAACCTTTTTATGTTTCCTTTTCCCCAAGTTATTAAGAATGATTTTGAATAAGTTATTTCTAGAAGGGTTTCATAGGGTTAATGATGATTACATAATGTGAAATAATAAAATATGTGTTAAGAGAGATGAATGATCTTTTAAAAACATGGGTGTTGTTTATATATGTGTTTGTCACAGTACTTTAAAAATATAAATCCAAAATTTCAATGGTAATTTATGTTACCCAATATTTTCTTTTGAGGTTTTATATTTTGGATTGTGAAAATTGGGTTTGCTTCATCAGTATCAACGATGAAATGTCATGATTTTGATTTATGCGTTTAATATAGGAGTGCGGGTCCAGGGATGTAATAGATGGTATAAGAGGACAGTTTAGTTAACTGTGGATATAAGTTTATTTTCATCTTATGGGTTATGTAATACATCATATTATTATTAGTATACGGTTGATGATTAGTTTAATGTCATTGGGAACCATTATATTTTACATGATCTTTGCTGATTAAGGAAATTATTAAAAATGCTCATCATATTTCTAGAAACTTTATATGGATATAATTTTAGGAAAAAGTAAAACCCAAAGGCTGTATATAAACCCATCAGTTCTAGAATGGCCATGATGATTGAACCAACAAACAAAAGAAGAAAAGGGTGTGGTGCCTTCCACTAGCCTATGTATTATCCTGGTTAGTATGAACTCATTCTTTATTCATAAACAGTTTAAAATATAATGATAAAGTTGACTATTGAAACTAAATTTTTGTTATATTAATAACCAAGGGATTGAAAATTTGTTACATGATTAAGTAATTAATGTCATATTGGATTTTCTTAATGTATAAGAACATGATAAATTTATTAATCATATATTGTATGTTTATTTGGTCCATTAAAATAAAATTTTAATGATTTAGTAATGAAAAAAACATTTCTTAAATAATAATTTTATAAATAAAAATATGAGGTTTTAGAGAAAATTGATAAATAAATGAATTAATACCCATTAATTAAGAATATTTCTTCATGATTGAAAAATATATAATGAAATAAAATTCCTAAAATCTAAGAAAAGGATATTGAGAAAGTAATTCCTAGTATAATCATTTTCGATGATATCAATGAGGTGTTTAATACCTCTTTAGTTTAGGGTTTTATTATTATTTATTTTGTCATGATAATTCACTTTTTGTGATCAATTATCTCTTTCACTGTATATCATTATTTTTATGTTATGATTTTCTTATATGTCTAATTATTCACCAACTAATTTCGCTTATTTTCAAACTATCTATGTGTTATTCTATATGATATATGTATATCCTTTTCAATAAATCAAGAGGTTGTTTTTTTAACCCTTTATAAAATATGGGTTTCCAACATAGATATTTTTATTTAAATATCATCCATTTTATTTCTGAGCTAAAGTAAAAATTTAGAGGGATAATTTTACAAAGTGGGGGATGATGAATCACCCCATGATTTTAAAGAAAGAGAAATATTTTTTATAGTTTATTCAACATAAATCAATGATCTTAAACAACCGTCAAAAAATATAACCAATATAATTTAGACATTAAATTTGATAGTATGGAATTATTTAATTAATTTAGGATATATTCATATATTTACTATTCAATATAAATTATTGATAATTTTTTTTTAAATATTCAATACATTTTATGTAAATTAATTTTATTCTTCAAAGATATGTTTTCATCCAAAATAATTTTTATTTATTTTTATGAGAAAATTTTATCATTAAATTTTGGAAAATATGTACTGGTTTTTTTATAAAATAAATATCATTTTTGAAATAAAAATATCTAAATTAACTTAAGGAAAAATATTGTGATTTTTCAGATTATTTTTATTTTTCTATTAATAGTTAATATTAATGATTTTTACAAAAAAGTAATTTATTAGTAATAATTTAAGTAATTTAAAATACAATAATGTTTTGAATTTGAATTAAAGTAACATAAGAATATTTTTTAATATTTTATAAAAATAATTAATTTCTAAACAACATTATATTGGATTTTGTTATTAGTTTTTTTATTGGTTTGAAAATAGATATTTCTGAAAAATATTTTAAATTGAATAATGCTTCTCTGTTTTAATTATTTAATATAAATCCTAATGAAAAATGTTTTAAATGAAATTAATATATTATATATAAATAAATATTAATTTATATTCATAAAATTATTATAATTAAAGATTGAGTTAATATAAAATTATCTTTTAATTAAAAAATACAATTCCTCAAAATCAGGTCTCCCATCACATCTATGGGTTAAATTTGAAATTAAATTTTACCACTTATGTGAATTTAATTTGGTAAAATAGATTCCATATTTGGAATCATCATAATTTATTTTAAAAAATAAGGCCAACTTAATTTTTGACCTAAATGTATAGTGAGAAGAGTAAAAATTAATTACCAATGAAATTGGTTATTCATGGGTTTATTATAAAAACATAAGGGTCAAAATTACCTAAAAACTTGTATAAAATAAATTATCTACCCATATTTCAACCTTATAATTTATAAATATCTATAATGATCTATTTTGGATCTATTTTTAGGTGAAAATGTGGGTATCAATTTTTATTTCCAAAAATTTCTAGTGTGTCACTCACCTGACTTATAAATGGGTCCCTCTCACCTCTCCTCGTCAGACATTCAAATTAATTTGTCTTGAAAAATACCAAACCAATTGACTTCATAAATATCACCCCATTAACTAATTGCAATATTTTTTTCATAAATCCATACAATTAATGTTTTTTGTGATACCCAATTGAGGTTATCTGAATAAGATATGTCATCTTAACTGAGAGATTAATTTTTTTTATTCATACACCTTTTTCCAATATTGTTTAATTTTTCAGATATAAAAGAAAATTTATATTCCATATAATCATATGTCATTATATTAATTTAATCACTAACATCCATATCTCATTTTATAAAATTAGATACAAAATCATCATTCATCTATACTGAGGACTAACATCACACAACACAAATCCATTCATTTTTCATTATTTCTTCCACACCTTCTTATAATGATGAATTTTATGTATAAATACAAATATGATATTTTTAATATATTTATTCAAGTTTAGTTGTGATATCACATATTACATATGAGTTTAAATTATGTGGAGGATATGATAATGTCCCCGGTGAGTGTAGCAGACTACTTCCTTGCAAAGTGATGCGATTCATTTTTCACTAACACATTACATTAAAGGTTATATTAATAGAGTTAATGAATGTATATGATATATATAAAATAATTTTTATATTAATTATATATTTATCATTATTAAATTATAATAAATCATTTTCAATCTTTTTTAAAACTTTGATTATGTTGTTCTTGCATAAGATTGGACTACCAACTCTACATTGTGATGTGATTATTTTTTTAACAACCCTGATTTTTATTAACAAAAATTTCTCTTGATCTAATTAAATTTATTATTATGTAAAATGGTTATATAACATGTGCACTTCCTTGGTTTAATATTTTTGAATTTCAAAATACTGTTATGAATTTTTATCATTGGTAATATAGCGGTTGAATAGTGATTTCATGATTTGTATTAATATTGGTCTTTAAATAATCCAATTTAATTAGACAAAGGAAGCGATGACATCATTTAGTATAATTTCTCCATATGAAGCCCATTTTTCAAAGCTCGGAATGTTAGTCACAACAGTGGTCTTCTCTCTTGACCAACCCCATGCCTAGCATCAACACGTTGTGGTCGAGCGCAACCCCCTATTAGAGAAGTGGAAGTTAATTGAGATTACTACCCAAGCGATGTTATCTGAGCCTCCCCAAGAGTCTTTCACCATAAAAAACCTTACCCTTTAGTCTTATATGGGTGTTATAAGATGTTATGTTACAAGAACCTAAAACTATGATTATATACATTATTTTTGTATAGAGAATATACATTCATTTTGTTATTGTCACTTTGTGAAGAGTTTTTCATGCAAAAATAGCATTTTTAGTTACTATTCAATTAATAAATATATTTTGATGAATTTGTGTATTTTTTAATTAAATAATATTTTAAGAAAATATTTTTACTTAGTTATTTTTTGTTAAATATAAATGATCAGATAATTTTTATGAACATAGTGGTAATTTTTATTAAGGTTTTAAAGATATTTTTTGTCAAAACCCATGAATTTTTTATAAATGTCAATTTTAATTTTATAAGTAAAAATTCATATATTTATAAATTTATTTAGATAAAATTAATATTATTTTTATAATCATGATGTTGAAATTATCCAAAGGTAAATTTTTTATAATTTTCTAAGACATTCACATTTTTGGGTAAAAATTAAATACCTTTTAAATATATAATGTTTTTTATGACATCATAATGCCCCAATAGTTATGTAATAAAATACTAATAAATTGTATTTTTGGCCAATATATGTTTTATCTTTAGAATAATGTGATTTTATGTTCTTCTGATTTTTTTTCAATGATTAAGTGGACCATCCAAGACTTATAAAACATTTTAATATTTTAAAAATCTTTCCGTAAGAGTGTGACTCGCCCCCACATAAGTAATCCTAATATTTTAAAAATATTAGAAATTGGCCTTATAAAATAATTTTTTACACTCCTATTTGGAAAAAATAGTAGGAAAGAACCATGGTTGGATTGTGGTTTTGATTAGTTTAATATGTTGTGTCCAAAACGTAAATAATAAAGAGTTCCCTTTTTCCTATATACATCCACCAAAGCTCACACTTATATTCACTCAAAACCCTTGTATAATGTCCCTAACATTCCTTCCTCTCTCTAAAATCCTCCCAAGGTGCCCAAAGATACCATGAAGCATCTCTCAAGCCCCTCCCAATCCATTGGGATCACGAATAAAAGTAAGGAATTTCTTCCTCTCTCATTTTTGTCCACGATTCCTTAGGTTTATATACCCTTTTATTTTCAATTAAAATATTGGGGTATGATATCAAATGTCACAAACTAGGCTGGGTCTCCATCCGACCTACACCCCCCCCTCGGTTTCCCTTTTGGTTGTACCGTCGTTTTCTACGGTCTGGCCAGCCACCGCCGCTTTGCGTCGGCCAGCGGCGCACCCGGAAATTGGTGCATGACCCAGGCTGTCGAGTGTGTCTATGCCGCGGTATGTTTTGGATTGTGTGAATATATATATATATATATATATATATATATATATATATTGTTTGGTTGTTTAATAGTTTGGTTTGTGCATGGCTTTGGCAGAATAATTCCGCAATGCGGAGGTCTTCGGCTTGCGAGTGCGTACGCGCCTGTGCGAGGTGTGTTGCGTCATCGGGTTCAGTTTGCGAATCAAGGTGAAGATTGCTTTGTTTCATACTTAAATTATTTTATATCAACTTTTATATATATATATATATGTTTTACTTTTGCGTTCTCATTCTTTTGGACTATTTTAAAACGGTTTTTACGGGTTTTAGTTATTCTACTTATGTTGCAGCGTGTTCGCGAGGTATTTTCGTGTTATCGAATTGTCTGCTTGCGTTTTCTGGTGTGCAAGTGTGAGTCGTGTCGTGTCATCGCAAACTAGCTGCATGTGAAGGTGGTTCTCCCACTACACTCACCTTTATGTTTAGAATATATTAATTTCTTGTTGTTTTATTAATTTTAATGAATTGAAAATAATATGGGATAATTAATTTTTAAATGATTATTTGGTGTTAAAATAGCCATTTATTTTATACCAAACTCTTGAAACTTTTTCTTGACGAGCGGACTCCCGATATGGGTAGAATTCCCATTTGGACTTTAAACATAATTCACGGAATTTCAAATGTACTTCTAGTTTTAAGGATAAATGATTTCTTCTGAACAAGTGTTTTGAGCTTTCCTGAGAAATGAGGTTTTTTTTAAAATTTATGAAGGCCAGTTTGGCACTTTAATAAAATAAATTATTTTGAAAAACCCATTCAAGGGTGATTATTGGTGTGTGTTGATTGTGTGAGCTGTATGTGAGGTTTGTGCATCGTTACTGGTTGATTGACATTGTGGGCTCACCCCTTTTTATTGTATATGATGACATGGGAACTTGGAAGAGTGAGTGAATCTTCTGAGATAGTTTGCTACACTAGTTCAGAATACGCAATGGCTAGTGGCCCCATAGCATGAGAATTTTGATTTATTGCGGCTATGGGGATTGGTCCCCTCGTTTAGGCCATGCGGGGCTATACCAGGTAGTAGTATGGGCTTTATGACGACATCGAGTTAGGGCATGCCTTCAGGATGAGTCAGATGTATTGTATGTTCTGGATTGTTCACGATATCCTAGGTTCGACCCATGTTTCCTTTAGTGTTTATTTGCATGTGGCAGACGATTGAGAGGTTTAGTTAGGTAGCTAACCCTTGTCTGCCACTTTTTCTATTTCCCTTAGTTTGTGTTGTCTGTTTTGTGGTTTTCCCTTTTTACTAACAACTGAAAATTGAATTTCTAAATTGTTCGAAAAAGAAATGTTTTGAAAAGAAATGCATTTGTTTCTTTCAAGCACTAAACTAGTTTTAAATTAAAAAAGGGTAATTGAGTGTTATTTACTATAGAAGTGGAAGTGTATGTGGAAACAGTATTATACATAATTTAGTTCAAACTTGAAATTGATAAATCCTTTATTTAATAGCATGTGCTTTGGGAATAGAATTAGTCGGGCCTACCTACTGAGTTTTAATACACACGCCTATAGTATTTTCCTGTTTTTAGTTTCTATTGCAGGTTGACTTGAGCATGTTCATTGTGGGTGAGACATGGTTCTGGTTTGGAGAGTGACTCTCGATGTAACGAGGAGTTTTGGTCGAGACCAGGTTACTGTGTCTCATTGGTCGTTCTTTCTTTTCAGGGTCATTTATTTTACTTTGCATTCCTCCACTTTTTCTCTGTTTTATTTATTTTTATTACGATCGGGAATGCCCCTCGGGACTTGCCGTAGACCAGCTTGGTTGACCAGTTCTGGGTTGACCAGGGCTGGTTCATGACAAAATGGTATCAAAGGAAGGTTCTTGTTATTTGGGTTGTTCTGTAGGTGGAGATTAGGACTGTCGGGACTCGCGAGGTAGGTACGGGAAGGACGTCATGATCCCTCACCCGTTCCGCACCTCGAGTCACCAGGGGTAGTCCAGGAATTTTGTGAATATATATTTATATTTATATTTTGTGGTTGGTTGTTTAATTTTTTGGTTTGTGCAGCGCGTTTGTGGAATAATTCCGCAACGCGAAGGTCTTCGGCATGCGAGCGAGTACGGGCCTGCGCGAGGTGTGTTGCGTCATCGGGTTCAGTTTGCGAATCGAGGTGAGGTTTGATTTTTTTTCTAACTTAAATTATATTATATCAATGTTTATATATATATATATATTGTCTTTTAGAGTTCTCATTCTTTTAGACTATTTGAAATCAGTGTTTAAGTGTTTTAGTTATTCTACTTTTGTTGCAGCGTGTTCACGAGGTATTTTCCTGTTATAGAATTGTCTGCTTGCGTTTTCTTGTGTGCAAGTGTGAGGCATGTCATGTCATCGCAAACTAGCTTCAAGTCAAGGTAGGTTTCCCACTACACTCACCTTTAAATTTAGAAATTTATTTATTACTTGGCATTTCATTATTTTTCAGTAAATTTAATGTAGTACTAGAAATGTTTTACCATAATGGCGACTTGCTGAATTTGAAAACTGTTTACTTCATGCATCGCATTGGAAATATCTTTCGTAGAAAAATTTGTGTGGTTTTCTTGTGATATTGTCATACAGGTACTTTATGAAATATGCAAGTCATACTGAACTGTGTTTTGAGATGGTTTTTTGGTGTGTATAAAATGACGGGTGTATCGTTTAGGGAAAATGGTGTTTTATTGAAAAAATGGATAGAGGAAATGTTGTTTGGCCTTTAAACTAGATTTTGGAATTTTTCAGTGGTGGTTTGCTTTTCTTTAAACTAAGTGTGTTTTTCTGGTTTTCAACATGGTGGCGTGTGTCAAATCTTTTGGAAACGCTTTTATATTAAATGGTTTAAATGCAAATGATGTGGCAGCCCAGTTGGCACTTTATTGATTGTGAACTGACTACATATATATATACATACTTATGGGGCATCTCTACAGGGGGACTTCCCTTTGAGGATTTTCATGTAGCGGTGTCCGTGTAAAGGGTTGGCAAGTACAATGAGGTGAGCCACACGTGCGAGGGCCTCACACATAAATAGTATTATTAAAAACACTGTTGGTTCTTGGGTATCTTTTAGAGAATCAAGTGATGGTTGCTGGCTAAACCATATTAGACTTGTTAGTACCCCCTTGGTAGGTAGGCCTTGTGAGGCATGCCACTGGTTGGTAGTTAGGGCGGCCAGTTGGTTATTGACTGTGGAGTACCTTGCCGGAAGGTAGTCTGAACCCGAGTACGTCCAGGGGGTTTCTAGTGATGTTTAGGATCACCCATGGTTACTTGATGTTCCATGCTTGTTTAATTTCAGTTGATCATTACATCTTATACTGTTATACTTTGTTAAAATGGTTTTCAAATGAAGATGTGTTATTCTCTTTGTGAAAAATTTGAAAATGTAACACTTCTTTTTCTTTTAGAATGAATTTCGAACCAATAAAAGGAATTCACCTTTTGAAAAATAATAAGGGTAATGTCTCGGGTTTTAATCTTCAAGTGAAACATTATGAATGCTTAATTTTATACATTGTAGTTCAAACCTGGAATTTATAGATTCATCATTTACTGGCAGTGCTTCGGGATTTTTTGTTGGGCTCCCCTACTGAGTACTTTTTGTACTCATGCATAACTTTTATCATTTTAGTTGCAGATTACTTGTGTTCAGTTTCTCTTGGTTTGAATCGCTCCGTGATGGAGCGAAGCTGGTTTTTTTAGTTGGGTGGTGACCTGCGAGGTCACGTGGAGGTATGTTTGTGGTGTAGTTTTGTTTCTGTTGTTAGTGTTGTCTGTTTTTTTTTTGTTTTTTTTTCTTTTACATATCCAGGTGTTTTTGGACTAAATCATTCCCAATGATTAAAACTTGATGCCCGACACTAGTTTCCATCCCAGGGGGGATCAGGAACACCCCATGAGACTTGCCGCGGACCGGCTCAGGTGACCGGTTCAGGGTCGACCCAGGCTGGTTCATGACATCAAACCTCCCTCATTCTTCCTTTATTTTTTTAATGATTATATACCTCTTTACTACTCATTAATTCCTCCCATGTACACCTATTACCATGTCGAAATCCCATAATTAATTTCTCTCTTCTCATTTACCTTCAAGAAATTATTTTATATTATGAATCTAAATTAAATTACTTAAGTTGGAAAATGTTCCTATATAACCCACTTACTATTCATTTCATGTACATATTATGAGACTCCCGTTTCTCTCTCATCAACTATTTTCATGGATTCATATGTCAAATCCTTATGCTGCTGAAATTTCACTGCGATTTTCCAAGCCAACGTCCTTTGTGTAGTGAATACCACACCAATTTCTCTATCAAGGGTATTCTCCTTTATTCACATTTACATATTGATTATGGAGTTTCATGTATGAATTACACATTCATTTTTCATGGAATAAATGATGATGTTTAATGAAACCATGTTATATGATCCATGTGGCACACTTATCCAGGAAATTAAATGACTAAAAAGGGTGTGCCCTGATAGCGCTCCAATGAATTGGGTAAAGTTTATTATCAGGATACATCAATTGAGATGAATTATTACTCATAATAATTCAAGTACAATGAGGGTTTACTCATTCACCATGTGAAATGATCCTTGTCTCATGCTAATATCATGTTAAATATTGATTCCACATTTCCATGTAATGATAATCATGTTATATCATTCCTTTACTTTCATATTTCTCTTATGTTCCATTTATTTGACTACTGATTAACATGTACTTTATTCTTCATGTTATTCTATTTTTACTCCATTATTGGGCTTTATAGGTCACCCTTTTTTTAGGAATATCCTCAGGTCATCCCATAAAATTCTAAGTATGTAGGAATGTGTGTGGTGATGTAAAAAACATGTTATATAAAGATATGTATTTCTTATTTTAAGTTATTTTGAAATCTTCCTAAGACCCAATGACACTATACATCATGATATTATATGATTTATCAAGTGAATATTTTATGTAAAAAATCATGTTTGTATGTGTAATAAAGAGCAGTGTTGTTATAGTTGGAATCAGATGATATGTTCTGCAATTTTACATATTAGGATTAGAAAGCCCTTATGAAATCCTTATCGATAAGAATATGTAATATAAAAAATTCCCAAAAATTTGGTGAGTATTTAGTAAGAGGTTTATCATGAAAATAGATCCATGTTTAGATATGAGTAGGTAGAGGTGGCTTTGGCACATATGTATCTAGGAGTAAAACTCAAAAACACTACTTTGGGCTAGACATGAACAAGAACTGGTGCATGAAAATGGGCCTTGATGCAATTTTGGTTACGACACTCCTACGTGATATTCATTGGTAAATTCAGAAAACTATTATAAACCATTATTAATGGAATTAAAAGAATTCCCCTAAGAATATATGTTGGGAAGTATATCATGGATAACATATATTAAAGCTTATAAATTCATAAGTTAAGGGAATAAATGTAATTTATAAGTTATCCCTTTTTGTATTTGGATTCTCTTTACATGTTACCCTTAAAATTCATTTTATTCTAGAAAATTTATTGTAATAAGATGACTTGGGCTAACAACAAATGTGAAGAACAATGTGGCGACTATTCTAATGAGATTCCAAATTTGATGGTAGCGGGAATCAAAAACATTGTCACGATACTCTCTTAGTTAAGACAAGTTTTGAATAGAATAATGGGACAAGAGAAACGTTCAACCCCCACACGCACACCCTAATAAATAAAAAGTTTCAATAGAGAGATTCATGAGAAAACTATCTCCTACTTTTAATAGATCATCTGATCCCTCAATTTCCAAAAAATGGATCAACTCCATTGAAAGGATCTTCTCCATTCATCAATGTTCTGAACAAGAGAAGGTTCTTCTTTCTACTTATCGTATGGAGGATAAAACTGATAAATAGTGGAAATTGATAAAATATATGAAGCCTAAGGAGGATATCAAGGCGTTGGAATAGAAGGACTTCCAGAAAATATTTTTTGATAAATATCTTCCTCGCACCCTCTGACATAAGATGGAAAGGGACTTTCTTGACCTCAATTAAAAACAAGACGAATCCATCAGATCTTGTGAGGAAAAAATCAAAAGGCTTGCATGATATGTCTTCTTCTTTGTCATTACTCCCAAATTCAAGGTTGACTGCTTATTCGGTGGTCTAAAATCATGCCTAAGGAAATCCCTAGTGATCTTTGACCTCGAGAGCTCTGAGGAAATTGTCTGATGTGCCCTCAAGCACAAAATGGAGATCAGATAATCTAAGGTGAATCATGGGGATAATAAGCATATGGTGGACTTTAATTCTAGTATTCTCTTGGATATATACAATAGTTCTATTAAAATCCATCACCCCACATTCCAAAGGTGTGGAAAGAATCACCACTAAAATTTTCTAAAGGGGATGAAGAATTACTTTAGATGTGGAAGAGAAGAGAACCTAGACATTAACTACTGACAATATAAACCCACAGCTATGATAGAGGAGAGGAACCCTCCATTAGATCATGAACTCATTGTGTTTTTCTTCAAATACAAAGAACCAGGGTACTTTTCAAACCAGTTCCCTAAGACAAGGGTTTTCGGTGGCAACCAACAACCTCCAAGGAAGAAAGCGCTATCTTTTTCCATCACTACACCCATAATGGACCCTGACAATGAAGTGGTGACTGGTATTATAGTTATTCATTCAATAATAGTGAACATACTTTTGGATTCTGGTTATAATAATTATTTTATATCCTTAATGTTTAGTAGAATAATCCCAACACCACTACAAATAATGGAAATGAAGATGTCAGTGAGAATAGAAAATGGGGAAATCATTGCATCCCATGAATATAACTCCTCCCATGTCATAATTTGTGTATTGAACTTCCAGTATAACCAAATCATACATCCTCTGGTATAATTTTATGAAATTATTGGCATGGATTGGATTTACCTATATAGAGCCAACATAAATTTCTGTGAGAGCGAAATCACACTCCATATGGAGAATCGGCCCCCAATTCTATACAAGTGCAAGGAGAAGGATGATTCTTACATAGCTCCATCATCTCATGCCTGGATATAACTACCCTATGAGAACACATATATTTGTTATAAGATGGAGTCTAAAGAAGAAACCATCTTTGAAGACATTCTTATTGTGAAGGAATTTACTAAAGTTTTTCCCGATGATTTTTCAGGTCTTCCTCCTAGAAGATATATTGAATTCTCAATTGATCTTATGAATAGGTCATTGCCAATATCCAAGAATCTAAATAGAATGGCAGTTTTTAAGATTTAAGAGCTGAAGAAATAACTACAGGATAATCTAGATAAAGGGTTTATACGCCCTAGTGCTTCACCATGGGGTGCACTAGTCCTCTTAGTCAAGAAGAAGAATGGGTCAATGTTCCTTTTCATTGATTATCATGATCTCAAAAAAAATCCTGATAAATAAAAAATATCCACTTACAAAAATTTCTTGACTTGTTCTATCAGAAACGTGTAACACAATAATTATCTATGGTGGATTTGTGGTCGGGGTATTACCATCTAAGGGTTAAAAATGAATATATCCCCAAGAATTCTTTTCAAAAAAGGTACAGGCACTCTGATTTCATTATAATTTCTTTAGTAATTACTAATGCACTAGAAATCATCATGGACATGATTAATAGAGTCATTATATATTACCTCGACAAATTTGAGGTAGTATTAATCGAATATATTCTAATATACCCCATAATCAAGGAGGACTATGGGGAGAATCTAAGAACTGTACTAGAGACCTTGTGAAATGATAATCTCTAAGAAAAGTATTGCATATGTGAGTTGTGGTTGAAGGGGATCTCATTCCTAGGTCATATCATCATAAGAAATGGGGTATCTATGGATCCCTCTAAGATAGCTACAACAGAGGGATGGTTGAGGCCAACATTGGTAATATATATCCATAGCTTCCTAAGGTTAGATGGATATTGTCACCGATTTGCAAGAAATTTCTCGTGATTTTCCAACACTCTTACCAAGATAACTCTGAAGGGAGTAATGTTTTCATGGAGTTATGAATGCGAAGGGAGCTTTATGGATTTGAAAATGAGGCTTATCACTGTGACTGTGATCACACTACCCACAAGTGTATAAATTTTTGTGATATTTAGTGATTCTTAGAAGAAGGGATTGGGATGTGTGTTAATGAAAAATGATTGTCATTCCCTATTCTTCCAGAAAATTAAATTTTAATTAGAAAAACTATCCCACACATGATCCAGAGTTGGCTGTAGTAATATTTCCTTTGAAATTTTGGTGAAATTACCTCTTTGGGGAGACGTGTGAAATATATATGCACTAAAAAGCCTCAATTATATATTCAGATAGAGAGAGTTGAAAATTTTCCAATGAATATGGTTAGATCTGATCAAAGACTATGACTGCTCAATCCATTAATACCTTGGGAAAGAGAACCAGGTGGAATATGCTCAAGTATAAAGGACCCAATGATTCTATCAATGATTAGAATTCAAAAGGATCCAATCTTCATAGATTTTATGAAAATGGACATGGTAATTATTAAGAATGGAACATCATCATTCCTTTCACAAATTATTTCTCAACAGTCTCTTTTGTAAATGTTAAATGATTCTCAAAAGGATGATGTGGGAATTTTTAAAAATTAGAAACTATCAAAAAAGGAAAATCCTTGGAGTTCAATCTTAATGAAGAAGGAATTTTGATATTCGGGACAAGAATAAGTGTTCCTCCAAATCTGGAATTAAATAATTAACCTTTAGATGATGCACATAGATTGAATTTCTCCATTCACAAAGGATACACATAGATGTATCGGGATATCTAAGAGCATTATTGTTGCGATAACATGAAGAAGGAGATCAATCGGTATACATAAAAGTGACGGGTTTGTCAGTAAGTGAAGGCTGAGAGGAAGAAGTCTAAGGGAATGATGCAACCATTACCCTTACCCACATAGAAATGGGTGAACATCACCATGGACTTTGCCACTGGACGTCCGAAGATATCTAAAGGTAACAATGCTATATGGGTGGTTCTGGATCGGCTTATAAATACTGCCCACTTAATTTCAATTGGAGAGGATTTCTTATTGGATTAAATTACATAGATATATATCAAAGAAGTGGTAAGGCTGCATGGAGTACCCCTATCTATTGTATCTAATTGAGATCTATGATTTACCACTAGGTTTTCATAGAGTCATCAACATTCTATGAATACTGATCTCAACTTTAATATGGATTATCATCCTCAAACTGATATCCAATCTAAGCGGACTATCCAAAAACATTATAACATGTTTAGATCATGATCAATGGACTTCAAAGGAGTATGGGATTAACGTCTTCTTCTAGTATATTTCTCTTATAATAATAGTTTCCACTCAAGCATCCAAATGTCTCCTTAAGAAGCCCTTTATATGAACATGTGAAGAACACCGACATGTTGGGATAAAGTTGGGGAGAAAAAACTCCTAGGTTCCCAAATGGTCAAAGAAATGGTGTAGAAGGTTATGACCACCCAAAATCACATTAAAGATGCTCAGAGTTGATAATAGAGCATTGTATATAATCATCAAAGAGACCTAGAGTTTGATGTCAGAGACATGGTATTCATCCGCATATCACCATGGAATAGAGTTATGTTATTTGGGAAGAAAGGAAAGCTTAGACTAAGGTACATAGGCCCTTTCGAGATCCTTGATCACATTGGAGTAGATTTATATCGACTAACACTCACACCAAACCTATCTCAAGTACATGATGTACTCCATGTATCACTCTTATGAATGTACATACCTAACCCATCACATATAATCAATCCGAAGTTGGTAACATTGCAGAATGACATCTCATATGAAGAGAATTTGGTGAATATTTTGGATCATAGGGAAAAATTTCTATGAAATAAGACAATTCCCCTCATCAAGGTGTTACGGAAAAACCACAAGTTTGAAGAGGCAATGTGGGAATAAGAGGAAGTGATGAAGTAGAGTTAACCTCATATTTTTTAATGGATATTTAACATATGAACTTCATTGGAATTATTTTTTAGGATTTTAAAATACCGTTAAGAATTGGGACCATTGCTAATATATTCGGTGAACAATGATCACTTGATTGGTATAAATATAGGGCTTTAACATATCAAATCTTCTTAGACAAAGGAAGAAATTGCCTCATCTAATATAATTCCTCTGTACAAATCCCATTTATCAGTGCTCTAAAAGGAGGTGGCATCATTGTTATTCACTCTTAACCAATCCCAAACTGAGCATTAACATGTTAATCTTAAGTGGAACCGGCTATGGGAGATGTGGAACTTAATAGGGATTACCACCTGTCCAATATTATATAGGATTCCCCAAGATTATTTCACCATCAAAAACCTTACCCTTCAGTCTTATGAAGGTTTTATAAGGGTTTATGTAACAAGAACCTAACACTATGATTATATAAATAATGTTTTTATAGAGAACATACATTCAATTTATTATTTTTACTTTGAAAATTGTTTTTTTAAATTGTATTTTTAGTTAATATTCAATAAAAAAGCCAATTTTAATGAATTAATGGATTTTTTAATTTAATAATATTTTAATGAAATATTATTATGAAATAACTTTTTATTAAATATAAATGATCATATTATTTTTACGAATACAATTGTAATTTTTATTTTTCTTTGAAAATTGCTTTTTTCAAAACTCAGGATTTTCTAATAAATGAAATTTTTTATTTTAAATGTAAAAATTAACATATTTAGAAAACCATTTTGATAAAAATGAATATTATTCTTGGAATCACGACAATGAAATTATCCAACAATTAATTTTTCATAATTTTCTGAGATAGTGGAATTTTTTGGTAAAAATTAAATATCATTTAAATATATAATGTGTTAAATGACAACATAATGACCAAATAGTGATGTAATAAAAAAAATAAATGGAATTTTGAGAAAATATATGTTTAACATTTATAATAATTTTATTTTATGTTTTTTGATTTATTTAACAAAGCTTTAGTGGACCCTCAAAGACTTATAAAACATTTCAACATTTTAAAATGGTTTCCTTCAGAGTGTGAATCACCTATACATTAGCAATCCTAATATTTTAATATTTTTTTCCATTTTCCTTGTAAAATAATTTTTTCTCTCCCCATTATCAGAAAACATGGTCAGGTTTTTTGTTTTTATTAGTTTAATGTGTGGTGTCCAAACCTAAATAATAATTAATTCCCTCTCTTTTCTTATATAAACTCATCCAAGCTCTAACATCTCTTCGCTAAAAACCCATGGATAACTTCCCTACCCTGAAATAATCTCTATAATATCCTCCCAAGGTGCCCCAATCTCCTATGAATTATCTCTCAATAACCTCACAATCCTTTGGGATCACACTTCCCAGTTAAGGATTTTTCCTCTCTCACTTTTGTCCAAGTTTCATTATGATGTTATACCCTTGTCTATTCAATTAAAAATGTTGGGGTCTGATTTTTCTCCTCCCCTATACTTCCCTACTTATGTTTTAATGATGAGATACCTCTTTATCTCTCATTAATTCTTCCCATGTACACTTGTTACCATGCCAAAATTCTGTATGGAATTTTCCATTTCACATTTACATTAAAGAAAATATTTTTTTATTATGAACATGAATTCCATTACATATATTGGAACATGTATATATATGTTCCCCCATACTATCAATTTCATTTACATTTGGTGATACACCCCTATCTCTTATCAACCATTTTTATGAATTCTTATGTCGCATCGTTATGCTGCCGAAATTGCACCACAATTTTCCAAGACAAAGTCATTGTGTAGTGAATACCACTCCCATTTCTCTATCAAGGGTACTCACCTTTATGCACATTTACATATTGATTATGGATTTTCATGTATTAATTCAATATTCCTTTCTCATAGAATAAATAATTATGTTTAATGAATTCATGTTATATGATTCATGTGGCACATATATGTATGAAAAAAATTGATTAAGAAGGTTGACCCTGATAGAGATGCAATGCATTGGGTAAAGATTAGAATCATGATACGTCAAGTGAAATGAGGGAATAATCAGGCTAACTCATGTGAATTTAGGGTTTACTCATTCTCAATGTGCAATGATCATTGTCTCATGTTAATATCATATTAAATGTTGATGCCACATTTTCATGTTATGATAATCATGCTATATCATGCCATTATGTTCGTGTTTCTCTTATGATCCACTGATATGACTATTGTCGAACATGTACATTATTCTTGATTTTATTCCTTTTGTACTCCCTTACTGGGCTTTATAGCTCCCCTTTTCTTATGCATGTACTTAGGTTATCCCATTCAATGATAAGTACAAAAGAATGTGTGTGGTCATGTAAAAGAAGATATCAATAAAGATGTGTATTTAATGTTTTATTTTGTTATGTAATGTTCCTAAGCACCAAAGAAACTAGACCTCTCTGTATTATTTATTATATCAAGTGACGATTTTATGTATGAAATCATGTTTAAGTGTATAATAAATAGTAGGGCTGTTATAATTTGTTTCTTCACCAAAGCTCAAGGATGATATATATATTTATAATATATGAAATAATATTTTTTATGATAATGAGTTCATTATAAAGGAACTAAAATATTTCATACTTTCTTTCCATAATTATCATTGTAAATGGATAAATTACTCATGGGCACATACAATATATCATCACCACAATCATATCAGAGTTAATTTTCCATAACCACCATTCATGACTAGTTTTAAAAGTATAATTTACAGATAAATATGATTAATATTTCATTATTGTTATTATTTATTTGTGGAAATAATGAACACTTTTACCTCATTCAATACACCAAAAGCATTTTGAACTAATAACCTTAATGTCCTCAAAACACTTAACATGGAATTAAACAATTATTAATTTAAATATGTCATTAGAAATAAATAAATTAAATGATATATTTATAAGGTATTAAACTTGTAAAATATTACTATGAAATCAAATAATTAATAAATTATTCTAATAAATGATTTAAGGACACACATGGAATGTCCATTCTCGAGGTAATGGTTCCTCATCCCTGCTTTACATCTGTGAGACATATGTAGTATTCATAATTATTTTTATTGTGTGGGGTATATACATAAAATGAAATTATTTTAAGATTATTTTGATGAAAATTAATTGGATTTACCATTTCATATGAGGTTATTCCAATCATTATTTTTTGATCCATATATCACTAAAGCAGTAAGGGATAACAACTCAATTTCTTTACAACGATGCATATTGTAATGTTATACAAGTAATTTATTTTATGTGGGGAATATATACATACAATATTTTATGTTATATCATCAATCATGAATCATTCCTTATTAATGGAATTTTAAGTTTCAATTTGAATTATATCCTCAAATTTAATTATACAAAAATGATACTGATTGGAAAATGGTTTCTTAACTCAATTTCTTTTGTTTAGTTATATATTTTTTTCATGAAAACATTTTTGAATTGATTTTATGTTAATAGATATTATGTTTCTCTATTATGTACTTCCATTTTTTCTGTTTGGATTTAAAATTTTTACACAAAATATCTACATTTAAAAACATTATATTCAGCGATTTGACCATTCCATGTGTGTCTTATCTCAATATTTTATTTCTAGAAGACATATACCATATTCATAACTTATTTTTTTCTTTGGATTATATAATTAAATATTATATATAAGAAAAATATTTTTAAAAATTTATGTTAACTAAAGTTTCAATTTGAATTATTTCATTCCAGGGGAATATACATGAAATTTACCAAGTGCTAAAGAATTTATTAACTCAATTTCATCTCATTGGTATATATGACTTCTTTATTGAAATTATAATACAATTAACAAGTATGTATGGTAATTTAATAGTCTTTTCTTAATTACACATATCATTTTATGGTTTTACATTTTATACACAGAGACTACTCACTAATTTATTCTCAGATTTAATGGTATTATTATTTTAAGGGTTATTCATCACAAATTCTATTTTGTCTATATATAAATTTATGACATAATGATATATTAATTTTTAGGTTAATATTTTCCCCTTTTACATATTATAAAATGAAACACCTTATGTTCATTATATTTAATTTATCATTTTATTTTAATCTTTCATTCGTCTTATGAAAGGAGAGTTATAAAATTTGAAAAGGCTTTATGATACAATCTCGTTTATTTCAATATTGATTATGTTCAAGATTATTTCGGGGGAAATAATGTTATATTATTATATTGAACCACATACCATTTATTATAATGTAGTTATTTATTTTTTACACCATTTTAATTTCCATTTCCTCTATTATTGATTAACGAAACATCAATAAATTCATTTGTATGTGATACTGATATTATATTTTCTATTAGATTGGGAATATTTCTCTTCCTTGGCCATGGTTTCTAAAATGTTTTTTTAAATGTTAATTTCTCATAATAATTTTTTCCTGAAATATTTTTTGATAATTTTTTACCAACATTTAAATGGTTTAAATAAATTGAAATTTGTTAACATTTTCCAAATGGGTCGGTCAGGACCCACCTTCTTCAATATGAGGGAAGGGATAAAGAGAAGTCAAGACCTTCCTTCCTAATGATTAAGGAGAGATAATGACCCCTGAGTCCCACCTCCTATAGGCCTCAGGGATGAGACGAGTACCAAGGGTATAGACATCTCACAAAAAATTTGAGGCATAACCCTTTTTATATTGACCATGATTGGGAGATAAGATGCATCAACCTCAAAAAAACATAAGACACATATATATAAATAAACAAAAATCTACCCCACATACATGTTTAATGTATAACAACTATAGATAAAATGAAAACTCCATGGAACAAAAATGATATAAGAAAAAACACAACAACTATCCCCAACATTCGAGATAGTAAGGTCCATCACAGTCCACAAAATCTCTTTATGAACCTGAAAACAATTTTATATATGCGGGGTCGGTATACAAGCATACTCTGTAGGAAAAACCAATGTAACTCATACACATGTGTGAGAATAATACTAATTCCCCTGTGAGAAAACATGAGAATCTAATTGCACCTAACAAGGAACACTAAACACAACGCCTCACCAAGGCACGCTCCCCAAATAACTCAAGTCCAGTAAAGTAAACTGGTATTCACATCGATATTTGGGTACCCCTCACCACATCCCATTTGTAAACCACTCATCCCTAATGGTGAATGTCTCGATGATAAAACACTCATCCACATGCACCACTATCACTATAGGACCCTAGGGAAACCTGAGAGGGTAAGGGCGAATCAAGGTGTAAAGTTTTAATTTTAAAGTGATGTATATTGTTCTCACGTTGGTAGGAACTTATTAAACATGTATGGTGGATTTGATCAGTAATAAAACATTCACATGAAAAGTTACGACACATCACTTTTACATGGTTCACCACTAAGGGCTACATCTAAGAAGCACGCATCGATAGTGTGTCGGTCATTATAAAATACAATAATCTATACTAGATATGGAATAAAAAGTTTTGATCACAGTCACTATGTCCCAAACATAGTACCTTTACAACATTTTAGGGATCACTCACTACGTCACTAAGAACACTTCCACTGACTCACCCATGCTCACTACTCTTAGAGAGGTCAAACTCATTTTATCGACTTGAAGATCACTTCAATGATTTGGAATTACAATTTTTCTCCCTAACATAGCACTACACCTTGATTTCACCATAGACATGAATTCAAACACTTTAAATAATTGAACTAGGAAACGTGATATCCAAAGACTAGTAGAAGATCCACAATGCACTTTCACACAACACCTGATCTTTCACATAATATTTGGAATTTTTCACGCAAGAGAAACCCTTGTCTATTACACAACCAAGATCCTTCGCGCAACCAATCCAAAAAAATTCACATTGTCTTTTAAGCCTAAAGGATCATTTTGTACACATTATTAACTCCCTCCAAATATTCCTCTCGAAAATATTTCGAGCAGATGAGCACCCAGAGATTCATTGAAAATTCCTAAGTCTTTTATGGTGGAGATGCGTATTTATAGGCTCTGGTGAACCTAAGCACAATTTTCTGAAACCTCTTCATCAGTGTGCATAAGTTTATTTCTAAGCATGCAAAACCACTTTTGACATTACATTGTGCACGTAATATTCTTCCGTGCAACCACATATCTCATGCACATTTAATCTTGCGTGCACTTTTTTCCATTTATTTATTTTTATGAAATGATCCCAAATCAAGGATTCTATGTAATATTCCAAGAAACCATCAATCATGATCACAACTCCCATCACCAAAAACACTTTTATCCATATTCTAATTTTTGGGCCCAAAAAATTTGCAAACACTGGGAAATGATTCTACCTTCAATATTGTTGTCTGCATGAACTGTAAGATCCATTTATGGTTTTATCTTCCATTGAATGATCAAAAACAACAAACAAAAACCTTGATCAACCCAGTGTAATTTGACAAAAACAAAAATACTTGTTTCCAACAATATCCCCTCTATGTTTGTTGAAAATCTCTAAATAAATTCAACAAAGCCGCCAGAACATTCAAAACCCAATATGAAGAATCATCTTAGCTAGCACTATATGTCTACGTGAGAAATTATACATGTTGAAAACAAGAGGGGAAGCATGAATTGGGTTCTCATGTTTGGTAATACTTAACTATTTCCTCCCTTCAAATTCTATCCTTTAAAACTCATTGAATTTCTATTTTCTCCAATCTCTTACAGTAGTCCTACATATTTAAATACCATTTCAAATGCTTCATTGAATTTATCCAATCTCCCCCATTAGAAATTATCCTAAAGACCAGTATTTGTACATTGTAGAGCTCTGAATATACTCCCTTGGATTGTACCTACCCCATTAACCTGCATCACATCCTCAAAATGATTAAAATTGTTAACACCATTGGGGAGATGGGAAATTTCATTACCTACTTATATATTAGGATGTAGTTGAACAATGATGTTCAACTGATGTTTCTCAAACACAACCAATACAAGTGGCTTGGTTAGAATATCAGCCCCTAGCTCATCTATTGCTACAAGATCCATTCCAATCATACCTATATCAACAATTTCTTTGATTAAATGATATCTTATTCCAATATTATTTGTATGAGAATGATGCAAAAGATTATTTGTAAGATCAATTACACTATTGTTATCACAATGAATTTATATCAGTTATTTCACCACATCACCAATGTCAGTCAGTTTCTCCTTTATACAAAGTAAATTAGTGCATGCCTTTATAGCAGATACGTATTCAGCTTCAGTAGTACCAAGAAAGGTCATTTCATGTTTCTTTCTCAACCATCTCATACATTTCTTCCCAATATAGAATGCTCCACCACTAGTGGATTTTCTTTCCACTACATCTCCAGCCCAGCCAGCATCATAGAACAAAAACATTTTATTATCTTGTCCTGAAACAAAGTATAACCCATAATTATAATTCCTTGAATTCATCTCATGATTTTTTTCACTACTTCCAAATGTTCTTCCTTTAGATTACTTTGAAAATGGGATACCGAGCATGTTTCAAACACAATATCTGACTGTGTTTCTGCCATGTATATTAGGCTTCCAATGATCCTCATATACATGGTTCTATCAATAAAAGTCTCATACTCATGATTTCTATGTTTTGTTGCAAACGAAATTGGAGTTGAAACTGGTTTAGAGTCATGCATATTACATTTCTTCTATAGGTATCATACAAATTTTTATGAAAAATGAAATTTTGGTCCTTCCTCTATACCACTTGAAAACTCAAGATATATGTGAGAACACTAATCATAGAAATTTTAAATTCTAAATTCATGTGATTGAAAAATTCATCCACTGATCCCTACCTACTTCTACCATTAATAATATCATTAATGTACACCAATAATGTGAACTGATATTTTAGATAATTCTTTACCTATAGATTTTGAACCAATCCACCTATTATAAATATGATCTTCGTTAGGTATGAATATAACCACGAATAACATGATTGTTGTTTATGCTCTAGAACATTGGGTTATTTCTTTAATCATCCAATATTCATTTAATTATTTCCTAGTAAGGAAACCACTGGTTGTTCAATGTAGAGTTCTTCTTCAAGGGTACGATTCAAGACTACAATTTGTACATCAATTTGATACACTATATATCTGAGTTGGATTTCTATGGAATGAAATATACTGATTGAATATAGTCTAGCCACTGGAGAAAATGATTCTTCAATATCGATGCTTTAAATCTGTGAATATCATTCATACACCAGTCACACCTTGTTTCGGATCACATTTCCATTCTAATATAATTTATTATTTAAAATCCACTTTGTACCCGTCACATTTAGGTTTTTGGATCTCTTACCTAGATCTCATTTTCTATTCTTTCAATCTGATTCTGCTCTTCATTCATGGCTTTAACCCATGATTTATCACTTTTAGCTTCTTCCAACAAGGATTCTTCCAAAATTGATAGAATTTATGATTGTGAATTTTTAATCATTCAACTTGTTTGTGTGGGTGAAGTCCAATCCCTGATGATGTTGGATTGATCAATCTCTAATATTCGATTTTTCCTTTATGGTTCAACTGAATTCTCTCCCTCTATGGTTTCCTCTTCTGATACTTCTTCAATGTCAACATAATGTTGACTCTCCTTAATGTGTTTCACTTCTTTTCTAGATCAAAATTTAACATTATTCGAGGTAATATATCTTCTACATATTCAATCACATCAGTATAGGTTATCTTCATAGTATTTGTGGTATTCTCTTCAACATATATCTTTTACATCACTGCTTTCCACAATTATTTGATAATATTTTTGAAGCTTTTGTAGGATTTTCTATTTATTAAATATCCAAGGAATATTCCTTTATCTTCTACATCACCATAATTTCCGTGGATTTTTTCTTTGGTTCTGATAAAACATTTACTTCTGAAAATATGCAAATAATTAAACAAGGGATTCCGTCCATGACACAATTCATATGGTGTCTACATTTCTCCCATATACAACACTATTTAGTTTTCAATTAAACTATAACTTTAACAACCTCATTCTAATAATGATGAGAGATACGACTCTCAATCCACATAGTTCTGGACATATTGTTCAACTTTCTATTTTGGAACTCAACAACTCCGTTTTTCAATGGAATTTTCAATGTCAATAAACATGTATTCTTCTCCATTGTCAGATCACAGAACATTGATTTGTCACCCAATATCATTCTGTTTAATTTTCAATAAGGTTTCATAAAATCAATCACTTGATGTTTCTTTAGTATAACCATCATGCAATATATACTACAATTTTCATCAATGAAAAGAACAATATACCTTTCTCAATGAATTCCAACAACATTTATCGGGCCATATAAGTCTGTATGGATGAGATCAAGAAGCATTGATACCCTTTTCTTCTTTGGCTGATAAGAACTACAGAATTTCTTCCCACGCATGAAAGCAGCATAAGATTTTTCCCATTAATGCTTCATGTTTGGTAATATCCATGAATATCATCATCCTTGATAAATTTTCCATGTCTTGCTGATTAATGTTCACCAATCACTAATGTGACATGTTTTTTTCATCATCAACAGTCATGTAGAAAATGTTTTTCATTACTATCAACCTTATATAACGTCCCTTCCATTCTTCATCCTTTAATAAAATACTTCAATTTCCTTCCTCTTATAGTACAACCATTCTAATTGAATGGAAAAATAAAACTGGAGTCACCGATTTGACTCAAACTAATGAGATTATGACAAAATTCATCCATGTAAAGAACTGTAGTTTTCTTCAGCTCTCTATTAGAAAGTTCAATACTCCCACTGAAATTTATCATTAGAGAACCATCATTAACAACCCTCACATTTCCTTTAAACCTTTTCATAACATTTTATAATATATCAGCATTAACCATCATACGAGATGACAATCCTCTCTCAAGAATCATGGTGTTGTTGTACATAGTTTCTATGAGAGCTACTTCAGGAAGGTTGGATTTCTCAAATTTCCTCTTCTTTTTCCATGATATATTTGATTGAGAAAAGTACACCGATGGAATTTCAATTCTATCTTACACCTAATTGGGTTCTTCTTACTCATACTCTTCTTCCAAAGGACAAAACATGTTTGAAGTATCCACACAATCTGGATGTTGAATATTGACTCGTATATGATCATGGTATGAATATTTTCTATCATTCCTTTTCCTGAAATACATAGATTTGTAACCAATGTTAGAACAATCAAAACAACATACATAGAAATTATTTCTTCTATAAGAACTAGGATATGAGTATCTTTTCCTTTGTTGAGCTCCTATCTTTTCCCCATTAAAATAGATCGTTTCCTCTTCACAATATGTCATGCTATGTCCCAAATAGAAATAGAATTGACATGTCACAAGTGGTAATTTCTTCTCATTTCATTTATTTCTTATGTATCACTCCCTCAACACACTATTTGGATGCCTATCACTTATGGATACCTAGGTAAATTATTCAATTATTATTTTGGATTTTATTGAGGGTTTCTTTTTCAGAACTTCTTGTTACTTTTCAACATGACCCATTTTCAGCTTTCCTATATTATGGACAATTTTATTTACAACATAGGATGTTTTAGAAACAAAACTGATTCCATTTTTCCAATTCTTGTTAGTCGTTGATCTTCAAAATCTTTTCAACTTTTTTATAACCACACATAGATCCCGCCATCAATTCAATATCTAAGAATATTATAAATTGTATTTTCTTCTTTGATTCTTTTGAATTTTATCCAATTTCAAGTTTAATTCTAGGAGTAACAACCTCTTATTCAATTCTTTCAATAGTTTTTGACTTTTCCTCCAATCTAAATGTAAGTTCAATAATGACCTTTTCCAATTATTAAATTCCAAGTTTTAGTTCCACTACATCATTTGTGCATTGAAGGATTGATGATTTTACTTTCTCATGTTCTTATAGTAATTCAATCTCATCTTCAAGATAATAAACATATTCTGATGATTCTTCAACAATTGATCTTCACTTATTACATCTCTTAAATTTATTCTCAATCTTACCAAAAGAACCCCTAAGTTACAATTTGGAATTGGCATTTGTGTTCAAGTGATTATCTCCAGCTTTAATTTTTGATGGTTATGATATTTCAATTGTAGCCATCATGGAAGAATGGTTTTATGACATAAATTATACTTATTCTTATTCAAATAATTCAATGTTTTCATCATCTTCTTATAAACAAAACTATTTTGTTGTAGTTTGATTCTTGATTTGATGTCACCATTTTTGAAAAACCTTTTTCTAGGATTCTGAAAGTATCCAGCTTCACTCTCTTCATTATAAAACTTGTTGGTGCATCGAGAGGTAATATTCCCAGCTATTCCACAACAAGAAAAAACACATAGGTAGCTTACCTTCAAATTTCCATTTTCCATTCATGAATTTCATAAAAATGAGATAAATAATTTTTTTCCTCTTCATATTTATCAAAAATATCTCCTTATATTTCACATTTTTCCATGGTTTTGAATTCCATTTCCTTACATACACAAGTTTTTTCATCCTCTGGTTTGCCTCTCATGTCATATTCCATCAGCCCGATTAGCATATCATCCAGAGAGAGTTTCAATAGATCCATTACCTCAAAAGTTGATTCCTTTTCATTGTAAAAAGGTGTAAGTCTTCTCAATATTATCATTAAAATATAAATTTTACTAATATCTTCACCAAACCATCAAATTACTCCTATAACTTCAGTGATTCTATTAAACAAGGAATCTACACATTCATTCGGGTGAATCTTCAGATCATCAAACTAGTAGAGAAAAATGTGGAGTTTTGACTCCTTCACATTATTGTCTCTTTCATAAATATTTTATATTTTTTCCCAAATAGACTTTTCTAAGGTGCATCTGATTACCTTAAGATAGATTTGATCCAAAACTTCTACAGTGAGAGTATTCTGTTCTCTAGCATCCGTATCAAGCATTTTTATGTCTTTATCAGTCACAAATAGCCATATTGGATTAGTGACTTGAATTCCTTGCACAGTATAAAAAATTCCATCAATTCCAAGAGATCTTAGATGTGATATCATCCAGTTCTTCCAAATCTGAAACATACTTCCATCGAATAGAGGCACTACCCTGACGTTTATTGAGTTCCCCATGACAACAAATAAAAGAAAAAAATTTAACTTTAGTAACCTCACTTTGACACCACTTGTAGGACCCAAGAGAACCCTGATAGGGGAGGGGTGAATCATGGAGTCTTCTTTTACATATAAATTGGTGGATCTTGTTCCCATGTTAGTAGAAACTCATTAAACTTGTATGGGGAATATGAACAGAAATCAAACATTCACATCCAAAGAGATGAGACAACACTTTTACATGGTTAACCACTAAGGGCTACGTACATGGTGAATACACCAAAATTGTGTCAGTCAAACAAAAATCCACTAATATTTAATAGTTATGGAATACCGAGGTTTGGTCATAGCCAACTTGTGTCAGGATCCTTGTCTTTACAACATTTTAGCTGTCACTCACTACACCCCTTAGAACACATCCACTAACTCCCCCTTTCTCACTACTCTGAGAGAGGTCAAACTAAGTTTATCGACTTGAAGGTCACATTAATGATTTGTCATTAATGTCTTTTTCCCTGAATTATCAGTGTATACTTCCAGCATCATAGACCTAAATTGGTGCACTTGAAAGCCCTAAATGTGAAAACCAGATATCAAAATACTAATAGAATCTTCACAATTCACTTGTGCACAACATCTTCTCTTGCATGCAATATTTTGAATTTGTAACGCAAGATTACTTTCATGAAACCCTTATTTTTCACGCAACCTAGATCTATCATGAAACCACTCCAAAATGTTCACATTTCTTTTTTAGACTAAAGGAACAACATGCGTGCAATATTAAATCCCTATAATTTTTTGGTGTGGGAATATTTAATACGTGAGATCACCAAAATATTCATTTAATATTATTTAGTCTTTTATAGGGGTAGCTGCCTATTTATAGTACTTAGTGACCCAACATGCATGTTTCTGATGCGTCTTCATTAGTGCATGTAATTTTCCTTCCGAGTGCACAAAATACCTTTTGACATCGCATTGGGCGCATAAGATTCTTTCAAATAACCACACATTTCACGCGTATTTAAATCTTGCACGTACATTTTTCTTTTTCCATATTTTTATGCACTGATCCTAATTCAAGCCTTGCATGCAAGATTCCAATCATCCTTCAATCTTGCATGGAACTCCCTTTGCCAAAAACACTTTTCTCCATATTCCAATTTTTGGTCCCACAAGTATGGAGAGGATGGGGAAATGATGCCACCTTCAATATTGTTGTCTAATTTAACTATAAAATCCAATTCCTTGTAGACTACTTGATCTTTCATTGAAGGATTAACAACAATAAACACAAACCTTGATCAACCTAGTGGGTATTGACAAAAAAACACAAAACGAATTCCCTTTTTGGTAATGACCAGCCTTGGTTCCAACAGTCACAACCTACCCACACACACCTGGGCCACATACCACATCACATTTCCACCCACACACACCTGAGCCACATACCAATTAAAAATTCCACCTGCAGGCACCTGGGCATCATGCATGCCATTCCATACTCGAAAACACTTAGGCCTCATCTCAAAGACACTTGGGAAACAAACCACCTCACACACAACCAATACCATAAATTTGGTAATGAACTTATATTCATTAAAACCTTCAAGAAAATTTTTGGGTGATGAATACCTAGAAGAGGGAGATGATAATATCCATTAACCAGCTATCCATCCTCCCATCGGGATGTTGGGAAAAGACACCCTCCCCCATAACAATGGGGTGTTCCGCACATGGTTCTCAACATGGGTGGGGTGAATATAAAAATCATGGGAAACTACATGTATATATAGGTACCAGGCACCAATCCCAACCAATGTGTTTCAAATCATGTTACCATAACAAAAAAAATAACCTTGTAACTATAGCTAAATTCTTTTATTTGCACAAGAAACTGTCACATCATAAGCTGATAGAAGGAATCCATATTGTAAACCTCCCTTACATAACACCCATCCTAAAAACATTGTTAATAATTAACCATTGATATTCTATCCATACTTGTGAAACTAATAGACACAAAATCTGTATCCATTTTTATAAGTCTATTATCCATTAGACACAACCAAGTCAAAAAATGAAATAATGACCTTAGTAAGGCTTTCATTTTAACACACATTCATAAAATCAACACAGACAACCAGATTATAGTCCTACTGTACACCCCCATTCCTGGACACCCATTCAACCACGACCAACTATCATTATTCAATGTTATCACACTCAATTCATGCCCTCTCAATGAAACTTGGCAGCCGTGCTACACAACAACACCAGACCTGGAACGCCAATAAAAATGAAATCAGGACAACCCAGTCCTACAGCCCTACTACTCAAACATTTACCAAATGTAGTCCCACTAGAAAAAAATTCTTTCAATTCCACAATAAATCAATCTCTCAAACTAAAATACCAACACACCGCCCCTACCACCCCATACAAAAAACCCACATCGACTACCACTAAACCACAACCTCGTTGCACACACATACCACACCCTTATCCAAAAACTAACACCTCTATCCACCCTGGGATCCAAAAAATATCCGTAAAAAAATCACCAGACAAACCACACAAGTCACAAAACCCAAAAGAACACAGCACACATCCACACCAATAAACAAGGTGTATTCAGATATGGAGAACACTCCTCGTTAAATTTTACTTTGATAAGTAGGGGTAATCACACAAGGTCTTCATCCTGGGGTGTCCAGTTATTTAATAAATTGTACATGATTAACAAAATTTTTACTTATATCAATTATTCACAAAAAACAAAATTATTAAAAAGGAATCACACCTGAACAGAAAAATGAAACCAATAGCCCTAATTTTCAAGGACCACATGGCCACAATAGGTCACATCATAAATAAGGATAACAAATGAAACAGGTAATTCACATCATAATATCTCTCATCCCCTGGTTATTACTCTTATTATCATTATTAAACATGGATTCATTTATTCACCCAAAGAGGCATCATTATACCCACCCCACAAGATATACAATTAAATGAGATAATAAGGAAATCCCTATATATAACAACATCCGAAAAATGATTCTTCCTTGTGCCAAAACTGGGGGTGCGTTAGAAGTAGAAATACTCTGAGGAAAACTAGATGGGGGAGAACAAGCACAAAACTAGTCTTCGAAGAAATGTTCTCCATGCACCGGGATAGAAGAGAAGAGATGACCTCTGCTTTAGAAAAAGCAAGATCCTATAACAACATAGCATGAAACAATTTCAAGGCTAGTGATGTTCGGTCTTGGATAATACCATAAAATTAGATTATTATAAATCCCCAAAAGCATAAGTATATTAATATACAATTAATATTATTTGAAAAGCCTTTAGAAATTAACAAACAAGCCTTTAAACTCAATTTATTTTAAATAAGATATAAGTGGGGAAAACTACAAAAACTGGGATAAATTAAAATTTTGAAAAATATCAAAAGTGTTTCATTGTTGGGTGAGTTAGTATTATCACCGTTTCGGGAGGAACAATTTGTTGAGACACCATTTTGTGAGACTCCATTCGGTGTCACCGTTCGGTGAGACACCATTCAGTGTCACCATTCGGTAAGTCATAGTTTGGTGTCACTGTTCGGTTAGCCAAACTTCAGTGTCACTGTTGGGTGAGCCACCTTTCAATTTCATCATTCAGTGATACATTTTTTTGTGTCACCATTTGGTGAGGAACATTTCAATTCAACTGTTTGATGATCCACCATTTGTTTCCATCATTTGTTGAGCCACCATTCGGTGTCACCATTCACTGCTCTACTATTTAGTGGACCACAATTTAGAAAAATGGATTTTTTGAAAACACCCAAATTAAGCCACTATTACCTCCCAGAGCCACATAAACAGTATTTTTTCCCAATGTAAAGGCCTTGATGAGCCTAAAAATTACATCAGTTACCTCTCAATCTATTCTCATTCTCATGAATTTAAAACTAATCCTAGAAGGAGGCGACATCAGAAAAACCACCTTGTAAGATATCTGTCAAGGATAAAACATATTCTATTGTTCAAAGTCTAGGGAGAAAACCTAAACAACCAAGAATACCTCCCAAAAATCTATTACCCCAAAAACCACACAAACCTAAAATTTACATAGCCCAAACATATTGATCAGGGAATTAATTCCCTAATGTCAAAATACTATCCTCTTTGGATGGAAATAAATCTCCTACATGGCTTCAATAACATCCACATTAATGCTTATTTATGAGGATTCAGGTACTCCCCTCCTCATACGTTAGGAATTTATCATATTCCACATAATAAAGAAACAACTCATCTCATAGAAAACAAGCTTCAATAATTACCTCAAAAAGAAAAACATATAATAAAAACTCAAAACAACTTCGAGTACTCGGAATGAATTTGTGCCTCTCACCCCCATGTGCTATCCTCAAGCCCCCCATGCCTCACAAACATACGAACCAAGTGAACGATATTCCCATGAAACACGTTATTCCGATGTTCTTGGATCTCCACTAGCCTCTCCATGAATGTGGAATCGACCTCGATATCCAACTCTATGCAATCAATGACATGTGAATTTATTTGAAGATACCAGCGAAGATCAGAGGAATCAATGACATCATGGATCCTTCCCAACTACAATGGAAACTCCTTCTGATATGCCATCTCACCAACATATCCCAACACCTTAATAGGTCTGATGAACATGCGAGAAGGATTTCTCCGTCAGCCAAACCTCCTCTGCCCACGTCATGGAGATACCTTCAAGAATACATGGTCCGTAACAGTAAACTCTTGGGCCTTCTCCTGTGATCATCATATGAATTAATCCAGTCCTGTGTGGCCTTCATCCTATCACATACATGCATCACATTCCCTCCTGTACCATACACAATGTATGGTGAAGAACAACCACTTCCCCTACTTCTGTCCATCACAAGGGTGAATGACATGGTCTCCCACATAATGCCTCAAACAGAGCCATGTTGATGGAAGAGTGGTAAATATTATTTTATGACAAATCCACCAATGGAAAATTTCTCACCCAAGTCCCACTGATGTCTAGAATACATGCCCGCAACTTTTCCTCCAATGTCTGGTTGGTCCTTTCCGTTTTTCCATATGTTTGAGGGTGAAAGTGGTGATGAGACATAACTGAGTCCCAATATAATGTTACAGTACCCTCCAGACTCATGACGTAAATTTTTTATCCCAATATGAGATAATGGATATTAGAATTCCATGCAGTTGCACCACCTCATCTACATACCTCTGCGCTAGGGCATCCACCATTCTCAACTACTAGATCCTTAAGAAGTGATCTGACTTTCTCAACTGATCCACTACCACCCAGATTGCATCGCCTTTTCACTAATCCCTAGGTAATCTTATGAAGAAATACACTATGATTTCATACCACTTACACTTGGGGACATCAAGGTGTAGCAAAAAACAACAAAGAACATGGTCTCAACCTTTCATTACTGTCACACCAAGAACATTTCCACAAAATCTACCACTACATGCTTTATCCCATGCCACCAAAACTGTTCCCTCAATCCTCGATACATCATGGAATCTCATGGGTGTACTACTAGGTGTAAGCTATGAAACTCTTGGAGAACCTCTACATGCATCACCACTAGGATGAAAAACATCCCATACCACAACATCTGATTCTGGCCATCCTTCGACCATCCCTCCAAGGAATTTCTATGGTCAATATGATCACACATCACCTTCCCCTTTGAGTCTCCCCACTGATACTTTGTGTGAAAATTTATTCTCAAAGAACATTCCATGATATTTCCTTTCTCAATGTTATAAGAGATCTCAAAATCATAATCTTATAGTAACTCCATCATCCTTCACTGTCACATGTTCAGATCTTTATGGGAAAAGAAATACCTTAATGTATTGGGATTTGTTAAGAATAAAAATCACTCCTAGATGAGGTAATTCTGAAACAATTCAGTGCAAACACGACTGATGCAAGTTCCATATCTTCGGTGTCATAGTTACGTCCAATAAAACATAACTACCTCAACCTCTAAGAGATCACTTCCCTTTTTTTACATCAGTAAACAACCCAATCCCAGACTCAAAGCGTCGCAAAACACCTTGAACATCACTCCTTCCCCTGGAAACCTGAGAACTAACCAACATCCCATTTAGATAGATAAAATTTGCCTAACACTGCTCACTCCATAGAAAGCCTTGTCATTTTCTGGTCAGGTCCATCAACAAAGCTACTACATGAGATAAATTAGGTATGAATATCTAGAAGAAGCCTTCCAGACTGAGAATACTGCAAACTTATGCCTCATTTTGGGTTCTTCCCATGAAACAACTACCTTGAACATTGAAGGGTCCACCGATATGCCCTATTGAGACACCACATTCCCAATGAAGTGGAACTCTGATGTCCATAAAAACTCACTTAGAGAGCTTTTTTTAGAGATGGTGGTGCTGAAGGATCTCTAGGAATATTATAAGATGCTCAGTATGCTCTTCCACTGACCATGCGTATACTATAATTTCATATATGAATATAATAATGATTTGGTCCAGGAAATCATGAAAGAAAGAGGTCATGAGCCCCTTGAACATGGTCGATACATTCAAACCACTGGATGAAATAACAAAGAACTCAAAGTGCCCAAACCTACACATGAAATTAGTCTTCAGGATATCTTCCCACTTCACCCTCAAATTTTTATACCCATACCATAGATCAATATTGGAAAAAAACTGGCTCCCTTCAGCTATTTGAAAAAGATCATCTATCCTCATGAGAGGGTAATGGTTCTTGACTGTAACCTAGTTCAAACTCTGATATTATATACACTACCTCATAAAACAATCCTTCTTATCCACAAATAAGACCAGATCACTACACGATGACACACTAGGCTGGATAAATCCATTACTCATCAGACCATCAATTTTAATCCCCAACTCCCAATGCGCCATCTGATATGGATCCATCGAAATCAAAGAAACATCAGGCTACATGCCTATCTTGAACACAACGTCACGTCATGGGGGTGGAGTCACAAACTCCTTAGTAAAAACATCCATGAACACCCCATTCACCCTATTAATCCCCATTGTCTCTATGTTCATCGATTCCACTAATAGCTTGGTTAAAAGGGCAGAAGAGTCTCTATGCACCGACTTCCCACCAGACAACTATGCATGCCAATGAAATCTACACACTAGACTTTCACATCTAAAAAACGACTCTTCTCCAGAAGTTGTTGACAATATCATGGACCAAAAACAACTAGTTCATGCCATGAACAAATCATACATCTGTATCTATAATAAAAAAGGGATAACTACTAGATTGATGCGTCCCAAACATCTTTCTACACCCCAAGTAAACATTAAATAAGCTCACATGTCCTTAAATTGAAGAAATGAAAACCATGGGCATGGAATGTATCTCTTTTTTTGGTAACAAAGAGTGGGCCAGAGTGGGTGAAAAAGAGGAGTGAGAAGCTCCTAAATTAAACAAGCACAAGTAAAAATTATGAACATACTGATCGTAACCCGAACAATATTTGGTCCCAATGGAATTACTGCCTCCACGAAATGCAACCGACCACACCCAGCTCTACTACCCCTATTTTTTCAAACACCTCTCCAACCATGCCCTTTTTAGGTTCAATGATGAGCATTCTAAAGTCATCCTTCAATTTCACCATCCACCTTCGGTGGAGTAGGGGTTTGTTGTCCTTTTTGCTAGAAATGCCTACTTGACAACTACTTCTGATGCAGGCACTGAACCTAGAATCCTCCATCAAACAAAGCTCAATTCAAGAAATATACATGGAGTTTCCCATTTTACATGCAAAAAAAACACCTCATTCCAAGGACAATGGGAAAAAGAAGAAAACTAGAGGGTTAGAACTGAAACTGCTCTGTTTGGCGCCCCGCTGGCCGAAACTAGGAAGTCCATGATGATGAAGACTTACTACTGATGGACGTCCCCTTTAAAGAACACATCATAATTCCATATCATGGTGCACATACTCATGAGTTCACCCTTTCCACTACCATAGCCTTATTTTGATCCTATAAGAATGTTGGTAGGGTGATGAGTGTAACTGCATAACGAAAGGAAAAGTGATGTGCCTCTTATGAGTGTCTTTCTGATTACTCCTCAAGCGGAAAGAGATCCGGCGAACAATGTAAGAGATCCTTGAAATTGATACCCAATTACATCATTGACATACCCCCATACTGGAGGTAGAATAGCTCTTGCCACATCTCGACCTTCATCAGGGAAGAATGGAATTCGGACCTGAACTCGTTCTCCATGTCAGCCCATGAAACATCAGTCTCATTACTCTCCCAATGGAAAAGTGTCTACCACAGACACACTGCCACCCTCATATGGCTCAATAATAAAAGAACCCTATAATCTATCAGCTCCCAGATCAAACTAAAAGTGATCACCGGATCCTCGATCCAAATCTCTTACACATAATCTGAAAGACGAACCTCATACATTCCCAATGTATAACACTCAAAAGCATGAATCATCTTCTACCACTGGTCATACTCCAATGTATCAACCCTCTTCTAATCGGTTGAATTTGCATAATGTACCTCCACTACATTGTCCTATCATGGATGATGACCGAGTGCCATAGCTAAAAGGTATGAAATGAACTTGTACATCCGAGTTGTATGAAATTTATTTATAATTAATTTAAACACATTACATATTTTAATTTTCCAAAAATTACCATGAGAAATTGTAAAAAAATTATTATGATATGTGTACCTTCCCTATGTTCTCTACCTCGCAATTAGTGAATCCCCAAATGATCATTATATAATCTTATATTCCTTAGATCAGATCATAGGGGCCCTAAAATCTCGTGTCTTAGACAATATTTCCTAGCCTATGCAATGCAACAAGATCACCTTACACTACTTCCAAACCAACTGATGCAATCCTCATTGTGCCTACTCCAAACCCCATCCTATCTCTCAACCTCCCTCTAATACTATAATTTCACGTCCCACCTTCTTCAAGATGATTTAATGAATAGAAAAATTCCAATACCTTCCTTCTGCAAGATGAAGCAGAGATAATGAACCTCGAGTCCTGCCTAGAATAGGCCCCAGGGTGGTGACCGACATTAAGGGTATAGAAATATCACCAAAAATGGGAGAAATTACCCACGTTATATTATCCATGATTGGGAGATAAGATTAATCTACCTCAAACAACTCCAAGACTTATATATATATATATATAAGAAACCACAACCCATACCATATTCATGTCTGAAGTATAGCTTCTAGAAATACAAAGAAAACACCAAAGTTCCCAAATGAACAATGCATCAACAAAACCAATTTTCCCTATGACTGAGCTAATAAGTTCCAAAATGATCCACCTAATCTCCCAAGAAACCTAAAAACAATTTTATATATGTTGGGTGACAATACAGGTATACTCAATATGTAAAACCAATGTCACTCATGCTAAAGCGAGAGAAGCATAGTAATTCCCCTCTGAGAAAACAATAGAAACCATCAACACCTAACAAGGAATAATAAACACCAATCCTCACCAGGGAAAACTCATTAAATAACGTAATTCAAGTAAAGTAAAGTAGTAATCATATCGATATTTTTGTATCATACACCACTTCCCACTTGTTATGTGCTCACCCTTAATAGAAAATGTCCCGACGCTCAAACACTCTTCCATAAGCCCCACTATCACAACCATCCCACACACACCTTGGCCACATAGCACATCACATTTATGCTCACACACACCTGGGCCACATACCACATCACATTTCCACCTGCAGATACCTGGGAATCACACATACCAAGAACTATTATAAACAACTAGGCCTCGTCCCGAAGACACCTGCGAAATAAACCACCTCTCACATAACCATTACAATAAATATTGTAGTAAACCTCAAGCCATTATAGCCTACCTGGAGCAACATGGGTGATGAATTCCTAGAAGATGGACCAGAGAAGAACCAATAACCACCCATCCATCCTCCCAGTAAAATGTTTGGAAAGGAAACCCTCCCCCATAGTAATGGGGTGCTCATCACATAGATCTCAACATGGGTGGATTGAATATAGAAATCAAGAGGAAATACAAGTATATATATATATATATATAAGTACCAAACACTCTGCCAAACCTATGGGCTTCAAAGGAAGTAACCATCCCACAAAAAACTACCCTTACTGCTACCTCTAAATGAATTTATTTACATATATAACTACCACACTGTATGTTAATGTAAGGAATCAATTTCATAATGATCCCTAACATACCACCCATCCAAACCAACATTATTAAGCATTTTCCTTTTTTATTCCATACCTACCCTAGGTAATAATAGACACAATATCTGGATCTATTTTCATATGGATAAAATACACTAAACACTACCAAGTCAAGCAAGGAATGAGGGATGAAGGAAAGGAATCCATTTTAAAACCCATTCATAAAAAAGTAGAGATAACTAGCTTGTAGTACCACTACACCCCCTTTCTCGGAATCTCATTAAACCACTACCAACTATCATTATTCGAAGCTATCCTTTTCAATTCATGCCTCACAACCTAACCCTACAACCCCACTTCACAAAAACACCACACCCAACACACCTATAAACATGAAATGATGAAAACCCAGTAATATATCCCCGCAATCCAAACATTTATTAGATGTAGTCCCAATACATAAAAAGTCCATCCATTCCACAATCAATCAATATTTCAAACAATGATACCAACACAACACCTGTACCACCACATACAAAAAGCACACATCAACCACCACTAAATCATAGCCCCAATTCACACACATACCACACCCTTTTCACAAAACCATATCCTTTGTCCACCCCTTCACCCTCAAAAATGATTCCTACATTTGCACCACAAAACCCATAGAAGTCAAAAAACCCCAAAATAATTCAGCACACAACCACACCTATCAAACTTTGCATATTCATATTTGGCCAACACATTTATTTAAATTTCACTTTTAAATGTAGGACTGATCACACAGGGTTTTCATCCTTGTGAATCCTACTAATTTATCATGTGTATGTGATTATCAATATTTTGATTTACAAGAATAATTCATGAAAAAATAATATCAATTAGGTATCACCCATGCGTAGGAGGAGACCACAAACAAACATGATTTTTAGAGACCACATGACCACAAAAAATCACATCGTAACCAATGATAACAAATGAAAAAAGTGATCAACATCAAAATCTCCCACATCCCAAAGTCATTAATTCTCGTTATCTTTTTAAAATTTGTATCCATAAATTCTCACAAAGAGGTATCATTATACCCACCCCACATGATACACAATTAAAATAGGGACCAAGGAAATCCATACTTGCAACAACATGCGGCCAATTATTATTCCCTGTTCAAAAATAGGGGGTCCGCGAGTATTAGTAAAAATCCAAGGAAAATTTTCCAGGGGGAACTATAGAGACCATATCCTTTTAAATATATCATTACATTATTTTAAGGATAATCATAAATCAGATTAAAAGAGAAGGATTGTAATTTCTAGTATCTTTGAATAATGGGTACATAATACTGAAAACATGGAACTAAATAAACACTTCTATATTTAATCTTCATAGAGGGATCATAGGTTAGATTATACTCATACATCTGCATAGGATAACCTGGGGATAGCATAAATGAAGGGATGAGCTAAAAATCACAACAAGGGTGTATACATATGAATACAAATTTAGAAATTGGTTTAGAAGGCATGCAACAGTGATAACAAAAGCATGGAACATATGTAATCCTAAAATATAAACATGAGATCATATATAAAAGGAATAATAGTTATTTGGTACAAACATAAAACATGAATTTAGTATGAGTCAACACTAACTGCCAATACTGTATCACATGGTTTCATAAGTTAAGGCTAACCACCAAGACCACCGCACATGGTAGCACAAGACAAGGCTAACCTCCAAGAATGTCCCACATATTGTCTATGGAGACTCAACTTTACCCAATGCATTGGAACACTATCTGGGTTCAACCATCAAAATAATATCATGGATATGTTTTTCATATAAATAATGATACAAAAAGAATCATAAATAAACATAAGGGTACTCATGGAAAGAAATGGGGTTCACAATCATGTCATGAAGCATAATAAATGGGTGTATCATACCAGTGTCCATGAAAGAATGAAATTAAATCATAAATATACAATAAAAAGATAAAAGGTTATATATGTTGATATGTGATGTCTAACACAATTAAAAACTTGTAAAACAATTATTTTGAAAACTTTAAAATAAAAACATTTTCATGTGGTTTTAAGGAAAATACTAAAGGGAATTTTAAATAAAAAAAGGAAAAATATTTTATATAAAAACCAGATGTGAACCAAGAATGTTTTCATAAAAATTGAATGATTTTATAAATATAATGATGGATTAAAATAGAAGATAGGTTTCACTTTATATCGGGTATGAATTCTGTAAATTCCATTAAAAATGGTTTTCTTATCAGGAAATATTGAGGAGGGAATCACTTAAAAAATGAATATCCCCAAAAGAGAATGATGAAATGGTATTGATAAAGATTTTTTCATATGGAAATATAATTCTTAATATTCACATAAATTGATAATATAACTTCATTTTGGTAGAAATAATGATAAGGCAACCTGAAGGAATAATGGAGGTTCAGGTACAATTCTTTACAAATTATTGACATGGTATCAGGTGTACCTAAGAGGGATTAATGAGAGATAAAATATGTTTATCATCCCTTATAACTCATTTGGTATGTTTTTTTGGGGGTTTTAAACCATAAACCATCATTATTGATTACATATATATTTTCTTAACATATATGACATTCTCGAATGAAAGTAAAATAGAGAGGATCACATACCTTATGTCTGATGGTGTTCTTCACAAGATATTAATGACCTAAATAATAAAATTACTTTCATTAATTAAAAATTACAGAACAAAATATATATACATAATATTTAGTATAGTATTTTTATGTTTATTCATGACCTTATTATGTGTTATGTGGTTTAATTTCATTATTTGGATCTATTTGTTTTCTTGGTCTTTATTATTAGTTTACTTATTTTATTGAAATAAGAATCATGTAAAATGGTGATGGTTTTCAGAAATTGGATTTATATTTTATTGGTTTAACTACATAAGGTTACATGGTTGTAAATTTAATATTTTTACTTTGAGTAAAGTTGAATTATTGTATAAAACATTACCGATAAACACTTGGATGAATTTGGTGATTATGCTAATAATTAAATTGTTTTGTATAATTATTTTACATCAATTTTGAAAAAGGATTATAAAACATAACATATGATAAAATAAATATATTATGATCTATTTCAACCATTAAAATGGTTTCATGATTAGTCTAGAATATGTTAATGCAAATTGAAAACATGCCATCCTTGAATGTGATAAATTAACACATCTCGAGCAGCATTTTCCTTTCTAGAATAAAAGGAGGGGGGAGATATTATAATAAAATATACCATTATCAAAATAAAATTCCTGTAAATTTATTTGATTGGTGTTATCATACAATTTGGGTGAATGGAGATTAGAAAAGAAACAGGAAAATAAATGTACTTGAAATATAATAAATGAATCGAAAAGTTGAATTTAACTCTTCAATTTATCTCACTTGCGAGCCTCTTAAGGGGAGAGGACATGGTTTTTCCATGAGACCACAAGATGTTGGGAGTGGGGGAGAATCTTGGGGAGTGATTTGGGAAACACTATTTCAAGCCAGAGGCTTGATAGGAGTGAAGAGAATAGGGGAGTATGAGTGGTTATTATAGTGGAGGGGAGGAGGGTTTTCTTAATATTTAATTCCTTAGATTATTAATATCCATCAAAAAAATATTGATGATTTCAAGACCAAAATATTTGTATGTAAATGTGAGTTATAGATTTTGGTTCTTACATCTCTTATGATGTCGGTAATAGTGGTTTTAAATTTTAATGAATTTATAAAGTAGATTAATGTTTATTTCTATTCACAAAAATTCAAATATTTCAGAAAAATTCGATAAAATTTCCTTATCCATTTCAAGAAGTCTAAAATCCAAAAAATGATATCCAATTTACAAATATAATTCTCTAAATTTTATTATATTACTTTTCAATTAAAATCAAAATTTAATTGAAAATTTAGATTTCAATAATATAACTGATTTTATAATGATTTAAAAAATTATTAAGGTCTCATAAAATTATCTTAAAACCATACGACATGAAATTGTTAATTTATTAAAACCTTTTAGGAAATATTTTTTATTAAATAAATAAATTAATTGTAATTAATTATTTATGACTTACAAAAATACCGATACTTTTAATATGGTTATATGATCACTTATAAGATGCCTAAATTTTTATTATACAATCAAGGGAAATGTTACTATTCTTTTGACAATATACTATACATAAGGGTTGTATTATAATTCATATGGGTATGTTACTATTCATAAGGGTAGGATACTATTCATCAAATAACAATACTCCAAATTGGACTCCAAACATCTTATAAATCGCAACTGTGTATGTCATATTTTTGAAATTCAAAACAGAGAAGTGTCAAAAATATGTTTAAAGGTCAGATAGTACTTCATAGATGATTATTTTTGTAATTTCATGTTATTATATGACATATTTATAAGAAAATAATTTCCATTGATAAAACATCTGGTCATTAAATTATTCCCCCCTTATGAAATTTCTCCCTCAAAATTTTTTTCCCATTCCAAGTCATAAACATGTGCAGGTACTTTTTCTTTATTTCCTTCTTCAGTTCCCATGTTGTATCTTCATACTTATGGTTCTTCCACATTACTTTGAAGAGGTGAGTTTTCCTGATACATAGAACATTACCTCTATGAGACAAAATCTTCACTAGATGCTCCTCATAAGAAATATCATCCTCTAACTGTACCACCTCTGAAGAGAGTACATGTGATGGATCATTTATGTACTTCTTTAAGAGAGATACATGAAAGACATTGTGTACTTTGGACATGGTAGGTAGAAGTGCTAGTAGATAAGACACAACTTTGACTCAATTAAGGATCTTGAAGGGGTCAATGTACCTGGGACCTAGCTTTCCTTTATTTATAAATTTCATGGCCTTATTCCATAGAGATATATAGAGAAATAAAATGTCTCAAAATTTGAACTCAAGGTCTCATCGACGATTGTATGCATAATTATTTTGTTGAATTTGGGATGCCTTATTGTGCTTCTAAATGGGTTTCACCTTCTCTAGAATTTCTTCAACCCTTTCATGTTATAGCATCTTACGCTCACTAACTTCAGCCTAACATGCTGGTGTTCTACACCATTTCCCATAAAGGGCTTCCTATGGTGCCATTTAGATGTTTGATTGGGAACTATTATCGTAGGAGAATTCATCTAGTGGAAGATGTTTGTCCCATCCTTGTTGAAGTACATAAAAATACTCTCAAAACTATTTTCCAATGTCTGAATATTTTACTGAGATTGGCCATCAATTCAAGGATGATTGGACAAAACGAAGTTCAGTTTAGTGATTATACCATGTTGATGACTTTTCCAGAACATCGAGGGGAATCTCAAATCATGATCGGATACAATAGATAGTGGTACTCCTTTCAATATTACCACCTATTTGATATATACCCTTACAAGTTGATCCAATGATATGTACACTTGAATCTTAATAAATTTGGTTTTCCGTGTAAGAATATCCACTTTCATCATTTACTTGATGGCATAGATGTGATTTTGATGTATACTCATCAATCCCCTTTCACTTGGTGCATCTTTCCACAGTTGTTTCAAAAAGGAAATTGGGTCTTCTTTCTCATATAACCTTTATCAGAAGGACCTTCATGATATTTCACATTCCTCGTTCTTGAATACAATGGGAATTAAATCATGTATTAATTTTTATTCATGATTTTTGATAGATGGTTTGGAATAATAACTATGTGTCCTTCTTGAGCTTCCCTCTGATGAGGGATCTCGTTTTGCTAGTCATCACATTGTCATTCAAATTAGTGGTTAACTTGATTCATTCTATTACAGTCCATTGGCTAGAATTGTTTTTAGGAGTATCACATAAGGGTGAAACCGGTGACATTAAAGGGATAAATTATAAATTACACCTACCTCCTTAAATTATGTGTTTAGAGACCTTAGTCTATGTTATTCAGGATCTATATTCTAACATATATTCTTATGGTATATTTCTTTGATCCTATGATTGTGGTTCGTAATGAGCTTCTGAAATTACCAAATCATATCTCATGAGAGCTTCAAACAAGAGTGTAGAAAGGCCCATTTTCGTGCACTAGTTCCCATTCGAGTCTAGCTCAATGCAGTGCTTTTAGGATTTACTCTTAGATACATTTATGCTAGATCCACCTCTACATTTTTGTATCCATACATGGATTTATTTGTTGGACAAACCACTTACTCTATACTTACCAAAACTTAGGGGTGTGTTCTTATACTTAGTCTCATTACTAATGTTTTTACTAATGTACTCTAGTTCTAATCTCTAAAAATAACTAGAACATCATATTATAGAAACTAGAGTGACACTAGAATTTTACATATGACATTACATGATTTTATGCATAATTTTACATAATATTAGAAGCCAAGGATCCTAAATTTTAATGACTATGAAGAATAGGTACATAGGACTGAAAACATGGAACTAAATAAACACTTTTATATTTAATCTTCATAGAGGGATCCTAACTTACATTGTTCTGATACATATTCATAGGAGAATCTAAGGATAACATGATAAAATTGATGAGATTAAAATAATATTAGGGGAGTATAAATAATAATAAATATTTTTCACATGGGTCTGAAGGAAATAGACAATTATAAAAAAGAATGGAACATATGGAATCATAAAATATAAACCTAGGATCATATAAAAAAATCAAAGTAATGTGGAATAAACATAAAATATGAAAATTATTATGATTCAAGGATAACCACCAAGACCGTTTCACATGGTATCACAAGTCATGGCTAACTTCCATGATCGTCGCACATGGTAGCACCAGCCAAGACAAACTAACAAAATTATCACACATAATGTCTCATGAGACTCAAATTTACCCAATTCCTTGGAGATATATCTGACCACACCCATATAAACATTTTCATGAATATGTTTTCCACATAAATAATCATACATAAACATAAGGGTACCCATGGAAAGAAATAAGTATCACAATAATTTAATAAAGAATAATAAATGGGTGCATCATAAAAGTGTCCATTAATGAAAGGAATTAAATCATACATGGATATTAATAAAGTAAAAAGTAATATATGATGATAAGTAATGTCAAAAATAAGTGACAAATTGTAAAAAAAATTCTTTAAATAAATTTAAAATTAATCCATTTTAGTGCGATTTAAAGGAAAATACAAAAAAAAAATTAAAATAGAAAACGGAATAATATTTTATACAAATACAGATGTGTAAAAATCTGATATTTATAATAAAATACTGATTTTATAAATATTATGTTGTATTAAGATAAAATAAATGGTGCACTTGAAATCGGGTAAGAATTAAAGAAATTCCTTTAAAACAGGTTTCTCATCGGGAAGTATTGAAGAGGAAATCACTTAAAAAATGTATATCCCCCAAAAGATAATGATGAATGGTCATTGATAAATAAATTTTTTACATTAACATGGAATTTAAAATATTCACATAAATATATAAGATAACTTCATTTTTTCAGAAAGAAAGATAAGGAAACCCGACGGAATAAAGGAGGTTCAGGTAGAATTCCATATGAATTATTGGCATGATATCGGGTTTACTTATGATGGATTAATGAGACAGAAAATGGGTCTATCATCACTTATACATCATGAGGGAGTTATTTGAGATGTGCTACATCATACCCATTCATTAGGTATTACACATAAAATGTCATGACATAGAGGAAATTGTTGAGTAAAAGTGATATGGAGAGGACCCCTTACCTTAAGTCGAATGGTGTTCTTCCCTTGATATTAATGACCAGAATAATAAAATTAGGTTTATTAATTAATAATTATAGAACCTATTATATATGTAAAAAATTTAGTTTATACTTTTTATGTTAATTCATGATGTTTTTGATGGGTTAAGTGGTTCAATTTCATTGTTTGGGTCCATTTGTTTTCTTGGTCTTTACAATCTGTTTTCTTATTTTCATGAACAAAGAATCATGTAAAATGGGGATAGTTGTAAAAAATTAGATTTATATTTAATTATAGAATATCCAAAAGTTTACATGGTTGAAAATTAAATTTTGTTACTTTTATTGAAGTTGAATCATTATATAAAACTTTTCTGATAAACACTTGGATTAATTTGGTGGTTTTATCATAATTTACTTGTTTTGTATTATTATTTTACATAATGTGTAAAAAAGGATTCCAGAACATCAAAAAATATAAACAAAATATATTATGAACTAGTTCAACAATTAAAATGGATTCATGACCAGTGTATAATATGGTAAATCATATTTAAAACCCATTTTCCTTGATTGTGATAAATCAAAACATATCAAATGATGTTTACTTTGTAGAATAAAATGATGGGGGAGAGATTATGATAAAATATTACATTAGAATAATATAATTAATGTAAATTTATGTTACTGGAGTTATCATACCATTTGGGTGAAGGGAAGTGAGGAAATAATCAAGAAAAGAATAGAACATGAATGAAAATTAAATAATCTGAAAGAGGAATTTACCTCTTAGGTTCATCTCCTTAGATAGCCTCTTAAGGTGAGGGAATTAGGTATATTGATGACACCAAGGGATTTAAGACATGGGTGAGGATCTTGGGAAGTGATTTTGGTAGAAATCATTCCATGAACAAGTCTTTAGAGGAGTAAAGAGAAGAAGGGAGTGTGGGTGGTTTTTATAATGGAGGGGAGGATGGTTTTTTCTAACATTTATTTCATTAGTTTATTAATTTCCCTCAAAACTAGAAATAATTTTTATTGTGTTACCAAAATTAGTAATAAGTGAATGTGATTTCGAGATTTTGGTGATTACATCAATTAGGATGTTAATAATAGTGGTTTTAAATTATAATACATTAATTCGGTAAATTAATGTATTTTACTATTCACCAAAATTTCATGTATTTTGGAAAAATCCAAAAACTTCACCCAAAACATTTTTGGAAGTGTAGAACCCAAAAATGAAAGTCTTTTACCAGAAATAATTTACAAAATATGATTAATTTATTTTTTAATTAAAATCAAATTTACTTGAAAAATATAGATTTTAATACAATATCTAATTTTATATTACATTCAAAAATTACATAAGGTCTTATAAAATTACCTTAAAAACATAAGACAAATATTTTTTAATTTATTAACACTTTTTAAGAAAACATATTTTATTTTAAATTAATTAATAAATTTTAATTAAAAATTAATGACGTACAAAAAATACGAATACTTTTACTATGCTCCTATTATCACTTATAATATGCCTAAATTTTATTTATTCATTCAACGATGAGGTTACTATTATTTTGTATGATGTACTATTCATAAGGGTTATATTACTATTCATATGGGTAGGATAGTATTCATAAGTGTATGTTACTATTCACCCAAAAAAAATTTGTCTTCTCATATTCCAAAGATCTTACTGATTAAAACAATGTATGATAGATTTTTTAAATTTTAAACACAAAAGAGTCAAAATTATATCTAAAGTTCACATAGTACATAGTAGTTCAATGTTTTGTGATTTCATGTGATTATATGATATATTTATAAGAAATAAATTTATTGTGATTAATCATTATGTTGTTATAATCACATCATATGCAGACAACTAGTTTGGGGAAGAAATGTTATCTATGAACCAAGAGGAAAGAAGAATACAGGACCCCAGATTTATAAAAAGTCTGATCCTATATCAACCAAATGGGAAATGATTTCAAGAAAAGTAATGTTAGGTTGTTGCTAAGACCATATGGTTGGATTATTCCAAATCTCCTGGAGCATTTGGATATTATGATAAAATTAATATCCTATGAAACAACATTAGAAACTCCTAATCATTCCATTCAACTTGAAATATGTCAAATAAGACGTAAGAGGGGTGAAACTGGAAAAATTGGGGGAGATTGAGAAAAACTGATAATTTGGAAAACTGTAAGAAGTGACTCACCATTGGGTGAGTCACCAGTGTCACCATTTGGTGAGACAACATTTATTGTTAGCATTTAGTGAGCCAATGTTCGGTGTCACTGTTCGGTGAGCCACCATTCGGTGAGCCACAGTTCGGTGTCACCATTCGGTGAGACACCAATTCATGGAACTATTTGGTGATCCACTATTCTGTGCCACCATTCGGTGCCATCGTTCGTTGAGACACCATTTGATGACATAATTTAGTGATTCACCATTTACGGATCCATGGTTTGGTGATCTACTATTTGGTGATCCACCGTTTGGTGGCCCAACTTTTTGTGATCCACCTTTTAGTGCTCCATTATTCAGTGATCCAATGTCCAGTGAGCCACTATTTGGTGTCACCGTTCGGTGATCCACTATTTAGAAAACTATATTTTCATAAAACTCATGAATTAAGGCACTTTTACCTCCCAAAACACATGAAACACTAGATTTTCACATTGGAATGGCCCAGAGGGGTCTGGTTCATTACATAGTCAATATTGAATCCATTAAATTTTTAAAAAAGGTCGTTTATTTTAAAATTTCAAACAAGAACAGATTTTACCCTCATCATGCCCATTATTTTAATTAATGTTTACTTTACATATTTACATGTTTTATTAAAATTAAAATGATTTTAACAATATTTTGTGATGTTTTAGTTTTTAAAAATGGATTCTAAAGTAAAAAATTGTATTTAACTCATGGATATTTAAATAATATATTAATGGTATTAAAATTATAAAAAATCAACAACAATTGATGTTACATACACTCTAGTGGGGATATGTGGTATTGAAACCATCGTTAATATTTCTCTTTATGATATGGAGATTGAAATGTAAGCAATTTCTTTTCCATGGGTGAATCAAGATGTTGAAGAAGAATGATTATTTTTATCATAAAACGTTAATGATTATAAATTATTTATCCATGAACATGGACATTATTGATGACCATAGGTAATCTAGACACAATTTATATATTGGGTTCACATAGATAACACTGGGTGATGCCAGTGTGGATTATATGATGGGTACACCTAGATATTGATGGGTGATCGAGATATGCGTTGTACAATGGGTGTTTCCCAGTATCATCAGGTTACCCTAATATATCTTATATGAAGGCTATTCCCATATAATGCTATTTGATAATGATATATATTATACGATGGGTGCACCCAAATAGAGATCCAATGCATTAGGTATTTTTTAATGACATTAGGGGAATTAATGATGGAGTAACAAATTTGTATCTCCTATGTATTTAAATGGTATGTAATTATGTATGACATGGTTTAAAAATGGATTATGATGATGTTGTTCCAATATGATAACATGTTTTTATTATGGTTCTATGCAATTTTAATGATTCATTTTATCAATATTGATATCTTATGGGTCAATATTATTTATTATAACAACTCATTCCTTTGGAAAAGATTTATTCCATTATTTAATTTTTGAAGATCCATGTATTTTTGGGTATTAGTATTATTATGTTGTGATAATGCACTTTGATTGTGTCATCATACCCATGTTCTCTTCTTATTCTCACTGATGACATCCAATCATTAATTATTATTCTTATCCATACTTATAAATTATACCCACACTTCATCTGTTTCATTTTCTTAGGTTATAATGATTGATGTTGAGATAATTAGGTTGATTATGGCTTCATATGGATAATGATTATGACTTATTGGGAAATAAAAAAAGACGGGTAAATTGTGATAAATTATATTTTAAAACATGCATATTTTAATGTAATACTTTGTCTTAATTCTCTAAAACACTAAACAAAAATTTCCACTAATTATTTATGTAATATAATATTTATTTTTTGGTAATGTAAGTTTTATATTATGAAAATAGGGTCACCTTAATCAGTATTGATGATAGAAATGTAATGTTTATAATTTCCATATCAGATCTAGGAGTGTGGGATCAAGTCTTTTATAAGTATATATTACTTTATTTGAATAATCTAATTCAAATTATGTGATTAATTTAAAAATATTCAATTTATATTGGTGAAAATATTTATTTTTAATATAAGTATGTATGACAAAATGAAAAATAATTTTTATATAAATTTCATATTAAGTTGAAAACGAATTGAAAAAATCAGTTGTTGATTGAATCACATTGAATTTTATTAGTTTATGAATAAATGTAGAACAATTATTTAACTTTAAAACCAATGAAAAATCAAATGAAACTATTTGAATAATTAATTAACTAAATAATACTAAATTATTTTTTTATTAATATAAATTATAATTTTTGTTTTAAAAAATTCAATAATAGATTTTTAAATTCTAATTATAAATTTTAAATGATTTATATTAGTATATAAAATAATTACTTTCTTGAAAAATATTTCATTTATTTTTATATCATTATTATATAATGATTATTTCATTAATATTTCAGTACTTTTTTAATGTTTATTATTTTAATAGTCAACTTAAAATCATCAATTTTATAAAAAATTATGAAGTTGAACTTAATATAATTTTTTTATTAAGAATTCAATTATTAAATTTATTTTAGAAAAATAAAATTTTAAAATACATAATTTTATCTTGTGAAGAAATTATAAATTATAAAGTAAAACTGATTTTATAGGAAAAATACCATTAAACATCACATGTTATTAATATAGTTTCATATGATTTTATAATTAAGTGAATGAAAATATAGTTTTTTAATACATTGAAATATTACATGATATAAAAATAATATTTCCAATATGATAAATTAAATTTATTTAGATAGTTTACAAAACACTTTTTAATAATCGTTCTTTTGAGAAATAAATTTTATAAAGAAAATAAAATTAATTATTTATCATTTAAATGTAGTAAATTTTAATCATTTTCGATCTCTTTACACACGAATTTTTATTCAAGTTCATTTGTTAATAATTTTTGTCTCATATGTATCAGCTCATTTCAGTTCAATGATAAATTTTAAATAATCTATTTATCAAAATATTTATTAGGGAAATAATTCTATATAGAAATATAATATTGTTACATAGAATTTTAGTGTATATAAATTTCATAAAATTTAATTTTCGTCCATAAATCATTACTTCCTCATCAAATTACTTAATATGTATTTTCTATCCCTTAATCAACTCATTTATAAATACTATAATAATATTTTACCATTTCTTAAACCCTCTTTTTCCCATACACTTAATAAATAAAATTACTTCTCTATCCCTTATTAATAATAATTAAAAATTATATTCAAATTTTTTGGTCGTAACTCATCTCAATGTAATAAGTTAGGAATAAATAATTTTTTTTCCAAATGATCATTATTAGTTTAAAATAATAGTGGTTATTAGATATTAAATCTATCCATAAATATATTATGCATGTGATACTTTTTATTAAATTTATACTTCATGATGATTCTCTACTCAAATCACAACAAATGGATTAAAAAAATCAAGGGAAGGAAGGACTAATCTCACATAGTGTGTATATACCACTTTTTATCAATGATAATATTGATAATATTAATGTGTAAAGTCTCAAAAATATTCTATAATAATTTTTGATAATGGGTTTCACATCCATTCAATGTATCATATTCTCATAAGACATAGTTAGGTTTGTCTTTTTGGAGAATATCTTACTCTTTCTACATCGAATGACAAAATTGTCACTTGAATGTTCCTTCAACCACCTTCTCCTTCCTGAAATTATATTATATTTTATATTTCTTTATCCATAAATTTTCCCTAGATTAATGAAAATATATTTTTCATTTGGATTATCGTATACAATAATTGATGGATACATAGAAAACCCATAAATATCATATATTTTATTTTTCATCCATGTATTTTTTGTGTCCACTTGTGATACTGTAACACAATTCCCCTCAATGGTACAAATAATCATAAAATATTATTTCTTATAATTTTAGGTAATATAAAATAAAGGAAAAGGAAACCCAATGAGGATGGTAGTGATTCCCTAGTGACCAATGATGTATGGAGAGGCCCCTCCATCAATGTAGAGGTAGGGGAAAAGAAATATTTCCTTATTGATTTCCCAGGTTTAAATTTTTTTGATTCAATCATCCGTCTAATCAAAGAAGAATCATTGGTGAATCTATCCCCAACTATGTTTATAGAAGCATCCAAACTCTACTATATATCATTGTTATCTAGGTTTAGTTATATTTTTCCACTTTTTTACCACATTATCATCTCAAATTGTGGAATGGAAATTCAACTAGTGGTTAATCATCAGGACTAAAGGCATAATATCATTCATCTCTCTAAAGGGGATGAATTGTTAAGGCTCTAGCCTAATTCTTCTAGCATCATATTCTTGATTCCTTTCTTTTTAAAAATGTAGACATCCAATTAAACAAAAAATAAAGAACCACTTTTATATCCTATTTGGTAATGGATATGACTCTTATTCTAACTATTCTAGAATAAATTAGTAATGAATCATCATAAAAACTTTTTGGGGGTGATTTACTATCTCTAATTCCCATAATTTCACATTAAAACACTTAATCATATCCTAAATTTTCATAATGTTGAATATCTCAAACATCTCACCAAATTTATATGGATTGTTAATATATGAGTTCATATATGCACGAAAAAATATTGTATTAATTAATTATAGGTTGTAATTATTTTATATTTTTTATATTTCATGTTTCAAATGGATATCTTAGAAAAACATTATTTTGAGGCCTAGAAGAAGTGGTACCTAAAATAAGGAATATTGATACATAGACTAAGTTTTACATGGAAAAATATATCATGAATGAGTAAAATAATCGGGGAGGGAAATGGATATCCTTTGATAGTTTTCTTAGTCCAAATAATTAGGAACATTAATTGGTTCAGTCATTGTAAGAAAGAGAGGATTCAACATTCAAGGATATAACATTCTCTAGAACCAATTTATTTTGTTAGAGATATTCCAAGGGTCTTCCAATTCAATAGTACGGTTGATAATATCTTTATGTAACCAGTTAAATTTCCAAGGATTACTAATATTATCAAAATAAATAGTGTTGTTTGGGTGGTACTGAATAATAAAAAGAAGAAGAAACTTGATATTTCTTCAGTTGTGATAGACACTAGAAACTTAACAGACATTGATATATATCAATTTTTATTGTCAGATATAGAATAATTCAATTATATAGTTTAGGAATAAGAAGAAACATCTGACATAGTTATATAGGAGTAGACTGTCATAAGGCATCATCAAGATATAACCTAATTGGCATGATGATGAGTATAATATATTTTTATTATTTAAATGAAAAAATTTATATAATGTGTTATTAGACTAATCATTGATATCAATGAAGAAGCACCAGTAATGAAATTAATATTCAAATTTTCCTAATATAATGATAAAGAGATCAGTATCCAAAGTTATTGATCTAAAGTTTTATGATAACAAATTCTCCAAACACTAAACATCATGTTAACTAAGAACTTCTTAATCTAGAAGAGCATCTGTCTAAATAATTTAAATATATTATGTATCCAAAAACCTCTAAGAGAAAAGATATTCATTAACGGGGAATTGGTGAATTTTCCATCCCTACCCACTTCTTTGTAATAAATAAATGGGAATATGAAAATTTTATAATTGTTTTAGAGAAATAACATAAATTTTTAGAGTTTGAAACTATTTATATTTCACTAGAGGATGATCTCAAATAGAAGGGATAATTTTTCCCATGTGTCCTCATGGATGAATATAATAAATAATATGACTTTCAGCTATATGGTTAGATTTTAAAATTTGATAATGAAGGAGGATCCATTGATGAATACCTTATGCTTTTGGAATTCCTAACTTTAATGATAAATGGAAATATATTCATATATTCTAATCTTGATCTTAAGGATCTATCATGGGAATTTTTAAATTTCCCAAATGGATCATTATTTATACATGTTTATGTTTTTTATTTTTTGGTTTCCTTTGGGATGGAACATGTGAGGGTTCCCACTTTACCTAAAATAGTTATTTTTTATAATCAATAAAAAATAGATTCAAATAGATTTATTATTGTGATTACATGCTTAACATATTTCACTAATTATATATTATCCATAAAATGTGGAATTATAATAATCAACATGACCAACCTAGTTATAATTTTTTAATTCTCATAATATATATCCTCATTTTCATAAATTAGATCATAAATGAATGTATTTATTGATATACCTCATAATACTTTATTCTCACTATAACCATTACTATTTAGTAATAAATTAATATCTTGTGGAATGTGTGACCTAGATGACAATATATATCCTTAATAAATTCAAATACAACAGAGTACTCATTAATTTCTAAAAATCATTCTTATTCACAACATTTAAATAATTATCCAAACTCAATTTTATACTGTCTAAATTATTGTAGAAATTTCTCTGAATAATTCTATACTTAATTTCTTTAACATCTCATTGGTAAACATTTATTGGTAGATGATTCCATGTTCAGCGATATTAGTAATTAACTGTCTTAAGAATAAATTCATCTCACCAAGTAACATAATCTCAAACACATTCTGCAGTTTTTTTTTGGAAAGAAAAATCATAAAACAATGTATCTTTCTAACTATAAATGATGATATCATAAACATATACAATTTAAATGTGTTATGTAGTGTTTTTATTCTCACATAAAAGTTATTTTACACTTTATCTTTTGTGAATTTCATTCATTTAGACAATCAAAAAGATAAATGTACCAAGATCTTCATGGTTACTGAAACAAGTATAGATCCCTTTTCATCATCTATATATTTATTCCATATTTATCAAGGGAAATCCCAAAAGTTTCTCAATGCACAAATCCTCATTTAACGTACTATTTAATAATGTAGAATTGAAATCAATTTTAATTAATTTTTTTTTATTCAATGGTAAGAGACAACTCAATAATCTCTACAGTTTCTTTGGAGAAAAATATCAACAAAATAAATTCCATAAAATTGGAAATATCACTTATATACCAATGAGGATTTATTTCTCACAAACACAACATTTTAATTTTCCGTTTTTATAAAAACATAGTTCAAGGATATGATGTCATTATATTATATCTTGGTATAATATATAATGTTTGATATAATTCAATATATTATTTTTTTATTCATTCATGGTTTCAATACATTCCTTATTCTATAAGGCTTCATCAAAATATTTGGTTTTATCCTTAGAAATAAAACTATTATAACTAGTTATTCCAATTTTTAATCTTACATAAAGCCCTTATTATTTATTCCCAGTGATGATTCCTCATTCAACCTATCTTCAAAGTTTAAAATTTTCTTCATTAGTATATAAATTCTTATCATCATGATTATAATATGTAAAATATTCCTCAACATCTTGCATGTCTACATTATATTCAATATACATTGTAGGTTCAGTAGTGATTTCTGCAGTTTGATCTTAATTTTTGATGGATTTTAAAAATCTCATCATCATTATTCATGATTTTAACATCATTACATTCAATAATATTGATAAAATACTTCTTATGGAAATGATAAGATCTTTTTTTTTATTTTATAAAAATATTTAATCTTGATATTTATCAAAAAAAATTCCACGACCATTTATATTCCTCTATTAAGGAATAGACACTCAAACACTATGATGTTCTTAAAATTTGGTGTGTTCTTAAAAAAAATATATATTAATATAATAATTAAATCTCAATATACTCCCATTGTGAATTATTTTATTAGTAATAATATATTACATCTAGAAATACAATTAATTTCCATTTTGAATAATATGGTTCTATCCATATAAAAAGGATCCTATTATACAATTATAAAAATTCCTTTATTAGTGTGTTTGGTGAAATTAACTTATTCCTTATTCAATTTTTGTTGATATTTTCATTTACATATTTGTTTACATACTAACTTATATTATCGTATATTAAAATTCTAAAATAATAACATGTTTGTTTCTAATGTTGTCTTCAAAATCATTTAAATAGGCTAAAAAATATTTATTTTTATATAAAAACCTAATGAAATTAATTCTTATAAAATATTTAATGAGTATGATGAAATTCATATCTCATTTGGTTGAATTCATACACATAGGCGTACAAAATTCCATGTTGAAAAACTCTAACATCCATTGATCTTTAATATAAACCCGTTTCTAGTTTCTGATAAACATTTTACCTTTTAACATGTTTTGTAGATTGTGGTTGTGCCTATTATCCAAGGAGAAACATATCTCATATTGTCCTCATTAACCAAACTCTTTAGGCCATTTTATCTATGTAGACTATTTATTCATTACCATAAATATTTTTTTTAACAACTCAAAAATTTCATGGTCAATGTATCAAGAAATAATTTGTAATCATCATATTTTGGGTTTTTATTCTTGAGAACAATGACTCATAATTTTATTATAAGGGTTGTATGAAGTAAAATGTTGTTTTTAGATGTGTTTACTGGATATGGTGGTTTCTAATGTTTTTAGGATGGTGAAATTGAAAGATTGGGTGTTTGGGATGCTAAAATAGTGTAGTAGCATCCCATTCACAACATAAATATCCATTCACATCCTAAATTCTTGAGTAAAGGGGGAGGGGACCATCATCCAGGGTGGTTAATTGTTTGAACAATAGGTTTACCTCCAAATAAGTTCTTTCCAATTTTTAGAAAAATTAAAAGAGGTTAATTCTCACCATTATATGGGTTAATGTTTTGAATGTGGTTAGGTTTATTCAACCGTTATCCCCCCATTTTATCCGTGGTATGTTATTGGGGGTGTTTTGGGTAGAATTGTTTGGAAATTATGTTTAGGAATCTCTATTCACTAAACTCGGTTTTTCATTTTGTTGAAACCAACTAATTATTCTGGATTTTAGTTATGGTTTTGGTGGATATTCCACTTTAGAATAGTGGAATTATCTTTAATAGAATCCTTTATCATATGTTGTAGCTAGAGGGACTAGATAAAATGTTTCCATACCATTTTTTGTGGTTTCAATGAAGGTATATCTCCCCATGAATTTATTTACAATTCTTTTAAAAATCATATAAAATTTCTAGTGAACCAGGTGTTAGATGCTATATATTTTGGATGGGATGGTATTTTCGGTGTTCTATGATCCTTCTATAAGTGTTAAATCATAGTTTTAGTGTGATGGATATTCTCATATCACATGTTCTTGTACAAGTTTTAATGATTCAAAAACACTCTTTTATGAGGTAATATAGAGGATATTATGGTTGGTTACTCCTTGAAGGTGGTAGTTTTTCCCATTATTATAAATCTATATGTTTGTTTTTCATGATTGATGGAATTATTAAAAATCCATTGGATGGGTACATTGTTAGGAACCAAGAGTATTTTAGTAGATGATATGGGACTAAATTTAACATCTAATTATTTTAGTGAGTGTTTTTTAGAATATTGCTAAGTTTGTATTTATCAGTGGCTATATTTCCAACGTGTGAGGGTCCTAGTGGAAATCACATGAGGACATGGATAGATCATAGAATGTGAGATGTGACATTGGGTAGCCCATGGTGTTTTCCCTAGGGATATTTGGGTAGTTTTGTGAGGATTCGACCTAGTGATAATAAGGTTGATGTTCATACATCTCAACTATGATGGGAGACACCCTCATGATGGTAGTTAAGGAACAATGTGATTTGTGAGTGGGAGTAGTCCAATGGGATAAGATGTAGTATATAGATATATATTACCTCAAGGTGTTAGGCTATGATATCTCCCCTAGGTGTGATCATATATAACCTCAGTATGGGGTAATACTATTTCTTGGTAAATAACATCAGGAAGTTAAGGGACTTGTGGTGGAATGACTTAGGATTTTCCTTGTGTTGTGGGATAACGAGTGTTCTAGGGTTTTGATGATTTCTAAAAATACGTAATGGTATAAAAATTGATGATCCTATGGTTTTTGATTTCATAGACGGCTGATGAGCACAAGATTGTATTAATCAGAAGATATAATTAACGGTGTGGAGGACCTAGTGGTTACCCTATCAAGAGAGATGATAAAATATGTAATGAGAGGATATGTATTGAGCTACAAGAAACATTGTAATAGATTTTGATATATGTAATTTACAATAGTATATACCATTATTGCATGTTCTCATTATGACTTTACTTTAACATCTTGTGTATATGAGAATTATTTGACCACGCTATTGTGCCCAAGAATGGGCCGGAATTCGTTTGACCTCTCCAAAGTGCACGTGAATGTAACAGTGTGATTGTGAGTTCTAAAAAGGATGAATGGGTTGGTAAATTTTATTATAACCTCCTTAGAGTATACAAATATGGGATGGTGATATTTTTAACTACCTTGAATTTGCGGGGATGGTTCTTCTTGGATAATTCACTTTTTTGTGGCAGGCTTGGTTATAGGACTACCTTGGGGGCTATGCCATTTTCATAAATTGGAGCATTCCTTGAGTGGGATTGGTCATGTAACTACATATAGTTGTATATCTAAAAATTCAATATGAGTCATGAATGATAGACTCTTTAGTGAGTAATGATAATGTGGGTTGAGATACAAGTGTATGACCACACCCCATGTCATAGAGTAATGAGTTGATATTTGGATGATTCAATACACTGTGTCCTTTAGAATGGGATATAAATCAGTTCTGATGGCATGATGATGTAAGGAGGTGGATCTTGTATGGAACCAAATAAGGTATGATCAATTTTCATAGTGACACAATTTGCACATGGTGACCTTATGTGTAAGGAGTTGTGGTGGCTTTATTAGCACATGATGTCCATGTTGCTTGTGTGATATCATTATTTTTATTCATGAATACACATATATAAAGTATTCTAGGGTTACATGGTGATCCCTTTTTGATATATATTTTCGACACCCTATAAAGGCACTCTAATACCTTATGTTTTTATGAATTGTTTTTCAAATAATTATAATTTCTTCAATATCATTCATTTCATGAAACAATGTGTTTTAAGGATCATCAATATACTATTATATTTTAATCTAAACATTAACATCACATAACCATTAAAAGTTTGGAATGAATAATAATATAAAATTAAATATTAATTATAATGCTTTTATATAATAAATATATACTGATAAAAATGTACAAAATTTTCATTATATCCTTTACACGTTTCGAAAATAAAATTTTCTAATTTTTTTTCTATTTATTTTATTGAAAAAAAATAAATGAATTCTTTTGACATTAAAATTTTTATTTGAAAGAATAAAAATAATTTTTTGAATATACAGGTCAAAACATTATTTTAATGATTTTGTTTAATTTTCATACATGATGATTTTTAATGAATAATAAGAGAAACAATTTTTTTAATAAAATTGCCTTTTCTTTTAATGAGGTTAAAATATAGATTTTATAAGATTGTTTGAAAAGTAAAATTAGTTTAGTTTTATATTTATTAATCTTACACTACTATAAAACTAGGCTACAGCCACAGACCTATAGCCATAGTTTTTCAAAATCACAGAAATATGTATTTATACTAAGGGTGTATCCACATTTTTGTATAAAACCATGGCTATATGGTATTTTTTATGAAGCCTATCACCATGGTTCAGTTAATATGTGGATCTATAAACATAAGTATATAAAATTGTGGCTACATAGTAAATATTCCAAAGATATAGCCTCAGTTTTTGTAAAACTATGTCCTTAGTGTCTTTATTCCAGGGGTTATAGCCACAATTTGTGTAAAACTGTGCCTATAGAGTTCTTTTCGGGAATTATAGCCATGGGTAATGTAAAACCATGTAAATATAGTATTAATCCATATTATATAGATAAATTTTGTGTAAAAATATGGCTATATTGTTTTTAGGGTTATATAAATGGTTTTCTTAAATCGATGGTATATAATATTTTTTTTATTTTCTATAGCCACCGTTTCTCATACACGTGGGTATAGGTCTACCACCCTTAGGCATGAAACAAATTAACCAAAAAAATTGAGGTAAGGGATATATCCATGGTTTATATAATATTTTCATGGTTTAATGTTATATATATAACAATATATATAGACACAAACAAAATCTTCCATGGTGTAGTTGTTATGTGGATGGTGCACATAGCAGATGTAAAAAAGATCAAATAATACTGGGCACATATTATTTTTAGGCTATATCCATGATTTATTTGGTCTATCTCCATGCTTCTTAATCATTTCTATTTCTTTGTTTCCATTGTGGGAAATCGCGACTATAAACCAACTGCCACGACAGACAGCTATAGGAGTTATTTCCATAGTTTGGAAAGTTGGGAAAATATCTCTATTCCCATAGTGTAAAATAATGGAAACATGTATATAGAACCGTGGCTATAGAAATTTTTTTAAATATTTTATTTAGATCATTGAAATCAATTTTATATTTTATTTCTATATTAAATATTTCCATACATATGAAAATATTATCTTTTGAAAATTACATTTTCATTATGTCAATGGGTTTAATTTTGAATTAAAATTTTCATCTTCTATGAATATAATATGGGAAAATGGATTCAATATTAATAATATTAATAAAATTTATATGATAGAGTATCAATATTTTATTATCGTAATGAATAGTGAAAACATTTAAAATTAATTATTACGGTTAAGGTTATAACAATTTTACCGAGGGTCTAACTAAAACGTTACGGGGTAAGATGACCTATAAAATTTTCCACATCCCATTATATGACCATATTTTGATCTATATCATCTAAGATTTATTAATGATCCTTTTTAATCGATTATTCTAGTGAAAAATGTGGGAATAAATTATTTATTTAAAAATTTCAATGTTTTTCCTCTCTACTAATTATAATATTGAACCCACTCTCATCTCCTATTCAAACTTCCCAAAAAATTTATTTCATCCCATAAATACCCATATATAATACTTAAATCTATCCAAATATCATATTGGAATTAGTTTTCTTAGGAAACTCTATACCGAATTATTTTGGTATAATCAAAAATTGTTTCTTAAAAGAAGAGGTAAAATTCATAAACTTTTTTTCATTATATTTCATTCTCTAACTCCTTATATTATTATTAAAAAAAATTACATAAAAAATTAAATATCACCAATATTTTTCTATATTATTATGATAATTTAACGGCCTAAATATATCTTCTCTTTTGTCAAATGAGAAATGTAACTGTCGATCACGTGTACAGTAGATTACTTCCTCATTAAGCCATGAAAGTTTTTTCCATTAATCGCCACTGATGGATGGATATAATGATTGATATTTCATATTTAGATAATATTTTATATTTAAATAAACTTATATAATTATAATTTCACATATACTTTTTTACTTTTCTTTTTAGGTGAATTCTCTAATGTCGCTCGTGTGTATGGTGGACTACCACCTCATGAAGCGATGTGAATCATTTATCACTTTTAAATTACATAGATGTTATTAAAGATAAATCTAATGAATATGGTTAATATATATGGCCTTAAAATTATTTTTAATTTTTATTTATAATTTATCATTCCTTTAATACATTCTTTGATTACATTGAAATAACGTTTATACGTACGTATGACCTACCATCTCTATAAATGGGGTAATTATTCTTTTCTATCTATAAATTTATGGATAAATATAATTATGTATATAATTATTATATATAATAGTTATACCATGATTAACATTCTTGATATTATGTAACCATAATAAAAGTACACAGTTCAGAACGACTAGTCCAAAAAATACATGAAATATGAAGTAGGTATCACACAAAATAGTTATTTTAATAAAGTATTATAAATTAATGGGTGATAAAAGGTTATAAGTGAATTATATATGGTATTATATATATTATATTTATAATAGACATATATTTATTATAGAGTATACACCAACTTATATGATGGATGTCAAGCCTAAGTTAGTCGATTTTTTTCTCACATTAGTTTTTCTGGGACACATGCCTTATACATAATTTGTTTCATTTATGTGTTTTATATACATACCATGATTTTATTTTATGTTCCATATAAAGATATTTATTGGTAATATATATATATCCATCAAATTTTCTAACTATAATGGGGATTACGATATAAAAGAAACCAAAACGTTAAAGGTTTAATATTAAAATCTAGTTGTAAATAGGGATCGTATAAAGTATAATTTCGATGAAATGTTATTATGATATAACTTTATATAAACTCACAAATTTTTTTATCAATTGTTTATTTTATAAATACAATTTCCCCTTTATTTCCTCCAATTTTTTTTACTCAAGGATCCAAATTATGTTTTTAAGGAAACTCGACATTAATCTTATCTTTATACAAAATCCATGTTCATTCCTTATGCATGTTTACAAAAAAATTTAAGGAATATTTTTATTATTATTAAATGATTAGGAATATAAATTTTTACTATCTTTTAATATTTTAAAATAATTCTTTTAGATGAATTTTTCTGTCATTTTCTGATAAAGGTAATTTGGAATTTTGTTGAAAATTTGAATGGAATATATTTTTTAGAATTTATGTAATGAATGGTAGTTTCTACCATCCTGACCACTAAATTTATTTATTATTTTATTATAAATTTAAAATAATAATTTATTTTAAAATGATTATCATAATGTTTTGTTAAATTCAGGTATTAAAATTTTTATTTTCAAAGGGGAGTGGTTTTTTCTAAAGAAATGTTTGATGTGATGTCATCAAAGTCATGTTCCATATATAGTGACATTCTTTGTTGTTAATAAATATTAACTAGGGATATAATAAAATAGTAGTTTATTTATTTTTTCCTTAGATGGTTTGTGTTTATGTTGAAAATATATTTACGAGATGCATTAATTTCCCATGGGATATGATCTGATCAAATGTTTTATGGAACCCATTAATTTTTTTTTATAAGATGAATATTTTATGAAACCAATTTTTTTTCTGGGGTTCTGATATGAATAATTTTTTAAGAAACCACATAATTTTTTAGGGTTTTTATATGAGTAATGTTTTATAAAACCCATTTAGTTTCATGAAATCAAATATGATGAAGGTTTTATTATCTCGTGAAAAGCCTATGTATAGTTTCCATTATGTGATGTTGACCATGTTATATCAAAAGATAGGTGAAACTTATATCTCCATCCAATGACCGGGTTAAATTTTTTATCTCATGAGATAATGATTGGAAACAAGACAATGATATAGATCCTCTATAGAATATATGATGATTTACAGGATCCACTATGGGAAATATTTTATGATACCTAATCTATTAAGAAATAGGAAATTGGAATTGATTCCAAATCAATTATAATTTAACGGCCTTATATATTTAATTTGACATTAATAATGGCCTATATAGTTATTATTCTTCCACAATTATATTAAATGACCTTCTAGGTCATGAATTATTTTTGATGATTTTCCACTATTATGGTTCATGTATTTTTAAATAATACTGTGTTTTACCGAGGCTCATTATTATTATCAATGACACATTAGGTGTAAATAATTTATTTATGTTCATAATAATCCACCGTTATGTTTATATTTATATTTCATATGATAATTGAGTGATATCATCCATGTTTATTCTTACTAAGCCTATAAGATCAACCTTTCATATATTTTCTTTCCATTGCATGTGAAGAAATGTTTTATGTAGTGAATATATATAAAGAGTAATAAATGGTATTACCTTTATTGGATATGTTGAATATAATTTATGGAATATTAATATTGCTTAACTATTACTTAAATACATGAAAAAATAATGGTCATCAGGGGAGTATGAGAAATTTCTTGAGTAATCATCTATTAATTTGTAATATTAATGTGTAAAAAACCTGGTTCATTTTTTTTGGTATTTGAGATAACATTTAGTTATAATTTGGAAACTCAAATGAGAAAATGTTATCTAGATCCATTTTTATATGTGTAAAGATTTGTTTGTAGATTTGTATAATAATATATATAAGGATAAGTCAAGGTAAATAGAAATTTTCAGAAATTCTAATGAAGGATGGAGCCAGTGTTTTATGATCTATTACATAGACATATAAATTCTAAAAGTTGATGTGGTTATGTATTAGTTGTACCTATGGGTAAAAAATCTAAAATTTTTACATTGATATAGACTTGATCATCACATGATTTATGAAAATGGGCCTTTTTGTATACTCATTTTGGCACTAATAGGGGATATGCTTTGGAAATTTACAAAACTTATGAACCATCATGAAAGATTTATGTAATGACCATGAATTTTTTATGTTAATAATATGGTTTCATTGATTAAAAATAATGTGAAATTATTTGAGACATCCTATAAATGATTTTTATTTGTATATTAAGTTATTTTTCTATATGATTAGTGGTAATCACATAATTATTTTTTTAGTTAATGGCTGGAACCATAAGGAATATTGTTTACAATGACTGTTATTGAAAATTTAGTGATTATGAGAAACAAAATTATATGATTACTAGAGTTAAAGATATTGGGATTATTCATAATCTTATATCGCATAATATTATTAATAACAATAACAATGGGGATCTTTCTAATTCACCAAATAAGTACAATATGAGATTTTATGAATTTTTGTGTTGTAATGAAAACAGAGTAAAACATATTTTTCTTCCTACAAGTTAATAATAGGAAAAAAACAACAATAATAATACCACAGATTATGGGGCTGGTCTTTTTTTATAGAAATTATTTTCATAGAGAAACTAATTACTATAGAATTTTATGCCCTATATGTGGGGAATATAAGTTTTATCTAAGTCAATAACCTAACCCAATAGGTAAAATCAATATTTGGGTAGGGCTTAAGTTATAGAAAATCATTCAATTAATAGTTTTGAAGTATTTTGGTTTTGGGATTAAATAATATGTTGTTTAAATATTTTTATCTATGATATTTTTATTATAATAATAATCAAAAAATTTAGGACTATGTTAATTTTAAGAGGCTATATATCTCAAAATATAATATAATTAAGCGTTATGAATGACATAATGGGTTTATGAGTTTAAGGAATATCATACGGTCAATTAGTTGGACACATATTTTTATAATTTATGTAATTTATGTTTTTTAAGATTAAGGATATTTTGAAATAAATTTATGGAAATACAACCCATTGGTTTTTTACTTGTTTTAGTGAAAAGTTATTTTTGGAAGATATACCCATCAAAACATTTTTTAAAGTCATGGACACTATGAATAGAGGGTTTTTTCATTTGTTCATAAAAATTCCCACTATATCTTCATTGATTTAATGAATCCAGTTTTCATTGACTTCCTTGATCAGTTTGTGGTTGTATCTAAAGATGATATTATTTAATATTTATAGAGAAAGGAAGTAGATATAGTTCAATTGAGGATTATATTGAATACTTTAATTAAGGATAAAATCTTTGAAAAGTTTATAATGTGTGAATATTTATATAAAACACTTAATTATTGGGATATTTAATCCGATTTTGAGGGTATTTTGGTAGATCCATCAAAGATGGAAGTTATTTGATGTTAGCCTAAACCAACCATGGTGACTGAGATCTATAGAATTTTTCATTTTGATGGATATTATTTAATATTTTTATAGAATTTATCATTGATTATTAAATAAATAACATTGGTAACAAAGAAATGATTCATATTTATTTTAATAGATTAGTATGATAATACTTTCCAAGAAATTATTATAAGGTTGGCTAGTGCACCTATCTTCATACTGCCTTATTTACAGAGAAGGTTATGTAATATAAATTGATGCATCTATAAATTTATATGGATACATTCTCAAGATGAATGAAAAGGTTATATATCACGATGTAAGATAATTGATGGTTCATAAAAATAATTACCCAAATGATGATTTAGATTAGTTGCCTATATTTCTATATTAACAATACAAAGTAATTATCATTATAGAGAAAATTGTGATAAAAATAATGATAAAAAAAATATATAATATATTCACACAAAATTATTTGAATATATTCTAAATAATATGGTTGTATCTGATTAAAATTATAAATTCTTAATACTTCTCCACCCTGGGAATAAAAAGATGCTAGGTGATACTTTGAGTTGGAAGGATCACACCAGCTTATCTATGATGATAATTAAAAAAAAATTCTTATTTTCCATATTATGGATCTAGAAATCATGAATTAAAGGGTGAAATATTATCTTTATAAAATGATTAGTTATTCATATACCTATATAAGGATTAAATACCCACATACGGAAGATAAATAGCTATTAAAGAAAATGAGAAATTTTCCTGAGTGTAACCTTGATTGGGATGAAATAATAATTTTTAGTAACCAATTTTGTTTTCCATAGACACTAAAATTGAATAAGTATATATTATAGGAGGCTTATAGTTCTTCATTATCTATTCATCCTAGAATTATAGAGATTTTAACAATTATTTCTAGTGGGATGGAATGATGATAAATATTTTATAATATATATCTCAGCTTTTGGTATGCCAACATTTAAATTAAGAGAGATATAATTATAGTTTTATTTCACAACTAATATCCATACAAGAATAAAAATAAAAAACCATTTATTTTTTAATCAGATATCCCAAAATCTTAAATGGGAATGATTCTATATTGTTTTTAGTTAATAACCATAAAATTTTGGCATACTTCATTAATATCAATGTATATTTCTCTATGGATAATATTTCTAGAATATAAATTAAGGAAGTGTTAATTTTTCATGGACTTCCACGTTATATTGTCTTTCATTGATATCATAGGTTTACATCATGAATTTTTTGAATTCTTCAATAGGCTCTAGACACATATTTCAGTTTTATAATTTTGTATCAACCTCAAATAGATGATCAGTTTGAGAGAATAACTCAATCCATGGAGAGTATATTTAGATATCAGTCAATGGATTTCAATGGTTATTTGGAACAACACCTTCCTTTGTTTGAGTATTCAAACAATAATAACTTTCACTCAATCATTCATATAGATCCTAATAACGAGATATAAAGATATATGGGAAAACCCAACACAATAGAATGAATATAGTGAAGTAACTCTATCTGGACGTACGATATCTTAAAAAGGTGTATAAAACTTTAGGGCCATTTAGTGACACATAAAGGTAGAAAAATATGGTAGAAAAGTTATGTATAAAATCACTTGTGTGATTTGGATTTTGAGTTTAGAAAAAATGTTTCTCTAAGAATATATCCATGGATGAAGGTAATGAGAGTTGTAAAAGAGGGAAAACTTACCGTCATATAAATGGTTCCCATTTAAATTCTTGATCATCTCAAAAAAAATATCCAATCAATTGGCGCTTCCACTAAACTCTCCAAATTACATGATGTATTTCATGTGTCTCTCCTAAATAAGTATATACATGATCATTAATAGGTATTGAACACAATGATAATACCCCTAGGGCATTAAATGTCTTATGAGGAATAACCAATGTAGATTCTAGATCATACAAATCATGTGTTATGAAATATTACCACTCATTGACTCGAAGTTTTCTGGTGAAACCACAAGATTGGGGAAGCTATATAGGAACATGAGGATGTATTGAGGAAGATTTAACCTCAGTTCTATGTACCAATGTTATGTAATTTAAAGGGAGAAATTAATTTTTTGTGGGTATAATGTTACACCCCATGAGTTTATGTAATATTTCTCAAATAAATTTAATTTTGCTGATATCATGTCTTATATGAAAAACTGTGATTTTTAGGAACCACAATATACTTTTAAAAATTCTATTAAAACATTAATTTTGTATCCTAGAAATTAAACATTGTGGTATGAATAGGAATAATGATATTTTAAATATTATTTATAATTTTTTTATTTAAAGTAACCATATAGATTAAAAGGTACTTACTTTTTATTAAATTTGTTATATGTTTTTTAAAATATTAAATTCTTAAAAAAGTATTATATTTCTTTTTGTGAACAAAAAATAATTTAATTTTTTCACATTTTTTGAAACATTATTTGAAAAACCAAACTTCATTTTTGATATCTACATTTACAAATTATCATTGAGTGAATGTTTTATTATTTTGGAAAAATATTGAATTTTTCATAAATAGTGACTATATAATGAATTTTATTAAACCCCCCATTTTAAATAGTTTACAAGACCACTTTTATTTTAATATTGGTTTAAATTTAAAATTAGGTCAATTATGTAATTATCAATCCAATTTATGTCTTTGAAATAAATCTTATATTCAATTTTGATATTATCACTTTCTATACATATAAATATATTCTATTTGGAAAACCCATTTTTCATCAAGTGTGCAGATTTAATTTTAAATTAAAATTTTATAATTATATTAATGGAATTATTAAAAATATATTCTATATTTTTCTTCTGAATAATTCTTATTTTATAATAAATAAAATTCAATTTTTAGTGAAAATGAATGTTAACAATAATAAATTTTAAGTACCATATTTTAGGATAAAACGAGTTATGTAGGGGTTAAACTAAAAAAGAATAGGTATATAATGACATATAAACTTTTCCAAATCATAATAGACGGCCTTATATTAAAATTATTTTATGTAAATACTGATAATTATCAAATTTAATCTCCTTTTAAATGTGAAAAACTAGGGTAAACTTTATTCTTTTTAATAACTCCATGTGTGTCCCCCTATATGTAAAATGGAACCCTCCTCTTCTATTCACACATCCAAAACTAATTTTATCATCTATTCCATTCCCAAATAACATTCATAATTTCCTAAAAAATATTTAATGTCCTCATATTGACTATAAAACCCATCTATGAAGGCTTTTGGTATAAACGAAAATTGGTTATCCGAAGAAGAGGTAATCTTAAGAAACATGTGTTTTTGTTTTATTTAAAAATAATATTACTTAAAAATGGTCTTTGAATATGAAGATATAGTAAAATAAATATCTCGAATATAATAAAATTTAATTTTTTCATTACCTGCATATATTTCCTCTTCCTTCAAATGGGAAATGAAAATGTCGATTGTGTGGATGATGGACTACCACCTTATGAATGAATGATTTTTTTCAATAATATCCTATAACAAGTGGATGTAATGATGAATTTAACATTTCTTAATTACGTATATTAAATAAATATACTTATAAATTTTAATATCACATATTCCATCTTACATTCCATTTTGGGAGAAAACGATAATGTCGCTCGTGTGTATGACGGATTGCGTCCTCACGAAGCGATGTGAATCATTTTTAACCTACACAATAATTGAAAGGTAGAATGGATAAAAATGACTAATATATAAAATAATTATTATTATTTAATATTTAATTATTATTTAAATTTTCTTCATTCAATTATTTTAGTGTATGGATTCAACATTCATTCTTACCTATAACCTTCCACCTCCTGGAATTGTCTAAATCATTTTTCTTATCTATAATTTTATAGACGAATATAATTATTATAATAATGAATATATAAGATTCCTATATCAATATTAAATGTATAGATATTATGTAACCATAACAAAAGTATATGGATGAAATCAATCAAATCAAAATAGAAATTAAAAATGAAGTAGTTATCACTCAAGATAATGATTTTAATTAATTAATATTAATGAATAGGTGATAAAAGATTTTAAGGAAAAATATATGGGATGATATATATGATAATTTTTATTTAATATATCTTTTTCAAATATATATTTATTATACAGGATGTTCCATTGTGTACGAAGACAGTGAGACCTAATGTAATGAATTTTTGTCTCACATTTTTTCTATGGGACATGTCCCTTATTTTAAAGAACAAAACTATTATTAATGAAAAATCCTCTTGATCTACTTAAATTTATTATTTTTTAAAATAATTACATAACATATGAAATTTTTTGATTTTAGGTTTTTGGATTTGAAAATACCATTATGAATTGTTACCATTGCTAATATAACTATTGACCAGTGATCACATGATTAGTCTAAATATAGGGCATTAACAAATCCAATTTACTCAGACAAAGGAAAAGATGGCCTCATCTAGTAGAATTTCTTGATACGAAGCCCCTTTCTCATAGATCAGAAAGGAGGTTGCATCACTGGGAATTTCTGTTGACTAATTCCAAGTTAAGCATTAACACGTTCAGCTTAAAAGGAACTGCCAATGGGAGAAGTGGAAGTTGATATAGATAACCACACGAGCGATGATATCTAAGCAACCCCAAGAGTCTTTCAGCATCACACACCATATCCTTAGGTCATATGTGGGTGTTATAAAATGTTATTTAATAAGACCCTAGCACTATGACTGTGTGCATTATTTTTTCATAATAAAAATACATTCATTTTATTATTGTGACTTTGTAAATAGTTTTTAAATCACAAATAGTATTTTTAAATAATATTCAATTAAGAATTATATTTTTATTAATTAATGGATTTTTTAATTAAATAATATTTTTAAAAATTTTTATTACTAAATTACATTTTATTAAATATAAATGATCATAAAAATTTTATGAATTCAATTGTAATTTGTATTAAGGTTTGGAAGCTGTTTTGGTCAAAACCCATGAATATTCAATAAATGTTGGTTTTTATGTTAAATGTAAAAATTAAAATATTAAATAAAATTATTTGGATAAAATGAATATAATTTTTGGAATCAGGATTCTTAAATTATCCAGTAGTGAATTTTTAATAATTTTCTGAGACAGTCAAATTTTTTGGTAAGAATTAAATATTTTATAAATTTATAATGTTTTTTCTGACATCATAATGACCATATAGTGATAAAATAAAATTATATTACATGGATGTTCGGACAATATATGTGTTAAAATTAAAAAATTGTGATTTTAGATTTTTTTGATAAATTTTATGGTGCCTTAGTGGACCCACCAAGACTTATAAAACATTTTAACTTTTTAAAATGGTTTCCTTTAGAGTGTGACTCACCTCCAAATTAACAAGACTAATATTTTAATATGTTCATCAATTTTAATTATGAAATAATTTTTCACTCCCCATTTTCAAAAACCATCTGTTGTTTTTTGGTTTTGATTAGATTAATTTGTAGTGTCCAAAACACAAATAATTAAGAATTCCCTCACTATTACTATATAAACCCACCGCAGATCCCCCTTATCTTCACTAAAAACCTTGGGATCATGTCACCACTCTTTACTTCCCACTCTATAATCCTACCAAGTCTCCTCATGCTCCCACGCAGCCTCTCTAAAGCCCCTCCCAAGCCTTTGGTATCACAGTTCCATGTAAGGGATTTCTTTCTCTCTAATTTTTGTCCACATTTCTTTATCTTTCTATACCCTTATTATTTCAATTACAAATATTGGGGTATGATTTATCACCTCCCCTATACTTATATCCTTATGGTTGAATTATTAGAGTCACCTTTATCTTTCATTAATTCCTCCCATGTACACAAGTTACCATGCTGAAATTCCGTAAGGGATTTCTCTCTCCTCATATAAATTCAAGAAATTATTTTGTTTTATGAATTTAAATTCTATTATATATATTGATGAGTGTTTATATTTGATCCCCTTACTGTAAATTTAATGTATATATTATGAGACACCAATTTCTCTCTCATCAACCATTTTTATGAATTCTTATGTCACTCTTTTATGCATGCGAAATTAAACCGTGGTTTTCCAAGCCAAAGTCATTGTGTAGTGAATACCATTCTCGTTTCTCTATCAATGGTATTCACCTTAATTAACATTTTATTATAGATTATATATTTTTTGTATTAATTACACATTCTATTATCGTGTAATAAATGATTAGGTTTAATGTATCCATGTTATATGATCCATGTAGCACAATTATACATGTAATGAAATGATTAAGAAGGGTGCACCCTGATAGTGCTTCAATGCATTAACTAAAGATTAATATCATGATATGTCAACTGCTATAAGAGTTTACTCATGCTCCATTTTCAATGGGTCTTGGATCAGGCAAATATCTTATTAAATGTTGATGCCTCATTTCTATGTTATGATAATCATGCTATATCATGCATTTATATTTATGTTTCTATTATGCTCCATAGATATGCATGTTTCCTAATATGTACTTTATTCTTCATGTTATTCTTTGTTTAATATCTTTCTGGGCTTCATATCTCACCCTTTTCTTATGCATGTCCTCAGGTTATCCCATGTAATGCTAAGTATGAAAGAATGTGTGTGGTCATGTAAAAGAAGTTTTTAATAAATATGTATGTTTCATGTTTGTAGTTTCTATGTATTGTTCCTAAGCCCCAAATACACTATAACTCTCTATATTCTATGTTGTATCATGTGTATATTTTATATTGTAAATCGTGTTTAAGTGAGTAATAAAGAGAAGGTTTTTTATAGTTGGTATAATAGGATATGTTTAGTTATTCCTGGTATTGGGATTAGAAAACCCCTAGTGATGGAGATAGGGATAAGACTTAGTATAATAAAAAAACAACCCTAATTTTTTGTGAGTATTGAGTAATTGTTTTATCAATAAAATACATCCCTGTCTAGATACAAGAAGGTATAGGTGGCTCTATCACAGATTTATATCAGGGTAAAAATCGAAAAAACACTTTGACCTAGACTTGAATTGAACCGGTTCATGACAACGGGCCTTGCTGCACTCTTGGTTATGACAATCCCGAGGGATATGATATGGTAAATTCATAAGCTTATTATGAACCATTATTATGGGAATTAAAAACAAATTCTCCTAGGAATATATGTTGGGAATTATTTCTTTGACTACATAGATATGTTAAGGAAACAAATGTAATATATAAGTTATCCTATTTTGTTATTGGATTCCCCATTAGGTGTTACCCCTAAATTTCCTTTTATTCTAGCCAATGTTCGATAATAGGAGGACTCTAGATTACAACCGATGAAATGATAAATGTGATGACTATTCTAATGAGATTCCCAAACTAATGGGAGTATGAATAACAATCTTTCTCATGATACTCTCTGAGTTAATTCAAGTTTGGAATAGAAAAATGGGTCAAGAGGAACTTTTAACCCCCCCCCCCCACACAAGAAAGAACAATCCGCAATCGAGAGAATTATGAGACAAATGGATCATACTTTTAATGAATCATCTAATCCATCAATAAAAAAACAATGGATCAATTCCATTAAAAAGGTCTTCTCCATCCTTCCATTTTCTGAATAAGAGAAGGCAATTCTGGCAGCTTATCACATGGAGGGTGATGAAAATCATTGGTAGACATTGATCATAAATTTGAATATCGAGGAGGATATCAAGGCATTAGAACGATAGGATTTCCAAAAAATTGTTTTTCAATAAATATTTTCCTCGCACCCTATGACTTACGATGGAAAGGTAATTCCTTGCCCGCAAGAAACAAGATGACAAATCCTTCGATTCTTATGGGGTTCCCCACTTATTAATTTAATAGTGTGGTTTGTTTGAAATAAAAAATTGAAGGCTCCCAGGATGATTGATGTATCAGAGCGTATGAAGAAAACTTAATAAGGATTTCATGATATTCCTCTAGATTTGTCATTACCCCTTAATTCAAGGTTTAATGCTTCTTTGGTGAGAAAAAACCAACCCTATGGAAACCCCCAGAAATCTGTGACTTCGAGAGCTATGAGGAAATTATCTTTTGTTCCCACAAGGTCAAAATGGAGATTAGAAAATCTCAAGGCTATCATTGGGATAAGAAGTGTAATGTTTAATTTAATTCTAGAGGTCTGATGGATATATCCAATGGTGGTAAGAAAATCTATCACCCCACTTGACAATTGTTATGAAAAAATAACCATCTAAATTTACTAAATGGGATGAGAAAATGCTTTAGGTGAGGAAGAGAATGGCACCTGAACATTAAATGCCAACAAGAAAAACCCATAGTTGTGATAGAGGAGTTGAACTCTCCATTAGACACTCAACAAATTGTTCATTGCATCAACTGCAAATAACCATGGCACTTTGCAAACCATTTCCCAAATCCATGGGTTTTCATAGGAAAACAACTACCTCCAAGGAAAAAAAGGGTGAGATTTTTCAATCAATAATGTTGAAGTGAACCCCAAAAATGGAGTGCTGAAAAGTATGCTAGTTATTCATTCATGAATAGAGAATACACTTTTGGATTCTGGTTCTACGCATTCTTTTATATCCCAGGAGTATATTAGAAAAATCCCAACATAGCCAAAAAACATTGAAGTAAAGATGTTGGTGAGAATGAAAAATGGGGAAATCATTTAATCCCAGGAATATAACACCTCCCCTATCGTAATTCATGGATCGAAATTCCTAGAGGACCTCTTCATTCACCCTCAGGTGGAATTTTATGCAATTCTGGGCATGGATTGGCCTTCCTTATATAGAGCCAAAATAAATTTCCAAGAGAGGGAGATCACTCTCAATATGGACAATCGACCCCCAATTATATACAAGTGAAAGGAGGAGGATGAATCTTCATTAGCACCATAATCTCAAGATTTTATATTACTACCCTATGAGCATGCATATTTTTCTTAGATGATTGAGTCCACATAGGCAACAATTCATGAATATATTCCTATTGTGAGAAAATTTGCTGAAGTGTTTCCTAAGGAATTGTCTGGTCTTACTCCTAGAAAAGATGTTTAATTCTCAATTGATATTATATCTGGGGAATTTCCAATATCCAATACTCGGTATAGAATGGTTTTTGTGGAGCTTGAAAAGATAATGAAACCACAATAGGATAATGTTGGGAAAAAATCCCTCAAGGTATCATTCAAACATTTTTGAGGTGATTGTGTTTGTTGACAAAGTGGACATCTGAGTTGTGATTGTTGACAAAGCAAAACAATGACATACAAATTTGTTGACAAAGAGGATTTCATAGTGGAATGTCGAGTTCAAGAGATGAGGTCAACGATCCATGTTTGATTCAAGAACGTCGATAAAAGGAATAGATGATCTGGAGGCGGTACAAAAGAACAGATACAAGGTGGCGCCGTTTTCCAGTGTTTTCCAAATTTTTGGGCCTGAAAATCGGCAAATGAAGAAAAGTGTGTTTGGCAAAGGGACATGCACGCCGAGGACTTGGAGTATATGAAACTTGCGCGGCACATGTTTTTCAAGATCAGAAGATCAAAATATGGCAAGGTAAAGGGGTTCGCGCAAGTTTGGGAGTTGGTCGCGCAAGTGTCTAAAATGACAGGGGACTTGCACGCCGAAACTGGGTCGCGCAGGTGACTTGCGCGCCGTCGCGCAGGGTGGTCAGATTGCCTATAAATACTGGACCACCCCTCTTCATTATTTACCGGAGTTCAACTCAGAGCTCCCGTCGCGCAGGTGTGGTGGTCGCACAAGTGGTGTGTGTGGTCGCGCAGGTGGGACTTGCGCGCCAGTGGTTGAAGTTGTGCGCCGGCGTTAGAAGTTGCGTGCCGTTTTTCAGTTGCGCGCCAATAGTGGTTTGGGCGTAAAAGGAAGAGAGTTGCGCAAGTTTGGAGTTGAGGAATCTTGTGTCGCACAAGTGTCAGAGGAGGACTTGCGCGCCCGTTGTGAATTGCGCGCCGATACTTTCACGCCGAGATTGACTTGCGCGCCAAGTAAGGTTTTGTTCCAGCGGTGCTTCTCAGACTGCGTGGAAGCTGGTACGTTGCCTGTTACCTTCGGTGCAAAGAGATATTCATCTACAGATGAAAGTTTTACTTCAACAGAGCATCTACACACAGAGGAATATGCATTCATTCATGCAAATGAAGAGACCTACAGGTCTATAAACTGTGAGTGGATTCCTTCCAAGAGTAGTGAGCTCAGGAAGAGGAAGAAGGTGATCCTCTCCACCAGCAGTGAGACAGAGAGAGAGAGATAGGGAGTGACCCTTGGGAAAGTAGTGAGCTGACCCTAAACATTGTAAAGGCAGTGAGCCTGGGCATAGAAGTGATCTAGCCCGAACCTTGTAATCCACATCTAGTGAAGATTAGTGGAATTTGGTACCATCGGAAACCTGTCAGCGTATGCTCCTTGGACGTAGACCTTAGCGGTGAACCAAGTAAAATTGTTGTGTCCTGCACTTGCTTTAATTTCTGTTTATATTGTGTAGCAGGAATGAGAGAGAAGAGTGTTTTTCTTAACAATGAAACAAGATCAGAACGGGCATTAATTTTTAATTAGTCATACCCTGATTCACCCCCCTCTCTCAGGGGATTCATCCTAGTGGACCTAACAAGTGGTATCAGAGGGAAGGCTGAAAGTTTTTCTTCTCTCAATGGAGGTAACCAATCATAAAGGGATTCCGATCTTAGACGGATATAATTTTCAGATATGGAAGAATCGGATGCAACACTATTTCCGATCCTTGGGAATGGATGTGTTTTCAGCAGCTATGCATGGTATCACAGCTGATATTAATAGTGGTGCCTTATCAGAAGCTGAGCATGGAGAGTTGGATGCTGATTCCAGAGCAATCATGGCCTTAGGGGGAGTCCTTTCCAATCCCATCTACACAAAGGTTATGTCATGCAAAACTTCACATTCCATGTGGGAAAAGCTTTTGAATATATATGAAGGGGACACAAAAGTCAGAAAGGAAAAGCTGCAGGTGATGTGGAACAAATATGAAGATCTGAAAATGATCCCGAATGAGTCTGTTGACGCATTCTTTGACAGGGTAAACATTGTTGTGGAAGATATGCGAGGTCTTGGAAAAGTCATTGAAGACATAAATATTGTAAAGCGCATCTTGAGGAAACTTTCACCTCGGTTCAATCCGAAAGATTCAGTAATAGAAGATAATGATCCAAAGGAGCTGACATTGGAAAATGTGCACAGTACCTTGGTTGCATATGAAATGAGGAATGATGATAAAGAGGCTGTCGAAAAGGTGAAGTCTAAAGAGGTGGCATTTAAGGCCATGAAGAAGCTCACCATTGAAGATTCTAATGAAGAAGAAGAGACAGATGAGGTGATTTCATTCCTTTCATCAAATCTACAAAGAGGAAGAGGAAAGTTTAATGGTAAACTTCCACTAGCATGCTTTAGATGTGGAAAGGTTGGTCATCTTGCAGCAAGATTCCCCAAGAAGTTTCAAGATGATGATGATGATGATGACGTTGAAATTCCCAAAAAGAAGACATCAACTTTTGTGAAAGGGAAGAAACAATTCAAGAGAAATTTCTTCATGAAAAAGAATCTTCTTTCACAAGAATTTGAAATTTCAGATGAGTCTGAGGATGAAGAAGTTGAGGAAATAGAAAATTGCAAAGATCATGGGGTAAATGCCTTGGTGGAAATTTTTGGTAGTTCTCAAAAGGGAGAAGAAGCTGATGCTAAAGAAGAAGAAGAAATTGAAGGGAGAATTGATATGGAAGACGAATTGGAAGCAGCTCTTGAGGAGATAGATGTTTGGAGAGCAAAAATGAAGAAAGCCAATAAAGTTTTTCGTGATGCCAAACTCTATATGCAACAACAGGATGAAGAAAAGTCTGAGCTGTTAGAAGAAATTGAAACACTAAAATCCTCAACACCAGAGAGCTCAGAAAATATTGTCGAGTATAAGATTAAAATTGAGGAACAAAAGAAGGAAATTGATTGTTTGTATAACACATGAAAGGAGCAGGTTAGATGTATCAAAGAGCTTGAAGAAGAAGTGGTCATTCTGCGACAAAAACTTAAGGATCAAGATAAACTCTTGACCCCCAATGTGATATCCGAAAAGCAGGCCATTCATAAGACAGAGAAGATGAAAGCGGAGCCTAGCAGTTAAGTAGGGAAGAAACAGCAATTGAGCTCAGATGTTAAGGTCTTTTCTGGGCTTAGTCAAGAACAAAAATTTGCGACAATTTCAGTCAGACCGCAAGCACTCATCCCGAAAGTGAAGGTTGATTTGGGAACAAAACAGAATCAGAATATTCAAAGATCCCAAAGGGGAAATCATAGTGCTGAAATATCACGAGGGAATGCATCCTATATCAGGTGTTATTGCTGTGGGAAAATGGGACATTCACAGTATGTGTGTTCCATAGCCAAGAGATACAGAAGGGAACATGAACAGAGATGGAAGCCAAACAGAGAATGGTTTTCCAGAACACATTTTGAAGGACACTGTTTTTGGGGCGGAGGATTTGGACACATGGATAGGTATTGCACTTCAACCATTCAGAGAAATGTGTCAAAGCATAATCAAAATGTTCGCAAGCAGCAGATCAATAAACCAACAAGTGAGTTAAAAGTTCAGAACAGATTTGCAGCTCTGCAAGATGAAGGTGGTCCATCATACTCTGAGAAGGAACATAAGCCTCAATCCATGCCGAGTGTGAAAGAAAAAGTATGGACCAAGAAGAAGAAAAATGAGAAGGTTGTGGTGGTGGAAATTTCCATTAAAGCATCAGATCGATCTGGTGTTTGGATCCGTGATAGTGGTTGCACGTCCCACCTGACGGGTAATAAGGATCTTGTTACAGGCATCAAATATGACAAAGAAGGAGTAGTCAAATTTGGAAATGATGAAGGCCTGAAGATTGTTGGCTCAGGGAAAGCCAAGTTTGGGGGCAAAGAGATGAGACGTGCTGATGTCTTGGTAGTAGAGGGTCTCAGTCATAACCTACTCAGTGTCAATCAACTATGTGACTCTGGGCACTCTATCCAATTTACCAAGAAGATGTGTGTTGTGAATGGAAAAGATGGAGCAACTATTCTGCAGGGAAAAAGGTCAAAGGGAAATCTCTATCTTGTAGGTGGGGAAGAAGATACTTGACTTTTATCCAGAGAGGAAGAAAACCAGATGTGGTATAAGCGACTTGGTCATCTATGCCAACCATTTATGGAGGATCTCGTTAAATTTGATGCTGCTAGAGACCTTCCCAAACTATCACATGATCGCACTCATACGTGTGATGCTTGTCAACAAGGGAAAATCATTAGAAAGACATACAGGCCAAAGGAACAGAAATCAACTAGAGTGCTCGAATTGGTGCATGCTGATGTATTTGGACCTATCTCACCACGAGCTATAAATGGGAAAAGGTACTATGTTCTTTTCATTGATGACTATAGCAGAATGGCCAAGGTATTCATCATAACCCATAAGACATAGGTGTTCAGTTGCATAAAGCAGTACAGGAGGGAATCAGAAAAGATGCTTGGGCAGAAAATTCTGATGTTTCGTACTGATAACGGTATGGAATTTACAAACAGTCAGGTTGAAAACTATCTCGAGAAACATGGGATAAGGCATCAAGTTTTATGAGTAAGAACTCCCCAACAGAATGGAATAGTTGAAAGGAGAAATCAGATCATCAACAACATGGCCAGAATAATGCTTATTGATAAGGACCTGCCAGAAAATTTTTGGAAGGAAGCAGTTTTGACATCGGTCTATGTTTCAAACAGGTCCCTGTTATGTCCGAAGCAAGGGAAGACTTCGTATGAACTGTGGTACGGAAAGAAGCCAACGTTGAAGTACTTTTGAATCTTTGGAAGTAAGTGTTTCATTCTCAACAAAGAACATCATAGGAAGTTTGAGGCACGAGGAGATGAAGGGATATTCCTTGGCTATTCCTGGAAAAGAAAAGCGTATAAATGTTTCAACAAAAGGCTGGGAAAAATCATTGAAAGAAACGATGTCACTATAGTTTAAAATGAGAAGAATACTCAACGATCTAGTGAACAGTTCCTGGATGAAAGTGATAATGAGGTAAGCAACCCAAGGGGAGCAGAAGTGGCAGAAGCTGACTCAGAAGAAGATACTGATGATGAAGAGGAAAGTGTCAAGTCGATGTCTGTGAGAAAGCCAAAGAGTCGAGCTGAAATTGATAGGACGAATATCATTGGTGATCAAAGAGCTCCAGTTCAGACTCAAAGAATGAAATCATCACAGCAAGCATCTTTTTTGTCTCAAGTGGAGCCGAAATGTTTTTCTGATGCAGCTGAAGATGAAAACTGGGTTAAGGCCATGAACGAAGAGCTTGATCAGATTGAGAAGAACCAGACATGGGAAATTGTTTCGAGGCCAGCAGACAAAAATTTCATCGGGACTAAATGGGTCTATCGCAACAAGATGAATGAATATGGCACAGTGTTTCAGAACAAAGCATGACTAGTGTGCAAGGGATACTCCCAGATAGAGGGAATAGATGTTGATGGGACATTTTCACCGGTTTCAAGGCTGGAGACAATCAGATTATTTTTTGCCATAGCAGTGCAAAGAAAGTTCAATGTGTTCCAGATGGATGTCAAATCCACATTCTTGAATGGGGTTCTGGAAGAAGAGGTGTATATTGAGCAGCCAGATGGTTTTCTCATTCATGAGGATGAGAAAAAAGTTTACAGGCTGAAGAAGGCGTTGTATGGGATGAAACAAGCACCAAGGGCATGGTACTCAAGGCTTGATCAGTACTTGAAGAAGCTTGGTTTCTAGCATGGAGGAGTTGACTACAACCTCTATTTCTGCACTAGCAGTAATCAAAGGATGATGGTGCTAGTGTATGTCGATGACATAATTTTTGGTGGATCAGATGAAGCTCAGTGCAGACAGTTTTCCGAATTCATGAAAAATGAGTTTGAAATGTCAATGATTGGAGAGCTAACGTTTTTCCTTGGTCTACAGGTGACACAAGGAAGTAATGAAACATTCATTTCTCAATCCAAATATGCCAAGGAGGTTCTAAGAAGGTTTGGAATGGATAGTTCCAAAGAAATGAAGACTCCGGTTGCTACCCGGATGAAATTATCAAAAGATGAGGATGGCAAGAAAGTTAATATCACAGAATACAGGCAAATCATTGGAAGTCTGTTGTACTTAACCGCAATAAGGCCTGATATTGTTTTCTCCACATGCCAAGCAGCGAGATATCAGAGTAATCCTAAGGAAATTCACATTCTCGCAGTGAAAAGAATACTTCGGTATATCAAGGGAATGGTGGACTTCGGCTTGACATACAACGACAAATCTCAGACAGAGTTATTGGGATATACTGATGCAGACTGGGCCGGTTCAGCAGATGATAGAAAATAAACGTCAGGTGGTGCATTCCCTCTTGGTGGATTGTGTATTTCTTGGCTAATCAAGAAACAAGATTGAATCTCTTTGAGCACCGCAGAATCTGAGTACATTGCGGCCACTCAAGCCTGCACACAGTTATTGTGGATGAAGCAGCAGCTTGAAGATATGGGAGTTGAAGTGAAGTCTCCGATCGGAATTCAGTGTGATAACTCAAGTTCTATAAATCTCAGCAAAAATCCCGTCCATCACTCAAGGACAATGAACATTGAGATAAAGTATCATTTTATCAAGGAGAAAGTTGAGCAGGGGATCATGAAGTTGGAGTATGTTCCTACAGAGTTACAGGTTGCATATATTCTGACAAAGGCCTTACCCAAGGAAGCATTTGAAAGGCATCGACTGGCTCTGGGAGTTCAGTCGCTTCCCCACACTTGAAATAGTGTGGATGTGGGCCCCCCCCCTCTCCCCGAGGTATGATGTTTTTTTCCCTAATGTGTTGATATGTGTTCTCTACTATGTTACAGAGTACAGAGGAGTGACCTTTGGGTTCGTTGACAAAGGGGGAAAAAAGTGTTTGACAAAGGGGGAGAAAAGTGTTTGTTGGAGACAGTGCGGAGATTTGATAAATCATATTTGATATTGGGAGAAGCTGAAAGGTGGAGCAGCCATAAAGGGGGAGCAATGAGCAAGGTGGAGATTTTTAAATCTGACGATTCTAGAAGTGATCGATCAAAGAAAAGATATCACGATAGCTGAGGATCGTGATAAAAGCAGAAGAGTGTTGTTGGACAGTGGTACGAATATTTCCAAACCAAACATTGGTCTTCCAACAAGCCCATCAACAATTGGTATCAGTTTAGTTCAAATTGGTATCAGTTTGGTGTCAACAGTGGATGTCAGAGATAAAGTGGTTCATTGATGACCTTTTTATTTACTCTTGTTTCTCATGCCGAGCACTACTCATGTGGGCTTGGAGTATGTGTTGAGTAAATCCTTGATCGCTATCAGAATCGCAATGAGGTTAATGGAGGCTGAAAAATCAACGGCGTATCTTTGTTTTGGAAGATTTGTCAACAAACCCAAAGGGGGAGATTGTTGGGAAAAAATCCCTCAAGGTGTCATTGAAGCATTTTTGAGGTGATTTTTTTTGTTGACAAAGTGGACATCTGAGTTGTGATTGTTGACAAAGAAAAAAATGACATACAAATTTGTTGACAAAGAGGATTTCATGGTGGAATTTCGAGTTCAAGAGATGAGGTCAACGATCCATTTTTGATTCAAGAACGTCGATAAAAGGGGTTCGCGCAAGTTTGGGAGTTGGTCGCGCAAGTGTCTAAAATGACAGGGGACTTGCGCGCCGAAACTGGGTCGCGCAGGTGACTTGCGCGCCGTCGCACAGGGTGGTCAGATTGCCTATAAATACTGGACCACCCCTCTTCATTCTTTACCGGAGTTCAACTCAGAGCTCCCGTCGCGCAGGTGTGGTGGTCGCGCATGTGGTGTGTGTGGTCGCGCAGGTGGGACTTGCGCGCCAGTGGTTGAAGTTGTTCTCCAGTGTTAGAAGTTACGCACCAGTTTGCAGTTGAGCTCCAATAGTGGTTTGGGCGTAAAAGGAAGAGAGTCGCGCAAGTTTGGAGTTGATGAAGCTTGTGTCGCGCAAGTGTCAGAGGAGGACTTGCGCGCCCGTTGTGAATTGTGCGCCGATACTTGCGCGCCGAGATTGACTTGCGCGCCAAGTAAGGATTTGTTCCAGCAGTGCTTCTCGGACTGCGTGGAAGCCGGTACGTTGCCCGATACCTTCGGTGCAAAGAGATATTAATCTACGGATGAAAGTTGTACTTCAACAGAGCATCTACAGACAGAGGAAGATGCATTCATTCATGCAAATGAAGTGTCCTACAGGTCTATAAACTGTGAGTGGATTCCTTCCAAGAGCAGTGAGCTCAGGAAAAGGAAGAAGGTGATCCTCTCCACCGGCAGTGAGCCAGAGAGAGAGAGATATTGAGTGACCCTTGGGAAAGTAGTGATCTGACCCTAAACATTGTAAAGGCAGTGAGCCTGGGCATAGAAGTGATCTATCCCGAACCGTGTAATCCACAGCTAGTAAAGATTAGTGGAATTTGGTACAACCGGCAACCTGTCGGCGTATGCTCCTTGGACGTAGCCCTTAGCGGTGAACCAAGTAAAATTGTTGTGTCCTGCGCTTGCTTTAATTTCTGTTTATATTGTGTAGAAGGAAAGAGAGAGAAGAGTGTTTTGCTTAACAGCGAAACAAGATCAGAACGGGCATTAATTTTTAATTAGTCATACCCTAATTCACCCCCCCCCCTCTCAGGGTATTCATCCTAGTGGACCTAACAGAGAATCTATGGGAAGGTTGAAAGTTGTTCTTCTCTCAATGGAGTTAACCAATCATAAAGGGATTCCAATCTTCGACGGATATAATTTTCAGATATGGAAGAATCGGATGCAACACTATTTCCAATCCTTGGGAATGGATGTGTTTTCAGTAGCTATGCATGGTATCACAGCTGATATTAATAGTGGTGCCTTATCAGAAGCTGAGCATAGAGAGTTGGATGCTGATTCCAGAGCAATCAAGGCCTTAGGGGGAGCCCTTTCCAATCCCATCTACACAAAGGTGATGTCCTGAAAAATGTCACATTCCATGTGGGAAAAGATTTTGAATATATATGAAGGGGACACAAAAGTCAGAGAGGCAAAGCTGCAGGTGCTGTGGAACAAATATGAAGATCTGAAAATGAACCCGAATGAGTCTGTTGACGCATTCTTTGACAGGGTAAACATTGTTGTGGAAGATATGAGAGGTCTTGGAGAAGTCATTGAAGACATAAAGATTGTAAAGTGCATCTTGAGGAAACTTCCACCTCGGTTCAATCCGAAAGTTTCAGTACTAGAAGATAAAGATCCAAAGGAGCTGACATTGGACAATTTGCATAGTACCATGGTTGCATATGAAATGAGGAACGATGATAATGAGGCCGTGGAAAAGGTGAAGTCTAAAGAGGTGGCATTTAAGGCCATGAAGAAGCTCACCATTGAAGATTCTAATGAAGAAGAAGAGACAGATGAGGTGATGTCATTCCTTTCTTCAAATCTACAAAGAGGAAGAGGAAAGTTTAAAGGTAAACTTCCACTAGCATGATTTAGATGTGGAAAGGTTGGTCATCTTGCAGCAATATTCCCCATGAAGTTTCAAGATGATGATGATAATGATGACGTTGAAATTCCCAAAAGGAAGACATCATCTTTTGTGAAAGGGAAGAAACAATTCAAGAGAAATTTCTTCAAGAAAAAGAATCTTCTTTCACAAGAATTTGAAAGTTCAGATGAGTCTGAGGATGAAGAAGTTGAGGAAATAGAAAACTGCAGAGATCGTGGGGTAAATGCCTTGGTGGGAATTTTTTGTAGTTCTCAAAAGGGAGAAGAAGCTGATGCTAAAGAAGAAGAAGAAATTAAAGGGAGAATTGATATGGAAGCCGAATTGGAAGCATCTCTTGAGGAGATAGATGTTTGGAGAGCCAAAACGAAGAAAGCCAATAAAGTGGTTCGTGATGCCAAACTCTATATGCAACAACAGGATGAAGAAAATTCTGAGCTGTTAGAAGAAATTGAAAGACTAAAATCCTCAACACCAGAGATCTCAGAAAATATTGTCGAGTATAAGCTTAAAATTGAGGAACAAAAGAAGGAAATTGATTGTTTGTTTAACACAGGAAATGAGAAGGTTAGATGTATCAAAGAGCTTGAAGAATAAGTGGTCAGTCTGCGACAAAAACATAAGGATCAAGATAAACTCTTGACCCCCAATGTGATATCCGAAAATCAGGCCATTCAAAAGACAGAGAAGATGAAAGAGGAGCCTAGCAGTTCAGTAGGGAAGAAGCAGCAATTGAGCTCAGATGTTACGGTCGTTTCTGGGCTTAGTCAAGAACAAAAATTTTCGACAATTGCAGTCAGACCGCAAGCACTCATCCCGAAAGTGAAGGTTGATTTGGGAACAAAACAGAATCAGAATATTCAGAGATCCCAAAGGGGAAATCATAGTGCTGAAATATCACGAGGGAATGCATCCTATATCAGGTGTTATTGCTGTGGGAAAATGGGACATTCACAGTATGTGTGTTCCATATCCAAGAGATACAGAAGGGAACATGAACAGAGATGGCAGCCAAATAGAGAACGGTTTTCCAGAACACATTTTGAAGGACACTGTTTTTGGTGCGGAGGATTTGGACACATGGCTAGGTATTGCACTTCAACCATTCAGAGAAAAGTGTCAAAGCATAATCAAAATGTTCGCAGGCAGCAGATCAATAAACCAACAAGTGAGTTAAAAGTTCAAAACAGATTTGCAGCTCTGCAAGATGAGGGTGGTCCATCATACTCTAAGAAAGAACAGAAGCCTCAATCCATGCCGAGTGTGAAAGAAAAAGTATGGACCAAGAAGAAGAAAAATGAGAAGGCTATGGTGGCGGAGATTTCCCTTAAAGAATCAGATTGATCTGGGGTTTGGATCCTTGATAGTGGTTGCACATCCCACATGACGGGTAATAAGGATCTTGTTAGAGGCATCAAATATGACAAAGAAGGAGTTGTCAAATTTGGAAATGATGAAGGCCTAAAGATTGTTGGCTCAGGGAAAGCCAAGTTTGGGGGCAAAGAGATGAGACGTGCTGATGTCTTGGTAGTAGAGGGTCTCAGTCATAACCTACTCAGTGTCAGTCAACTCTGTGACTCTGGGCACTCTATCCAATTTACCAAGAAGATGTGTGTTGTGAAAGGAAAAGATGGAGCAGCTATTCTGAAGGGAAAAAGGTCAAAGGGAAATCTCTATCTTGTAGGTGGGGAAGAAGATACTTGTATTTTATCCAGAGAGGAAGAAAACAAACTGTGTCATAAGCGACTTGGTCATCTATGCCAACCATTTATGGAGGATCTCGTTAAATGTGATGCTGCTAGAGACCTTCCCAAACTATCACGTGATCACACTCATACATGTGATTCTTGTCAACAAGGGAAAATCATCAGAAATACATACAGTCCAATGGAACAAAAATCAACTAGAGTGCTCGAATTGGTTCATGCTGATGTATGTGGACCTATCTCACCACGAGCTATAAATGGGCAAAGGTACTATGTTCTTTTCATTGATGACTATAGTAGAATGGCCTGGGTATTCATCATAAACCATAAGACATAGGTGTTCAGTTGCATAAAGAAATACAGGAGGGAATCAGAAAATATGCTTGGGCAGAAAATTCTGATGTTTCGTTCTGATAACGGTACAGAATTTAAAAACAGTTAGGTTGAAAACTATCTCGAGAAACATGGGATAAGGCATAAAGATTCATCAGTAAGAAATCCCCAACAGAATGGAATAGTTGAAAGGAGAAATTAGATCATCAACAACATGGCCAGAATAATGCTTATTGATAAGGACCTGCCTGAGAAATTTTGGAAGGAAGCAGTTTTGACATCGGTCTATGTTTCAAACAGGTCCCTGTTATGTCCGAAGCAAGGGAAGACTCCGTATGAACTATGGTACGGAAAGAAGCCAACGTTGAAGTACTTTTGAATCTTTGGAAGTAAGTGTTTCATTCTCAACAAAGAACATCATAGGAAGTTTGAGGCACGAGGAGATGAAGGGATATTCCTTGGATATTCCGGGAAAAGCAATGCGTATAAATGTTTCAACAAAAGGCTGGGAAAAATTATTGAAAGCAATGATGTCACTATAGTTTAAAATGAGAAGAATACTCAACGATCCAGTGAACAGTTCTTGGATGAAAGTGATGATGAGGTAAGCAACCCAGGGGGAGCAGAAGTGGCAGAAGCTGACTTAGAAGAAGATACTGATGATGAAGAGGAAAGTGTCAAGTCGGTGTCTGTGAGAAAGCCAAAGAGTCGAGCTGAAATTGATAGGAAGAATATCATTGGTGATCAAACAGCTCCAGTTCAGACTCGAAGAATGAAATCATCACAGCAAGCATCGTTTTTGTCTCAAGTGGATCCGAAATGTTTTTCTGATTCAGCTGAAGATGAAAATTGGGTTCAGGCCATGAACGAAGAGCTTGATCATATTGAGAAGAACCAGACTTGGGAAATTGTTTCGAGGCCAGCATACAAGAATTTCATCGGGACTAAATGGGTCTATCGCAACAAGATGAATGAATATGGAACAGTGTTTCGGAACAAAGCACGACTAGTGTGCAAGGGATACTCCCAGATAGAGGGAATAGATTTTGATGAGACATTTGCACCGGTTGCAAGGCTGGAGACAATCAAGTTATTTTTGGCCATAGCAGTGCAAAGAAGTTCAAAGTGTTCTAGATGGATGTCAAATCCGCATTCTTGAATGGGGTTCTAGAAGAAGAGGTTTATATTGAGCAGCCATATGGTTTTCTCATTCATTAGGATGAGAATAAAGTTTGCAGGCTGAAGAAGGCATTGTATGGGCTGAAACAAGTAGAAAGGGCATGGTACTCAAGGGTTGATTAGTACTTGAAGAAGCTTGGATTCCAGCATGGAGGAGTTGACTACAACCTCTATTTCAGCAATGACAATAATCAAAGGATGATGGTGCTAGTGTATGTCGATGACATAATTTTTGGCGGATCAGATGAAGCTCAGTGCATACAATTTTCCGAATTCATGAAAAATGAGTTTGAAATGTCAATGATTGGAGAGCTAACGTTTTTCCTTGGTCTACAAGTGACACAAGGAAGGAATGGAAATTTCATTTCTCAATCCAAATATTCCAAGGAGGTTCTAAGAAGGTTTGGAATGGATAGTTCCAAGGAAATGAAGACTCTGGTTGCTACCCGGATGAAATTATCAAATGATGAGGATGGCAAGGCAGTTAATATCACAGAATACAGGCAAATCATTGGAAGTCTGTTGTACTTAACCGCAACAAGGCCTGATATTGTTTTCGCCACATGCCAAGCAGTGAGATATCAGAGTAGTCCCAAGGAAAGTCACATGCTTGCAGTGAAAAGAATACTTCGGTATATCAAGGGAACAGTGGACTTCGTCTTGACATACAACGACAAATATCAGACAGAGTTATTGGGATATACTGATGCAGACTGGGCCGGTTCAGCAGATGATAGAAAATAAACGTCAGGTGGTGCATTCTATCATGGTGGATTGTGTATTTCTTGGCTAATCAAGAAACAAGATTGAATCTCATTGAGCACCGCAGAATCTGAGTACATTGCGGCCACTCAAGCCTGCACACAGTTATTGTGGATGAAGCAGCAGCTTGAAGATATGGGAGTTGAAGTGAAGTCGCCGATCGGAATTCAGTGCGACAACTCAAGTGCTATAAATCTCAGAAAAAATCCCGTCCATCACTCATGGACAATGAACATAGAGATAAAGTATCATTTTATCAAGGAGAAAGTTGAGCAGGGGATCGTGAAGTTGGAGTACGTTCCTACAGAGTTACAGGTTGCAAATATTCTGACAAAGGCCTTACCCAAGGAAGCATTTGAAAGGCATCGACTGGCTCTCGGAGTTCAGTCGCTTCCCCACACTTGAAATAGTGTGGATGTGGGCCCCCCCTCTCCCCGAGGTATGATGTGTTTTTCCCTAATGTGTTTATATGTGTTCTCTACTATGTTACAGACTACAGAGGAGTGACCTTTGGGTTCGTTGACAAAGGGGGAGAAAAGTGTTTGACAAAGGGGGAGAAAAGTGTTTGTTGGAGACAGTGTGGAGATTTGATAAATCATATTTGATATTGGGAGAAGCTGAAAGGTGGAGCATCCATAAAGGGGGAGCAATGATCAAGGGGGAGATTTTTAAATCTGACGATGCTAGAAGTGATCGCTCAAAGAAAAGATATCACGATAGCTGAGGATCGTGATAAAAGAAGAAGAGTGTTGTTGGATAGTGGTACGAATATTTCCAAACCAAACATTGGCCTTCCAACAAGCCCATCAACAATTGGTATCAGTTTAGTTCAAATTGGTATCAGTTTGGTGTCAACAGTGGATGTCAGAGATAAAGTGGTTCATTGATGACCTTTTTATTTACTCTTGTTTCTCATGCCGAGCACTACTCATGTGGGCTTGGAGTATGTGTTGAGTAAATCCTTGATTGCTATCAGAATAGAAATGAGGAGAATGGAGGCTGAAAAATCAACGGCGTATAATTGTTTTGGAAGATTTGTCAACAAACCCAAAGGGGGAGATTCTTGGGAAAAAATCCCTCAAGGTGTCATTGAAGCATTTTTGAGGTGATTGTTTTTGTTGACAAAGTGGACATCTGAGTTGTGATTGTTGACAAAGCAAAAAAATGACATACAAATTTGTTGACAAAGAGGATTTCATGGTGGAATGTCGAGTTCAAGAGATGAGGTCAACGATCCATGTTTGATTCAAGAACTTCGATAAAAGGAATGGATGATCTGGAGGCGGTACAAAAGAACAGATACAAGGTGGCGCCGTTTTCCAGTGTTTTCCAAATTTTTGGGCCTGAAAATCGGCAAATGAAGAAAAGTGTTTTTGGAAAAGGGACTTGCGCGCCGAGGACTTGGAGTATATGAAACTTGCACGCCACATGTTTTTAATGATCATAAGATCAAAATATGGCAAGGTAAAGGGGTTCGCGCAAGTTTGGGAGTTGGTCGCGCAAGTGTCTAAAATGACAGGGGACTTGCACGCCGAAACTGGGTCGCGCAGGTGACTTGCGCGCCGTCGCGTAGGGTGGTCAGATTGCCTATAAATACTGGACCACCCCTCTTCATTCTCTACCGGAGTTCAACTCAGAGCTCCCGTCGCGCAGGTGTGGTGGTCGCGCAAGTGGTGTGTGTGGTCGCGCAGGTGGGACTTGCGCGCCAGTGGTTGAAGTTGTGCTCCAGTGTTAGAAGATGCGCACCAGTTTGCAGTTGCGCGCCAATAGTGGTTTGGGCGTAAAAGGAAGAGAGTCGCGCAAGTTTGGAGTTGAGGAAAATTGTGTCGCTCAAGTGTCAGAGGAGGACTTGCGCGCCCGTTGTGAATTGCGCGCCGATACATGCGCGCCGAGATTGACTTGCATGCCATGTAAGGTTTTGTTCCAGCAGTGCTTCTCGGACTGCGTGGAAGCTGGTACGTTGCCCGATACCTTCGGTGCAAAGAGATATTAATCTACGGATGAAAGTTGTACTTCAACAGAGCATCTACACACAGAGGAAGATGCATTCATTCATGAAAATGAAGAGTCCTACAGGTCTATAAATTGTGAGTGGATTCCTTCCAAGAGTAGTGAGCTCAGGAAGAGGAAGAAGGTGATCCTCTCCACCGGCAGTGAGCGAGAGAGAGAGAGATACTGAGTGACCCTTGGGAAAGTAGTGATCTGACCCAAAACATTGTAAAGCCAGTGAGCCTGGGCATAAAAGTGATCTAGCCCGAACCTTGTAATCCACAGCTAGTGAAGATTAGTGGAATTTGGTACGACCGGCAACCTGTCGGCGTATGCTCCTTGGACGTTTCCCTTAGCGGTGAACCAAGTAAAATTGATGTGTCCTGCGTTTGCTTTAATTTCTGTTTATATTGTGTAACAGGAAAGAGAGAGAAGAGTGTTTTTCTTAACAGTGAAACAAGATCAGAACGGGCATTAATTTTTAATTAGTCATACCCTGATTCACCCCCCCCCCCTCTCAGGGTATTCAGCCTAGTGGACCTAACAGAGAATCTGGATAAAGGTTTTATACTCCCAAGTTCATCACTATGGGGTGCACCAGTCCTCTTCATAAAGAAGAAGGATGTTTCATTTCCCCTTTGCATTGATTATCATGATCTCAAATAATGACGATAAATAACAAGTATTATATAACACAAATTGATGATTTGTTCAGTCAGATATGTGGATCACAATACATCTCCAAGGTGGATTTGTGGTCAAGATATTACCATGTATGGGTGAAGAAGGAGGATAGTGCCAAGACTGCATTTTGTATTAGATACTGGCAGTATAAATTCATAGTAATTCCATTTAGACATAATAATGTACCGGAAATCTTCATGGACTTGATGAATAGTGTCTTTAGATAATACCTCGAAAAATTTTTGGTTGTATTTATAGACGATATACTAATATACTCCAAAATCAAGGAGGATTATGAGGAGCTTATAAGAACTCTACAAGAGACCTTCCAAAAGGAGAAGCTCTATAAAAAGTACAGAAAGTGTGAGTTCTGGTTTAAGGAAGTCTCGTTCTTGGGTCATACTATCACAGGCAATGTGATATCTATAGATCCCTCTAAGATAGGTGAAATTGAGGGATGGCTAATTCCAACATCGGTAATGGATATTTGTAGCTTTTAGGGGTTATCTGGATATTATCAATGATTTCTGAGAAATTTATCACGATTGTCAAACACTCTTATAAAGCTAAATCAAAAGGGAGTAATGTTTTCATGGAGTGATGAATGCAAAGATATATTCAAGGAGTTGAAATGCAGGCCTATCATTGTGAATGTGATCACGTTACCCACAAGTGAATAACTTTTTGTGGTATTAAGTGAAGCTTTGAAGAAGGGAATGGTGCATGTGTTGATGAAAAATGACAAAGTCACTTCATATGCTTCAAGGATATTGAATTTTTATTAGAAAAAATATCAAACACATGATCTGGAGTTGGAAGTAGTGATATTCCCTTTAAAAAAGTGGATACATTACCAATTTGGGGAGAAGTATAAAATATATACAGATCACAAAAGCCTCAAGAATATATTCACACAGAATGAGTTGAATATATTCCAACTAAGATGGATTTAGCTGATCAAATACAATAAATTCTCAATCCATAACAACAAGTTGGAAAGAGAACATGGTGGATAATTCCTTAGGTAGAAAGGACCCAACAATTCTATCATTGATGAGAATTGAGAAGGATCTAATCTTTTAATATATAACAAAGATGGACTTGGGAATCATAAATAAGGGAACATCGTCAATCCTTTCACAAATCATTGCTAAACTATCTCTTTTGGAAAGGATAATGTATAAGGACCCTGCCTTAAATATTAAATAACATTGAATTAAATGAATAATTCACATTGAGGAGCTTTTCAGGTTTAGAGTTTTATAGAATTAAGACATAACTACTACAAATCAAAAGATTACAAGGTTGACATATCTACATAGTTTCCATTTTTTTCATAAAATAAAAACTCATAAAAAAAGAATCATGTCTAGTTCCATGTTTTAGATAGCATGACTTTTCCTTGATCCCATCCTTGACCTTATTCATCATTAAGTCCTGTGAAAACATTTCAAAACTTGGGATGAGTATAAAAAGCTCGGTAAGGGTTATAAAAAAATGAATGCAAACATTTTTTCATAAATAATTAAAAAACATGAACTCTTTTACTTACCTCATGAAATCATAAGATATATGAAAGACACATAGAAATCATAAATCATAAAGGTAAATTGTGGCATCCATATCATACTTACATTGTAACTATCACAACTACATAGAGAGTTACTTTGGAATACCCATCAAAATATATTCCCTAAATCTCTTAGGAGAAACATTCACGTTTACCTCCGTCACATTACCCAATGCATTAGAGAGCTATCTCGGGCTCACCCACCCTAGGTTTATCATGGAACCACTCGTATACGTAAATAATGCCCAAGAACCATAATATGATCATAACATATAAAATAAGCATAAACGAAAGATAACATTTCCACATTGAAATAATAAAATATCATTTCAAGATATTGAAATAATAAATAAATTGTCAAAATCATTTTCAATACCAAAATACGTAAAAATAGTATATGGTATTTATTTTTCCTTTAAAAAAATTCCATCTTGTTATGGAAGCCAAAGATCAAATAATACTCGTGGTGGTGGAATGGTCGTTATCACCACTTACGATCAAAAAAAATTCTTTCTGGTCATTTAGTAAAATGATTTGTAAAAAAATATTCCATTTGAATAAAATGAAAAGTCAAAGGGGTTTATACACCGTATAAAATAAAGTCGTGTATAAAACTAAAAATGCCTCAATGAAAGGAGATTGAGACGAAGTCCCTTACCTCACGTCCGACTTGACTCGATCATTTTTTAATCTCCTGAATAATAAACTAAAGTTAATTTATACTTTATTAAGAACCTTTTTCAAGTTTATTGTTCCTTTTATATAAGTTATTACCATGTTATAAACATTATGAAATCATTTAAGTTAATAACGTTCATTTTGTCGATATTTGGTAGTTGAGTAAAAATGAACAACTTATATTTACAAGTTTTCCTTGTGATCAAAGGTTCATTATATCCAGAATGATATTCATGATTTTGATATCATATATATAATATATATCCATTATATACAAGTTTTTATAATAGTATATAACATTTAGAGGTAAGAAATGAAATGCACTGTTCATGGAGACGGTAAACCGTACGTACGCATGAACGCTACTTTCATTACTATTTCTTATACTAATGCAAATAAAACATAATGATAAATATGTATATTATAATTCCAGGATAATATCATATATAATATCATTAACACCATCCTTTATACATCCCATATCAGGCATTAACGAATCAAATAACTTTGAGGGGGCGGTAGTCCGCACTTCCTCAAATCAGATTATCGTATTTAACCACTATGGAAACCATAAAGTCATGATATAAATTGGAATTACAGAAGCATAATGAAATCATTAAAATAATATATATCATATATAAATATAGTTCCATCATAATTTCCACCATGAGATGCAGTATGATGTAATTGAACAATCATCGTTTCGTGAGGCCTTAGTTTTCCATCCACAGAAACATTATGTTCTTCATCCATTTGATAGAGGTGTGTGTAAGTGTAGTTTGAATCCTTCTTATAACAACATCCTTGTATATTTTGGATACCGGTTTTGTTAAAAAAGAAATTAATAAATAGATTTTAGGTGTTGGATAAGTAAAAAAACAAATTAAGAGAAACTGTTACCTTTAATTTGGGTAACTCCCTTCAGTTTGAACCAAAGGACTTCTTGAAGTTCCTTCTAACTAAGGTAAGGCTTCTAAGAGGAGGAGAGGGATGTTGATAGATTAATTGGATAGAGGTTGGACGTTCCAAAAGGCTTGAGAGGTGTGATAAATTAGTTATAAGTGGTGTCCTTTTATAAGGGGGAGGAGGGGCTCTTTAAGAAAGTGTGAAACTATTATTTTATTATATAATGATATTCGGTTTCTAATGGTAAAAAAATAATTATATTCGAATATAAGATGAGTATTGGTCGATATAGAATCATTAAATCAAAATTTGACATGTTTTGGACAATATTTTAATCATTATAATCTTATTTATTTAAATCATTTATTTATGAGGTAAATACTGCATTATTATTGTGTCATAAATAATTTAATTTATTCAGTGTCTAAAAATTATAAAACAAATACTATAATATAGGAAATCTATTTATCCTTCTAATGAATATTTATATTTGAAAATATGACTTATATAGCACCATATAAAAATTATTTACTAAAATATTTTTGTTTATGTCATTTTGGCCTTTACTTTAAATTAATTAATCTAAATTGTCATTATCACTTCCATATGGATCAAAGGGGTCCCAAAATAGACCCAAATATGCCAATGGTCGTTAATGACTCAAAAAATAATGGCTGGACAAATGTTAAGGTAATTTATAATTATTATAATATTCTATTAACCTTGAATTACCCTATTTACTTTTACCTGCGGTAAATAAAATCAAAAGTTACAATTCACCAAAAATTATTTTTATAATAAAGAACCACATTTTACTTCTTGATTAAAAGAATGTTTGTCGGATTTTTGAAATTCAATTCACAGAAGTGGTAAAATTTCATTTAAATGAAAAATTCAATTTTTTAACTACCACTAAGTGGTGTCACTATTCATCAAAAATTGAGGTTTTTCAGAAAAATACCAAAACATCCACCTAAGAATTATTTGATATTCAGAATTCAAAATTGATGTCTATTTTTCAAAATTCAAACCATATAATGGAATTTATTAATTTAAAAATTAATTCCCATTGTTAAAACAAATAGCATGTTTTTAAAAAACAATAACTATCAAAAGATTGATACTTGCTTATGTCCAATTTCAAAGTGAAATTACTTCCAATGACCAACATTGGATCCAATGGGAAAAATATATTTCAATTTCACTTTAAAACTAATTAAGAAGATAATTTAACCATATAAATAAATTATATTATAAGGAACTTTTGAATTAAAATACAATATTATTCACTATTCATTAAAAATGAACATTATCAGAAAAATACCAAAAAATTACCCAAAGTAAAATTTGATGTCCCCATTCTAAATAATGATTATATTTGGCTAATTAGAACATATAAAGATTAAAAAACATGATTTAATGAGGGTTCTCCATTAAAAGGCGATAAATCATCCTTTTAAGGTAAATTATGCTTAAAATTAGATTCATTCACATTTTAATCCTCTAACTTTTTATTGGATAATGTAAATACATTTAATAAACTTGTATAATAATATTTTAGTTAGTTTTATTCATTCCCTCCAATACAAAAATTAAGAGTTAACTACCATTTAATATAATAATATTATATTATTAGTGTGCAACATAAGACTCCAAAGAAACCCGTTTTTGCGTATCGAGTACGCTATCGAACATAGCAACCACTTTAAAGTAAAATTAATATTTAATTCACAAATATTAATAAATATGAAATATGTATTATTCTTCATTTACCTGAGATGTTACATCCTTCCCCCCTTTTGGAAATTGCATCCTCGCAATTTTTATTCACTTATCAAAATAAGTGGGGGTATATATCCCTCATAGCATTTTGAGATTCCCACGTTGCCTCTTCAATCATATGGTTTTTTCAAAAAACCTTTACCTAGTGAATTACCTTATTCCGAAATACTTGTTCTCTATGTTCAAGAATCTGAACTGGTTGTTCTTCATAAGATATATTCTCTTCCAAATGATCTACCTCTGGGCTCAAAACATGAGATGGATATGGAATATAGTTTCTCAATATTGAAACATGAAAAACATTGTGTACCTGGGATAAACTTGGAGGTAATGCCACTTTGTACACAGTAGATCCAACTTTTTATAGAATTTCATAAGATCCAATGAACCTCGGACTCAACTTTCCCATCTTTCCAAAACGCATCACACTTTTCCATGGAAAACTTTGAGAAATACCTGATCACCTACATCAAAAGAAAATCTTTCCTTGGGTTATCTACATAACTTTTTTGTCTGCTCTGAGCTGTTCTCATGTGATTTTGAATCAACTGAACATTCTCTACCATCTCTTCTACCAATTATGGTCCCATCAGCTTCCTTTCACCTACTTCATCCCAAAAATCTAGAGTTCAACAACGCTTTCCATATAATGCCTCAAATAGAGCCATCTTTATACTGGAATGAAAACTGTTACTATAAGAAAATTAAACCAAAGATAGGTGTAGGTCCCAACTTCCCTGATAATACATCGAGCAAGCATGTAGCATATCCTCCAAGTTCTGAATTGTTCGTTTTGACTACCCATCTGATTGATTATGAAAAGATGTACTAAAGTTTAATTCAGTACCCAATGACTTCTGAAGGCCTTTACAAAAGTTAGAAGTGAACCTGGGATCACGATCAGATATAATGGAGAGGGGAACTCCATGAAACCTGAATATCTCTTTAACATACAACCGAGAAAGTTGATCTAGAGATGAAGTATCTCGAATAGGAAGGAAATGAGCAGATTTGGTCAATTGATCAACTGTAACCCAGATTGCATTATTACCTCGAGATGTCTTTGGTAATCCCACAATAAATTCCATGGATATATTTTCCCATTTTCATTCTAGCACCGGTAAAGGTTGAAGCATTCCTTTTGGTAACTAGGCTCTACATTAACCTGCTGACAAGTCAAACACATCAAATTATAATCAGCAATATCTCTTTTCATTCCATCCCACTAGTAATACTACCAAAGATATCTGTACATCTTAGTACTACCAGGATGAAATGAAAATAGAGAACTATGAGATTTACATAACAACTAATTCTTCAACTGTAAATCACAAGGTACACATAATCTCTTCCCAAATATCAAAACACAATCATTATCAATGTTATATTTAGACAACTAACCCTTCTGAACAAACTCTACTTTTTTCTTGTAACTCACTGTCTTCTTTCTGCACTTTCTTAATTCAGTCCGATAGAGATGATTTCACTGACACCTGAAACAAAATAGAAGAATTTCCTACAACAACAACTTCTATGCCAAATTTCATCAAATCAAAAATCAAAGGATCTCGTTCCAAACGTAGCATGGATAATGAGACATTAATTTTTTGACTCAAAGCATCAGCTACTTTATTTTCTTTTCCCTGATGGTAATGGATCATGCAATCATACTCCTTGATTAATTCCAACCATATCCTATGACTCATGTTCAATTCTTTATTAATGAATATATACTTCAAACATTTTGTGATTAGTATATATTTCACACTTCACTCCATACAAATTACGCCTCCAAATTTTTAAAGAAAAAACCACTGCATCTAATTCCAAATCATGTGTAGGGTAATTTAACACATGTGGTTTCAACTGACATGATGCATAAGCAATTACCTGATCATTTTTCAATAGGACACAACCAAGTCCATTCAACAAAGAATCATTGTAGATAACAAACTCACCATTTCTGAACGGTAGTGCCAAAACTAGAGCATTCACCAATCTTCTTTTCAATTCCTGAAAACAATCATCACATTATTTTGTCCACATGAAAATAACACCATTTCGAGTTAACATAGCCATTGGACTAGATAACCGTGAAAATTTTTCAACAACCCTCCTGTAATAACCTGCCAAACCAAGAAAACTACGTATCTCAGTTATATTTGTGGGTCATGGCCATTCTTCTACAACTTTCATTTTAGTAGGATCAATAGTTATGCCATTTTTTTAAAACATTGGGACCAAGGAAAGAAATTTGTTGGAACCAAAACTCACACTTTCTGAATTTTCCAAATAGTTTCTTTTCTTTTATGGTTTTCAAGACAACCCTTAAATGACTTTCATGTTCCTCCTTACTTTTGGAATAAACCAAAATATCATCAACGAACACAACCAAAAAACTTATCCAAGAAATCACGGAAAATTCTATTCATAAGATCCATGAATACAACAGATGCATTGGCTAACCCAAAATGCATAAAAAAAAATTCATAATGGTCATATCTAGTATGAAACACGGTCTTTGGAACGTCTACTTCCTTTACTTTCAACTGATGGTACCCCGACCTCAAGTCAATCTTCGAAAAATACTGAGCTCCCTGGAGTTGATCAAACAAATCATCGATATGAGGCAAAGGATACATATTCATAACAGCGATGTTATTCAATGCTCTATAATCAATTCAAAGTCTCATTGAACCATCTTTCTTTTTAACAAACAAGACAAGGGCACCCCATGTTGACATGCTAGGTCGAATGAAACCTTTATCTAATAACTCCTGCAATTGCTTCTTTAACTCTAAAAGTTCAATTTGAGCCATTCGATATGGGGGTTTTGAAATTGGCATAGCATCATGAACTGAGTCAATATAAATTCAACTTCCCGATTAGGTATTATACCAGGAAACTCATCAGGAAAAACATCAAGGGACCCGTTTATCACTGGCACATCATTAATATGAACAGTTCCATTGTTTTCAATAATATGTGCAAGGTAAAATTCATTTCCATATTTTACTAATTTATCAGCTTCCTGATATGTTATCAACAGAAATGGTTCATTTTTGTATACAAACTGAAAATTATTCTGAAAAGAAACCTCTTTAGCTCAACATTCAATCTTAGCTTGATAAACAGAAATCCAATCCATGCCCAAAATATTATCATACTCTACTAGAGGAAAAAAAAGGCTTGCAGGTAGATTCTTTCCACACACAAGGACATGAATGTTATTATGTTTTCATTTTGTCTCAGCATTTCCTCTAGGTGTTTTTACCGTATGTTCTGTATTCATATTTTGCGATGGAATTCCCAATTTACTAGAAAACTTCTTAAAAATGAAAGAATGTGTAGACCCTGAATCAAACAACACATTGGAATAATCTGAAAAAACAAATAGTGTACCTGATACTACTTCATTTGATGTCCCAACATCTGCTGAAGTAGTTGCAAAGGATTTTTCCACCCATTTATGCTTGTAGTCTGGCTGCTTTCATTTGGTTGAGTTCTTTGTTTGACACTCATTTGCATAATGACCCATTTCATTGCACTTAAAACATTTTACTGACTGTAAATCAGATTTTGTCTTACCATTACCCTAATCTTTTTCAGTGCAATTACGAGACTTATGTCCCATTTTACCACATCGATAGCACTTACCAGAATTCAAAAGTCATTCCCCAGAATGCTTTTTACCACAATTTTCACAAACTGTAAACTTAAGTTTCTTACCATCAAGACTTTTTTGAAGAGTTCTTCCCTTTCTCCTACCACCTCGACGTCTTATTCTGTTGTTTGTCGAAGAATACCTGATCATCGACAAACTCCATTTCCACCTTCTCCACACAATGAACAAGTTTTTCATAACTTTTTAACTCACGATAATCTAAAGCCCTGTGATACTTTGGATTTAATCCTGAGTAAAAATGGTTGATTTTACTATCACGATATCATATGAAATTTGGAGCATACCTTTCCAATCGAGTGAATTTTTCTTCATAAGCAGCCATTGAGTCATCCTCCTGACTAAATTCTAGGAATTGTTTTTCCATCCTAAGACGAACAACCTTTGGAAAATGTTTCTCAAAAAACATACCTTAGAATTAATCCCAATCAAGAGCATCAATCTCTTCATTATCCCTGATATTTTTCCCCATGGACCACCACTGATCAGCTTCACCTTCAAAACGGTAATCAACAAGACTAACATTTTGATGTTCTGAACAACCCATGACATCAAAAATCTTCTCCGATGATTTAATCCACCCTTCAGCTAGCACTGGATCAGATGATCCTATGAATGATGGGGGATGTTGCCTCATTAAATGTTCCAATACTAACATGTTCTTTTTTGGATTATCTAGCTGATATTGTGCATGGATACCACCACCATTTATCGCCTGAGTCAACTGTTCCATCAGTGTAACAAACTATTCAGTTCTAATTCCAACCATATCAGGTTGCTAATTTGGAAGGTTGTCTTCCTCCTGATGTCATCCCAACATAGAAGCCCTATTTACTCTACAGAAAACCATTCTGAACACAGAAATATCTTAGGCGAAGCAACATGGTAATTTGTAAATGCTATAAGTTATCAATATTAAGATAAATTACATTATGGATATTTATTTATCAATAACCTAACTCCTAAAGTTATCTAAACCGACCATTGATACCAACTATAAGGTCCCAGCCTTAAACATTACATAATATTGAATTAAATGAATAATTCACATTGAGGATCTTTTTAGGTTTAGAGTTTTAGAGAATTAGGACATAATTATTACATCTCAAAATATTACAAGGTAGACATATCTACATAGTTTCCATTTTTTTCATAAAATAAAAACTCTTAAAAAAGAGTCATCTCTAGTTCCATGTTTTAGATAGTATGACTTTTCCTTGATCCCATCCTTGACCTTATTCATCTTTAAGTCCTGTGAAAACATTTCAAAACATGGGATGATCATAAAAAGATCAGTGAGGGTTATAAAACAAATAATGAAAACATTTGTTCTTAAATACACACAAAACATGAACTCTTTTACTTACCTAATGAAATCATAAGATTTATGAATGTCATATAGAAATCATAAATCATAAAGGTAACTTGTGGCATCTATATCATAGTTACATTGTAACTATCACAGTTATATAGGGAGTTAATTTGGAATAACCATCACAATATATTCCCTAAATCTATTAGGCGAAACATTCACATTTACCACTATCATGTTACCCAATGCATTGGAGAGCTATCTCAGGCTCACCCACCCTAGGTTTATCACAAAACCACCCATATACATAAATAATTCCCAAGAACCATAACATGATCATAACAGCTAACATAAGCTAAAAAGGAAAGATAACATTTCCACATTGCAATAATAAAATATCATTTCAAGATATTAAAATAAGAAATCGATTGTAAAAATCATTTTCAATACCAAAATATGTAAAAAAAGTATGTGGTATTTATTTTTCCTTTTAAAAACATTTCGGCTTTTTAAGGATGCCAAAGATCAAATAATACTTGCGGCGGTGGAAAGGTCATTTTCACCGCTTACATTAAAAAATCATTCCTTATTGTCATTTAGTAAAACGCTTCATATAAAAAGATTCCATTTGAATAAAATGAAAAGTAAAAGGGGTTTATACACCATATAAAATAAGGTCATGTATAAAACTAAAAATTCCTCAATGAAAGGAGATTGAGACAAAGTCCCTTACCTCGCATCCGACTTGACTCGATCATTCTTTAATTTCCTGAATAATAAACTAAAGATAATTTCTACTTGATTAAGAACCATTTCAAGTTTATTATTCCTTTTATATCACTTATTACCAAGTTATAAACATTATTAAATCATTTATATTAATAACGTTCATTTGGTCGATATTTGGTACTTGAGTAAAAATGAACAACTTATATTTACAAGTTGTCCATGTGGTCAAAGGTTCATTATATCCATAATGATATTCATGATTTGGATATGATAAATATCATATATATCCAGTATATACATGTTTTTATAATAGTACATAACATTTATAGGTAAGAAATGAAATACACCATTCATGGAGACGGTAAGCCGTTCGTACGCATGAACGCTAATTTCATTTCTATTTATTATTTTAATGGAAATAAAACATAATTATACATAGGAATATTATTATTCCAGTATAATATCATATATAATATCGTTAACTCCATCCTTTATACATACCACATAAGGCATTAACGAATCAAATCACTTTGAGGGGGCGGTAGTCCCCACTTCCTCAAATGAGATTATAGTATTTACCCACTAAGGAAACCATGAAGGCATGATATAAATGGAAAGTACAGAAGCATAAAGAAATCATAAACATAATATATATCATATATAAATACAGTTCCATCATAATGGCCACCATGAGAGGCGGTAATATGTAATTGAACAATCATCGTTTCGTGAGGCCTATGTTTTCCATCGATAGAAACATTATGTTACTCATCCATTTGATGGAGGTGTGTGTTATTTTATTTTGAATCCATCCTATAAAAACATCGTAGTATATTGAGGATACTAGTTTTGTTACAAAAAAATGAAATAAAAAGAGTTTAGGGGTTGGAGAAGTAAAATAAAAAAACAATTTTAGAGAAACCATTACCTTTAATTTGGGTAACTCCCTTTGTTTTAAACCAAATGACTTCTTGAAGTGCCTTATGCCTAAGGTAAGGCTTCTAAGTGGATTATAGGGATGTTAATAGCTTAATTGGGTTGGACGAGCCAAATGGCTTGAGAGGTGTGAGGAATTGGTTATATGTGGTCTCCTTTTATAAGGGGGAGGATGGGCTCTTTAGGAAAGTGTGAAACTATTATTTTATTGTATAATGATATTAGGTTTTTAATGGTCCGAAAATGATTATACTAGAACATAAGATGATTCATTGTAGAAATAAAATCATCAAATCAGAATTTGAAATGTTTTGGATATTATTTTAATCATTATAATCTTATTTATTTTAATCATTTAATAATGAGGTAAATACTTCATCATTATTGTGTCATAAATAATTAAATTTATTCAAGGTATAAAAATTATAAAACTAATACTATCATGTAGTAAATCTTTTTAGATTTACAATTAATATTTATAGTCTGAAATATAACTTATATAACACCATATAAAAATTAATTACTAAAATATTTTGGTTTATGTCATTTTGGCCTTTACTTTAAATTAATTAATCTAAATTGTCATTATCACTTCCAAGTGGATCAAAGGGGTCCACAAAAATACCCAAAGATGACCATGGTCGTTAATGACTCATCCAATAATGCTAGGAAAAGTGTTAAGGTAATTTTGAATTATTATAATATTATTTTAACTTTGAATTACCCTATTTACCTTTAACCGCGGTAAATAAAAGTCAAAAGTTACTATTCAGCAAAAATTATTTTCATCTTAATGAACCACATTTTAATTATTGATAAAAACCATGTATGTTGGATTTTTCAAATTAAATTCACATAAGTGGTAAAATTTCATTTAAATGAAAAAGTCGGTTTTTAACTACCACTAAGTGGTATCACTATTCATCAAAAATTGATGTTTTTCAGAAAAATACCTAAAATTCAGCCTAAGAATTATTTGATATTCTGAATTCAAAATTGATGTCTATTTTTCCAAATTCAAAAAATATAAGTGGAATTAATTAATTTAAAAATTATTTACCGTTGTTAAAACAAATAGCGTGTTTTTAAGAAACAATAACTATCAAAAGATTGATATTTGTTTATGTCCAATTTCAAAGTGAAATTACTTCCAATGAAAAACATTGGATCAAATGGTAAAAATATATTTTAATTTCACATTAAAACCAATTAAAAAGATAATCTGACAATATAAATATATTATATTAAAAGGCACTTTTGAATTAAAATACAATATTTTTCACTATTCATTAAAAATTGAACTTTATCAGAAAAATACCAAAAAATTACCCAATGTAAAATTTGATGTCCCCATTCTAAAAAAGGATTATATTTGGTCAATTAGAAAATATAAAGATGAAAAAAACTTCATTTAATGAGGGTTCTCCATTAAAATGCGATAAATCAGCCTTTTAATGTAAATTATGCTTCAAATTTGATTCGTTCACATTTTAAGCCTCTAAATTTTTATTGGATAATGTAAATACATTTAGAAAACATGTATAATCATATTGTAGTTAGTTTCATTCATTCATTCCAATACAATGTCTAGGAGTTAACTACCATTGAAAATAATAATATTATATTATTATGGTGCAACGTAAGACTCCAAAGAAACTTGTTGTTGTGTATCGGGAAGGATATCGAACATAGAAGCCCCTTTTAAAGTAAAATTAATATTTAATTCACAAATTTTAATAAATATGAAATATGTATTATTCTTCATTTACCTGGGATTTTACATAAAGGATGCTCAAAAGGATGATGTGGGAATTCATAAGAAAGTGGAATCTATCATAAAAGGGAAATCCTTATAGTTCCATATTAATGAAGAAGGAATTATGAGATTTGTGTCAAGACTATGTGTTCCATCAAATACTAAGATAAATAATGAACTTTTTGATGATGGAAAAAGTTTGAATTTCTCCCTTCACACAGGAAACACAAGGTTGTATTGAGATATCTGAGAGTATTATTATTGGGATAACATGAAGAAGGATATCAATGTGTACACATCAAAGTTCCTGGTATGTCAGAAAATGAAGGATGAGAGGCAAAAGTCTTAAGGGATGATACAACCATTACCTATCCCATCATAGAAATGGTAGAACATCACCATGGACTTTGTTACTAGGATTTTGAATAAATCCAAAGGAAACAATGCTATATAGGTTTTTTTGGATCAGCTTACAAAGACTACAGACTTCATTTCAATTCAAGAATATTTATCACTAGATCAACTGGCATGAATATATATTGGAGCAGTGGTAAATATGAATGGTGTACCACAATATGTTGTATTTGATTGAGATCCATGATTCACCTCAATGACATCAATGAGTCTTCAACATTCTCTGAAAACTAAGATGAACTTCAGTACATAATATCATCCTCAAAATGATGGTCAATCATAGCAGACTATCCAATCACTTGAGGAAAAGTTGATATCATGGTCAATATACTTTAAAGGAGGATGGGATCAATATCTTCCACGGGTTGTGTTCTATTACAATATTTTTTTCCACTCAAGCATCCAAATTGTTCCTTATAATTCCCTTTATGGGAAGAGGTTCCGAACATTGACATGTTGGGATGATGTTGGGGAGAGAAAACTACTAGGTCTATAAGTGGTCACTGAAATGGTGGAGAAGGTTTAGACCATATTGCAATACATTAAAGCTGGAGAGAGTAAAAAAAATATCTATGCTGATAATCGTCGATGAGACCTATAGTTTGATGCCAAAGACAAGGTATTCCTCTGCATATCACCATGTAAAAGAGTTATAAGATTGGGGAGGAAGGGAAATATTAGTCCAAGGTACATTTTCCATTTTGATAACCTTGATCACATTGGAGAAGTGGCCTATCAAATATCATTCCCACCAATCCTATCTTAAGAACCTGATGTATTCCATGTATCACTCTTGAGGAAGTACATACCTGACCCATCACATGTACTAAATTTATATATGGTACCACTGGAGAATGACCTCTCCTATGAAAAAAATCTAGTGAAGATCTTTGATCGTAGGGAAATTTTTTTACAAAATAAGACAATTCCCCTTTTCAAGGTGTTGTGAAAAAACCACATGATTAGAGAATAAATGTGGGAATCAGAGGAAGTGATAAAGTAGAGTTACATAAATCTATTTTAGTGTGGAAAATGAAATTTCAAGGTTAAAATTTCTTAAGAGGGGAAGATTGTAACGACCCAAAAATTTATTATTGAAAATTCATCCCGATCTAATTAAAATGAATTATTTTGTAAAATTTTTATATAAAATATGATCTTCCATGGTTTTATCTTTTTGGATTTCCAAATAACATTAATAATTGTAACCATTGCTAATATATTTATTGAACAGTGATCACATTATTAGTATATATATATATAGGGTTTTAATAGTTCCAATTTACTCAAACAAAGGAATCAATGGCCTCATTTAGTAGAATTGCTCCATACATAGAGCTTAGAAATTAGGTAGTTTCACTGGGCTTTTCTATTGACCAAGACTAAGATGATATTCAACACATTAAGCTTTAACGGAACCTCCTATAGGAGAAGTGTAAGTTGATAGATATTTCCACACGAGCGATGTTATCCAAGCCACCCCAAGAGTCTATCACCCTCGAACACCTTACCCTTAGGTCATATACGTTATTTATAAATTGATATGTAACAAGACCATACCAGTTGATTATATGAATTATTTTTTTTCAATGAGTGTACATTCATTTTATTATTTTTACTTAGTAAGAAGTTTTTTTTAAAAAAAAAAATTATTTTTATTTAATATTCAATTAAAAAATCCATTTTGATGAATTAATGTATTTTTATATTAAATAATATTTTTAAAAAATATTATTACTAAATTACTTTTTATTAAATATAAATGATCATATAATTTTTATGAATACATTTGTAATTTGAATTATGGTTTAAAAGATGCTTTTGTCAAAACCCATGAATTTTAGATAAATGTTGGTATTTTTTTAGAAGTAAAAATTCACATATTTAAAATAATAGATAAAATGAATTTATTTTGGGAATTAGGATGTCTAAATTATTTAACAGTTTTTTTTCAAACTTTTCCGAGATAGTTGATTTTTTGGGTAAAAATTAAATACCGTTTAAATATATAACGTGTTTTATGTCATTATAATGACCCAATAGTGATATAATAAAATACTAAAAAAGGTATAATCGGAAAATATATGTTTTGAAAGGAAAAAAGTGATGTTTTAGATTGGTTTGATTAATTTTATTGTGCCTTAGTGAACCCTCCAAGACTTATAAAACATTTTACTTTTTAAAATGATTTCCTTGAGAGTTTGAATCACCTAGACCTAATGAAGCCTAATATTTTAATGAGTTCATCCATTGGCCTAATAAAAAAAATTCACTACCCTTTTGAAACAACCATGGGTTGGTTAGTGATTTTTATTAGTTAAACGTCTAGTGTCCAAAACCTAAATGATAATAAATATCCTCTCTTTTACTATATAATCCCACCCAACCTCCCAATTATATTCAATCAAAACTGTTGGAGCACGTCCCAACGCTTCCCTCTTATCTCTGAAATCCTCCCAAGGTGCCCCATTCTTTTAGGAATCCTCTCTCAAGCCCCTCCCAAGCATTTGGGATCATACTTCCTTATAAGGGAATTCATCTTCTCTCATTTTGTTCCAAGTTCTTTTATGTTACTATACACCAGTATTTTCAATTACAAATGTTGGGGTATGATTTATCACCTCCCCTATACTTCCCCCATTATTTTTTAATGATGAGAGTACCATTTCTCTCTCATTAATTATTCCCATGTACACCTGTTTCCATGCCAAAATTTTGTAAGTGATTTTTCTCTCCTCATTTACATTTAAGAAATTATTTTTTATTATGTATGTAAATTCCATTACTTATATTTGTAAATGTTTATATATGATCCAATTATTTTAAATTTCATTTAAATATCATTACACACCCCTTTTCTCTCTCATCAACCATTTTTATGAATTCTTTTGTCACATTATTATGTTGCTAAAATTATACTGCGATTTTCTAAGCCAAAGTCATCGTCTAGTTAATCCCATGCCCGTTTCTCTATCAAGGGTGTTCAAATTTAGGATCATTTACTTATTGATTATATAGATTCATTTATGAATTAAAACTTCTTTTATCGTTTAATGAAGGATGATGTTTAATGAATCCATGTTATATGATTCATGGAAAACACTTATGAATGAAATTAAATGATTAAGAATGATGTACCCTAATAGCACTCCAATACATTGGTTAATGATTAGTACCATGATACATAAAGTAAAATGAGGGTTTACTCCTAATAATTCATATGCAATGAGGGTTTATTCAATCTCTATGTGCAATGAGCTTTGGATCATGATAAAATCTTGTTAAATGTTGATGCCACATTCTCATGTTTTTATAATCAAGCTATATCATGCCTTTATGTTCATGTTTCTCTTATGATCCATTGATATGACTATGGCCTAACATGTCTTGTATTCATCTTGTTATGCCTTTTTTACTCCGTTACTGGGGTATACAACTCACCCTTTTTTTATGCATATCCTCCGGTTGTCCCATGAAATGCTACGTATGGAGGAATGTGTGTGGTCATATAAAATAGGTTTTCAATAAAGATGTGTATTTCAGGTTTTAAGTTGTTATGTAATGTTAGTATGCCCCAAAGACACTAGTACTATCTATCTTATATGTTTTTTTAAGTACATATTTTATGTAATAAATCTTTTTTAAATGTGTAATAAAGAGACGGGTTGTTAGAATTATAAAAAATTCATTATTTTGTGTAGTATTAATATAGCCCATGAATTAATTTTTTGATCCTTATCAAGATAATTATGGGCTATAAATATTAATATAATTTTCATTCATTCAAGGGGATTCTGATAAAAAATAAAACCAAATTGGTAGAGGATTGATGTTATAATCTGACTATTTATCTGGATTTTTTATGATATGATTCAAATAAAGTGTTATTATTATATAACATTAATGAAACTATAGAATTTTTTATCCTATAATTATTTCATTAAAATACATTTTTTCATTCGATTTACTCTTTTTATGTACATAGTGTTCTAATATAATTTTTTTAAGGATACCCAAACTTATTTATCACTTTGGTTGAGAACTTTTTTATTCCAAATATATTTTTTATTAAAAAATATAAATAATGTTCTTATGATTATAAAATTATTGATTAATTAACATTTTAAAAAATATTGAGTTAAATAGTTTTATCTAAAGGAATCTTATTATCATTTTATGAACAAGAAATTTTTTACTTTTACCAAAAATATGAATAGAATATTTTTTTAATTTTTATAGTATAAATGGTATTTTCCATCATAACTACCACTAAATGAGTTAAATAATAAATTATAAGTTTTAGATATTATTTTTTTGATGAAACTGATTAATTTTTTTTACGAATTTTGATTTAAAAGGTATATTTTTAAATTAGAATGGTTATTTTCCCCAAGAAATGATCCAAGAGGTTTCTTACAAATCATTTTTCATATAAGTTGACATAATTAGATTTTAATAATGATTTAATATGGATAAAATATGATAACACCCAATTTAATGTTTCTCTAGATGGTTAAAGTTTATTATGACAAGATGTTTATGAGACCCATTTGTTTTCAACATTCTATAATATGAGATTTTTTTTTAAGAAACCCATTTATTTCATGTGTTCTGATATAATTAATGAATTATGAAAACAATTTATTTTCATGGGTTTTGAAATGATGAATGTTATTTGAAACCAATTTATTTTCATGGGTTCTGATATTATGAATATTTTATGATTCCCATTTCATTTCATGGGCTTTGATGTGATTAATGTTTTATTATATTGTGGAACATCAATTTATAGTTTTCCTTATGTGATGGTGGTTATGTTATAAGAAATTATATTAGTAATGTTATATCCAAAGATGAGTAGTAATTATATATCCCTCCAAATAATTAGGTCATTTTTGGTATCTCATATGATAATGAGGGGAAACATGAAAATGTTATTTATTTATTATGGGAAATACTCTGATGTGCTTGATCTACAATGTGAAATAGGTTATGATGCATTAATCATTAAAATATGGTAAATTTGTTTTGTATATTTATCTATCATGATTTGAGGGTCTTGTATATTATCCATGACAAGTTAAATGGTTCTTATACATATGATGGTTCCACACTTATATGACATGGAAAGTGGTACTATGATTTATTTATAATTAATTTCAACTCTAATGGGACATTTCATTTTGAAGGATAATGTTTTATGCCATGGATAGTGTTTGTGAACGATGAAATATTGGATATGAAATTGGTAAGTTATATTCATAATCTCATTACCTTATTATTATCTTATATATTGATATAATAATTGATTGATATCATTCATGTTTTCCTTAGCTGATCATCTGATCTCACACATTCTTATGTTTTCTTTCCCTAGGTTATGAAGAACAATTTTATGTGGGGTATGTCTAAAAAGATTAATAATTTAAAAGATCATTATGGGAGATGTTAAAGATAATTTAAGAAATTAGAGGATTATATAATTATTATCTAAATAATATAACCATTATAGTTCTTAGGCATGAATTTTTGAAATTTATTGAATATTAATTTGTTAATATTTATTATATATGTATGATAATAAAGGGTCATTATAGGAACATTTGTTCATTTATAGACCTTATGTTGGCTTCTTGGTTTAGCATGACATGTATAACATATTTAGATACTATAGTTATAGGGTATTTGGATATAGGATGTGTGGAACATAGGAATGGATGTAGGGCCTATGTGGATACATTTTATTGTGGATTATTTTTATTAGATCAGCATAGTTGGAGATTAGTGTATGTACGATTGTATCACTTTTATATGAAATTTCCTATAGTATTTTGTTCATTTATTTAAGTATACTCTAATAATTATGATGTATGATATCTGGTTATTTTTTATTTAGTTTGTCTCCCATTTCAAGACATAGTGTCCCCACTATATGTAGTATGCTATCACCACTAGTTGGAAACCTCTAGTGTAATTATAGGAAAACATTAAGTAATTTTATACCTTAGCCTTGGTCAACATAGGTGGTTTTATGAGATAAGGAATCAAAAAGTAAGATATTATATGTGTTTTGATTCACCATCCTCGAAGATGGTAGACTGGTGGTATACGAATGTGACAGAGATATTAATGGACCTCAATCTCATTAGGGATGATCCCCATTCTGGTGGGCAGTACATGCTACCTAGGGTGATGGGATTTTTTTTCATGGTTTTTGTTTTTATGGTTGAAATGTATATGACCATGATGATTTTACCATATTCTTGTTTACTTTTTTGGTTCTAATCCATATTTGACGAGTCCATAGGCATATATCATGATTAATCGCAATGTTCATAAATGAAATATTCTTAATTGTGTGTAGGTTGTTCTCATGGGATGATACAAATTTAGATTATACAAAAAGGTATTTATAGACACTTGGTGGATTTTTTTGGTATATTATGCCTCAAAAATATAATTATGACATAATAAGTATAGGAATGTGATGGTTGATGACTAATCCAATGATGTAAATGATTTTCCATGATGACATGGAACCCTAGTGTGTTTGAAATGTGTTTGTTTATTTAACATTCCAACAATAACCTATATATAATTTATCAATATATATTATTGGTTTCATTCTATAAAACATAAAATGGTCATTATAGTAATAGACCCGAGTCAGTTTATTAATTAAATTTCAGGTGTATTGGGATTGGATGTGAATAACATGGAGTGTTTTTTAGTATCATAGATGGTTCAATAGGTAATGATTAGTTGGATGTATGGAAATGTAGTTCATATATTTTATTTCATGTATCGTAGTTAGAGTATGGGTAGATGGAAATGGCCTTAGAATGAAGCCAATTTTGTGGGTGATATTTTAGTTATCCTTATAATGAGTGAGATGTCATTAGTTGTTAGGTGTTACTACCATTCACATAAACAATTGTAATTAGGTTAACCCCATTATACTTCATTCTATGGAATATGACTCATTCAAGAATGATTATAGATGTACAATAAATTTTTAATAGATCATATAACCACTTTTCTGGGTGAAACTATGTAATATCATTAGTGTGAACCTCAGAGAGTGTTGTTTGAATAAAAAACCATTGGAAAATTAGAGTGGGAATTATAATATAATTTTGGGGGAATGTATAGTTGTGTGATGATAGGGGTGTTATAAGTATGTATGGTTCCCATTTAGGTTGTAGTTTTATGAATAAACCATGCACATGTCTATTGGGAATGTTTCAAGCTACGAATAAATTTTTATAGGGCAATGATGTCATTTCATCATTGAAGCACACATCAATGTGGGATATTAGGTTTTTTTATCTTAGATGCTGCCAATCGGTAATGATATACGACATCATCAAAGGATCAAAGTATAATGGTATAGTCAACCAAATATTTGTGCCTATACATGGACTGTCAAGGAGGGATTTTGTTGGGACCAGTTTGGGTTGGTGTTTGAGGAGATGTTTAAGGAAATATATGTCGTGGATAGTTACCTATTGTCTATTGGAGGATGTCATTACAGGTAGACTATATGTTTTCGTAAATTTGTGCTTCATGTTATCTATCATGTATGAGTGGGATGGCCATGTCTATACACGGTCTGTAATTTTGGATAGAATGAATGATTTGGAGATCTTGTTTTATGTTTGGAAAGAAGCAGTAATGATACTAATATATTAGGGAGAATTATAACAACCACATGAAAATGGTCCTCATGTTGAATGTGTGGTGGTTATTATGGGATATTTTTAGGGGTATTCAATGTAACACCCCGACCCCAGTTACCCAGAGTCGATGCATTATTACATAACATTGGCATGATCACAAAAGATCAAATCTCGAAAGACCGATTATTTTAGTAGCCTTGGAAACACTAGATACATTTAGAAGTCATACATTACATGATAAAATAGAAAACAACAACAACATAGTCTCTATAGTTCACACTCATATCCCCTTAGACTATCCTTGTAGGTCAGTCCTAAAATAATTCTTCACATCATGGGAAAAATAAAACATAGAAAGGGGTGATCTCAAATTCTCAGTAAGGATAAAAATATAGCAAAAACTTTCATAAGTAAACATAAACATCTAAGGCAATGTATAACTAAAATAAAATCCTTTTAAACAAGAACTTCAACATAACATGGAAAAATAAAATGAAATAATTCCATTTACTTATTCACATGGATAATCTAATAGTCTAACAATAACATGCAATATCAATAACCACTTTTATAATGAAGGAATTCATAATGCCTGTATATCATAACCACATTCTCAAAGCCTTGTTCAAAGACATCAAATAATATTTTTTCAAGGCCTTGTGCCAAGAAAAAAGTTTGTCTCATGATACCTACCGATTAATCGAGGAGCTATATCGGGATCCACCTATCAGTTATTAAGTTCAATTCATTCCTTATATGAATAGGTTTAAACATCACATAAACATTCGTATTAAAAATGGAATATGAAATGTCAATACTTTATCTATAAACCATAAATGGTATAAAAATAACACATCCACAGTCAAACATATCCCAAAACCTTCAATACTATATGGAAGTTTTTTATCATAATATATATACTTAAAATAAGCATAAAATCCTTCAAAGTATTCTGATATAGATGAAATCAAAAATATTTGAGAGAAATATATCTTTTTTTGAAATCATTTAAAAGTCACATAATTATAAAATAAATTTTTTTGAAAATATTCTTATAAGTTTCTAAGGGAAGGTTAAATGGTTTTATAATGGCGTAAAATATCATCACCCACCGTATAAGTTAAAAAAAGACATTCTTACCTTAATTTTTGTCAAAATGCTTAAAAATGACCTTGTTTGGAAAACGACATAAATATTCCTTTAAAAATATTTTATAAAAATTCAAAAAAGGGTATAAATGACTTAAACCCATAGTCTAGTAAATATTAAAAATGTTTTGGATTACATTTTTTAGAAACATGGATGTGGATGATAAAGAGGTCCCAGTAGATAATTACATATAAACAACCTCTGATAATGAAGAGATTGTAAAATTACCCCTTACCTTGTACTTTTCCTTTTCCAAGGGTAGGTTAAGCTCCTGTATAATGGTGAAATAATTATTATTAAATTATAAAATAATCATATACATAAATATGATATCATATATGATCTTTTAACACTACTTCATTAATAATATCTTAGTATTATCGTTGTTTCGGGTGTTAACATATTCGTTTTCCTTTGTATTATTTGTTTTGTGAGTCATATTTGTTATGGATGTGACGTATATTATTCATATCTATAATGATATAAAGTCTTTAAATATTACATTTAATCATAAAATGAAAATTAGTCTTGAATGGATACGATGGGGAATTAATCTCATCACATTCATGGAGACGGTAATCTGTACGTATGCACGAGCGTCAATATCATTATTTTGATATTAAAATAATATATAATTGGATGGTATATCATATATAAATAATAATTATCATGTTATATTTATTATTTAAATCAATTAAAAATCATTATTATACCCATCCAAATAATGATGTATTGAATAACAATTACACCACGACGTGGAGACGGTAAGTCGTACGTACGCATGTATGGTGGCATGTCATTAAAAGGATGGATAGAATAATGAATTTGGTTGTACCATATTTATAATAACATCACAGTATATATATGATACTTGAATTATTATTTTAGAATGGAAACAACAAAGAAAAAGGAAGTGGAAAAGAAAGAAACTTGAAAGAGGTGATCAAATATTTACCTCTTCTTCGGGTTCAACCTTTTGATTTGATCAAGATGGCTCTTTAGGTTCGCTTTATGACTAAAAGAGGGCCTCTAGGATTAATGGAGTAATGTTGATAGGATATTTGTGAAGGTTTTGGTTGATAAAAAAGGCTCTGAAGGTCTGAATTAGAGGGATGGGGGAGTGCCCTTTTATAGGAGGGGTGAGGGGCACCTTAGGAAAAACATAAAATATTATTTTATAATAAATTTATATTCGGTTAATAATGGCTAAAAACTGATTTATTTCGAGGATAAGGTGGGGATAGGTCAAAATCCACCCAACCAATAGGTTTTAGACAAGTTTGGGTCACTATATTAAACATATCTTTTAGATTTAACTCTTAGTTAATTAGTTGGACATTTACCATGTCTCTTTGTATTTTTATATTATTTGGTTAATAAACCTACTATAAAAATCCAATATAACCCCAATAGGTTCATTAATGTAACATATCATATTATTTATGCCTTTAGTCTGATACTTATACTTTTAGGAATATTTTGTTATCCAATAATAATTTATTTGTTTTAAAAACTCATTTATTTCAATTTTAAGATTATTTTATAATTGATTTTTTAAAGTCCTAAAAACATTATTACTACAAAATAAATACTTTTAATCAAACCTAACATGTAATAGTAACATATAAATTTTTTTATGGAATCAAAACTCTCAAATTATATTTATTTTATTATTTATAATATCATTTATTTGATTCGTTCATTAAAAAGAAAAATACTGCATCATCAATGTGTCATAAATAAATTTAATTATTCAATGTCTAAAATTTTTAAATAAAATACCATTATGTAAGAAATAGTTTTATATTTATAATTAATATTTATATTAAATGATATAACATGTATAAACCTATATAAAAATTGTTTTTACTAAAAGATATATGCTTATGTCATTTTTGTGTTTACTTTAACTTAATTAATATAAAGTGTCATTATCACTTACAAGTGGCTCCATGGGGTCCCACAATCGACCCAAAAATGCCCATGGCCGGAAATGTATCATCCAATTGGGTTAGGACATGTTTTAGAGTAATTTAATATTATTGTAATATTATTTATTACCCTTATTTACCGGATTTACCCTTTAACCATGGTAAATAAAATATTTACCGAAATAATTATACAGAATGTCTAAAAATAAAAGTTACCTATTTACACAATTTGGAACTCCTAATTCCAAATATGGAATCCATTTTTATAAATTCAAAACACAGAAGTGGAAGAAATTAATTTAAAATTAATTCTTGTTGTAAAAAAAGCGTGTTTTATGAAATAATAACTACCAAAAGTTTGACAGTTGTTTATGTCAAATTTAAATGTGAAATTACTTATAATGACCTAAATTTCTTTAAATGATAAAAATAAAATATAAATATACTTCCAAACCCTTCAAATTCATAATTTATCACTATTAATTATTTTGATTAAAAAGTTATTTGTAATTAAAATTTTGTATTTTCACTATTCATCAAAAATTGAACGTTTTCAGAAAAATTCCAAAACTTTACCCTAGGATAATTTTGATATTTAAAATTCAAAAATTAATTATATTTTACAAAATCAAAAACATTGAAGTTTAATTTATTAATTTAAAATTACTTTCCATTGTCAAAACCAAAAGGCCAATTTCTAAGAAACAAAATCTATCAAAAGATTGACAGTTGTTTATGTTTTATATGAAAGTGAAATTACTTACAATGACCATAATTGGATTAAATGGTAAAAATAAAATCTATTTATACTTCAAACCCATTAAAATTTATAGTTTAACACAATAAATTATTTTGATTAAAAAAGTTTTTTTCAGTTAAAATATACTATTTTTCAATATTCACCCAAATATGAATGTTATCTGAAAAACACCAAAAATTTATTAAAACTAAATTATTATGTCCCGATTCTAAGTAAGAAAATTATTTTGTCAAATAGAATATATAAAAGTTTCAAATATTGAATTAAAAAGGGTTCATCATTAAAAGGCAGTAAAAGTTCATTTTTTGAAATAAAAACTTCTTTTATCTGAAAAAATGAATTTGTTCATACATTATGTCCATGAAATTCATAATATGATTTCTAAAATTATAAGGATTATATATAGTTCAATATTCAGTTAATATTATTCATAAACGCTTTTGAACGACTAGTTTGATAATCTTGTGGTATGCTCAAACCCAGTGTTGCATGTAGTGAAAGTTATTGAATTACTTTGAAAAATAACGTACTAAGAAATATTGGATTGTTACATTCTTACCTCCTTAAATAAATTTCATCCTCTCAATTTGAAATTTTCCTTTGAAAATACAAGGTTGAAAATAGAAAATACCTTTGTGCGAAAACCCACATCGGAAATTGGGTTAATAAAATTTTGTCTTAATAAGAGGAAAAGAGGAATAAAAAAGTAACCAAACAATTATGATCTAGATTAAGAGAACATTGGCGAAAATTAGAGTCACATAGTTTGAGGAAATACTTAAATATTTATTGGGAGTTATTGAGGTCATCAGTCACAATCAATTGTAGAATTGAGGGCCTCAAAGCCATCAATCTATGATGATTTAAAATATCATTAGTTCCACAAAACACAAGGTATTAGGATAACACATTTTTAGTTTTAAGATCCCTTACCTAAAGTTTAAGAATTAATTTCTATATATTATACAAGAAGAAAAAAATATATACTTGACAAGTAGATTTCCATCCTTTAACTAATTTATACCACAAACTCATCTTTCACTCTAAAAGATAATAGAACTAAAAAATATTATATTTATCCTATTCGTATAGGATTCCAAAAAAAATGAAGTTATAATTCATCTACTAGACCCTTTAAAAAAACTACATTATTCAATACAGGACATCACGTGGGTCAGTGGTAGGTGATAAACCCTTGTCTCCCTTCGGTTGCGAGTTCAAGTCTCGCGGCCTTTCTAGACACGACGGGTTGCCGCCCAACCTCCGGGTTGTCCTTTTTATGGAAATAAAAAAATTATCTCAAACTATACTTATCCAAAATACGTATGTCCAAACTCACAGTACAAAATTTATAGGGAATTTAAACACAATGAAAATCCTTTTTTCCAAGTAATAATATGTGAAAACCTTCATCATGTATTCTCTTGAAGAACTAGATCATCCTGAATTACCATAAAACCTTATTGATTACATTCATGCTCCCTTATTCATTGTAGAATACTGGATATACTCTTTCTATCCAAAAATGTTTTAAACTCAAACAATGATGGAATATACAAATCATTAATCGGTTTCAAGGTAGTCAAGAATATCCAATATAATTTATCCAAATAAAACATGTATTATTCCAAAATCACTACCTCAGTATCAGAACCATATTATGGTTTATCTTTCTCTCAACCATATATTTTCCAAACATTTAACCTTCTATTGAGTCACTTTTCTTGGTTCCACACAATCTCAAGTCATTAATGAAATAGTACTACAGTACAATCCTTATATACTCCATAATTATTATTACCAGTACATCGTTGATAAAACACTCAAATGACATAATTAATTAATAACAACATAATAACTCTAATAATTCCTCCTCATATGTGGTAGTATCATAACTTGATTATTATCCAATATCATCATTTTGGGTATACTATGTTGATTTAGAAATTGTTTTGTGTAGTGTCCCAACTCCTTGAAGATGAATCTTTATACATTTGAATCATTTTTCTTACCCTTTCAGTCACAGACATGGTGTCCTTTTTCTCCACACTTATAAAAAACTCCCATTCCCATCTTGAAAGTTCTAGGGTGTTTCTTCCCACAGTTATCACATATGGGAAAATCATTCTTTTCCCTCTTCCCTTTATCAATATTTCTCTCTTCCATCCTTTTCTCCCCTTTCTTCCCTTAAAATCCATATGACTCAGAAAATTCTTTACTTATCTTATTAACACATGATATTATTTCTTCATATGGTGAGAATACATGGGAGATAATTTCCCTTATAAATTTTGGCTTAATACCATGAAATATATGATTCTTCTTACTCTTTTGATCATATGTATTGCTGGAGTTCACATTCTTTCTACTGTGCACCATTTCTATACAATTGAATACACTAGGTCAGATTATAAATTGTAATGAATAATTCCAAACGTGTGGAATAACTAACATTGATTGAACAGTTTATGGATATAATCCATAATCATAAAAATGTTTTATTTTAGGAAGTATATACTCATAAACCCTTTATAATGGTTTGTAAATAATATGAGAATTATCCTAAGAATATCCCCTAGGAGTGTCGTAACCAAGAGTGCAGTAAGGTTCATTGTCATGCACTAGTTCTCGTTTGAGTCTAGCTTAAAGTGGCATTTACGGGTTTTAACCCTTGGTACATCTGTGCTAGAGCCGTATCTACCTACTCATATCCAGACAAGGATATATTTTTTGAAAAACTCTCAAAATATCTACAATACCAAAATTTTTGTAAGTTCTTCTATACTAATCCTCAAATACCATCTTAAGTCTATGTGCTCTAATCAGAGTTTATCTAAATCTAGCTTCCAATGTTTGTACTAAAATTCCTCTGATACCAACTGTAACACCCTGACCCTAGTTAACCCAAGTTGGTGAATTATTACATAACAGTGGCATGATCACAAAAGATCAAGTATCAAAATACCGATTAGTTTAGTAGATTTGGAAACACTAGATACATTCATAAGTCTTACATTTCATGATAAAATGAAAAAAAACAACAACATATTCTCCATAGTCCACACTCATATCCCCTTAGACTATCCCTATAGGTCAGTCATGAAATAATTCTTCACATCCTGGAAAAAATAAAACATAGAAAGGGGTGAGCTTAGATTCACAGTAAGGATAACAATATAACGAAAGCTTTCATAAATAAACATAAACATTTAAGGAAATGTATAACTAAAATAAAATCCTTTTAAACATAAACATGAGAAAACATGGGAAAAAATAAATTGAAATAATTCCATTTACTTAATCATATGGATATTCTAATAGTCGAATAATCACATGTAAAATCAATAACCACTTTAATAATGAAGAAATACATAATGCCAGACTTTCCTAACCACTGAGTCAAGGCCTTCGGCCAAGGCTACAAATAATATTTTTTCAAGGCCTTGTGCCAAGAAACTAGTTTGTCGAATGAGACCTACCGATGCATCAAAGAGCTATAGCAGGCTCCATCCATCACCTACTAAGTCTAAAGCATTCCTCATATGAACAGGTTTAAACATAATATAAACACTCGTCTTAAAACTAGCATATGAAACGTCAATACATTATCCATAAACCATGAATTGTATAGAAATAACACATCCACATTCAAACATAACACAAAACTTTCAATACTATTTGGAAGTTTTGTATCATAATAAATTAACTTCAAATAATCTTAAAATTCATCAAAGGATGTTGATATAGAAGAAATAAAAACTATTTGATATAAATATCTCATTTTTTGAAATCATTTAAAAGTCACATATTATAAAATAAAACATTTACTTTGAAAATATTCTTATAATATTTTAAGGGAAGCTTTGACGATTTTATCATGGCAGAAAATAGCATCACCTGCCGTATAAGTTAAAAAAAAGACATTCTTACCTTAATTTTTGTCGAAAAGGTTAAAAAGGACATTGTTTGGAAAACAATAGAAAGATTCCATTCAAACCATTTTATGAAAAGTAAAGAAAGGGTGTAAATAAAATTAACCCATATTCTTGCAAATAGTAAAAATGTTTGGGAATACATTTTTAAGAATCATGGATGTGGATGATAAAGAGGCCCCAGTAGATAATTACGTAAAAACAACCTCGAATAATAAAGAGTTTGTTAAATTAATCCTTACCTTGTAATTTTCCTTGGTCGAGGGTAGGTTAACCTCCTGTATAATGGTGAAATAATATTCTATTAAATTATTAAAGAATCACATACATTATTATGATATCATATAAGATCTTTTAACATTTCTTTGTTAATAGTATCTTAGTATTTTTGTTGTTTTGGGTGTTAACGAATTCCTTTTCCTTTATATTATTTGTTTTTGTGAGTCATATTTTTTATGGATGGGATATATATTATTCAAATCTATAATTATATAAATTCTTTAAATATTACATTTAATCATAAAATGAAAATTAGTCTTGAATGGATACGATGGTGAATGAATCTCATCGCATTCGTGGGGACGAAAATCTGTACGTACGCCTGAGCGACAATATCATTATTTTGATATTAAAATAATATATAATTGGATGGTATATAATATGTACAGAATCATTATCATGTTATATTTATAATTTAAATCAATTAAACATCATTATTATACCCATCCAAATAATGTTGTATTGAATAACAATTACACCACGACGTGGAGACGGTAAGCCGTACCCACACATGTATGGTGACATGTCATTAAAAGGATGGATATAATAATGAATTTGATCCTAAAATATTTATAATAACATCACATTATATATAAGACAATGGATTTATTATTTTATAATGTAAACAACAAAGATAAAGGAAGTGGAAGAAGAAAGAAACTTGAAAAAGGTGATGAAATATTTACCTCTTCTTCAGGTTCTTCATTTTGATTTGATCAAAAGGGCTCTTCAGGTTGGCTTTATGACTAAAAGAGGGACTCTAGGATGAAGGTAGGATAGTTTAGAGGGTATTTGGGTAGGTTTTGGCCGAGCCAAAAGGCATTGAAGGTCTAAATTAGAAAGAAGGGGGATTTCCCTTTTATAAGAGGGGTGAGGGGAACCTTAGGAAAAACATAAAATATTATTTTATAATAAATTTATATTCTGTTTCTAATGGATCTAAACTGTTTTATTTCGAGGATAAGGTGGGTATGGGTGAAAATAAACCCAAAAATATTTTTTAGACAGGTTTGGGTCACTATATTAACCTTATCTTTTAGATTTATCTCTTAGTTAATTAGTTTGACATTTTCCATGTCTCTTTGTATTTCTATACTATATGGTTAATAAACATACTATAAACTTTTCAAAGAACCAAAATAGGTTAATAAATGTCACATATCATATTATTTAGGCCCTTTGGCCCAACCTTAGACTTTTAGGAATTTTTTATCATCCAATAATACTGTATTTGTTTTAAAAACTAATTTATGTCAATTTTGAGATTATTTAGTAATTGATTTTTTAAAGTACTAAAATCATTATTACATAAAAATAAAAACATTTAATCAACACTATAATTTCAGTATCCTATAAAATTTGTGGGAGACATCAAAACTTTCATATTATATTTATTTTAGTATTTATAATATCATTTATATGATTCATTCATTAATAAGGAAAATATTGCATCATCACTGTGTCATAAATAATTTTAATAATTAAATGTATAAAAATTATGAATAAAATACCATTATGTAATAAATCATTTTATCTTTATAATTAATATTTATAGTCAAAGGGATAACATGTATAACCTTATGTAATTATTGTTTTACTAAAAGATATATGCTTATGTCATTTTTGTGTTTACTTTAACATAATTAATATAAAGTGTCATTATCACTTACAAGTGGCTCCATGGGGTCCCAAAATCGACCCAATGATTCCCATGGTCGGATATGTATCATAAAATAGGGTCATGACATGTGTTAGGGTAATTTAATATTATTAGTATATTATTTATTACCCTTATTTATCATATTTACCCTTTAACCATTTTAAATTTAATATTTACCGATGTAATTATTCAAAATATCTAAAAATAAAAGTCAACTATTTAAAAAATTTGTACCTACTAATTCTAAATGTGGAATAAATTTTTCTAATTTCAAAACACAGAAGTGGAAAAAATTAATATAAAATTAATTCTCGTTGTCAAAACAAAAAGTGTGTTATTATGAAATAATAACTACCAAAAGATTGACACTTGTTTATGTCAAATTTAAATGTGAAATTACTTATAATGACCAAAATTGTATTAAATGATAAAAATATAATCTAAATATACTTAAAAAGCATTCAAATGAGAAATTTATCACTATTAATTATTTCGATTAAAAATTTGTTTTTAATTAAAATTTAGTATTTTTCACTATTCATCAAAAATTACACGTTTTCAGAAAAATACCAAAACTTCACCCTATGATAATTTTTATATTTAGAATTTAAAAATGAAGTCTATTTTACCAAATTCAAAACATAAAAGTTTCATTTATTAATTTAAAATTAATTCCTATTGTCAAAACCAAAAGTAGTCTTTTTAAGAAACAATATCTATCAAAAGATTGATAGTTGTTCATATCCAATCTCAAAGTGAAATTACATACAATGACCATAATTGGATTAAATGGTAAAAATATAATATATTTATACTACCAAAACATTAAAATGTATAATTTAAGACTATAAATTATTTTGATAAAAAAAGTTGTTTTCAGTTAAAATATAGTATTTTTCACTATTCACCCAAATATAAAAGTTATCAGAAAAACAAAAAATATTAATTGAAACTAAATTCTTATGTACCAATTCTAAATAAAAATTCTATTTTTTCAAATATAATATATAATAGTTTCAAATATTTAATTTAAAAGGGTTCATCATTAAAAGGCGTTAAAAGGGCCTTTTTTGAAATAAATACTTTCTTTTTTATGAAAAAATGAATTTGTTCTTAAATTATGTCCAAGAAACTGATAATATGGATTCTAAAATTATATGGATTATATATAGTTCAATATTCCGCTAATACTTTTCATAACGGCTTTTGAACGGCTAGTTTGGTAATCTTCTGGTACGCTCGAACCCGGTGTTGTGTGTAGTGCAAGTTATTGAATTACTTTGAAAAATAACGTACTATGAAATCATGGGGTCTTATAGTCAAGTTGAAATAATGATACTAGTGTTTAATAAGATATTATTTTATTGAGTTTCTAAGTGAATATAGGATTTTGGATTAAAAGGATATTCATGGGTTTGTGTAGGGAGAAAGTGTATTTATATAGTGATTCATGTGTTAAAATAATATTTATGATGATATTCATGTGGTAAATATTAGTACATCAAGTTATTTTTAGGATAAACTATTATTCATCATGTGACTCTGAGTGGTAAATGTGAATTGATATTTTATTTAGGTGGTAAATCACATAGAAGATTGTACTAGGGATTTTTGGTGTAGATAAAATTTTTAGGGAACCTATGTAATGTAGTGTCTTGGTTAGGGGTTTGAGTATGGATCTGCATGTGGGGGTTATTGAAAATATTGTGTATGACATAGGTGTTTTTTTAAAGGAAAAGTTTTTGAGTTGGACTTTCTAATTTTGGAAAAATATGGAAGTAACATGATAGAGTAGAACTTTTTTTATGAATTTTTATATATTAGGAAGGGATATGTATCATTAAAACCCTATAGGACATGATTTATGTAGCCTATAGTTCTGAAATGACCATAAAACCAGACTATTTTATCTACTCTTAGTGGCTAGAATTGCGAAACAAATGTTTTGATGGAGTTTGGGAGAATAATGTGGTGGCTTAGTGATGAATTGAAAATCATGGTTAGTCTAGAAATGTTGTTCAAGGAATACTACAGCTTCTTGTAGATGATTAAAATTATAGTTGTGACTTTTTAATGACCCATGGAATTTTGGGTCATTGTTTTGGGATATAATTTCAAATTTTAATCTTGAGGGAATTCCATTTTTATATTTGTGACATGTAATTATATTTCAAGTGTTTAGACACATTGAAATGATTATTTTGGATAGCCTTTAGGGATCATGTAGTGTCTATTGTGTGTTAGATGGTGTGGTAGATATAGCATGTTGTTAGGCTACTAAAAAATAGTAAATAAAACCCATTATATTTATGAACATGTGTTTATACCATGAATTTTTGTGAAATAAGGTAGTCTCTCTCAGCACGGGAAGTTCATGGAATTATCTGTACGTTTACAACCTGAATGGTTTCATTAGGGTTTAAAATATAAAATGGGGTAATACCCCTCCCCACCAACTCCACCTCATTTATGTCCACCAGACACATTTAGGGGGGGGGGGTGGCCAATACAAATTCTTACAACCCTCCCCTTGTTCTTGGTGTATGTTGGATGCATTTTTCTAGTGATTATAGGTAAGTCGCTCCCACTAAATCTCTTTTTTTGTTTAAATCCTCAAATACTAATGTTGTTTGATTTTGGTTAGGGTTTCGGTGATGATTACAACAAACCATGGTGAAATCAACTCAAATAAAATGGTATTTCATATTCAGTTACTATAGTGGGACCATAGATCATGTCTAGACACCATTGAATGGTCTTCTAGAGAACTATAGTCACTATATGAATTTGTTTATATTTTCATTAGCAATTAGATGAAATTTTTGGTTAACTATGTGTCATGTGATATGGATTTTGGACAAGATTTATTTGCGGGGAGCCAAAATCCACAAATGTTTGGTCAGTTGTATTTATTAAGCAGTGGAAATTCATTGATCTTAGGTATCATTATAAGATTTAATAAGGTATGGTTGGGTATGGGCTAATGTGATATATATCATATCCTGGTTGGTAACTCATTGAGAGGGATTGGTAGTCCTTTTAATAAACATAAATATGTATTTCTATGCAAGAATACATTCCAGAATACATGTAAATAGAACTAGGTAGATGGATAAAAAGATGGAGTGAATTAGGAGAAGATATTGTGCGAGGTTTTCCTCCTTTCCTTAGGGTGGGTGTTATTTATAAATTTTGTGAGTTTAGATCACCCAATGACTATATTGCTATTGGGGGAAGGTGTCAAATTAGAAGATGTGATACTTTAAATAGATTTGAAAATATTATATGTGATTCTGGTAACCTAAATTGAATTTTTCACATGTCTAATCATGAATGTTCAAGAGGCTTAGACATAGTGAAAATTGGGGGGGGGGTGTTATCTCTCAAACATTGTGGTAGACACCCTATATAGTGTGGTTCTACATTAGTGATCATTTTTAGTGGAATGAGTCATCTTTTAGGGGATGAGGTATTGCAATAATAGTTTTCTAGGATAGTTGGATCATGATTGTTTGGGATTTCTAGGATGTTCTACTATAGTGTGAGGTATGGGTATGCAAGATCCTATGATCTGTGATGTCAATAATGGGAAAAAAGTGTAGGATATTATTGATAAGAGGATACCATTAATGTTGTGAAGAACCCTGTGGAAAATTAATGGGTGATATGATATGTGATTTGATGAGTCACTAAAACTCATTTGACTATCAGGATGAGACTATATGGTGATATGTATGATGATATGTGGTCTTTGTCAATGTTTTGTTTTATTATTATACCTTTCCCTAGGATAATTAAGTCATTATTCATGATCTGACCTCCCCAAAGTCTTCGAGGATAGGTCTATGTGAATATGAAATCCATTGAGTTTATGGTGATGGTTTAGTGTGATTGTGATCTCCCCAGAGTCTTCTAGGATTGGTCAGTATCCTTTTCACCACACCAGAGTCTGTAGGGATGTGACAATATAAAAACCCATATTTTAATACACCTTAATTCATGATTTATTACATAAATGTAGAAAAAACACAATATCATTATATCATAAGGCCAAGATACTTTTTGAAATTAGGTACATAATATAATCACATGAAACATGAATAAAACAAAATTATTTGAAAACTCAACAACATGACCATAAAATTCAATAGATCTTCAAAAAATTCTTGGGATAACCTAGGGACATCCATAAGAAAGGGGTGATCAATAAACCATATTAATCGAATAATCAAATCATAGCATAAGGTAAATAAGTAAAAATAGGCATATAAAATAAACATAAATGATGTGAGAGAAGTAAACATGAACATTAAATCATGATATATTATGACAACATACATGCATCATTGTAATGAGGGAAAAATATAAAATATTAAATCACAAATATAATTATAGGATAAACACTAATAAAATATAACACAGTTTTATTATGATAACCTTATATTGAATATACATGGAATATCATGAGATAAAAAAAGTATCAAATTTATTGTAGGGAAATATAATTTCAATCCTATCTGTCACATTCACATCATGTACATGGATTTTTTTTCACATATATCATACAACATAAGAATGCCTTTAATCGCTTTTTATCCATTGATATCGGATTTTGGGTTATATACACATGTATTCCCAACAAAAAATGAGATAGGTACACATATTTGAATACCCTTGAGTGGAAATGGGGATTGGTATTAACTATACAAATGTTTTTTAAATTATATAGACAGATAATTTTTATAGCATAATTGGTGTAAATAAAGATTCATGGAAGTATTTAATGATAGTGAATGGATGTATCTAGTCAAATGGAAATCATAAGTACTATAAAGTTTTGTGAAAAATGATTATCTCAATATTAAAAATTAGAAAAAAAAGTAATAATATAGTAAATGTGCTTGAATAAAGAGGATGGGGGAGAGAATCTATTACCTCGACCGGGAACTTTTGAAAGACTGCTAGGTTCTTCTTAAGAGATTGGGGACTTGAATGAGGTCTCTAGAGACAGAAGTAAAGACTAGATTTATAAAATAAGGGATTTTAGTGAAGTTTAATTCAAGGTTGGGTAGGTTATTATAGAAAAATAAATCTAAATACATTATTAATTTGTAAACATAGGATTTAGATCTATACAATAAAATAATCAAAACCATGAACTTAACATGGGTTTCCCTTTTTTCTTCTAATTGGATGTTATTTTAAATATTTTATAAGTATAAGAACTTAAATCATTAAAATAATTCAATTAGTGATGTGGAAGTGAGTCATGTTCATTAACTATTTATTTCAAATCCATAAAATAAAATTTAGGGTTTCAAGGATTAATAAAGGGATTATAAAAAAAATAACATAGAAAATTTTTTAATGGAGAAAAATAATTTTGGCACTAGATAATATTTATATTATTTATTACATCACTTTATGTATTCTATTATTCCATAATACATATCATATATTTCTAAATTATTTAATTTCATCCCAAAAATATGGATGTATCTGAAAATTAATAAAAATTAAAAATTAGAAAATTAGGATATCTTACTTTGAAAAAATTCTATTTACTTTCTCAAAATAATTCTATAACTATGGAAATTTTCAGTTTTAAAACAAAAATACCTATTTACTAACAAATAGAGAATTTTATGATGCTAATAGGTTTTTAGCCTTATAAAAATTACTTTTGATTTCATACAAATATATTATGATTAATATTTAAATAATTATATTTTAATAGGAATATTTTAATAAAGTAAATAATATTTTTAATTTTATTTAGTTCATTAAAAATTTAATTTGAATAAAACTAAATATTTTTGAAATACATAACTTTTGTTTCATCATATAAAAATCTTGTTTATTTTCAAAAATCAATATTTAATAATTTATAAAATATTGATAGAAATGTATAAATACAATATATAGTTAATTAAAAAGGTATAAAAACTCATAAAGGTGGATTCTAGATATATAACCCCTTATTACACAACAGTATTCCATATAGCTATGTTATGTGATGTTAAAACATTCTTGGGGTGGTTTATAGAACATGATTTGGTCCATTTTCTTGAAAATGTTGAACTTCATGGATAAATTATTCCTCTTGTGCTTTAGTTGTTGAATATCTTCTTCATCTTGGTCAAGAGTAAACCCTTGGAATTCTATCTCCCTTAGAAGATTTGATAAAGTGGCTTTATATGGTTTAATCCTTCTAGTCGAGGCCATCACTTATTGTTTCTATGTGAAATATTCTTTAACTACTGAAAAGTGTATTATTTGTGATGAATAATTTTAACTGAACCCCATCACAAATAGATATCTATGATAGGCCCCCATTGAAAATAACCCTTCCCTGAAAACCACATCTCAATATATAATTATTATAATGGCCTATCAGAAATAATATTTTATATAGATTATTGACATAATTTTTTTATGACGTTTCAAGTGACCTATTGCACAAAATTATTTACGACAGGACACAAGACCATGAAAATATGTTTAAAAAATTTAAAATTTAAAATCTAAAAATAATTAAAATTTTAAATATTAAACTATAAAAATATAAAATATCAAAATATCAAAACACTTTACAAAATTATTATAAATAAAAACATAATCAACCAAAATAATAAAAATATTGCACAAAAAATCAATTAAAATTTAACAAAATAAATATGTATTGTATCAAACACCATGGATGTTGAGAGGGAGTGGGAGGGTGGTCTCCAAGAGGAGTGGTAGAGAAATCCATCCCTAAACCCTGAACCCGTGATTATATATACTCATTTTCTACTCCTTATATCATAACATCTCCTCTAGTTGCTACTGAAGATGTCTTTGAAGCTCTTCCTTCTCCCTACACAAGGCCTCTCAAACCTCACTCCGAGCACGCAGTTTCATCTCATATTGTGAGATGGACAATGACATTTCTTTATGATCTCCCGAATATCTAGACTTCAATAATGTAATAGTACCATAAAACCTACTAGGCATGGGTCGATAATGGATAACAACCACCGAGTGTTTCTCTAAATCAAATTGTATTTCCTACAACCACGCTGAATTATTAAATCCTTCCATAATGGTGGACTGAATCTCAATCTCATTTTTACTCTCAACTTGTGTTTGATAATTCTTCGAATCATATGAATCCTTATATTGAAATTTGAAATTAATATAGTTAAAATATTATTTTCATTTAATTTTAATACTAAAAAAACATTATACTAACCATAACCTGACACTAGTGACCACCTAGAGTCTCTCTAGTGAAAGGGTCACTATAAATCCTCATAAAAACACTGGGCACCATAATATAAGGAAGTTTGATAGCCTATATGAGTATAAAATAAATAGATTCCATTTAAATGTATTTAAATTATTAAAAATTAGTTACTATATTTCGTCAATAGATTTTAAATGTACCACTACCAGCTCGATGCGTCCCCACCTACCTCCCATGGTTATGCCGACCTAATGAATCCCTCCTCTAGAAGAAATCTCCTATATATTATAAACATATTTCATGCCATATATAATATGATATTTAATTAGGTTGATAGAAAAATGAAAATCTGAACAAAATCTAGGACTCTTTCATTCTTCATTGGTATCCTCATAAAATTTTGAAAATCATAATGGAATTTCTCATGCATACATACCACTCATGCCTATCTGATGAAACTATTCACCCTATCATCCATGTGATACCATAAAATGATGATTTTTAAAATAGAATGTTATTAATTTAAAAAAAATTAAAAAACTGGTTATTAATTTGAGTATCATCCAATAATAAACCATTGGGTTCTGAACATGAATGGGAATTTGATCCCAAGTCACTGATTTCTCAGAAAAACTTTTTCATTGAATATCGCACCCCATTCAAATATCTCCGTGCAGAAATCTACTAAATAATTAGAAAATATAGTTAAATAATTACTATATATATATAAATTAATGAAATGTAATGAAAACTGACTAAAATATACAACGAAGTGTATATCTTCATACGTGGATCAAATTCATTATGTGGTCATTGGTCGGGAAGAGTGGTGCGAATCACCAATCTCACAACACCCCTACCCCTCTCAGATGATGTTGAATTGCTATAAACATGAGGGTTAGAGGATGAATCATAATGATCAATCACAAGGTAATAAAAACTCCTCAATGTCATGGAATATATCATAATAAGTCTCATCATCCAACTGAAACATTAAAAGAAAAATGTCATCAAATAAATAAATATTATTGTTATATTTATTTATTTATTTTGACTATAACTTACATGTAATTGTGTCAATGTTCATATTCATCCTCATCATCATAAATTTCAGTTTAAATATCATCATCTTTTGCCTGAGTATCATCAATTTCCGTTGGAGTTTCACCCTCATCATAACATGTTAATTAAAATTATTTTGTTACATTATCAACATCATGATCTCCATAGACCTGTAATTATGTGGTGTCATCATCATATATATATTTGTATCTCTTAACTGAAAATATTTACATGGATATTTTTGTTGAAAAATATTAATTCCATTCCCTTTAATTAAACCACATTAACATTTACTAAAATTATCTTCATGGGACATCATTTTTATAATTCTCTAACAATCCATTATCTCTATTAAAGTTTCATAATATTGGAAATAATATATTTGGTGTGCTTCATGGGCCAATAAAAATGGTTTATTTACTCTAATAAGTCTATAATATTTAATATCATTGATTCCATGGCATGGATGAACACACAAGCCTCTATTAGTATCAAACCAATGACATTTAAACATCTTCAAATAATTCTATCACATATAACATAGATCAATTATTTCACTCTGCCTTCCATAAAATTCCTCTTTACATTATATATGATGAGAAAAATTCAAGAAAAAACCATTATTCATTTTTTTTATTCACTATATGCATGTGTATGAAATCAAAAATCGTTTACCACATATGAGTTATATGATTTAAACAGTTTGGATGGTTTTTTACTCAATACACACAATAGATTATAAATTTTATCATATATATGTGGTGATACCTTCAAAATTAAATAATTAACAATATATAAAATAATCAATTGATTATTTATGTTAATACATAAATAATTTACTTTACTAGTCCTTAAAACTAGTAGAAAAATTTATGTTCTCAACTTTCTTCAAGGGAATCTACTATAATATTTGTAAACTATTTCTTGGTATCATCATCACATAATCTACAAAAAATTCTTATTTAATTTTTAAAAATATAAATATTATGTAGTATTAGAACTAACTGTAAAATTTGTTCCATTTCTTTATAGTTGTGAAGAAATTATATATGAGCCCTGTGATATTCATCTTCTGAAATCCATCATTCATGGACTCCACCATGTCCACGTTCAGGATGATTAATAATTGATAATTTATTAATCACTACATCATCAAAATTTCCCTCGTTAAGTCACATTTGTTAATGTTTTGAAGTATGTTCCACATGAAAATAATGGGATAAGAAAAAACATTTCTTCATATAAATAAGCATATGAAATTGACTCCTCAACCAATTCTTTGTTATGTGCCCTTATTATTAGTTTCTGGATAAATATCTCATATGGATATATCCACTTTAACTATACGAGCCATCTACATTTTTCTTTATTTAGAAAATTTAATATTAAATGTTATGTTGAATCAAATAATGTTAATGGGAATTTTTTTCTAGTTTAAATAAAATTAAAAAAACATAATCTTGAATATTACTAAGGTAACTATAGTATATTTTCATCTTATAAATGTCTTGGAAAAAATATGATATTTTTAATAGCATATCCCAAATAAAATAATTTATCAAACCCATAAATCTAGTAATTATATTTCTTTCGAATATAACAACACAATAATTACTTTTTAAACATGTAATATGACTATTTCTAAGACATCTATCCAAATTAGAAACATAACAATCCTAAGGTCTCAAATATGAAAACCTCTAACAAAGTAACAAACAAGTATCATTTTAATGTGTATAAGCCACTCTTAAATTCAAGAATTTTTTGATTTTTTATTTTAAAACATCTCATGTTCTCGTCACTTATAAATTTATACAAGATATTATCTTTCATTTACATTAATTTTGGATTTACCAAGTGTGTCGTAAATTGTATAAAATAAATTATCAAAATAGTTCTTCTCAACATGCATGAAATCGAACATGTGATGGAATAAAAAATCATAACTGTATGTAAGATCCCAAAAAATACATCTTTAAATCAAGTTGATATCTTTCCCACAAAAATCAACTTTGGGTTGATTTATCGGTGATCCAATGTATTGTGAGTTAATAAAGAGATAATATATAATAAATGAACGCCTAATATTATTTATTGAGGTCTAACTCTTTCAATTTTACCTTTTATGAAATTAATTCTATTATTTAAGAAAGGACGATAAATAGGATAAAATCTATGAATACAGTAGAAAAACATGGTTTTCTCCCATTGAATTCCAAAAATATTTCTTCACTCTTTTTGTACATGAATTATTGAAGACTATGTGTACATCATTGAGATAACATTTGATATGCTGGTAGGTCAATAAATTTCCAAATTAATTTTGATTTCATTAGAAAAATAGGTTTTGTAACCCCATTATCTGTACTAAAACCACTACTCTGGAATAAATTTAACTTATCTATGAATGGATTAAAATAGGAATCAATATTCTTTTTCTGATGTCCTATAATTAATATGGTCAAAAAAAATATGAATCATTCATAAACATCTGAGTAGGTATGTTGAAAAACGTTATAAAGATAGTCTAACAATAATTTATACTACCTTAAGAACCAAATGGATAGAAACCATTAGTGGAATGACCCATATGAAAGTTATAGTATTTTGAGGAAAATTAAGGACGTACCTAGAAATTTTTTTCCTTAAATCACTATCACAAGAATGATTTTATATATTACTCATTTATATATTGTTATTTTTCCATGAAATTAATGAAAATGTATTTTTAAATATATATAAAAAAATTTATTTGAGTGTAAGCTAGAAATACCTCATCTATTAAACAGTAATAACTCCAAACTTTCCTAATTTATCCTCTTAGTACCTTGACAATCCACATGTAGTAAAACTAAATTAGGATACATTTTAAACACAATATAAGATGAAATTATTATATCATACATGAATCCTCTAATAACAAAGTCCCAAATTATGAACAAGCCACTTGCTCTCTTAAAAATTTGTAGGCAACACATTATCTTCAGGTAACTGGGATTTAACCTTACTTATTTGATTAGAATAGCTTTCGAAATTCCATAACCTGATTTAGTAGCCAACATTTTTGAAACCACCTCAAATTGGTTTATATTTTAACTAGGATATATGTAATCCACAAAAATGTTTAGAAACTCAAAAACCATGTTGGTTCTAACTTTAATGTTGAATTAATATCATCCCGAATTTCAGTTTTTGGAAATGATGGATCAGAAACCACATTTAATAATATTTTAAACTATGATTGATCTAGAACTGAATTATTAATTTCATCTCAAAATGTGAGTTCACTATGTTGACACTAAAAAACCTAATCATTTTACAAACAAAAATGAATCATATGATCTCCAACATTGTCAAATGTTCCATATATCTTCATATCACAGTTCTTAGATGACCAATTGATTTTCCCTTCTGAATGAATTAATGGTTTTGATGACAAAAATGAAAAAAAAATATTCAAAATCCTCAATAAATACATGATTTATACGTGAACCGTTTGGATTCCTATAATTATTTATCCAATCATGATCATGAAATAAAGAATATAGTCAAATTCCTTTTTCTATATTTCTCTAAAAAATATTAAATAAAAAATTGTTCAATGTTTAATTAGATAAAAGATAGATAAATTCCAAAAAAAACTAAAAATTAAAATATTATAATTTACCTGTAAATATTATCAAAATAATTTATTTAGCACTAATTTTTAGTTACCGTTTATCATTTCTGTTAAGTATCTCGAGTTTTTACTAATTAGATATAATTTTTTCTATGTTACACTAATTACTACTATGTTCCTCTAACTACCACTGAGTACCAATAATTACCTCTAACTATAACTAATTATTACTAATTATTAATAATTTTTAAAACATAGTAACAATTAATACTAATACCCATTTTTTATTAATATTTATTAATGATTAACATTAGTTATTTCTAATTACAGTTATTTACTCCAATTTACTACTACTTATTCCTATTTATTGTTAATTATTACAAATTAATACTAATTGTCACTAAATATCACAACTTATTACTAATTACTGCTAATTATTGTTAATTATTAATAATTACCACTAATTATTACTAATTATAACTAATTACAACTAATTTTTACTAATTAATAAAAATTATTAGTAAGTACCCCTTATTATTTCTAATTATTACATGTTTTTACTAATTATTACAACATATTTCAAAATATTACTAAATATTAATAAATATTACTAATTAGTACTAATTATTAATATTTATTACTATTTATTACTATTTTTCACTTTTGTTACTAAATCATACTAATTTATAACATTCGTAACTTATTATTAGTAATTATGACCATTTATTACTATTTATTACTATTTTTTACTAATTTTTTTCTATTTTATAAATATTGTTACAGATTTTTACTAATTGTTACTACTTATTAAAAATTACGACGAATTATTACGAATTATTACTATTTATTTATATTTTTATAATTAACAATATTGAATAATAATTATAGCTAATTGTTGATAATTATGGCTAATTACCACTATTTATTACTAATTACCACTAATTATTACAAATAACCACTAATTATGACTAATTATTAATAATTATCACTAAATATCACTTTTGAAATTCAAGCATCTAATAATGGTTCAAATCCATTGGTATAGTTTGGAGAGCCGTTGGTATGGCCTATACCGATGTTTCTCCAAAACCGTTGGGTATATGTCTGTAGGGAAAGGCATTTAGCAACAATTCTTGGTGAATTATTGGTATAGGGTCAGTAGAAATTTCATTTTCCCAATAGATTACATGAAACCGTTGGTATAGGTCTATTCCAATGGTTCCATATTAACTATTTTTATTGGTCCTTACCAATGGTTTTTAAACCTTTTGAATTTAACCAATGTTCCTAGGTTTGTAGCACTGGCACCCTACCCATAGAAAGTGAAAATAAACAAACCAAACCTACAAAAAAAACAAAAACTTATCAAAAAAACATGAAAATCCTAACCATCCCCCCACTATAGTAAATTACCTACAAACAGATATCTTCACCCTGTATACAAATAATGAAAACATAATAAACTAGTTAATGCAATCAACTAGTGATATCAAACATTAAAACAATCTCATATATTCATTCAAAACAAATAATCCAAAATCTAATGTCATAAATATCATTAAAAATTGGAAATCATAAATATAAACCTCACCACCTTCACTATCTTCATTATCATCCTCATCCTCACCCTCATCCTCGTCCACATCTTTCACATCATCCTCACCATCTCAATCGCCAGGAATCTCATCGTCCTGACCACCACTTGAACCATAGCCTAGTGCACTGTACAACGTACACGTCATCATCATATATCAATCAATCTCCATAAAGGTATCTGGTGGATGTGATAAACATAATACTAGAATAAATTTCGTAAATTCATCATAGCCCATTGATTCCTTTTATGATCATGTATAACCATTTTTTGGCCCCTTTTTCCCCAGGCTGAGCCTGTGGTGCCCATGCATTATCGTTTTCCAACTCTGGGGTACCCAAACATTAACATGAAGTGGGAAAACATCTAATTAGGAAAACAATCTTTCCTAGTCCATAACATACTCTTCTATGGTGCTCATATCCCATAACCAGATGTAAGTGATCATTTTTTCTAATGTTTTCAGCTTCCAACTCATCAAGGGATTCCAAAAAGCATTGTTACACATATAAATGAACTATTAAGTTAAAAAATAGATACTAAAATTTTAAATCAACAAATTAAAACATACAATCCTTTGTTTTATTAGTTGTTTTACCGAACATCTATCTTTTTTCATTATTCTTGAGAAAAAAACTATTTTTCTCTAGGAAAACGTCCTTCAATATTCAAAAGCTCCTTTTGCAAGGACACTTAATGTAGAAAAACTTAATTTAAATAGTTCATTAATAATTAATTTCTTAACTAAAATAAAATGGATATTAAATTTAAATGAAGATGAAAATAAAAAAATAATGTTGATGAATTGTTGTGAAAATTTAAGACAAATTTTTTTATTATGAAAATCAAAAAAATAACATTCTCAAAATACTAACCTATAAATATATATCATGTCTCAAACACTACTAGTGGAAAACACCCACATTCCTTAACTACCACTAAATAATATTTACTTGGGTTGTGGAATATAATAGAACTCGTCCTATGTAAATCAATAATGTTTATGTTTTCCTTCTACGAGTTTTGAAACCCATTTATAATATATAATTTAAATTCCACTAATTTTTTTCACGAATATCCATTTAGGGTTTCATAAAATAATTGAATAACATTCCTTAAACATGTTCTGAAGGGTTTTCATCTTTATCTTACATTTTATTATTCTATTATTGTTCATAAGTAATGATACCTCCACGTGATAATTATATTTCAATATATACTATATCCATGTAAAAAAGAAATGAAACATAATCAACATTGAGTGAAACCTAAATACAATTTATAATGAAATTATCCAACATGTTTAGTATGACCTATCTCCAAATATGAATTTAGATTTACAATGTAAGATTGAAAATTTTCAATTGTCCTTTACATTGTTTCTTTTGTGTTGGATATTTTACCACCATTAGAATAATAAATACCATTAGATCATAGTTTTCACCCAATAAAAGATATTCTTTTATAATTTCTTCAAATAATTGGAATCCTTTAGTGACAAATAACCCACATAAATTGGACTTTGGGATACATTGGAATGACTAAATCATATATTTAAAAACAATACCTCAATAAATCCTATTTTATTATCTCTTGTGTTATAGTCCAAAAAGTGTTTTGTGAAGGTAGTGTCAATATAAAATGAAATTTGAATATGAAGCCATAAAATCACTAAACATAACACATAACCATTTATATGTATATATATATTAGATACATTGAATTAGGTGTTTAATCACCATCTGGCCTTTTAGAATAGTCATATGATTTGGAATCAAAGTTTATATTTGTCAATTAATTCAAAAAGTAAAAAAAATATCAAACTATATGAGGATGCCATTAAAAATATATGAGGATTGTTTTAAAATGTAAATTTTAAAAAGTATGTAAGGATAATTTTGAAATGATATATCAAAATATATGACGATAATTTTAAAAATATAAATTTAATTATTATGAAAATAAATTATATAAATTAAAATTCATCTTCAAATATCAGGTTTTAGACATTTAAGTCTCATCGAGAAGGGAATGAAATGTGCTTTGAAAGAAAACCCATTAAGGACCACATAATGAACACAACCCCTTTAAACATGACAAAATTATGTTATTTTGTTGATGGAAATATATCTTGAAACAACTAGACATTTAAAATACGTTTCATACCTTTTGTTGACCTTGATGAATGAAAAAATATTAAATAAGATTTAAAAGTAAAGATAAACATTGATTCGGAGAAAATTTTAGAGACTTAAAATTTAGAGAAAATTATGGATGATTACTGCCAGATGGGACCATCTAGTTTTCAATGCTATTATTTTGGAAAGATCCCATGAACTGACCAATGTTTATTGAAGTCTACTAAATCCACTAATAACTATTTAATTTATCCTTCTTCCATAGTAATATTATTCAATTACATCCAATTTTAAAATAGTTTTTCCTATATTCTATTATAATTACTTTAATAAATTTTAATATAGTAATAGTGTTTTTTTTCTAATTCATATTTCATTTGCATTGGGTTTCCATACACTATTGTTATTTCTCAACCTTCATGGACAACTAATTTTGGTAATGATTTGAGGGGAGAAAACCATTTCATTATGCTTGAATTTTGAATATCTTTATCTACTTTTATTTATTCTTATATTATATTTCAGTTGTGTGTAGTTAGACTACTAAGATTTGATGGTGATTCTACTTACCCTACATTGTATTCGTCTTCCCACCTATCATGTTTTTTCAATTATTCCATTCATTATATGTTTATCCAAAGTAATAATGCATTCCCACTATATATCACATGGGTAGTAAAACTCTATAAAAATCAACATGATCTCAAAAAGACATGTGATTATTCACTTATTCACAATTTTTATATTCCCTATTAAAAGGATGTACATTTAATACAATGATTAGTGCTTTTATAAGTTCATAAAATTTTTAGAAGCATAACAGTACTAATCCTAAAATTTTATTACACACTAAATAATTTTAATTATTAAATAAATAATACATGATCATTTGTATAGCCCAATTATAAATGGAATAAAATATGGAGTAAAAATGAATGAATAATTCATAAAGAAATATTAAAAATGAGTGTTGTTGCTTCTTCCTCACAAGATATGGCATCATAGTATGGCCTAATGTTCATAGATTTTTTACAGCATCAATGTTTTTTAATTTCTATGAGAAAAATCATAAAAATTAATTTTCATCAATAAAAAACAATGGATTAATTAAAATCAAGGTAATTTTTATTCCAAACCCACAAATTTTATTAGTTCCTTGAACTTGGTACTCATACAATTAGAAATAATTTCTCAATAATATTCTATTATATATTCATTCATGATAGGTGTGTCCTTTTAATCCACACCAAATCAAGAATTTCATACACTATATAACCCATTCTTATATGGTCTACATATATCAACTAATACGATGGGCCGGTATATCCTCATAGTGTTACCTTATGTAAAATTAAAATGAAGATGGAAACAAAATATTAATTTATATAAATAAAATAATAATATTAAATTCAATCTAACGAATTTTCTGACCCATATTTATGTTGAATCATTATCCATTACATCATTTTCCAGGTGTCTCTAGAAGAGGGTAATGTTTTGAATTTTATCAAGGTATTTAGAAAACATTTCTATAAAACTCAAACATTCACTCCTTATTATTCCAATAATTTTATTTTCCTCTCTTTTCTCCAGCATTATCTATATATGGTGGTTACACACCACACACATTCACATACTCAAATTCTTCCCCTTTATAATTTAGGTTTCCAATAAATAAAAAAATATTACATTAATACATCATATAATAAAAATAAATTATGATAAATAAAATATACTTTAAATCTATAAATATAATTAATTGAGCCTAATCAATTAGGGTCATTAGATCTAGCTGATCTGAAGTATAGTCTACCTATACCGAAGGAGTGGGACCCAATTTTTACCTTATAGGCTCATAAAGTGTCATATTAGATGATGCAGGAGCATAGAAGTAAAAGATTGAAAAGAATAATATAGAAGGAAAAAAAGGAATATATGTTTTTGTAACGGAATAATCTGGGTGGGTAGTAGGATCCATCATTAACTAATGGAAATATTTGTGATTGTCAGGTGAAAATAATGGCAAAAACATAGGCATCATAAATTTCATGGGTTCTTCTGATGAAACTATGGGATCAAAAGGTGTGCTAGAAGGTATTCCAGAGGATGGGAAATGGTGTGGTCAGGTATACTGAGTGGCATATGAAGCTCTAGTATCCCATGACCCCAAATAATCTAGTTGATTAGTGGTACAACTAGGTTGGTTGGATAATAACTATTTCATAGGTGGTGGATCCTGATTATAAGATAAAAAAATTAATCACATGGAATTATAAGTTATTGATAAATATATTTGATATAATATTCAAACAACATGAACCAATATAGGGAATCCCATTTATTCTATTCAATTATTACATTCTTAAAACATTTTCCTTTGAATCTCTTCAATATTTTTTAATTCCTACATTTGAGAAAAACATGGAATTAATTATCAATCTATAACTAAAGTGAATGAGAAATAAGAAAGAAGATGAGACCTATATTTACTAAGGAATACCAATTGTAAAACCAAATAAATGATACATAGTGATATAATGAAATCATTTCATATTTAGTGGGAATAATATCGTAACATAAAAGATAATTCATAAAAAAAATCAATGTGTTCAAATTAGCATGTTTATCATGGCAATGATATAGTTTTATTGTATTTTCAATTCGATCTAATTCCATTTTGGTTGGGTCATTTGATTCATTTTGGTTGATTGATTAGGTCATTTCCCTTACTTATTTTTCATATATCATTTTTTCATATTTTTTGTTAGTTCATATTGGAATGTTTTGGTTATGTCAATATTTTCATTATTTGGTTTTCCTTTAATTAGTTTAATATGTTTCAATTCAATTCATATTGTTTCTTCTTCCAATTTAATTGTTTTTGTTTTTCTGGTTTTGAGAGGTTATAATATAGTTTAATTAAATATTATAAAAGACAACTCCAAGAAAACAACAACTAATATATATTGAAATTTCATATTTTTGTCAAGTTGGAAAAATATATTTGCAATAAATTTTAAATAAATTTGTTGAGTAAAAACCCTAACAACCGAAGTTGAGCTAAACCAATAGAACTGAAAAAAAATATTTATGATTCTATATATTTCCCACCACAAATTAATATTCAAAACCAATCCTGACAATTGAATTATTGGTGTCATCATAAGTAATAAATTGATCAAGGATAATGGGAGCAGGTGAGGTGTCAATTCCATCATCTCCATCATCACAAATATATTGTGGGATTTATTTAAAAATGGAACCAATTTCAGGTCGAAGAAGATATTTCACATAAAAATTGGTTTCTATATTAATTCAAAAATATATGTCACAATAGTAGAAAAAGGGTGAGTCATGTTAATAACTCCAAATATACAATCATCAATAAATGTTACATGGATCACCATAAAATCAAATCCATTACACTTCATCATAGTGACTTGACCATGAGAATAATAATCAAATATTAGTATTTTCTCAATGACTATATAATAAGATAAATTTTCAAACCATGGTCTTCTATCTGTTTCACTGAAAAAAATAGTATTCTTTGGCAGTTACTATAACCACATCATGTTTTTTCAAATTAATTCCTCTTCCAATGATAATAAATCAATACCCATTGATTACTATTGATTTTCAGTCATGATCCACAAAATTATGACCAAAATACAAAGATCATGTTTCCTCAATGACATAAATAGTAGTAAAACGCAATTCCTAAGATATAATTGAATATTAAAAATAATTAAAATTTAATTATAAAAATTTACTAAATTAATAATTTTATTTTCAATTTCAACAATGTAGAAAAGTATTTTCCAGGAAACATATCTCTACTTCTCAATGATAAATAATGACGCTTTCTATTTAATTTGTTTATATTACATACTGAAAAATAGAAATAATTTATATGATATATACAATTATAGGATAATAGATATGATATACATGTTGAGTTTATTTACTTTATGTACTCAAGGATCATATCATACATAAAAAACTATGTGATTTTCCATCTCCCTCTCATCAATGCATAATGTGGCCATTATATATGATATAGGAATTCCCCTTATTTTGGATGTTATAGAATTATGGTTTCAATTTATTCATACTATTTTTATTTATTTCTCATTGGTTTGTTCCATGATGTAGTCACATTAGAAAAATACATTGAATAGAAATACATTCATTTATGATCCAAGTAACCAATCCTGATAGAGAATTTGGTATTATTAATGTTTTCGATATAATAATTAAATGTGTTCGTATTTTATTTAGTTGGATGTATCTAGTGACAAGAAAAAGTTCTTACAAAATTTATTTCAGTTGGAATATGTACACTTATATGCAACATGCATTTTAAAAATTTAGGACGAAATATTTTCTCTAACTAATCCAAAATTAATGGTTCCTACACAAACGTTTTTGGTAAGAAATGCATGGAAAACATATTAACGCAAAGATCTCCATAAAAATAGAACAATCAGATAACTAAAACCCTTGTATTATTGGATAGTGGAAGACTAATTTCTAGTGGAATAAACCCACACATAAGGATTTGATAATCATGAGTCTTCAAATATTTCATCCTTAACTATCATCTTTTGACTAGTTTTGATATGTTTCTTGAATAACCATTAGTAACTTTAAAAGTCGCAAGTAGATCTAATTTTTTTCATGTTTCTTCACAAAAGAAGCACCAAGAACATTAAATTTATTTTCACTAATACACAGTGGATAAAATTATGGTCAAATACCTCAATCCACCATGTAATACTGAGATTATAAATTATATTTTGAGTTTCTATTGATATATAGAAGGATTGAAAGAAATGTTTCACATATATTATTTTTAATGTGCCTTAAATCTATGAAATTTCATAAGAAATTGGTTGACTAATAAAGAATCTCATAGAAGATGCATGTATTCTTCAAATTCTAATTGGTTTGTGTAGAAGAAACCTTCATATTCCAAGATTTTAACTAAACCTTATCTAATAAAAAAATATTTCAAATAAATAAGAACATTAGTTCCAAAAAAATGTTGATATATATTTTGATTCACCATTGTACTAATAAAAATTTGAGGATTATTACTATATGGATCTCAAATTAGGAATAATCCATTATGTCTCATAAAATCGAAAGTAAAAAGATATTTATGTCATATGGATTATGAATTCTCTAAATAAATAAAAGATGATATTTTTCCCTTCGTGCTCCATCCATCAATTGCTTCCTGTGTAGTAAAATCATTAATCATCTAAGTAAGCATAATACGCATATAGAATATTTATTTCAAAAAATGCATTATATGTTCATACACCAATATTCAAAATATTTTTCAACTCTTTTAATAAAGGTTATATGTATACATATATATAATTTCAGGGATCAAAACTTCCATATATTATTATACTCAATAATGTTAAAGATGTTTTCATACACATCAGTGGAGGAATGTTATAAATGTGTATGGAAACTGGACAAGTGTTGTGAAAGATATATTTATAAATGGATTGAAACCATCACATGAAAGGTCCAACCACACAATATGCTTTCCAGCTATTATATACGGGTATTGAGCATCAATTTTATTCCATAAAAATATGTCTTCCTGATGAACTAAGTCATCAAAATCCTTCTTTATCTCAGTATCATGCCATCAATTATTTTTATATTTCATAAAAAATGAAACGATTATGGAGTTTGGGGAATAATGTATAGTCCACATTACATTTCGTGAAAAACATGATGGTGTTCCATTATAAATTGGCTTCCATCGGGATATGCCACAATTTATACAATCAATTCATTCATCGGTTTCCTACCATAATAAGTAATAATCATTTGGGAAAGAAAGAATTTTGTTTTCTGAAACTACATGTTCTTCGACTAACATCTATGAAATATAATTATCTAAGTGAATATATCCATCATCTGAAAGTAACTCCATCAAAAAGGTAACCAATAAAATTATGACAGTTTTAGAAATACCATAATTTTTTTCCTATGAAACCATCAGATTGAAAATTATATCCTATTTATTTTACCAAAATATAAATATATAGCGTCATGGTATAATCATTAATTTTTTTCATTTTTTCAACATCATGATTTTCATTACATTCATTATGTGTTATCATATCAAAGTATTATAGGGTCAACATCATTTCCTTCTCATGATGAAGAATAAATAAAAAAGATTCATCTAATAAATTATTCAATCCATCCCTCTCATTTGGACAATGAACTTTTTGATATTACATTTTCCCCCGATTTATGATACCACACAAAGTAGTTTGATTGAATAAAATACTAGGTTACATGGATTCTATGTTCTTGATGAGTCAAACAAGGTTTTCGGACACAATTATAACATGGAAAGTATATGTGACCACTAATTGAATTATTTTTAACTGAAAGATATAATATTATCTCCAACTTGGTTTGAAAATCACTTGAGATATGAAAAATTTCAAACATTCATGTTATATCCATTCTGTAAGAAAAATTTATATTCCATGATGTAAACTAAATAAAATAATATTGATGTTAAATCATAATACATTTAATGAAATGATAAATTTTTTCATCATTTTAAACCATAACTCACACACTATTCTATATGAGAACCATAATATAAAAGATGAAAAATACTATATATAAGAAATATTTTATAAATACAAAACATGATATAGAATTCAATTATATCAATGATTAACAACAATACATATTAAAAAACAAATTTTTATTTATAATTATAATTTTTCCCTTATTCTATTCTCACATTAACAAATATTATTCTTATTCAAAAACTTCTTGTATAAAAGATAACTCATAACACCCCATGATTTCATAGTACTTTATTTCTTCAAAGTAATTCAATAACTTGCACTACACGCAACACCGAGTTCTAGCACACCATGACTTACCAAACAAGCTATTCAAAAGTTGTTATGAATAGTATTAACTGAACGCCTCCATGCACGCCTTCAGTTCTGCCACCCGCTCCGGGTCCCGCGTCTTGATGAGCAACCCCGTTACCGGCACTGGTTTTCCACAAGGCTCTCTTCCCAGGATCTTATAAGGATGCACTCCATAGGCTACGCGGGGTCCCTCCAAATCCCTTCTACCCATAGTTCTGTATGGTGGATTCAGACATTTCATGTGATGGTTCTTGTGTCTCTCTAGTTTTCCATGTGTTGGCCTTCTCGGCGGCGGAGGAAGACCTCAAATGGTCCCTTGTGGCTCGCTTTGGTGCTGAGAAACCTCCTATTTCTATCTTCCAACATTTTCTCACCTCCTGGGGTCTACAGTCTCCGGCGCGGATCTCGCCTTTGCATCAAAATACATTCTGCATCTCTCTAGCTTCGCAAGAGGATTTCGTGTTCGCTTGGTGTAATGCTCCATGGGTTTTCGGCCGATGGCAGTTCAGCCTGTCACGATGGTCCATAGAAGTCCACAGGGGCAAAGAGAGCCCGATTGCAGCGGTCTGGATCACCCTTACCGGGCTTCCCCTGACATTCATGAACATGGGTTTTCTCAAAGCGATAGGTGATGGCTTGGGGAGTTTCCTTTGCGCAGATGACATGGTAGAGTCGTCGGCCCACGTTTTTGTAGAGATGGATCTCTCTCAAACCATTTCGGAATGACTCTCTCTCTAGGTGCAAGATGGGTTGGTATGGGATCAAGTCATATCCTACCCGGTTTTCCCTCCGTACTTACCTTTCTACTTGCTCTTGGGGAACTCCTTAAAAGTTTGTGGACATCACCGCCCCACGACGTCTAGACGCCAGTCGGTGGGTCGGCACCAGCAACCCACCCAGGCCCCAGGCACCCGTTTAGAGGCACTTTCTGTTGCAGGGCCCCCTAACAGGCCCGAGATGACTTCCTGCATCATCACACCTGGTTCTGAGGAGGCTTTGATCCCTTTGAAATCTTACCGGTCTGTTTCTAGCCTAGAGTTTTCCACTTCTATTCCTGGAGACAGGGACTCAACCTCGGATGAATTTCGTGACTCTATGTTGCTTCATCTTTTGCTGTTATAGATCCCACTCCATGGGTGCCGACTTTTTTTCAGGATGGCCAACACTCCCGGTGCCATGGCTCCGGATCTGACATGCTCCCTGGAAGTGGTTCTCTCTTCAGAGGCTCATGCTTTGACGGGTACAGACCACTCGTCTCAGGAATTCGCTCCCAGGAGGTGGTCGGCCATGGTCTCAGTCCGCTTGGGTGGAGGTCAGACTCGACCGTCCCAGACACTTTTCGGATTTCGGAGGTAGTTTCCACCTGCCCAGGTCCCAAACGTCAAGGGCGGTTACCCCGGTCCCCGGCCAGTGCAAGAGGCCATTCCCTCAAGGGCCCCAGGAAGGATCTATCCCCGGATCCACCGTCGATGCCCAGGTCGGCAGGAGTTTGTACCTGATCGCAAGTGAGGAACTAAAAGGAACCCTCATCTTATCACTTTGACAAGGCCATGAATCCTGGGGCCAATGCCAGGAGACTGTTTCCTCAATGAATTATTTTATCATCTGGAATGCAAACGGCATCGGAGCTCGGTTTTAGGCGTACTTCCTTGCCATAGAAATCAAAAGTCACAAAGCTTCTGTTGTTTCAATCCTCGAGCATAAATAGCCTCTTACCCTTATCAATGACCTCTCCCGGAAAATCAACATGCAAGGTTTTTTACATGCAGATCCTTCTAACAAGCATATCTGGGTTCTATGGCACATGAGCATATCGGTGGATCTGGTGCAGGCCACCGACCATCTCATCACCATGAGAGTAGGGTATGGAAGCATGACCTTTTTCATCTCTTTCATCTACGGGAGCTGCGATACTAGCCAAAGGCAACACATATGGGGCGATCTCAACGCTTTTGATCTAGGGAACCTTCCTTGGCTTGTCGGGGGGGATTTCAATGTGGTTGCTGATGCGGAGGAGAGGAAAGGGAGAGGTCCATTCCAGAGGAATGAAAGCTTGGACTTTGTCCAGTTCATGGATGGAAAAGGGCTATCCGACCTCGGTTTCTTGAGGAATTGTTTCACCTAGTGCAATAACCAGAATGGGAGGAATCGGTCATGGAGTCGTTTGGACCGGTGCCTCGCCAACGTGCATGCCATCTCCGCGTTCTCTAACACCAAGGTTAGGCATTTGGTACGGTGACTAACAGATCACTCTCCCCTTCTTGTTTCATTCTCCCCTGGATAGAAGAATCATGCAGGATTCCAATACATCCATCACTGGGGTAGCCTCTCGGGTTTCCCTGACCTGGTCAAGGACACATGGGGAGAGCCCGCTGAAGGTCATTCCTAGATGGTCATCCACAACAAGATCCGAAGGCACAAGGCAAGGCTTCATGTTTGGTCAAGAGATCAATCCTCTACAGAAAAAGAGATTAAGGCCACCATGCAGGACATGGACCACCTGGAGGGGGACCTGGAGGTCGAGTGGAATGACAGAACCTTCGACGACTTCTCCACCAAAAATAATGATATGGAAGACATGCTCCTCAAGCAGGAATGCCTAGCGAGTGAAGGGTCGAGGATCAAGTGGCTGAGAGAGGGCGACCAAAACATAGCCTACTTCCATTACTGCATCAAGGAAAGGAGGCGAATGGTGACTCCCAACATCTTACTAGATGATGGTAGGTACTCCGACAATAGAGACACTATTGGCACCATGGCATTGGCCTCTTTGAAAGATTTGCTCGCCGACCCCAACACAACTTTTCCCAATAGATATCTGAGGGAGGAAGGGGGTTATTTTGATGTGATATCTAACCAAATCTCGACCCAGGACAATACTGACATGAGCGCCATTCCGGATGAGAAAGAGATTCAGGTAGCCAAGATGAGGCTTAAACCCGAATGTGCTCCAGGGACCGATGGGTTTCTGGGGTCATTTTACAGAGCCTCGTGGGATGTAGTTCAGATGGACATCGTCTCTGCTGTTCGGGACTTCTTCTGAGGGGGTTACCTTCCCAGGGCAGCATGCACCACGTCCATCATTTTCATACCCAAGACCAAAAACCCGTCCTCTATATCTCTCTACCGGCCAATAAGCCTGTACGAATTCCCATATAAGATTTTGGCCAGCATGATTACTGCAAGACAATCCTCTCATATCCTCCGGTGTGTGTCCTGGGAACAACACTACTTTGTGAAGGGAAGCTCAATCCAGGGGGCCATTTCTCTCACACAGGAGTTGATCAGAGACATAAACTTCAAGACACGTGGTTCCAATTTGGCTATCAAGGCCGACATGAGTAAAGCATATGATCGTGTTGAGTGGGGTTTTATCAACAAGGTGCTGGAAAGAACGGGGTTCTCCCTGTGGAACATCGAAATCATTTTCAGGTGCTTCACCTCTTCCTGGTTGGTTGTCACCTTCATGGGAAAAGGCTATTGTTTTTTCCAATCTACTCGTGGGTTGAGGCAGGGTGACCCTTTTCCCCCGATTATGTTCATTCTTTCCCAAAATGTCCTCAGTCGACACCTACACAGGGGAATGAATAGCGGGTAGGTTGTTGCTTACCACTAGAGAAGGAGATCCCCCCTATCTCTCATTTGTTGTTTGCGAACGATACATTCATCTTCACAAATGGCAGCCGGTGGTCCATCAATGGCCTTAACAGAATCATGCATGAGTATTGTTTTTGAAGTGGACAGGTCATTAATAAGGCCAAAAGTAACTTTTTCATTTCCAACGGATGCGGTGCTTCTCGTCCCCATGATATACAGCAATATCTGGACATGCACAGAGGGTCATTCCCCATGGAATACTTGGGTGCCCCGATCTCCTCGGGGAGGCTTCGGGTACGTGACTTCGACGTCATTGTCAACAAGATCACGGAAAAAATCCTCAACTGGAAGAACATCTTCCTCTTTTTCGGGGGACGGATAACAATGGTTAACAGCGCACTTCATTCCACCCATGTCCACTCTCTCTCGTCGATCAAAGTCCCTTAGATAACCATTAAGAGGATTGATAAGATTCTCGCTGGTTTTATCTAGGATCCACGAGCCGAGGGTAGACGTCGTTGGGCCTCATGGGACAGGGTGGTGAGATCAGTCAGGGAAGGGTGTATCAATGTTCGCTGACTCGACGACACGCTCATGTGCATGCATGCAAAGATAGCCTGGTAGGTGCTGAAAAAACACACGCTTTGGGGGATCACCATGCACAAATCCCATGCAGGCTCCGAGCTCGAGAGCGTCGGCAATGTTTCCCCCTTCTTGTCGGTGATTTATCCCTTTATCACAACGTTGGAACCACATTCCAGATGGCTCGTGGGATGGGGGTACATCCTCTTCTGGCATCATAACCGGGCTGGGACCATCCTTGGCTTCCCGGGGTGCCCGGGAACTACGCTCACTTTTAAAGAGGCTAGTGATCACTCGAACTTCATTGATGCAGTCCTTGGAGATGATCAATGTGATCCTTTCAACCTTATTGAAATCAACTCCAATCCAGAAAGGTGTGTTTTCACTTTCTCTGCATCGCGCTCCTTCTCTTCGAGAGATTTTCGGCAATCCTTGGCCACTACTGATCACAACTCTGCTTGGAACACGATCCTCTAGACCAAGGAAACTCCGATCAAACAAAACATTCTTACCTAGAGGATGTGGTGCAAAGCCATACCCATAGATGAAAACATTAGGAGGTGTGGAATCCCTTTGGCCTCGAGGTGTCACTGCTGCTCGGAGCACCGAGAGGAATGGACAGATCACCTGTTCTTTGAAGGAGAATGGGCAAGGGCGGTATGGATCTATTTCGGTGAGTTTACAACTTTCCATGATAACCGCATGGTCAACATGCCTTTTCTGGATTGATGGTTTCATGGTGCGGTGGAGAGGGGCCATGAGCAGACGGCCCGCACTATGGTTCATCATGCTGGATGATGGACGATATGGAAAGCACGGAACAAGGCTCATCACGAAAGGATTATCTCCTTTGTCCGGGGAATTGTACTTCGTACAAAGTTCCTTTTACTGGACCTGATCAGATCTTTGTTCCAATGGATGGGGGCACCCACTCTTCGACGTCTTCAAACTTGTAATGTCAGCAATTCTCTGGGTAGCAGTGCCAGTAAGGGTAACTGGGTTGGGTGGACTCCGCCAAGTAGAGGGCTCAAAGTCATCTCCAACGGGTCTTGCAGCATGGGGGTAATTCGTAGAGGAGGGGTGGTTCAGAACTAGTTCAGTTCGGTTATCATGGCTTTCTCGGGGCGCTTGGGGCGCGAATCCTCTCTTCAAGGTGAGGCAAAGGTTCTATTGTTGGGCCTCTCTTTATGTCTCCAAAAAGGGATCGTCCTATCACAGGTCGAAACTGATACCCAAATCCTTCAAAAAGCATTTCATGGCTCCATTTTCATTCCATCGTCTATACACTACACCACGAGGGCATGCCGAGGTATGATCACCAATAACATCAGCGTAACCCACACATGGCGCCAGGAGAATAAGGTAGCAGACCATCTTTCCTCTCTTGATGTCCCTGGTCCATCTCACTTTTTCTTCCATACTGCTAGCTCCATGAAACCAGAGGGGGTCAACTTGGTTAGAGGGGATTCCCTGGGCCTCCACTACATTCATCCCCCCTAAGATTGTTGTGTGGGGCGCTGTGGGCCTGCTTTTTTCTATGCCTTTGCTGTTTTCTTTTTCTACCCAAAAAATTAATAAATATTCGTGTTTTGTTGACAAAATAATCATCTTCTTTTGAATTGGGACATACGAATTTATTTTTGATAAAGTTTTGGTTTTTTTTCTCACAACTTTCATATTTGGGTGAGAAGTGAAAAATACAATATTTTAACAGAAAACTACTTTTTAAATCAAAATAATTTATATTGTTAAATTATACATTTTAATGGTTTTGAAGTATAAATATATTATTTTTTACCATTTAATCCAATTATGGTCATTGTATGTAATTTCACTTTGAAATTGGACATAAACAAGTGTCAACCTTGTGGTAGTTATAATTTCTTAAAATTACGTCTTTTGGTTTTGATAGCGGGAATTAATTTTAAATTGATAGATGCAACTTCAATGTTTTTAATTTGGTAAAATATTATTCATTATTGAATTAGGAATATCAAAATTAGCTAAGCTTAAATTTTTGGTATTTTTCTGAAAACTTTAAATTTTTGATGAATAGTGAAAAACACTAAGTTATATTTTATAACCAAATTTTTAATTAAATAATTATTAATTTTATTTCAATTTATTTTATGTGAAAATAGATAAATAATACCTAAATAAGTTCAATGTAATTCATTGGAGTTAGTTTATAATAATTTTAGATATATAAAAATTTTATTGAACTTTTCACCGTCTTTTACCCACCTCCCAAGGGAATTTGAAAATTCACATAAAACATAATTTTACCACTTATGTGAGTGGAATTTAGAAAATCTGAGAGACACGTTTAATATCAAGGAATAAAATGTAGTTCAATATGATAAAAATAATTTTTGGGGAATAGTAACTTTTTACTTTTATTTACCAGGGTAAAAAGTAAATAGGGTAATTAAGGTTAAAAATGATATTATTATTACCCTAACACATGTATTAATTCTATTGGATAAGTATAATTAGACCAAAAACCACCTTAGGAATAATATAAGAACCACTTTGGTCTACTATGATTAGATTAGGACATTTATTATTATTTAATTAAAAGAAGAGTTAAAAGAGTTAAAACCAAAGTTTAATAACTAAATTTTTTTAATATAGGGTTATACATAAGATAAAATTATTTATAAATATTAATTAGGAATCTATAAATATTTACTACATATTGGTATTTTATTTATAATTTTTATACATTAACTAATTTAATTTATTTATGACACAATGATGATGCAATAATTACCTTATTGTGAAATATTAAAATAATTGATATTATAAATACCCAAATAAATATAATTTGAGACTTTCAATGAATTAAAATAATTTTATTGGTTAATATGGAATGTTAGGATTGATTAAATAAATTTGTTTTCAATTAATAAAGTTATTAAGACATTAACAAAAATAAATTATTAAATAGTGTCAAAATTGACATAAATGAGTTTTTTAAACAAATATTATATTATTAATTGATATAATATTCTTAAAATCTAAGGTTTGGCCAAATGACTTATATAATGATAGTTATGTCATTAAAGATCCACATGGAGTTCACTTGGTAGTTTATAGTAAGTTTATTAACCATATAATATAACAATACAAAGAGACATGGTAAATGTCAAACTATTTAACCAAGAGGTAAATCTAAAAGATAAGGGTAAAATAGTGACCCAAACATGTCTAAAACCTATTGGTTGAGTGGTTTTCTACCCATCCCCAACATAGACTTTAAATAATCTAGTTTGGAGCCATTATGAAACGAATATGATTTTATTATAAAATAATACTTTAAGTTTTTCTTAAAGATCCCCTCCTCCCACTTATAAAAGGACGCCACTTATAACCAATTCCTCACAACTATAAAGCTTTTTATCTCAACCAAACTCTGCCAAATTAATCTTTATACATCCCTATCCTCCTCCTAGAAGCCTTAACATAGGCATAAGGCACTTCAAGATTTCTTTTTGGTTCAAACCAAAAGGAAGTTACTCAAATTAAAGGTAACGATTTCTCTTAGCTTCTTTTATTTTATTTTACTTCTCCAACCCCTAAAATATTCTTATTATTTTCTTTGGTAAAAAAAAACAGTATCCTAAATATACTAGGATATTGTTATGAGATGTATTACAACTACACTTACACACAACTCCTTCTAATGGGTGAAGAACATAATGTTTCTGTGGATGGCAGTTAAACGCCCCACTAAACAATGATTGTTCAATTATCTCCTACCATTTCTCATGGTGGCCATTATAATGTAACTGTAATTAAATATTATATTTATGATATTTATTTTATATATAATCTTCTGTAATTCCATTTTATAAAATACCATTATTCATTTCACATTGTATATATATACGATAATTTCATTTGAGGAAGTGCGGACTACCGCCCCCTCAAAGTGATATGACTCGTTCATACTATACATGAAACATATAAAGGATGGTATTAATGAAATTAAGTAACACATATAAGATATTATATTATACGGGAATAATAATATACCTATGTATCATTTGGTTTGGATTCCTTTTAAATTAAAAAATGAAATGGAAGTAGTGTTTGTGCGTATGTACGGACTACCGTCTCCACGAACATGATGATATTCATTCTCCATCGTATAAATTCAAGTATAATTCTCATTTTATGATTAAAAATAATTTTTAAGGACTTTATATCATTTTGGATACGAATAAGATACAACCTATCCATAACAAACACGTCTTATGTAACAAAACATATAAAATAAAATGAGTAAGTTAACACCCGAAACGACGATAATACTAAGATATTTTTAACAAAGAAATGTTAAAAGATCATATATGATATCATATTAATGTATATGATTCTTGTATAATTTAATAACAATTATTTCACCATTATACATGAGGTTAACCTACCCTCAACCAAAGAAAAGTACAGAGTAAGGGGTTTTCATCTCACTCCTTATTCCCGTGAGATTCATGCCATATTTCCACTATTACATTTTTTGTGGTGTATGTACTACCCATAATTGTATTATTTGTTTAATACACTTTAATCTATGTGTATTTACATATTCATTGTAAGATAACTCTTTCATGGGGTTTATATTTCGTAAATTACCAAATTGGCAAGGGTTTATTTCACAATCTCTTCATTATTCGAGATTGTTTATACGTAATTATCTAATGGGACCTCTTTATTATCCACATACATGTTTCCTAAAAATGTTTTTTAAAACATTCTTAATATATTACAGAATATGGGTTAATGTCATTTATACCGTTTTTTTAATTTTCATAATAAATTTATAAAAGATTCTTTCTATCATTTTCCAAACAAGGTCTTTTTTAACCTTTTCGGCAGAATTAAGTTAAGAATGTTTTTTTAACTTATACCGTGGGTGTGGCTATTTTACACCATTATAAAATATTCAAAGCTTCCCTTACAGGATTATAAGAATATTTTGAAAGTAAATGTCTTATTTTATAATTATGTGACTTTTAAATGTTTTCAAAATGAATATTTTAAGAATTTGTGAAAGGTACTCTTTAACAAGATCAGAATATTAAATGTTTTAAAGATTTATCTTTCTAAATCTTTTTAATTAATGTCCATGATTTCAAAATGATATTAAGGATTTATTTATATGGACATGAATTTTTTGAAATGATATTTCTTTTCAAAAGTTTCAAAGTGGAATGGGACACTTTGATTGAAAAATCTCATTTAAATTACTTCCTTTATAAATGTGTGACTTTTAAATGATTTCAAGAAAGAGATATTTCTCTCAAATGGTTTTGATTTCATCTATGTCAACATCCTTTGATGGATTTTAAGCTTATTTTAAGTTGTTTTATTATGATTCAAAACATCCATACTATCTTGAAGGTTTTCTGATATGTTTGACTATGGACGTGTTATTTCTATACCATTCCAGTTTATAGAGAAATTATTGACATTTCGTATTCTAGTTTTAATACGAATGTTTATGTTATTTTTAAACCTGTTAATATGAGGAATGCATTGGACATAATAAGTTACGGGTGGAGCCCGCTATAGCTCTTCGATGCATTGGTAGGTCTCATGAGACAAACTAGTATCTTGGCACGAGGCCTTGACAAAATATTATTTGTACTCTTGGCATGAGGCATTGGATACGTGGTTATAATAGTCTAGAATTATGCATTCCATCATTATGAAAGTGGTTATTGATATTTCATGTGATTATTCAACTAGTAAAATATCCATGTGAATAAGTAATTGGAATTATTTCATTTTATTTTTTCCATATTATAATGAAGTTCAAGTTTAAAAGGATTTTGTTTTCCTTAAATGTTTATGTTTATTTATGAATGTTTCCACTATATTGTTATCCTTACTGAGCATATGAACTCACCCCTTTCAATGTTTTATTTTTCCCATAATGTGAAGAAATATTTTATGACTGACCAGGAGGGATAGTTTGAAAGGGATTTGAGTGTGGACTATGGAGATTATGTTATTGTAGTTTTTCACATTATGATTTAATGTAACATTTATAAATGTATCTAGTGTTTCTAAGGATTCTAATTTAATCAGTCTTTGGAGACTTGATCTTTTATGATCATGCCAATGATACGTAATAATTCAACCATTCTGGGTTACTGGGGTCGGGGCGTTACATTTGGTATCAGAGTAAGTTTACTACAAACATTGGAAGATAGATTTATACAAACTCTGATTAGAGAACATAGCTCTAAGATAGAATTTGAGGATTAGTATAGAATAATTTCCTATAATTTTGGTATTGTAGTGATTTTGTGAGTTTTCTGAGCAATACATCCTTATCTGGATACAAGTGGGTAGAGGTGGCTCTATCACAGATGTACGTAGGTGTAAAACCCAAAAACACAGCTTTGATCTAGACTTGAACGAGCACTGGTGCATGACAACGGGCCTTGCTATACTCTTGGTTACGACACTCCCGGGGGATATGCTTCAGATAATTCTCATTTTCATTACAAATCATTATGAAGGGTTAGGAATATATAATTGCTTAATGAAAACATCCTTATGATTATGGATTATATCCATAAACCATTCAATTTACGTTAGGTATTTTACATGTTTGTAATTTTTCATTACAATTCATAAACAGACCTAGTTTATGCTATTGTATAGAAATGGTGCCCAGTAGATGGAATGCGAACTCCAACAATACGTATGATCCAAAGAGTAAGAAGGATCATATCTTTCATAGTATTAAGCCAACATTTAGAAGTGAAATAGTCTCCCATGTATTCTCAACATATGAAGAAATAGTATCATGTGTTAATAACCAAAGTAAATAATAATCTGAGTCCTATGGCTTTGAAGGGAAGGAAAAGAAGAAAAGGATGAAGAGAGAAAGATGGATAAAGGGAAGAGGGGAAAGAAGAATTTTCCCATATGTGATAACTATGGGATGAAATACCCTAGAACTTTCCTTAAGGGAATGATAGTTTGATACAATTGTGGGGAAAAAGAACACCAAGTACGTGACTACGAGGTTAAGAAAAAGGTTTCAAATGAATAATGCTTCATCTGGAAGGAGTTGGGAAACTACGTGAACCGATATCCAAATCTTCAGAGTATTCCCCAAATGATGCTATGAGATAATAATCATGTAATGATACTACCACAGATGTGGAGGAATGATTAGAGTTCTTATGTTGTTAATAGAGAATTATGTCATTTGAGTGTTGTATCAACAATGTAATGGTTATAATAATTATGGAGTATATAAGGATTATACTGCAGGACTAATTCATTAAGGACTTAAGATTGTTTGGAAACAAGGAAATTGACTCAATAGCTGGTTAAATTTTTGGAAAATATATGGTTGAGAGAAAGATAAACCATAATATGGTTCTGATACCAAGGTAGTGATTTTTGAATAATACATGATTGATTTGGATTAATTATATTGGATATTCTTGATTACCTTGAAACAGATTAATGATTTGTGTATTCCATCATTATTGGAGTTTACAACATTTTTGGATAGAAGAAGTATATCCAGTATTCTATAAGGAATAAGTGATCATGAGTGTAATCAATAAGGTTTTATGGTAATTCAGGATGTTGCATTGTTTTAAAAGCATACATGATGAAGGTGTTCACATGTTATTATACAGCAAAAAGGATCTTCATTGTGTTTACCTTCCTTATAAATTTTGGACATAGAGTTTGGACAGAAGAATTTTGGATAATTCTATTTTGAGATTATTTTTGGAATGCCATTAAAGGACGACCTAGAGGTCATACGACAACCTGTCGTGTCTGGAAAGGCCATGAGACATAAACCCGCAACTGAAGGGTGACAATCGTGTATCTCCTACCACTGGCCCACGTGATGTCCTAGATTGAATAATGTAGTCATTTTTTTAAAACAAAATTCTGGTAGATGAATTATAAATTCGTTTTTTTGAAACCCTATATGAATAGGACTAATAGAATGTTATTTTTAAGTTCCGTTATCTTTTAGAGTGAAAGATGAGTTTTTGGAAGAAATTAGTTAAAGGATGAGACTCTACTTGTAAAGTATATATTTTTCTTATTCTCTTATTCAATAAAGAAATTAATTCTTATAGCTTAGTGAATGTATCTTAAATAAAATTTATCCTAATACCATATGTTTTGTTGAACCAATGGTATTTTAAATCATCATAGATTGATGAATTTAAGGCCCTTAATTTTACACTTGTTTTTGATTGATGACCTCAATCAATACCTATAAATATATACGTTTTCCCTCCAATTATATGTCTTTAATTTCCACTAATTTTCTCCTAATAGAGATCATAATTTTTTGGTGACCCTTTCATTTCCCTTTTCTTCTTATTAAGACTAAATTTTATTAACATTATTTCTGATGTGGGTTTTCCCAAAGTTATTTTATATTTTCAACCTTTTATTTTCGAAAAATAATTTCAAATTGCGAGGATTAAATTTATTGAAGGAGGGAAGAATGTAACACCCCATGATTTCATAGTATGTTATTTCTTCAATGTAATTAAATAACATTCACTACACGCAACACCAAGTTCTAGCGCACCATGACTTACCAAACAAGTCGTTCAAAAGCGGTTATGAATAGTATTAACTGAATTTTGGACATTATATAATCCTTATAATTTTAGAATCCATATTCTGATATTCTTAGACATAATGAATGAACTAATACATTTTTTCAGATAAAAGAAGTATTTTTTAAAAAAAGCAATTTTACCGCCTTTTAAGGGCGATGCCTTTTTAAATGAAATATTTGAAACTTTTATATATTCAATTTGACAAAATAAACTTCTTATTTAGAATCGGGATATAAGAATTTAGTATCGATAAATTCATGGTGTTTTTCTGATAACTTTCATATTTGGGTGAATAGTGAAAAATAATATATTTTAACTGAAAATTACTTTTTAAATCAAAATAATTTATATTGTTAAATTATAAATTTTAATGGTTTAGAATTATAAATAGATTATATTTTTACCATTTAATCCAATGATGGTCATTGTATGTAATATCACTTTGAAATTAGAAATAAACAAGTGTCAAACTTTTGGTAGTTACTATTTCTTAAAAATACACCGTTTGGTTTTGACAGCGAGAATTAATTTTAAATTAATAAATTCAACTTATATGTTTTTAAGTTGGTAAAATAGACCTCATTATTGAATTATAAATATCAAAATTAGCGTAGGGTAATGTTTTGGTATTTTTCTGAAAACCTTTAATTTTTGATGAATACTGAAAAACAGTAGATTATAGTTTAAAACAAAATTTTTATTTAAATAATTATTTATTTTATTTAAATTTTTTTGTCAAAATAAATACATAATACCTATATAAGATCAATATAATTCATTAGAGTCATTTTATAATAATTTTAGATATATAAAAATTTTATTGAACTTTTCACAGTTTTTTACACACCTCCTAGGAGAATTTGAAAATTCACATAAAAAATAATTTTACCGCTTCTATGAGTGGAATTTAGAAAATCTAAGATACACGGTTAATATCAAGGAGTAAAATTTGGTTCAATAAGATAAAAATAATTTTAGGTGAATAGTAACTTTTTACTTTTATTTACCACGGTAAAAAGTAAATATGGTAATTAAGGGTGAAAATGTTTTTATTATTACCCTAACATATGTACTAATTGTATTGGCTAGGTATAATTCCAACAAAAAATCCTTAGGAATAAAAGATGAACATATTTGGTCCACATGGATTAGATTTGGACGTTTATTATTATTTAATTCCATGAATGGTTAAAAGAGTTAAAATCAAAGTTTAATAACTATAATTTATTTAATATAGGGATATACGTAAGATAAATTCGATTATAAATATTAATTACAAATCTAAAAATATTTCATATATAATGGTATTTTATTTTTAATTTTTATACATTAAATAATTTATTTTATTTATGACACAATGATGATGCAGTAATTACCTTTTTAGTGTAATATTAAAATAATGGATATTATAAATACCCAAATAAATATAATTTGAGACTTTTAAGGAATTAAACTAATTTTATTGGTTAATAAGACATGTTAGGATTGGTTAAATGAATGTGGTTCTAATTTATATTGTTATTAAGACTTAAAAAAATCAATTATTAAATAGTGTCAAAATTGGAACAAATGAGTTTTTAGAACAAATATTATATTATTAATTGATATAATATTCCTAAAAATCTAAAGATCGGCCAAAGGACTTATATGATGATATTTATGTCATTAATGAACCACTTGGGATTCTCTTTCCAGTTTATAGTAAGTTTATTAACCGTATAATATAAAAATACATAGAGACATGGTAAATGTCAAACTATTTAACTAAGAGTTAAATCTAAAAGATAAGGATAAAATTGTGATCCAAACTTGCCTAAAACCTATTTTTTGAGTGTTTTTCGATACATATTCACCGTATAATTTAAATAATATAGTTTTGAGCCATTATAAACCGTATATAATTTTTTTTATTAAATAATACTTTATGTTTTTTCTAAAGAGTCCCTCCTCCTCCTTATAAAAGGACACCACTTCTAACCAATTACTCACACCTCTCAAGCCTTTTAGGCTCATCCAAACAAAGTCCAATTACACTCCCTACATCCCTATACTCCTCCTAGAAGCCTTAACATAGGTTGAAGTCACTTCAAGAGTCCTTTTTGGTTCAAACCAAAGAGAGTTACCCAAATTAAAGGTAACGATTTCTCTTAGCTTATTTTCTTTTATTTTACTTCTCCAACCCCTAAACTCTTGTTATTATTTTCTATTGTAACAAAAACAGTATCCTAAAAATGCTATTATATTGTTATGAGAAGTATTCTAACTTCAATTCCACACACCTCCATCTAATGGCTGAAGTTCATAATGTTTCTGTGGATGAGAACCAAACGCCACACGAAACGATGATTGTTCAATTATCTACTACCGCCTCTCATGGTAGCCATTATGATGGAACTATAATTAAATATGACATTAATGATAATTATTTTATATATAGGCTTCTGTAATTCCATTTTATAGCATACCATAATTCGTTTCAATTCATATATATATATGATAATTTCATTTGAGGAAGTGCGGACTACCACCCCCTCAAAGTGATATGACTCATTCATACCATACATGAAACGTATAAAATATGGTATTAATGAACTTAAGAAACACATATAAGATATTATATTATATTGTAATAATAATATACCTATGTATCATTTGGTTTTGATTCCTTTTAAAATGAAAAATGAAATGGAAGTAGTGTTCGTGCGTACGTTCGGACTACCGTCTCCACGAACACGATGAGATTCATTCCCCATCATATTTATTCAAGTATAATTAAAATTTTATGATTAAAAATAATTTTTAATGATGTCATATAATTATGGATATGAATAATATACATCTTATCCATAAAAAACACAACTTATGTGACAAAACATATAAAATAAAATGAGTAAGTTAAGACCCAAAACGACGATAATACTAAGATATTATTAACAAAGTAATGTTAAAAGAACATATATGATATCATATTAACATATATTATTCATGTATAATTTAATAACAATTATTTAACCATTATACATGAGGTTAATCAACCCTCAACCAAGGAAAAGCACAAGGTAAGGGGTTTTCATCTCACTCCTTATTCTCGTGAGATTCATGCCGTATTTCCACTATTAGCTTTTGTGTGGTGTATATTTTTCCCATAATAGTATTATTTTTGTAATACACATTAATTTATTTGTATTTAAATATTCATTGTAAGATAATTCTTTAATGGGGTGTATATTTCGTAAGGTATGAAATTGGTAAGGGTTTATTTCACAATCTATTCATTATCTGAGGTTGTTTATACATAATTATCTACTAGGACCTCTTTATCATCCACATCCATGTTTCTTAAAAATGTTTTTCAAAATATTCTTAATGTTTTACATAATATGGGTTAATTTCATATATACCCTTGTTTTAATTTTTATAACAAGTTTATAAAATAATCATTCCGTCGTTTTCCAAACAAGGTCCTTTTTAACCTTTTCGACAGAATTAAGGTAATAATGTTTTTTAACTTATATGTCAAGTGCGGCTATTTTCTGCCATTATAAAATTTTTGAAGCTTCCATTAAAAGATTATAAGAATATAATGAAATTAAATTTTTTATTTTATAGTTATTTGACCTTTAAATGATTTCAAAATGAATATTTTAAGAATTTGTGAAAGGTACTCTTTATTAAGATCAGAATTTTAAATGTTTTAACGATTTAAATTTCTATATCTTTTTAATTAATGTCTATGTTTTCAAAATGATTTTAAGGGTTTATTTATATGGACATGAATGTTTTGGAATGATATTTATTTTCAAAAGTTTCAAAGTGTTATGGGACACTTTTATTCAAAAATATCTATTAAATTACTTCCTTTATAAATGTGGTACTTTTAAATGATTTCAAGAAAGAGATATTTCTCTCAAATAGTTTTTATTTCATCTATTTCAACATCCTTTGATGGATTTTAAGCTTATTTGATGTTTATTTATTAAGATAAAAAACTTCCATATAGTATAGAAGGTTTTGTGATATGTTTGACTATGGATGTGTTATTTCTATACCATTCATGGTTTATGGAGAAAGTATTGACATTTTGTATGATAGTTTTTATATGAATGTTTATGTTATGTTTAAACCTGTTCAGATGAGGAATTCATTGGACTTAATAAGTGATAGGTGGAGCCCGCTATAGCTCCTCGATGCATCGGTTGGTCTCACGATACAAACACGTGTCTTGGAACGAGGCCTTGACAAAATGTTATTTGTAGTCTTGACACGAGGCCTTGGATACATGGTTATGATAGTCTGGCATTACGAATTCCATCATTATGAAATTTTTTATTGATATTTCATGTGATTATTTGACTAGTAGAATATCCATGTGAATAAGTAATTGGAATTATTTCATTTTATTTTTTCTATATTATAATAAAGTTCAAGTTTAAAAAGCTTTTGTTTTTGTTATACATTGACTTAAATGTTTATGTTTATTTATGAAAGATTACGCTATATTTTTACTCTTACTGAGCATCTGAGCTCACCCCTTTCTATGTTTTTTTTCCCATGATGTGAAAAAATATTTTATGACTGACCTGCTAGGATAGTCTGAAGGGGATATGAGAGTGGACTATGGAGACTATGTTATTGTAGTTTTTCACTTTAGGATGTAATGTAACATTTATGAATGTATCTAGTGTTTCCAATACTACGAAACTAATTGGTATTTCGAGACTTTAACTTTTGTGATCATGCCAATGATACATATAAATGCACTAACTCTGGGTAACTAGGGTCGAGGCATTACATAACTATTTCAAGTTAACCATGTTCTATGATGTATAGTCACTCAGTGACTTAATCAGTATTTTTGAATATTTAAAATAAATTTTATATTTATTATAAATTCCCAAATTATTTTTTAGTGGTTCATGGCATGATATAGGGCCCCAATTGTGAGGTAAATAATATCTACACATGGACATGCCTATAAAGCGATGAATAGGCAGTGCGTGAAGGGGGAGTTTCTTTTCTTATAATACAAGTTGTCCTCCAAACCCACCACCTTAACATTATACATGTTTTTTATTGATTTTGATATGTGTGGTCTCTCTACATTATGTAATTGGCATATTTTAGAATTAATGAATTATAAATTTTATAATGATATATATGGCATTGAATCGAATAATGATCCCAATCCATTGATGATCAATTATTTCAATAGGATAGTTTGTATTATGGAATATAAATACATTTTGGAATTTTTAAAATGATGTATAATTGAGTTTATAAATTCATGAGTCATAAAGGACATTCTGATAGGTGCCTTAGTTACACTCCCATTCAATTTGGTATATTTCAGGATCATTTGATTCAGTGTAATTTTGTATTGTCTAATTCTATTTAATGTGGAATAATTAAATTTCATTTTTCTCAATTTAGGTTTGGTATGTTATTATTGTTTTCACTATTTTGATACGGTTGAGGTGTGTATCTTTAGTTCACGTGAATGTTGTTTGATTTAATTTAATTTGATTCAATCTGAGATAGTTTAACTTAATGTGGTTCATTCTAGTTCAAATTAGTTCTATTTTTTTGGTTCAAATAAATTCTTTTTTTGTCTCAAATTATTTCTATCGGGTTTGGTTTAGTGTATTTTGATATGGTATAGTTCAATTTGTTTCATCTTTTTTCTATTCACTTTGGGTTATTTTGGATTAATTTAGTTCACATATGTTCTATTCATGTTATGTTTATCAGGTCGATTTATTTTAAATATAAAATATATGATAATGATGATGGATACAATTTTTCTAATATTGGAGGGATAGATGAGTCATCTAACTAAATGTAAAAGTAATTAGGTACCTTCAAAAGAGCCAATTGGACTCAATGAGTCATCTATGTTGGATTGATTTAAAGTTGTTTAAGAGCCATTAATATTGCATTTTAGTAATCTGGATACATATTATTTAATGTTTTGTAAAGTAATAAAAACTACCATCTAATTCACCCCATTGTAAATTTTTTATTATTCTAAAGATGAATTACGATGTTTCTAGAAGTTATTTACCAAATTTGAAATTCATATCAACTGATTCTTATTCCACGCTTCTTATATAGGAATGTAATTATTAAATTTAAAACCATTACTTATGATTTGTTTCGAGGAAGTCAACATGATATTAGTCATATAATGTATTCACTATATTAAACTATGATTTTTTATTGTGAATATATAAAAGTCAACATTTTTTAATACTATATACAATAATCTAGTCAATTACTGATATGTTGTCAATTGTTTTTAAAAACTTAAAATGATATTTTATTCCACCTAGAAGAATGACAAATAGTATCATCACCTAGAGAAATGATTATCAATGTAGGATGAACAATTTAAAAATATATAGAGCATAAAATAAAGAATTTATTTATTATCTTAATCATGATATTAAATATTAATATGATTGGGTAGTTTACAATATAATTAAATATCAAAATTGATTTGTGGTCCTTTTTGAAAATGAAATAGAAGCCCAATATGATTTTTTCTACGTTTTATATACATAATATGGCTTATATTGTAACTTTTTTGACGTTTTTATTTGGTGTGGGGAAGGTCCATACATAGTAATGTTATAGTTGTATAAATTTATGGTAGAAATATAGATACGTGACTAAACTAACTTGATCAAAATTGAAAAAAACGAAGAAGATAAAATATTAATAAACCAATAAAAAATTGAACAAAAAAACCGAAACAAAACCAAACTGGTATGAAATAACCCGAATATACATGAGGTAATTACAGCTAATTATTAGTTATTATTACTAATTATTACTAATTACTACAAATTATTAAATAATTATTTGTATGTATTCCATAATATTACTAATTTATACTAATTTATACTAATTATTATTAATTATTACTAATTATTTCAAATTACCACTAATATTACAAATTACCATTACTTATTACTAATTTCCTTTATTTATTTTAATTAACAAAAGTTATTACAAATTATTAACAATTATTGACAATTATTAATAATTATTTCTTATTGTTTGCAATAATTCAAATTAATTAAAATTTATTTAAACTCAATGCATCTAATTAGAAATATTTATTAACAATTAAAATTAAATACTTCTAATTAAAAATAATTACTCCTACTTAAAACTTATTAAATAAAAAAAGAAGTTGGATAATCTAATCAAAACTAATTACAATGAATTGATAACAGTAATTACTATCATAAAAAATAAATAAATTAAAACTTAAAAATAGAAAATAAGTTCATTAAAAATAAACTTCTTATTTGTTGAAATAGTCAAAATTTGGTTCTTTAAAAAATTTTAAATTTTAAATGTTTGGGGAGAAAGAGAGTAAAGGAGAGGAAGAGCAGAGAGATAAAAGGGAATAGAATTTAAAAAAAAATGGGTGGGGTGTATTTATGTTATATTAGTAGTGATGTGAGTAATTGTGATGGGTTTCCCATTGTAAATAGTGTTAGCTACTAGAAACCCATCACAATTAGTGTCAAAAATTAATAACCCTTTCGATGAATAAAAAAGTATTTGTGAGGGGACCCATTATAAATACTCTTCTACCAAGAGTTTATTTGATATGGAAATTAAGGCCTGTCAAAAATTACAGTAAGGGTGAATGGTATTTTTGACTATGGTTGTTTATTCCCATAGAAATTAGCTTTCCCATAGTTTGGTGTGCATTTATGCCAAAGTTATTTCCAAAAATCCAATTTTCTCATCGCAAATAGATTTTTTATGAAGGAATATTTGTGATAGGTGACATGACCGTTGTAAATAGCCCATCAAAAAAAATTTCCATTGTGTTTATCATAACCCTTAATTTATACTAATCCTACTGGACAATGTATATTGACTATATTAACAACCATTAAGATTCATAATAGTAATTTAAATTTGAAAATATATATTTTATAATAGTATAAAATTGCCAAAGTAGTGCCTTTTTTCAATAACTACATTACATAATATGGATTTTTTATCATTTTAATGCAAATTTCATTTCTAAAAGTCCATGTCATTACATTATTCTCAACTTTGGAAAATTCACCATTGAAATTTCATTTTTTACTCTTGAATGGATATTGGTACTATTATTTTATCACCTCATCATATTCCCATGTTGTTTTCCCATTATTGTGGTTATGGAATAGTAAATTGAACTTCTGAGTTATCCCATTTCATAGAAAATTGTATCTATGATCTAATAACTTCACTTTCTAATCCACATGTAAAACATCATTATCTGATAGTACAACCCATGGGTTCAGTAAATGTTAGGGTTTTGGTATGTACTTTCTTGAGAGGGATAAATTGGACACATTAATTAATTTATATAGGTTAGGTGTTTTTTCATGTTGATAGCTCACAAATCATAAGATATCATGGATCTCAAAAGATCCAATTCATTTTGGACTATGATATCCCTTATTCCCAAACCTCTAGACATTCTTCCACGATGCTTAAGGAACACTTTATCTTTGAACGACAACTCTAAGTCACATCAATTATTCACCGTATTTCTTTTTGGTTGAATTTATTGTGATTTCATGTGTTATTTAATAGTTTGAAATATCTATGTCATCTATTGGACAAGATCATGTCCCATTAGCTTCAACCCACTAACATTACCCCAGCATGTTAGAGTCCAACACAACTTCTTATACAAAGCCTCATAAGGTGACATTTGAATACTTGAATGGATTTTTTTTATATGTGAACACCACTAAGGGATGTTTTTTATCCCAAAAACCATGGAAATTTATTGAACATCATCTAAGTATATATTCTAATGTTCGAATGGTTCTCTTAGAATGACCATCCATCTGAGGGTGATATGAAGTACATGAACATAGCTATATATTCCACCCTTGTGAAAGGATTCTCCATATCATTGAGGTAAACATTTTATGTTGATCAAATACAATGGGGAGTAGAACTACATGTAGTCTTACCACTTCTATTATGTAAATGATAGATATTTTTTCCATAGGTATGTTTTATATAGTATAAATGAAAACTTCTATCTTCTTAAGTTCATCAAATGATTATTCTCATCATTAAATCATTAAATAACTCCACACATTCCTATTTAAAGAAAAACATGACTCCTTTTTGGATATCTTGGTTAGTGGGTTTGATAATCATGAGAAGTTTCTCTCAAATGTTGGAAAGTACCTAGCCAATCCAATGAAACTTCATATTAATATCACAGATTTTAGGATCATAATTAATTCAATTTTGACTATTTTATAAGGATCCCTAGATATCCCTTTTTAGTGTTAACATTCCTTAAGAATTTTACCCACTGCATCTAAGACACCCATATAATATACTTCACATAAATGTTTTTCTTCCACAATTTTTTAAATACATCATTAAAATTCTCCATGTGTTCCTCCTTTCATTTGGATTAGAGAAGAACAAAATCCATACAGACTACTAAATATATCTCATGTTAAACCTTAAATACTCTACTCATCAATTCCATGAATAAATCTTGACCATTAGTGTCTAAATGTAATCGCTACAAAATTACATTTCTCGAACCTTCAACAAAAAAAATTAGTCTTGGGGATATCAAATTTCACCACCTTTACATGAAAATATACAGACTGATGATCCACCTTATATGAGTATTGGGATCCCCATTGATAATAGATTAATTCTTTAATCTATGGAAGAGGATAGTTATTCTTAATTTTATTATATTAATCCCCTGACAATCAATTTATATGTGCACTCGTCTATTATTTTTCATAATGAAAAGGATTGGTCCACCCCATATTTAAGAAATTCATAATATAATGACTTTATCTATATTCTATTGTAGTTAATTATTCATTTCTGAATTTAAATAGTGTCCATTTTCTATGGATTCCTTGATAATTGAAAATCATCAGTTATATATTCCCTTTAGAACTCAACCCCTCTACTAGGAGGAAGACTAGGAAATAAATTAAAAAACACATTAGAGAAATAACTTACTGTGGGCATATCATCAAGGATGATATTTTCTATACTCTCAATCATTTTATGTTGATATACTTACTTACAAGGCTATAATATCTCTTATTTATATGATTATAACATAGGTGATGCAACCTCCTCCTAACACATGAATATAATCTAAGTGCGATTTTCAACATGGAAGGTGAATTCATTATATCATTAATTAAATTGGTTCTATACAAGGAAATAAAATTCATGCCCATAATAGCATTAAATTCCACTAAAAGTTGTATCATACATATTTTTGGGAAATCCATCTCTAAAATTTCGTCAAGGTATGAGTCATATACTTGTGATGAAACAAATGACCTATTTATTATCTTCAATGATAACTTGGCATCCATGTTTTACGTAGTGTTTTGAAAATATCCACTAAATTTACATGATATTTAAGATTGTGTAAAACCCAAATCTAATAGTACATTTACTATGATTGAGTGAATAACTGTCACAAAAATCACCACATTGTTTTTGGGGTCCACCCCAGGTTTTTATGGAATAATTTCTTCCTTTCTATCTAGGACTTGGTGGTTGTTTTAATTTGTTTTATTAAACTACCCATGTCTTAGTGTATTGACTCATAATGTTACCTTGTTGTTTATATTTCAAAATTTTTTAAATAGTATGAGGGTTTATGATATTATTCCTTTATTATATCTCATTGGTGGGTTTATCCCAATGAAAATTTCTAGCTAGGTTCCTTTATTTACCACTACAATATAATTACCTTTTCCCCATCAAGTAATTTTTGGTAGACTTATTACCATGATTTTTTCAACAGGGATGCTATAATTTATTACTCCCACGATATTTCTTTAATATAGTATAATAAATGAAATTTATACTTATCTTACTATCTTCAGACTCATAAGAACCTTGATATTTTTTTATCAACGTTTTGATATTAAGTAGACATAAAATATATTTCTAATAACATTCAATATGTCAAATCAGAAAAACATTTCATAAACTCAGATTTATCCCACCATGGAAGTGGTCAATATAATTTCATCCTCAATAAAAAAGATTAAGTTTTATCTTGAAATTCATTAGAAAATCACCTCATATACCTCGATGGATTTGTCATCCTTTTACTTAAGATTAAGGAAGTAACTCTCTATTTTTTAATTAGAGGGTGTAAGGAATGTATTTATGGAAGAATACTTATTGAAATTATTTACACTCTATCACTTCAGTATCCTCCTTGATCTTCATATATTTGATCATCTTATACCACTTTTCATATTCTCCCTCTATATGATAAATATACAACATAATATACATTTTTTAATATAATTGATGGATAGATAAGATATTTTCAGTGAAAATTTTCCCTCTTTCCATGATTAAGAGGCCAGAATATCAATTCAAAGTCAATGTTTTTTTCCCATAGCGTTCTACAATGACACATTCACATTCTTATAGTGATATGTGTGTTACTTCTAATTTTTTATCCTATTCAAAATATGATTGAACATAGAAAATATTTTCATGACGTTCTTATATCCTTCTCATATAGGGATAGGAATCTCATTTAGGTAGTCATAACATTTCTTAACACATTGGTTGTTGAATCAATTATATATATTTCTAGAAATTGACATAAATGAAGGAAAATTTGGCATGATAATTTTTAAACTATTAAAATATTAATTGAGAAACATGAACATTAATGGTGTTACTCATAAATTAAATATATTCCTTAACAAATGAATTTTTAGGTATCAATTTTTGTAATCCATGATATATTTAATAACATAAAATCTTATTGGTATTTTTGTTCACGTATTAAAGGTTCATAAAGATAATTTCAATTTAATATAACATATCCCCCAAGATCTTCAACATATATTTCCATTAAAACTCTTGTACATACACAAAGTGACAATCATGTTCAACCCAATTTACCCTTTGAAGGGTTATTACCCCTCCAAACAACTGTGTTAGAGCTGAATAGACATATTGTTTTAAAATAGGGATTTTTTTCATGGAAAATACTTACCCTATAAATTACCAAAATTAAGGGTTTTTTCTCATATATTTTTTCTTATCTGTAAGACTTTATCTAGGGTTTTCTTAAACTAATCCAAAAATAAATTGTCTTTCGTCTGATTCCAACAATATCAACCTCTATTATAATAAACACTCTTTCATTAGTTGTCCTAAAAATATAATATAATCCAAAAATACATTGTGGTACAGTCTAATTGGTATGTTTGGTTAATAGAAAAATAAATCGATACATTTGTGAAACATTATTATTTTAAAAACATCATAGAATTCCCATAGGAATCCATTGCTCTTCTAAAATTGCATTGGATAACATATGGATGAAGATAATCATTAAGTGATAAATAATGCTCATTAAGGGAAAAATACATTCATAGATTAATTAAAAGTATTAAATTTTATAAAATATGAATATTTGGGTAAAAAAAGAGTGATGAGAATCATAAAATTGAATATCCAAACAGGGAGTAGGATTACAAAAATGGAAACATGGGAATGTGGGAACAACATAAAACATGGAATCATAAAAATATACCAATTATAACAGATTATAAATCATAATATATACTATTTCTAGGATAAACTACAATGAACAATAGATGTCATATCATGAGAAAATACATAACCCAATACATTGTAGGGATATATAATTCTAGGCTCACTCATCAAATTCATGTCATGTATATGCATTTCTATGTCACATAAATCTTACAACATAAGAAATCCTTTAATCACTTTTAATTAAATAGTAAAAGAATGTGGGTTTATTACATTGATGTATCAAATTGATAAATTATAGGTATAACTAGTTGAATACCCTTGAGATAAAATTTCCTAGGTAGTAACTATAAAAATGTATGTTATAGAAAATCACATGATAGTTTCAACAACTTAATAAATGTACATAAATATTATAGGAAGGGTTAAATGAGAGTGAAATGAGGAATCTCATTACATTCAATTCATATGTATAGTAAAAGGGAAGTGAAAAAACAAATGAAAATATGAAAAATTGGAAATAAAAAGGAATTATTCATTGAAATTTCTTGAATAAATTGGATGAGAGAATCCCTTACCTTGAGGGGGCACATCAAAAAGATTAGTAGGATCTTTTAAAGTTTTTGGGACATTGTAGATGTTCTTTAGAGAGATAATGGTCGAGTAAATTAATTTTAAGAGGGTTTGAATGATGATGAATGGGATGTTGATTGGGTTTTATAGAAAAAGAGTGGATAATTCATTATTAATTACTAAACATTGGTAATGGAATCCAAGATAAAATAATTAAAAAAACATCTCTTGGGTTTTTTATTTGGATTTCTTCAATTTAGGATTGTGTTTTAGTATTTTGTATGTTCAGAAATTAAATTAATTAATATAATACTCTTTCTGATCTAGAAGTGTGACACCTTTAGAAATATTCAATTTCAAAAGAAAAAATTATAATTTAGGTTTTTGGGGATTCGTTAAGGTCATATAAAATTAATCAAATAACATTTAAATAATATATTAAAGGGGAATCATAATTATGGTTTTTAAAAATCTTTATAGTAATTATAAAATCACTTTAGGGTTTTTATAATTTCATAATACATACTATATATTAATATCATATTTAATTTTTACCCAAAAAATCGATTTTCTCATTAGATTATGATAAATTTATTATAGGGTAATTTTGACCTGATGATTTAGAAAATAATATTTATTTTATAAAAATAATTCTATAAATATGTATATTTACTCTTTTAACTAAAACATTACCTTTTATTGAATGATATTTGTTTTTTCGATCATAATAGTTTTTGAAAATTATCAAAATCAATGTTTAGTTCATAAACGTATGTTATCATTTATATTTAAATAAACATTTTTATATGGAATATTTAATAAAAAAATTATTTCATTAATTCATTAATATCTTAAAAAAAGTTTCTTGATTGAAACTATTTGTTTCAAAAAAATATAATTTTCTCATCATATCAGAATCTAATTTCAATCCAACACATTATTAAATCATATATAAAGTAAGAATTCAAAAAGATAAATATAATCATTATTTTATTGAATATAAAATTATAAAAACTCATACTGTTAGGGTTAGGACTTAAAACCCCTTATAACAGTAGCGTATGACCAAATGGTAATGTACGTTATTTTCATGCATTATTTATGATGTTCAATGAATATGGTCTGGGTCATTTTCTTGATAAGCTTGAACATCTCCCATAAATAGTTTCTCTTACGCTTTAGTTATTGAATCTTTCCTTTGGATTAGTTATGGGAAAATACCATTGATTTCATCTATTTTAAAGGTACAATAAAAGGTATTCATTAGGTATGGTCTTACTATTTATGGTCATTACAATTTTTTCTATGTAAATTATACTTTTTCATAACCCTTAATATATGATAGTCATAATGATCATTTAAAATGACTATTTTATCAATGATTAATATTCTTAATACCTTTTAAATATGAGTTTCTATATTTTTTAATAGTCCAAAATAATGAATGTAGTGCATGTTCTTTTTATAAATACATTTCTTAATAAGTAATGTATAATATTATTGTAAATTTCATTAAAAACGTTTTTTTAAACATTTACTATTCTTATGACCTCCCTTGAGTAAAAGGGGATAAGTAGGGGTGGATGATATACTATTTTATGATATTATTGGGTGCAGGACGACCTTAGAGGGATATGTTGCTTTCATGAATTGGACATTTCCCTGAGATCATTAGGTTGAGGACTACCCAATATAGAAGTGAATCATTATTTGATGTGAGTTATGATTGATTGAATCTACCTTGAGTAACTTGGAATTGGGTTGAGATTTGGACATACAATCATGGAATATCCATGGGTATGATGGCTTGATGAGGTGACGAGGTTTATTTTGGTTTTTCATCAAAGTAGTAATGATCAGGTGACATGAAGTCCAATATAAAATAAGGTGACCTGATGTAATATGATTTATAACATACTAGTTAGAAAAATACATCCAATGGGCTTGGGTGACATTCTTATTTTTAATCATTTATACTTGTATATGATGATGTATATTGAGAGAAATAGCTGAGAACCTACTAAGATATAAATTAGAAACTCTTCATGGACACCTCAGTTCATGTACATGCCTTTTTTCCTTATATTGAGCAAGGGACATGCAGCGGATCAGGTTGGTGTAGCTCAAGGGTATTTTGAGATAGGTTCTATAGAGGTATAAGGATGGTAAAAGGGGAAGAGTTTATTCATTTTATTCATTTTATTTTTTATTTTTTATTGGCCTCATTAGAGATAAATATATGTATGACTGTTTGAATTTTATATAGTATTTATTTCATATTTTTTGTGTACTCTATTGATTTTTGTGTATATTGTTTGGGTTTTACCATTTTTTTATTACTTTGATTCATGGAAATAGTCTCTAAAATATATGATTTAGTACATATCCTCTAGTCATCATCTTCTAGAGTAAGGGGATGAATTATTTAGGTAACATTACATTCAAAAATTTCTTATAAGAACTTGATATAATAAGGATAGTTCCTTAATAAATAAATTAAGGTTCAATTATGCTTAAATAATGAAATTTTTAGTTTTATTAATTCTCACACAATAAATGTCAATTTTTTTCATGTGATGGTGTGTGTATTTTTCATTAGTGATTTCTTTCTCTTTATTCTTCTTCAACTCCATTTGATAAATTTTTTATTAATGCATAATTTTAAGGTGGGAAGGATGTAGTGACTGGGTTTTTACCTAAGTAGCAATCATTATGATTTTCAATTCTCAATTTGATAAGTGTATTTTATGCATACATTTTTGTGTGTTTTAGAATATTTATTTTATTAAACAAATGATTAATCTCTCCACTTCAAGAACTATTTAAATTATTCTTTTTTTTATGGAGGAATACAATAGTTTCTTGGAAAAGGAATAAAAAGTGGGTAATACATGATCTAAAAGACATGGCACCCCTGTAGATATTTCAATTGGGAGTAAACTATTAAACTAAAAATATATATTTTTCAAATCATGTAATAAAAACATACTGGTTATTTTTTGGAAGAATCTACCATATTTCATTTAATATCAATAAATCCATTTACTCTATGAGAAACCATTTACAATTTGTTTATTATACAAGCCATGTATATATCAGGATATAAGTAGATTCATAGAAGCCTCAAATGACACATATTTCACACCATGTCAATCATACAAGACGTGAACATCATTGAAATACAGAACCATTAATGCCCTAGAAGTATGTTTTTGAAAGGAAAACAAATAAATTCTAAACTAATTTCCACATATTATGGGGATCTAATAGAGACCGCAATAGGAAGACGACCACTTTTAGAGGTTGGAGCACACGATCTAGAGCTTTATTTCCTTACTTTTATTCTATTCTATTCCTCCTCAGGTATTAATAATGCTCATTCTCATAATGTCTATCATGAGTGTGTATTTTTATTTTTATCTTGCGATGTTCATTATTTGGGAAGTTCAAGTAGGAATTATTTCATTATTTTATTTTTTTGGGACTATAGAAACCTTATTTTTCTATTCCAATTTTAATTATATTTCAATTTCTTGACCATTGTATTGATAATTTTAGAGTTTTATTTTATTTAATCAATTTATTTCCTTAGTTTTTGTTTGACCATTATGAAATACTTGTTAGTTAGGTTTAAATAGGTTTTTGGGTCACTTAATTTTTAAACTTCACATAGTAGATTACCATTCCAATGGTGTAATTATTTGATTTGTTTAGGTTACCCAGACCAATGATCCATTTTGACCTAATTCCAACACCAAATAAGAATAAACCCAAAATAAATTATATTTCAACTACATGAACCTAAAAATTATTAAACCTAGCATGACACCTCTCTTGATTTTGAAACCCTATCTTTACTATATTTTTCTCTATTCCTAAATAACCAGTCAATATACATTTCAAATCCTTTAATTAATTAAGGGTATACTGATCATTTATATGGTTCTGACCCTTGGTCGTGTTGGGCTATTATTTCAGGACCAATTTCATTGCATGACTACTCTATCCATGGGGATGAATAATTGGATAATAATGCTGATGAAAAATATCTAGTGAAGAACATATTCTAATAGCTGAAGTGGAATGAAGTGAAAAAAATAATTCAACAGGTAATGGATGTAGAAGTCTCACGAGTAGTGTGGTAGATACACATTCTTATGGATTATGTAATACCCAAGGGTATGTCTTCTCAGCTTTGTATTATAGTGCTATTAGTTATCACACCACATTTTAGGATAAATACGTCTTCCATCCACATGATATCAATTTAGATTCAATTTTTTAACTGTTGTATAAGGACCCGAACACACAAATAGGGTTTTTTCATGAAAACAATGATACTTTAAAATTCAATAATGTATCCACTGATGCTCTTAGTTTAAGACTGAATATATTTTAACTCAAAAAAGAAATATAATGGATTCAAATCCTCCATTATCATTACATCTCTACATGGGATGAGTTTTTGAGAAACTTTTTGACCAAATTTATCCCCGAAAAAATTCAGTGAACACTAGGGTAGATATTTAAAAATTAATCAATTAGATGATGAATCTTTTTATATCTATTGGGAAATATTAAAATATTAACTAGAAAATGTCCCCATCAGGGTTTTGAGATATGGTTTCTTATTCATATATTATATTAAGGATTTTTAAAGTTAGTAGGTCCATTATATATGATGCCTATGAATGATATCTAATATGAAATTTACCCATGGAGAGCTACAATCTACTGGATGAGATGGACAAAAATAGCTTTTCGCGGCATTCAGAAACCTCCCAGATGTGATGGGTGAACAAGGTGTACCATAATGGGTTGGGTAATAAAATTTAATCTATATATAATAATAAATATGTGAATATATATTTACATAATACCAAATCTATGAATAATAAATATGAAAATTATTTTTATTATAGTCAAAAAAATAAATTTTAGGGGTACATGAAGAAACAACCCCAAGTCCAAATATATTTATAAAATCCATAGGTATTTCAAAAACAAGAACCATGGGGTCACTCTATTTCAAGACATACCCTCTAATTGAATTAATCGTTTGATATATAGAAGACCAATACCAGAGATATACTCAAGGAAGTAAAGGATGAATCAATGATTGAAAATTTTGGATTTTGGAATATGAAGCATAGATTTGGAGAAATAATAAAACACCATAGGGAAAGGCTGATATGAGTTCTACCTGGGGATTATGAATGAAACCAACATGTATACATAAATGTAATTTTTTGAGAAGCATAAATTTCACAAAGGACAATCCTAATACAAGTATGATACAACACGGTTAAAGAAATTAGATGTGCTAGAAAGGAATGAGAAAGACAACATACAGAGAAATAATAACTAGATGAAACGTTATTTTACAAGACACGTCTACCATTTCTATAGAGGATGAAGAAAAACAAAATTAATGGGGTCTTCTTAATCAAAAATTACAATTTTACCCTTGTATAAAATCTAAAAATAATTTATAGTTCTATTGCACCCTAAATGTGTTGTTTACCCATAGGTAAAGTTAGTAATCATAATCAGTAATAGAGTATCTTTAAAAATAATGTTATAAAATTGTTATATTACATTAAGTCACATGGTCATATATTAGTGGAACTAATATAACAGTTAAACGTGACCATGGATGGGGAAAATGAAACTATTGTTGAGTACATAAAGGGTTAATTACGATGGGATTGATGTTAGTTTAGTTATCATATATATTCACAGGTGTTCAGTATCATGATTAGATTACAAAAATAATAATGTTATTTAATATTTTTTTATTATTTAAAAACACTAGTCTAATTCTATTTATTATTCCCTATATAGAAGCTCTAGGTCCGGTGGCATTTGCGTTGAAAATAGTAGAGATATGAGAGGAGAGAGTAAAACATGGTGGCATTGATGATGGATCTAGGAAAAAAATTAAATCCATGGTAAAATATATGGACATAATTTAAAGAAAAATATGTTTAAATCTATGGACATGACAATGGATTGAAGCATCTAGAATTTCTTATCAGGGTTGGGATTTTTTTTATTTTTTTATTAATCCCTATTTCATTTTTAAGGTGATAATAGATTTAGTTTTCCAAAATTTAAACTATGACTTAGATTTCTCATAGGCCATGTTAGCATTCAAGGATTTTTTTAGTTGTGTATTTATTAGAGTTGATTATTTATATTTCTATTATTTCTATTCATTTAAAATAATGAATTGTTCTCAAGATGAATGTGTCCAATGTTGTATCCTCAATTTTTTTATGGATTTCCCACTCGTTTATATGTTTGTTATTTATTAGTATTCATCTTGTTGGTGGTTAAACCATAATATTATACCCAATTAATAGCATTATAGATCATTGTATCCAGGTATAATTCTTAAATATTCATCTTAATGTGTTGTGTCATAGAGTAGGATCAGTGATGAAAATGGAGGACTAATGAGAATCAAAAATATCTATGGAAGGATCTGGTAATGGCCATTTGTTTGAGAAAATTCATGTATACATCAAAAAATCATCCTAGGAATCCATTTCACTGATGATTGATGGCCAAAATAATTTTTTGATAGTGGTGGATCTAAGGAAGGAAAATTTAATGTAGGGTCATTATGTATTAGTAATTAATCACATAAATCTAATAATGATCTCTGGATTATATTCAATAGTTAGGGAAAGAGTATAATTAATGGATGTGGTAAAAATATGACATTCCATCAAAGTATAATGGGAATCTAGTTTTCAATGACTACAAAATCATGATCAACATTATTATAGAAGTTTTAGACCTGAATCATCATAAAATCGATTAAGGATACATTAAAATCCCTGTTGTTTAACAGGTCTAGGAATATAAAAATATCTAGATAAAACATAAATTTTTTTTGAAGAACACACATCATTTAGCCACTTTTATGTGGAATTGGGTTTTCATGTGGTGTAACGTATCACTTGTTTTGTGACATTTCCAAACAATGTGTGACCTATATAGTACCGTCGTGCCTTGTATTAGATATAAATTTCTAGGGACCTGTGTGGCCTTACATTCCATTTCTGTTAGTCCATAATTCTAGTTCCATTAGTGGTATGTGGATCGGGTTAATGTGTTATATGTTTAGTATACACATGGACATTACTTGTACATTGAACCTTCTATATATTGTGTACATTAATTTTTTATACAATTTTGGGAGGAAGAGAAAAACTAATTGTTTGACATGAGATAAGATGTCTTCTACCCAAATTCTATGTCATGTAATTCTCCCAAAAAATAGATATTTGGTCAAAAATATATTTACCACACATTATTATCTAGGGGAGTATGAATTTCACTCATTGGGGATGTGATTATCTTCAAAAGTTAGAATTTTTTCTATTTGAATATATATTAGGGATCCTCCACCATTAAAATTAGCTAGAGTTATTTTTTTACAACAATTTATGGGGAAGGATTACTCTATATATGGATTGGTATTTCACCAATCCGTAGAGCTCATATTGCATAGGGACCCTCCAATGTTGTAATAATTTAGCCCATTAGAATTTGAAAAATATTCTCCATAATCATATGAGGTAATCCCCTTGTATTATTCTTGTAGATGTACACTAGGACTAGAGGGACTTCTGAACATACATGGTTTTATCATTACCCTCAGGTTGTATGTGTTACCGTGGTGGGAAAGTGAACATCAGGGTATATTAGAATCAACCTTTTGGAATCTAAAGGTGGTTTGGATACTGGAAACCAATGAAATGATGACTTCTGAGAGATTTTTTGTGCATCGACACCCTTTTGGATACATTTGATATGTGATGTAATAATTAAAAATTCAATTTACACATTATGAAATATTTAGTCTCCCAAAAACCACTAGATACCTATGCATGTTAGCTTTTTTAGGTTTGGAGTTCTGATAATTGGGACATAACAGAATCCCAGATATATCTAGTGATTATTATATTTCGACTATTCATCATGACATAATTTTTGGTATTCTTTCACTTCATGATCCTTGAGATAACTTGTCCTTTTACCATTCTCCTTTGATTACTCCATATTCACACCTATAATACCATATGTTGATTTGATTATTTATTTATACCCCCATTATGGTTTTCAAGGTGTCTTATTGAGTATTCTTATACTCACCCTTAAACTAGCCTTAGTCCTATTGATGTAGTGTTTTTATATATGATGTACTAATAAAATATGATTTATAACATTATTTTTAACATATCCTAATCCATGTTGATGCATAGATGCCTAAAGGGAAAATGTGTTTTCAATGTATTTGTAATACTAGGAGATAATGTTATAATGAGCTATTTGTGTTTGGATTTATCTTATAGTGACATCCTCTTCACATTAACTAGTTTTCTGTTTTCCTTTGTAGACTTTTGGATGTTTATTTTCACTTTTTCATTCATTTTTTATATTTTTGATCTTTTGAATTTTTGTAGATATCTCATTTATGTGTAAAAGTTTTTTAGATGATAATTTATGAATATATAACTGATATTGAAGGTGATTAAATATAGATATGCATTTTTTAGGTTAGTATAGGCAAAGTCCAATTATGTGTGTGATCTTCCTACTCATTTCTAGTCAACAACATCTAGCCTATATAAGGTAGTCTTAGGGTGGAACATTAAACATAATGGCTATCCAGGTGGGAATTTAGTGGATCAGTTCATGTAACATGAAAATATTTTTATATATATGTCATTCATAGAGAATAATTTATCCATGAATGTTGTAAGAAGCTATAATACTAGTATATTTTTCTCATATATTATTAAAAAACTATAATATTTCCACAACCCTCTTAAAGAAAGAAGGAGCACCATCATTTTTAATTAAACCAATTTATTATATATTATTATTAAAACTACCATTCCATGATATTTATTCTTAATTAATTCAATAAATGGATCATTATTATATTTTTTTGATGCCACAAACAATTGTAGTTGTTTGTTATGGTATGATTTCATAAGTATCCATTTTGGAATGGGAAAGTAACATCTATATTCAAACAAATATAGGCTTGGAATGTTTTATATACTATTTTCTTATATGAAAAGAGTTATTTATTCTCAATGAATAACATTCCATCATTATTTCCAATTAGAAAACCATATCTCCACCACGTTAGTATTTTCTTCTTGGAAACATTTTCTTCCATATAGTATTCCGAATCTTGATCTTCTAGATACTATTTTGAATCACGATCCTTATGTTAATCAAAAACAATATTCACCCCTGTATCTTCTTTAGAGATTTTCTTCTGTATAAAAATATAGCCTTTCACTTGAATATTTCATATTTATAAAAGATATGTATTAGGAAATAACATTTATTTTGTTTAGGATAATTTACATATATATATATAGTTTATGTTTCTTTATTTAATTTCATTTCTTGTATTAGTATTAATATACATTTTCCATCCCTTTAAATGAATAAGCGATAGGTTATGATTCATACCATACAATAACCCTTTTGCAGTCTTATTTTTACCTTCATTAGAACTCATGGATTATTGTGTATACTAAAATTATACATGAAAATTAATAAAAAAAATTTGAATAATTTTTTTAATCCTCATTGATCTCAATATAGTATTTTTAATATCATACCAAACTCTTTATGAAAATTGATGATTTCATAGTTAATATATTTCCTACATTAATCATATTAGAGTTTCATTGACTTCATAACAAGTTTATATTCTTCCTTGCCATACATGCCATAAATTTAATAAAGGAATATGATTTATTCACCTTCATGTGTGCATTTTTTTCATATCCCATCCCAATTTGGAACCCCTATTTGGCCGGAATCAAATGTGAGAGTAACCACAACAAGCTGTCAATAATGGGATAGGGTTTAGTGACATACACCGTGTAAATAACACATATATATGGTTAGAATTTTCCTCATAATACTAAAAATATATAATGAAAAAACATAAATCAAATACATAATATAAATTAAACATTAATTTCCCATAATACATGTATTATCATTAAAAATTAAATCTCTAAAAGGAACTCATGTGTTAACGACTCTAAAAACTGCTCCAATCCTTGATCTAGTAATGTCTTATTCAGTCACCAAATCCATCAGGGAAACCGGAAAAAAATATTAATATCTATTTTTTTGATCATATAGGTATAATCAGTTGGATCCTCCTCGTGAACATCTGTAATAATATAGATGAACAATAATAATTTCCATATGAACAAACTACAATACAAAAAAAACATAGACCAGGTTAACTATAAACCGATGTCACCATGGATCAATCACCAAATATCACATATTATTATAATTAAATAATTTTAATTAAAATAAAAAAAGTTACCATGTAACCACCTTCCCATTGGTTTAATCCTCTCACACCCTATTAGATAATTAAATTTTCTTCTATCACTTACACAATCATTTCAGCACACATCATATTCCATATCATAACCATATATGATATACTGTAATCTCATAATCATTGTAACATATCTAAAACTATATTCAACCACATAAACATAAACAATGATCACAAAACACCACACCCTTATCATATTCGAGTAACACAAACATGAAGGATATTAATCTCTTTCCCACCTCATACTATGATTATAACCCTCCATATATCATCATTAGAACCACATAATCAAGTTAACCAATATATTATAAATTAAACTTGAAGTCCATAATATCCCATACGAATATACCTTCCATGATCTGTCACTTCTCAAGCTTCACCTGGAAGGGAGATAAAGGAAGATGATTAATTAGTCATTTATTCCCCCCACCAAATAGTATGTTGGAGAAAACACCTAGAACCTAAAACAATTGGGTGTCATTAATCTTATCTTACTTATGTGGGGTGTATATAGAATTAAAATAAACATAAATACATATAACATAGTAACATAGATAGCCTAAGATAAAGGGTTGATATAAAAAAATCCCCTCTAATGCCCATAATACTCATCACAAAATAGAAATAACTACCACCACTACACCACAATCCACACCCATATTTGACACAAAATAGCCACACCAACATAAATAGTTCTCCATTTTTTCATGTTATTTATTAATTTTTAGATTTACCATTTAACAACCAAAAATAATAATTCATCATCTGATTCATTTTTCTATATTTAATGGGAAAAAATTAATTATCCCTCACCCATGTTTATCTCATCCATTACCTTTTCATTTCAATCATTAATTTGACATTACTCATTACCAAATTCAATATTACCACCCATATATACATATTTTTAATCCAAATTCCATTCCATTAGAAAAATATTATGCAACCCCATAATAACCATACTCATTACAAAAATACCATTTACACATATCATTCCAACAACCACCACCACACTTCCTTCCCTATGATAAGCCAACACACTTTTTTCAAACCACATAACATCCTATACACGATTTCCTCATCAGTAACCATATATCCACATGCCAATAAAAGAAAAAATAGATATATAATATATTTTTCTACATATCCAAACACTCAAAAATACAAATAATACTACATAATTAATCCATTCTAACCAAGACAATAAAAACACCAACAACAATGATGAACACAAAAAACCAGAATAAACTCACATCATGAAATCACTATTAAAATAATACTTTTACTGTAAATATCTTGAAGGCTTTATAAACATCATTTCCAAATATCTATATCTTCATGAAAACATTTCATTACCATCATTAATTTATTCTATTTTTATGGATAGTGATTACAACAAACCAGTATTAGTAAATGATACATTTATCAAAGTATAAAACATTAATAAATTCATACAGACTAACTCATCATGAATTTCCATTATTAAATCATGAATTTATATTTATTGAACACCAATTTTAATGGTATCATCAACTTATATATAAATTTCCCACAATGAATTTTTATACTTATTTAAATCATTAATCTTTTATAAAATGTTATCTAATAATTCCATAGAAGAAAACAAGGTCCAAAAACCAGAAATATCGATCATAATTTAGTCAAAACACACCATGGAAGAATATTAAATACATGTAAATCAGCCCTCCCATTAAATTTCATTCAGACCAATTCATTATCTACTATATGTTTGTCCTAACCATCCACCTAATGAAAAAAATTCATTTTACTTTACAATTTAACCATAATTGAAAAACAAGTATTGATTCCACTAAATAAACCAAATCATTTATGGTTTATATTAAAGAACATGGAGAATGAGAAGATCAAAATACCAATATCATGCATAGAAAAACCCAAATAAATTTGATAACTGAAATACTATAATAAATCCATGACAGAAGGATAAAAAAATTAAACTACTCTCCCTGCGTATTCCAAAATAAATATAGGAAGATAATTAAAAATAAGGTATGATAACAAAATTTTGGATCAAATCTTATTGGCCTCTCTAATATGAGGTCTACAACTAGTCAATGGGTACTCAACGATCACTAATGATAGACCTACGATCATTTTTTAAGGAAAACTAGATAAATGTATAATGAATAAAATGTGATTATAATTTTATAATGGTACTATAGACATATAGTGTTATATTGTGGTGGTCTATAGACATTATGGGATTGGGATATGCTAAATGAATCTCCTTAAATCAAATCGTAACCTACAATATCTACACTATCAAAAAGTTTTCTCAACTCCTTAAAATTCGTTACAACCAAATGAGGTCATCGTGTAAACAATGTAGTAACACCATGATTAATTTTCTTATGGAATAAATGATGAAATCCCATACTAAGACACAATAAAATATAAGCACCTAGATTTAATGATTCCTAAAATGGGATTTTCACAAAATCAAATACTCGGGGAATCATGTTGTCGCACATGTGTCAACACCCCAACGGACACTTCAACAAAGTTATAAAAAACTAAATAATAACCTTCAAACAATGAATGAATACCCTTATACTATGATCATAAATATGGAATAGTTAATACATAAGAGTAATAAATTGATATGTTAGTGTTTCTTAAACATATGGTTTTTTTCCATTTTTGAAAATCCCTGTAAATGTGTCCGAGCTTGAATTAAACCTAGCAGTTCACAACTATAATTCCTATTCAAACCATCAAGAATCAAAAACTAACATGGAATATACCCAAAACCCAATGCAATTACCGTGTTGTGACACAGTTCTTCCTAACAAAACACTCATGAATACAAAACCACACCCTCTTCTATAAAAACATTCATGGAATAAGACCCATAACCATGTAGTGACTCCTAATTCATAGTTGAAATGTCACATATAAAAATAATACATTCTCTCATCCCAATCCTTGAACATACAACACCCAAAATAAACAAGAAATTTTTCCATGAAGTGATGGGTTTTTACATTATATACCTCTCAAATATTTATTACCCCTATGAATCAAAACAAACCCCTAAAGGAAAATAAAAACATCCAAACCAAACACCACTTTAGAGATATATCTGAAATATAAAAATATTGGAACTAAATAATATTTCAACAAAGGGAGATTGACAATCTATATCAAAATTGCACTAAATATTCATCTCAATATCATTGAAAAATAGTGTTCAAAACTTCTTTAGAAACTCACCAATAATTTCCATCTATTTTAACGATGCTCATTCCTCTAAAATATCATGACTCCAAAAAATAAAGTCGTAGGGAATGAAAAACCCCCATAAAAAATTCCCATGATTATTTTGAATCTAAAATGGTTTCTCTATGAACATTTCCCCACCCTCAATATAATACTCTCCACAACCAATGAAAAGGGAGTCACCATTATTGTATAAATGATGTTAATAAAATATTAAATGTCATGGATTTTATATAGATATTGGAGAATTACTTACCAATATACAAACTCATGGATGAAGTACAAAAACATATAATGACACATAAAATTTGGATGAATCTTACTCCCTTGGTCAAACATATATTTCCCAAGATTAGGGGAAACCCTTAAAAAAGCATGACCATTGACCTGAATTCATAACCTCGCCTCTTATGATTAGTAGAATAATTATAAAGGATATATACTACCTTTACCTATGTAAAAAAAAATATTTTTTGAAATATTTTTTAAAAATAAATTTAATTTTCTCATTATATTGTGCTACACGCAACACCGATTTTAAACGAATCATGTTAAGATATTAAAATTGTATTATTTATTGTGAATATTATAGAAAATATATTAAATTGGTGGGTGTGAATACTACTATATTATAAAATTATAGTTTTTATAAATGTATAAAATTATGTCATTGATTATCAATTGTTTATAAATGATAATAAAATTTATATGATATAAAAATTAATGGTTTTTGAAAAAAAATATTTTTATTCAAGAAATGTGTTTTAATCTTAAAAAATAAAATTAATCACTACTATTGAATTATTTAAATAAAATTTATACATTATATATTTAATAAAAAATTTATCATTAATATAATATTTCATTCGTACATTGGATATGAATGAATGTAGTTTTATATTTAAAAAAATTCCAAAAAGAGGGTACATCATGTTTTCCCCACATTTTTTTAAAATTAATTTTTTAAAATTAGAATATTTTTAATTGAATTTTTTTTAAATCATATTTTTGAAATTTTTATAGAGTTAATTTTTGATAATTTTTAGAGAATATTTTTTAAATGAATAGTAAAAATAATGAATTTTTTTGAATTTTTTTTAAGAATTTAAGAAGTTCCATTTCTTTGAAATGATTTAAAAATTGAATTTATTTAAATTATATTATTATTAATCAAAATTTTATCATTAGAATCAATTTTATCTAATAAATTGAATGAAAAACATTTTATAATAATGAAAATGTATTCTTTAGAAAACTGCCTTTTCTCCAAATGTACAAAATTGATATTAAATTTTATTCCAGACCATGTATGAATTTGATTAGGAAAAAAGAGTTTCAATATTTTTTAGCTGATTATTTTTAAAAATTATTATCTTTAGCTTAATTTTTTTATAATTAATAATATTAAAAATAAAAATTAATTATTGAAGTTAAGGTTAATATGGGTTTATTGGGGGTTTATCCAATGGAAAATGGAATATTTTCTTATTAAACTAGTGTAAAGACTATGGGATACATATATTTAAACCTTATAATATCCAAAATTCAAATATATTGTCTTTTGAATTCATATTACTTTTGAATGACTATATCATTTTGTATTCTTTTTTTGGAAATTTACAAGTAGTTTCCAAGTGGTTCCTCTCCCCAATATATAAAAGGACACTCTCTATCTTATCAAATACATATATCAAAACCAATTTGGCTCATAAAACAACGGAAAAAATAATTTTATTACTTCATTTACTATCTAATAGAATCATTTTTTGATATTAAGACCTCCTAATAATGATTTTGGGTCAAACCTATAGGTTTTCCAAAGAGATGGAATTGTTTTTAACTGGGTATATTTATTTTATTTCTTCGCCATCCTCTATTAAATGTTATTAAAATAAGAATAAAAAATATATAAACTATATAAAACAAAATTTTATGTTATTATGATAATGATGTAACCTATAACCATCCATTCTTCTTTAAAATTGGAAACAAAGATGTTGATTGTGTGCACGACAGAATATAGTGTCGTAAATCAATGTAAATATTTTTCCATCACCACCTCTCAATGATGGAAATAATAATGGAAATTAATTTTATATATGATATTTATCATACAATTATAATCCAAAATTATAATATCAAATATAACTTCTTACCTTCCATTCTTTTGAGAAAAGATAATGTCACTCTTGTGTACATGTGGAGAACAACCTCTATTAAGTGACATGATATGTTTTTTCATTTTATTATTATATGGGTGTAAATAAGGATATATTTAATCAATATATATTAAATTAATGTTAAAATTATTATTTATTAAAATTGTAATTATGATTTACAATTATTTTTTCCATACGTCAAAAAATTGAATCACTTTTATGTGTACATGCGAACTATAGTCTCCATGAACGGTGTAATTAATTCTATTATATCTATATTTTATAAATGAGTAGAAATATGTATATAATGAATATATATGATATTTATATAATTATTAAAATTATATATATATATATATAAAACCTTAATAAAATATCATGGACTAAAACTAATGAATGAAAACATACATGAAAATTGAAGTAGTTATAACCCATAAAAGTGATTATAATAAATAATTGTTAATAAATGGGTTGTAAAAGGTTATTTGTAAATAATATATGGTATGTTATATATTATTATTTTTATTTAATACATCTATAATAAGACTATATTTATTATACTATAAGTTCATACATGTACAATGGAAGTTAGACCCAAGGTAAGGGTTTATCATCACAATTGTTCTTCTTTGGGACATAAGGTTTGTTATTCACCTATATTATTTATGAGGATTATGTAGTATCCTATGAAATGTTATATTATGAATTAAATTTAATTTATGATATTTAATTATTCATTTTTATGTTATTCATTCAAATTTATTATGATTCAATCTTTGCAAAAGTGGTATAGATTTCTGTCTGACTTTTATTCTTTTGAGACACAGTCCATATTAAAAACATATTTCATTCACATGGTTTATATTCTACTCATTATTTTATATTATGTCTTTTTGATCTATTTTTGAATTTAAATATAAATAAAATGTTCTATATTTTATGTGGCTTATTATTCAAAATTTAACAAGGTGATAAGCTAATTATGTTATTGTATCATTACTTATTGGGATTATTTTTTTATGCCTCCAGTGATGAAATTTATTGATCCACCTCAATAGAATCGCCCAAAATTTATTATTGTTGGGTTATTTATAGAATATAATTTCTTTACTTCTATTTTTATCTCCTTATAAACTAAATATTTTAAAATAATTTATATTTATGAAAATTATATTTATTTATCTCTTTACCCAAAAATATATTCCCTTATATGTTCATGTTTTTTATAAAATAATCATGATTTTTTTAATATTCTCCAATGATCAATGAAATAAATTTTTACCGTTGTATTAATTACAATAAAAAATTAAAATTAATCTTCTTTTTTTCAGTTGAGATACTTTTTCTCGTTTTTACAATAATGTGATAGAAATTTTTTATTTTTACATTTATATCATAAACCTACATTTTTGTTTTCATGACCACTCAATGATTTAAATATTATTTCATATATTTATTAGGTCATTTAAAATAATAATTTTTAAAATATTTTTAGAATTTTTAGTTTAATAAATGTTATTTTAAAAGTGGATAGAATATTATCCTCAAGAATTAATCAATTCTCTTTTTTTTGAATTATTATTCATTGATAAGAACAACCATTATTATTTCTCATGTTTTACTAGGGATATTATCTAATTTAATCATCCATATTTATTAATTTAAATTTTTATGATTATTATGGTCATATGTTTATTGAACATTTTCATTTTGCATAGATTATAACATGATGGATGGGTGGAATGTTTTTGAAACTACATTTTGTTATAAGAGTTAGGATATTTTGATATGAGGATTTTTTTTTATTAAATGCATATTTATGGTTTTAAATTTTCAGTGGGAGGTCATACAATAATATTTCATACAATTAATTCGTTAAAATTTTATAAGTCATGAGTTATTTATGAGGAACAAGTTGATATTCTCAATCTTCTATAGGAAACATGGAGATCTTCTTGGTCCACTAAGGGAAACATGACGATGTGATTGATCCACTACGGGCAACATGTTTTGATGACTAATCCATTATGTTATGTTGGTATAAATATTAATCATTAACATATGAACTTTTTTATAATTATAATTTCTCCACACTTATATGACATGATATTATTGTTCATCATTTCTTTTTGATGATTTCTCATAATTATTTTTCAATTTTTTGTAAATTATATGGTTTTAAGAAATGAATCATGTTTATGGCCCATGATTGATTGGGTATAAACTTTTTATGTTATATTAATGATCTCATAACATTATTATTATCTTATAAATTTATATGATCATGTATTAAAATATCCCTTGATTTCCATTATTCAGTATCTGAGCTCACCCTTTCTTATTTTTTCTTTCCTTTATTTATGAAGAAATATTATAAATAGGGTATATATATAAAGAAGGATTAATGGGAAAATATTTTTTTTGATGTTTAATATCATTCATAAAATAGTATGATTTTTCATTTTGTCTCATAATGAACAAAAATATTATCATCCTCATGATTGTTTTGTGACATTTATTGAAAATTCCTCAAAATTTATGTAATGTTTATATATGAAAAACATGGGTTATTATAATTTTTATTTGGTAAACTTTAATCTTACCTTTGGAATGTAAGATAAGAAATATTTGGTGAGAATAAGTTGATGTAAAGGAAATATTCTGGGATTTTTTTGGTGAAGGATAGAGTGAGTGGTTTTTAAGAAATTCCATCCTTATATGCATACTAAAAGGGGATGTGTCTCAAGAATAGTTATAGCCTGGGTAATAAAATTAAAATGGGATCATTTTTATTTTTCATAATCATTACTTTTTGAACATACAATGGCCTTTCTTCACACCTAGTTTCATAGACCTAGGTGACTTGTCTTGGATAATCACAAACACTATATGAACCATCAGAAAAGATTTTAATTAGATTATGTATATGAATGACCTAGTTTAAACCTAATTTTTCATAGATTATAAATAAGTCATCATGATTTATATATCTTATGAATTATATTTCCTGATCAATTAAATTGATTAACGATTATTTATGCCCTAATAAACATTTTTGTTTTAATAAGGTATTGTAGATACAATATTATTGTTTTTTAGTTATTGTTATGATAAATTATTAATGTAACCTACCTTAGTATAGTTATATTAATTCATATATAGATTTAAAAATCCTAAGGGAATATATATTCATAAAATCAATTATTAGATGTTGAATTTTCCTTGAAAACTAATGATGGTGTGATGATCACATCCCAAGTCTATGATTCTTCTTTGATTGATGCTTGTGGGAATGTTCTTCTAGTAAATCTTTCTATTTTCACTATATTTTAATTTTATATCATCTCTCTATATAGATCCAAAATGAATTTTCATGTAATGTAATTCATCTTTGATATTCTAAACCAACCATTTAATTGTGATGATAAATATTGACATCTAGTCGAAATCAAATTTATTTTATGGATCTTTATATCTATTAAAAATGGGTTTTTATCATTGTTGGTGAGGTAGAAAAAAAACATCTTATATATTTCTATTGTGTGAGATATTTTGGATGCCTTTCTAGGAATGTTTCCAGGTCCTGCAAAAAATTGTGTAGTTGAGTTCTGAAAATAAAGTATACATTGTGGTACACCTATTTAATTGACTCCATATATAAGATCCCCAATTTAGTTGAAAGAATTTAAGAAAATACTATAGTGGAATCTTTATAAGTGATTTATTTGGTCACGTGAGTCACCTTCAGGTGTACTAGTTCTTTAAATTATAAATAAAGACAGATAAATGCATCTCATTGATGACTATGGGGAAGTTAAAAAAAAATCACTATCAAGAAAATGTATCATCTACCCTAGATTAGTGACATATTTGAATAACTATGTGGAGAATAAACCATTTCTAAGATTATCATGGATTAAATAAATTATCAATTAGGGATAAACAAAGAGTATATACATATGATGTAATTTTATAAAAGGTGTATACACTATGAATATATAGTAATGAAATTTGGTATTACTATCTCTCATGCTATCATCATGGATTGAATGAATAGTGTTTTTATATAGTACCTTCCTCAGTATGTGTTATTACTTATTGGAAATATTATTTCATATTCATAGAGAATGGAATAAAATTAAGATCTCTCGGTGGATTTTTTGATGACCCTGGATAATAGTAAGTCGTATGTAAAATTTACCAATTGTGAATTTTGGATATAAAATGTTTCAATTTTGGGTCATATAATATTAAGAGAGCTTATATATGTGGATCCATCAAATACCAAAGACATTGAACATTATAAAAGTCAAACAAATATGAATGAGAACAATATTTTCCCTTCATTGGATGGATATTATTAATAGATTGTGAGTAATTTTCAAGGAATATCTAATTCACTATCTATGTTAACTCAGAATAGAGAGATGTTCTATTAGAAAAATGAATTTGAAGAACGTTTTCATTAAATAAATAGAAGTCTAGTTAGTGAACATGTGATTACATTACCAAATAATGGATAAGTGTTTGTAATCTATAGGGATGCATTAATGAAGTTGCCGAGTTTTTTTCTCATGCATAATGATATATTGATATATTATTCCTCACGCCAATTGAATTATAATGAAAATTACACAACTCATGATTTGGAGTATGTTGTCTTATTTATATATAAAATATAGGGATTCATTATCTATATGGGGAAATGTGTGATATATATAATAATCAAAAAAGTTTAAACTATATATTATCCCATAATTATTTAAATATATCCCATATAATATTGTTTGAAATGATTAAATATTTTTACTGCTCAACATGTTACCACCCTATGAATAAAAACAGGGTGGATGTTGGTTTGTTTCAGAAGGATCTTGAGAGATTATCCATGAAGAGTATCACAAGGATCCAATATTTCTATATTTTCAATTTATCGATATTTATATCAATATGAAATGGGAGAAATATTACCTTTCCCAAATAAGCTTTAAATAATATATCAAGGTGATGATTAAAGAGGTGTAAAAAAATATGTAGATATATAGAATAAGTTCATAAGTGTTCTTGAGATTATATTTGATTATGATTAATGGGTAAGGTTCAGTCACTATTTATTTATTCTATATATAATATTTTTAATGAAGGAGTTGTTAGAGGAATTTCATAGTTAGTCGTTCTCTATTCATCATAGAATTAAAATGATGTATAAATATCTAATAGATTATTTATGGTGGGATAGAATTAAAAGATATATGACATTTTATAATATTTTGGTTCATATTACGTTAAACAATTATGGCCAAGTGAAAAAAATTTAGTACATTGTTACAACCATCACCCACACTAGAATGAAAATTGGAAATCATCCCAACGTATTTTTCCTTTAGAATCCCTAAAACATATAATAAAAATAATGCTATTTTTTTACACGATCTCTTAATGGGGTCACCACACATTAATTATATTGAAAAATACTTCTCTCTAGAGGAAATTGCTTGGATATTATTTGAAAGAGTGGTATGGGTTCATGGATACCACATTATATTATATCATATTTGTATCCATGTTTGTTCTTTATGTTATGGATAAGAATTCAGTAGAACCTGGATATATAGTTGACTTTCAGCTTTGTTTATCAACCTAAAAAATAATTTCAGTTAAAGATAAACATTTTAACCATATATAATATGTTTATATATTATTATATGGATAGAAATAGTTTTTGGGATCAACAGCCTCATCTAAATTAGTTTTAATAGAATAATATCTTTCTCTTTAGCATTTAGATAGATCCAATTGAATACCACTATGGAAATACTTTTATAACTCGAATTGGATTTGATGAAGTTTATGAAAGGAATATATTAGATCCTAAGATAGATAAGTAAATGAATAATAAATTTATATCTATAATACAGTGTATCAAGGAATTTTAGTATTAATAAGAAATTTATGCTAAGAATGATCTACATGATTTAAATTTGATGTTGGGATTATGTTTTTATGAAATTTTTCCCATGGAATAATGTTATAATATTCAAAAGTAAGGAAAATATCATCCTTATGTATTTCTACTTTTTAGGAATCTTCATTTATTAATGATGGTCGATTATCTCTTGGCTCTCCCGCTAAACCTCTCTAATGTTAATGATCCATTCCATATATTTATCCTAACGAAGTACCTACCTAATTCTTATGATGTACATAGCTTTGGGATTATATCACAAGATAAAGATAATTATTATGAGAAAAAAAATTGGGGAGATTATAGGTTTCACCGAGAAAGTTATATGAATCAATACCACTCACTAGTGGAATGTTTTTGTGTCGGAACTACAAATTTGAAGAAGCTACATGGGAACCTAATCATATTACAATCCATAAGAATACCCATTTTTTTATTAGAGTAATGAAATATTGAATTGATATTTATGTTATGGGGTTATAATTTAACACAATTATATTTTTTGAGATATTTTCATCAAATAAATTTATTTTCCCTATAAGATTTCGTTACATGAAATATCGAGTTGAGATAAACATCATTATACTATTAAAATAATATTATTTAATGTGATTGTTATAATTGACATTATAAATTTGAATGTGTGAATAGAAATAACAAAATTATGACAATTATATGGTTATTAATTGATTAAAATAAATTTCTTGTTTATCAATTGTTTAGAAATAAAAATAAAAAACATAAGAAAGTGAAAAAATTCCTGAAATAAATAAGTGCATTGTGTTTTTATCATAATATAATAAATAAATAATTATTATGGAATTATTATAATGATACATATATATTCTATATTGAATAATTTTTTCCATGAATATAATATTTCTTCTAGGCATGGTATTCACAAAAAATCTATTTTTATAAAAAAATCGTTCTTAAAATATTCCTAACATATTTAAAAAAATATTGTTTTTAAATTATTATATAGAAACCTTAATTTCATTAGAAGAATTAATATTTCAAAATTATCTGAGATGGGATTTTTGAAAATTATCTTACAAGATTAATATTTAAACGAATAGGGAAAAGTACAGATCATTAATAACTTTTTTTAATGCATTTATGACGTTCAATTTTTTATTAAAATGGGTTGAAAAGTTAAAGAATATAAATTATTATATTATTAAACCTATTTTTGTTATTGGAATCAATTTTATGATAAAAAATGATATCAAAACATTTTATAGTTAAGATAATGTTTTATTTGGAAAACCATATTTTAATCACTCTTTTGGATCTAGTTTTAAGTTAAATAATACCACTTCACTTTGTTAAAATTGTTATAATGGGTTTAATATATTTAATAATAATAATAAATGTTCTTTATTAACTTAAAATCATTTTTATTCATAATTAATTGTAAAACCCATAAAAATTTATAACCACATTTAAGGTTAACATGGGTATATCAGGGGGGTGGTAAAACACAATATAAGTTTATTTTTTCAAATTAAAATTACCTAAATCCAATTTTATATAAATATTAATATAATTTATTATATAATATTGAAATATATGGTCATATTGAATAATATTTATCGGTACATAGGTTTTTAGTTTTTTTTGTGAAATTTCCATGTGGCATCCAAGTGGGTCCTCTCCCCCACCTATAAAAGAACACACCTCTCACCTCCTCTATAAAATTAAATACAATTATAGTTCATTAAAAAATAAAAAAATTTAATCCTTACACACATATACATGTAATAAATTATTTATATTAGGAAACAAAACGAGGAAGGATTTTGGTGAAAACATATAAATGTCCGGAAATTAGTTCTCTTTCTTAGAGTATTGTTTTATTTTATTTCTAATTACACCTATTTCGAATCGTATTAAAACATGATGATATAATGAAATTAGTTTCTATAATATAAATATATGTTATTATTGTTATGTAATAACCTACTCCCATCCCTTATTCCTTTTAAGGGTAAACGAAACTATCGATCGTGTGTATAGAGGACTATCACCTCACAAACTGATATAATTTATTTTCCCGAAAAACCATTCATGGATGGATAAAATAGTTTATTTAATATATATATATATATGTGTGTGTGATATTAATTATATTATTATACTCATGTAATTATAATATCACATGTACCTTTATACATTCCATTCTAATGAAAAACGATAAAGGAATTTGTGCATACATGTGGACTACCGCTTCCATGAAGCGATGCGATGCATTATTTTATTTAATTTTGACATGGATGATAATACATATAGATTAAAGAAAAATATATTATATTTAATATATAAAAATAATTCCTTATATATGAATGATTATTTTTATTTCTTTCATTCCTTCTATTAAAAAATTGTAATAGTGCCCATGTGTTAGTATTTTCCACTATCTCCATGCACAGTGTAATTAATTTTTCTATATATAACATTAATATATGACTATAAATATTTTTATAATGAATATAAATTATATTTATATCAGTATAAAAATTATTTATATTGTATAACTATTATCAAATTACAAGTATAAAAATTACTGAACCAAAACATACAAGATAAATGTAGTAGTTATCGCATAGAATAATTATTTCGATAAAGACTTATAATTAAAGTGGTGGTAAAATGTTATAAGGAAATATTATAAGGTTTTAGATATATGATCATGTTTTTAAATATATTTATTATAAGTATATATTTATTATATTGGTGGTTCGAACACGTGTGAAGGATGTCAGACCCAAGGTAAGGGTCTATCATCTCAAATTGTCTTCTTTGTGACATATGATTTATTATGAACCCATATTCTATGATGAGACCTAATTAATAACTATTGATATTTCATATCATGAATTAATTTTTATTCAGGATATTTAATTTTTAGTTTTAATTTATTCTATCATGGGTCTTAAGATTCAAAAGTTACCAAATTTGTAAGGTATTTTTATCTCCCTTTTATTTATGTGAGACATATGCCATATTCACCAAATATTTCTACAGTGTTTTCTATATCTTACCCACTAGTATCACATTTTTTTAAATTTTATGTGGATTTAAATACTCATATAATGATATTTATATTGTTGGTATTATTATTTAAAAGATACCACATAGGTAAGATATATATATGTTTCAACAAGTTGGTTATCTGAATTATTTTTGTATTAATAAGATGATGAAATTTATTGATATACCTATATATAATATAAAAAATATATTTATACTATCTTTTATATAGAATATATTTTTTAATTCCATATTCCTCTCTTTAAAAACTAAATAATCTAAATGACTATTTTTAAAGAAAATAATCTTATTTTTGTTTTTAAATGAGAATATGTTCTCTTACATGTCCATGTTTTCTAAAAATGTTTTCATGATTTTTTTAGTACTTTATAATTATTGGTTAATGTAATTTTTACCATTTCTTGAACTTTTTTTTAAAAAAAATTAAAATGAACCTTCTATTTATTTTTCAAAGGAGTTACTTTCTATATTTTTTACACTAATGTAAAAAAATGTCTACTTTTTACATGTGTGGCCTGAAAAAAATTCCCCACTATAATGAAGGAATGATGATTTGAGTATTTCATTATAAGTTAATAGGTTATTTTCAATAAAAAATTATTTTCACTAAATTTGGAAAATTTTAGTTTTAAATAAGTTATTTTCAAAGTGGAAAGGATATTTTCTTCAATAATTCCTTAATGGTAATTTTATGGAATTTATATTTATCAATAATGACATGATTTGGTGTTTATTATGTTTTAATAAGGATGTAATCCAATGGTAATATAATTATTAAATAACTAGATGATTTATGATTATGATTATGAGATGTTTACGAAACCCAATAACTTTCCAAGGGTTATGATTACATGGCATTAAGAAATATTTATGAAACAATATTTTTACATTTGTTCTTATATGATGATTTGATGAAAATTGAATGATTTTATTAAACATGTGTGAATATTTTTCATTTTATGATGGATGATCCTTGAATTATATAGCCCTCTAATTCTTTGGGTATTTTTTTATATATCTTGATTTTATTATGGGAAAAATTTCAATTTTATTGATCTTATATGGGAAATAAGTTTATGTTATCGATTAGTTATATTGAAAAAGATGATATTCATAATATATAGTGGGAAAAAGTATTGTTTCTTAATTCAGTATAATTTGAGGGTCTTAGTAGTAAACTATTATATTTTAAATGGTTTTTATACTTATATTGTTTCCAAAATTATATAACATAAACTTATGGTTCATTATTGTTTTATTATGATTTTTCACTCTTATGATTTATGAATTTTCAAATGATAATTATTTATTCCATTACTCATTATATCGTCTATGGTAGATTGGGTGTGAATTTCAATGTGATATCCATGATCTCATACCGTTATTCTAATATTTTTCATTCATATGAAAATCAATATATATCTCTCATGTTTTCCATTAATGATCATTATAGATCAACCATTATTATGTTTCCTATCCCAGGGTTTTGAAGAATATGTTTTTGTAAGATATGTTTACAAATAGTTATAAAGAGTAAGATCTCTGTGAGAGGGGATTAAAAATATTTTGGAAATAAGAATTTGTGTCTCTCGTCTGCAAAAAATGCATTATATTACTCCAATTTTAATTTGTGAAATTTGTTGAAAATTCATCTAAAACAATGTAATATTAATTTATTAGGAATATGGGTTCTTATAATATTCTCCTGAATCATCTACACCTTTTGAGTCATGTTTTTCATGACATTTATTCCATAGAAGGTAAAACCCTCAACCCTTGTCCAGTACAATAGATGTATGTATGTACTCCTATAAAATTCCTTAAATAGTGATATATAAATTAGAAACTGATAGATATTATTATAGGAAAATGCAATTAAAGGTACATGCTTTACCCATGGACCACCAATATCTAAAATGATTCCATAAAATATATCTTCCATCAATGGGATGATCCACTATATGTGAATTTATATATTAGTATGGAATATATATCTAAGTCATAGATGTGGGACAAAATCATGATGAATACCTCCTTATAATTGTGAGGTAAAACAATGATCCTGTTCAAAGATGATTTTCCAAAATACCCCATAAAGTTTCACTATCTATTCAATATAATACCTCACTATAAAATCCTAAACACATGACTCCATAATCAAAAGGAAATAGGATGGATTTTTCAATTGATCCAAAATCACCCAAATATCATCAAATCATTCTAGATTTCATAGAAATCCAATGATGAAATCTATTGAAATTCCATCCAACACAAAATCAAGTACATCCAATTGAAGGAAAATATTTAATAAGACATGGTTATTTTTCTTCACCTACTTATAGGTTAAAAATCATTACTCTAACTCCAATATGAATTTCATCATTACTGGACATAAAAATGGCTCCCAATGGCATGATAAATTTTGGATATTCATCAGAGAACCACCAAGGGTGATCTGGGGAACACTCCAAGAACTCCCAAATACATTAACAATTTAAAAAACAATCACCCTTGAAATTAAATAGTATGACACTCATTATCTATCCTTCCCATAATAGTGTCACCATGAAATACGTGGTCCTATATCTCCTCTATATCTGAGTCTCCCAACTGTATCTCCTCTATCCTCTATTGAAACGATGGTTTCATGGTCACATGGTATAGGAATATTCTACCATTATAATCCTCTATATCAAGATCCATCACTAAAATATTCTCCACTTTCCTTTATGAATCTTTGTACATCCAAATAACATCTCCCAATTATTTCATACATCATAACTCAAAAATAAATACCATTTATTTATTGTGTAAGATATTTCCTATTAAAGGTGTTATAGAAACTATATATACCTGTATTGATCCAAATTAAAATTTTGGATATTATATACCTCCTAATATTATAATTTGTAAAGAAAACAATCATTTAATGATTTGTTAAGGGAACAAAATCATCATGGAAAACAACACTAGACCTGACAGAAGATCATAGGAGGAAAAGTTATTTTATGCAATATATAAATTTTTATAACCATTTTAGTTCACATCCATATATAAAACTAGGATAAAAAACACACCAAGATAATAAGTGTATATTAAAACCTAAAACATAATATCATTATTTGTAAAACTAAGAGATTCAGAATTAATTAACAAGACCTGTTGGTAGAAAAAAGATATTGGACAATGATCAATTCATAAAAATCCATTATCATTATTTTAAAATGATATTGATGGGGATAACATCCAATAGAATTCTATAAAAAATATCAAACTATATCCCATTATATAAAGGAAACTAGAAACCATCAAAATATTCTTGGGTGTTTCACAAGATAAAACATCTTCGACCTTTGATGGATCAATTACTTCTCCCTATATAGTAACTATATTTTTTAGACAATTATCTTTACATATCAAAAAATATGCACATAGGAAAATTACCATGGATATTAATGTTTTATAGGACTTTTAAAATAAACCATAGATGATTATAATGACCATCCTATGATTTCATGTATATGATAGTGTTGTCAAGTAACACTACCAGAAAATGGTCTAGAAACCCACTAAACATAGTGTTCTTGAGTTCAGAGAAAATTTATGGGAATTGTTTACATTAAAATTAATAACAACAAACTCATATTATCCATAACATTTTATAAATGCAATCATCCTTATATCTGACTCAATTTCCCCCAGATGATTATACTTATCTATTATATTAATTAGTTAAAACTATATAATTCACAACATGTGATAAAAAAAATATTTCCTCATTAGAGGATATTGGTTCTTGACCATCGCATGATTCAAAAATCTATATTCTACGTACAACCTTAAACTATCCTATTCCCTCATGGGTAAAAAAACAAACAAACCCACTATAAAACATTGGGATGAATGAAAACATTCTACATTAGATCATACAACTAAATCCTTAAACCCAACATCATATAATTTTAAATATGATAATGATCCATTGAAATAATAGAGGCACCAAGATACCAATATCCACTGAACTCAATATCATCTGAGGGGAGTATCAACACTTTATTGTAGGGAAAAATATTGTAAAAGATCCCATATACTCTAGAAAAATCCTCCACATGTGCCTCAACTAATAGTAATGATAAATCCTATACCTCAGAATAAAGAGGATCTAAATTCCAATGTCACATATTATGATTCCATTCACTAGTGAATATCACAAAACAACCTTCTATATCATAGAATAAAACTATTGTATAAAATAAATTGATGATTTAATGAATAACTTACAACCAATCAATGAATATGATTAATTTTTATGTTCATATATATAGAAATAAAAAATCACCCAGTGAATAATGTTTCTCCATCCTTAGGTCACAACCATGGAACCCATCTAGAAAACTAAACTGGCCTCCAACAATTTCACATAAAAATAAGGGAACCTGTATCCTATCAACCTTGATTCACAAGTTATGGAAAATGATGGTGAAAATGGTTATGTGATTCTCTAGAATCAAATAAAGTTAAATATCTAGAGGTAGATAAATAGATGTTACCTTGGAAATGTTTTACCCCACCAAGAACTAACATCAATATAGAATGAAACTAAACAAGAACATATCTTCTAATACACAATCCATACTCACGACCACCCTTATGACCATTCTTAAATTTATTTCCCAATTGATGGGGGGAATCCTATGAAAATAATATACTAGTTCTATCACCCCATTATAAAAAATCCCTAATAACCCTACTACTAATAAGGCCATTAAGAAAACTTTTGTTGAGGAGGAAATAAAAAATACCCACCAACACCACATTGTCCACCAAGAATGGTTAGACACAAGGATTCTTAAAGAACATGAACCCAATGAAAAATATTATAATGGAGATCCCTATGTATTCACGATAACTACTTTTACTACAAAAAATTGACATAGATTATTAACGCTCCCTCCTCGTTGATCAGAAACTCAACTTCGAGAATATATGAGATCACACATCTATTACTATACTCCTCTTGAAGCTATGATTAAACCTATATATAGGTAATCCTGAGTAATCAGGACTCCTATCAATCCTATTAATATTTTTATTCACCTGTAATTATGATGGATAAATAAATCGATTAACAACAAACCAAATAGCTAGTTGTATTTCCTCCTCCAAACAACACACCCTCAAATTTTTGTCTCAAAAAATATTGCGGGAAAATTAATGGGGATCCATTAACCAGATCACAATATCCCATATTCGCAGGATCATGTACTGTAAGAAGGAAACCACATGTCTAATCAACACCCTAATAATAGGATAATGAAAATACGAAGAAAACAACCTATTAAAATTGACCCATGAAATCTCCACCTTCAAAAAATCTATAAGGAACAAGAGAAATCACTATCATGTAACCCCTATCATCTAACTAATGTAAAATAAGTCCAAATACAATTTTTTTATGGATTATACTAAATTAAATTTCTATCTCCTCCAACTAGTGCTTTGTCTTCAAATCGGTGAAACTCCCATCATACATCACTAAACTGTGAAACTATAACAAAAATTGCATCCTCATCCAAGAAATATCCTCTATTAATAATAAAATATTATCAAATAATATTTAATGAGGGTTCCTTATAACCACTTACCTTTTAATTTTTAAATCTCACTCCCCAAAAGAAAATGTATTGTTCTTTCATCACTTCCACACCCATTCAATAAAACATCATATCATGTATCATAACCATTTAATACATACCTTATGAATATCATCATCATCATCACATATAAACCACAAAATATATTTTTATAATCACCAAAACCCCCACCCAAACCATTGTAGAGTAATGTGAACATATATTAAATAAAACTTTTTCCCACCTCCCACTATGCATGACCCCCTATATTTCATCATCAATACCACAAAAATCAAGTTAGCTGTTATATTGAACACCAAAACCATAAGACACTACAACCTATTTACTTAATACAATCATAACCTATTATAACCAATGAAAATTTTTGATGCGAAATTGATGAAGAAGAAGTATCCAACCATTTATTCCCCCTCTGACCTAGGTGTTATGTAAAACAATTGGAACCCAAAAAAATTGGGTATTGTTAAGGTGATCTGAACTAGTTAGGGTGAATATGAAATCCCATGGAAAGTAAAACATAAAACATTTTCAAACCACATTCCCAACCAGAATAGTTCATACAAAAATATCCCTTATAAGGATAATAAGAGTAACCATATCCCCACAACCACACACTGAAAAATTCATTAACAATAATACAACAAACCATCCCCAAATTTCACACAAAATAGCCACAATAACAACTTTAATTCCCAATATAACCATCTCATTTATCAATTTAATGATTTTTTATTTTACTAGGCACATTACATTCATTATTAAATTCATTCATCTAATTCATTTTAATCATTAACAAACTCATACTCATTATGAAATTAGTTATTACCACCCATATCTCAATTACTCCATCGATATTTCTTTTCACCAATAAAGAATAATAAAACCCCACCTCAAAAAACATTACTACTATCATTTTCATAAATCTCATTCCAATAGACACCCCAACACTTCCTTCCGACCAAACCATCCATGTAACCATTTATGAACCCTATAATAGCCTATCCACCACTTCCACATAAATGAATATATTTTCCAATGTTAGACATGTAAAATCATATTCTACACCTACTACTTGACATATTCCATCAACCTAAATATTGAACCAATGAACCCCGACCAAAAAAATCTTTCCATAATTGGGAAAACATAACAAACCATTGTACTAACAAAATATTATCCATAAATCAATTCAAGGAGTCACATTTTAAATCATTATTTCATATAAATACTTTATATCCAATACAAACATCATTATTGAATTTCTATATTTTGATGAAATTTTTTCATTAACATCTTAAAATGATAGGGATTATAATTAAATTCAACTAAAAAACGAAAATTTTAAAAACAAAATATATATATATGTATATATAATTCATAAAAATGAAAAACATTAAATTAATTTACCATTAAACTTCCATAATTACCATTTTTAAATCAATTCCATCATATTATTTAACATCTATTACATGGGAAGCATCACATAAGATATATATTTCCCATAATAAATTAATTACTATAATTAAATAAAAAACAATTTATTAATTATGAGCCAATAATTTCAATAAAAGGAAACAGTTTCCATTATGTATAAACATAAAAAATTTAGTTATTATATGAAATATTATTAATAAATAATGAAACAATGTCGTTCTAGCTGAATTGTTACTTTTGATGGTCCAAATTAAATTTCCCAACATTTTAGTGTGTATATTGTATGTATGGGTTCAATACATAGGGAGACTTATGGTGTATTTTTAGATAATATCGTGGCTAATTAAGATAACCTTTTATGATTTTAGAGTTTTTGTTTGATGTTTGTAGGTGCTTATTAACATTTTTGATTAGTTCACTTCCTAACTTCTTAGATGATTACATAAAATGAAACATAGTAAATATATTCTTAACAATTAATATGGGGAATGAGCCATGTTTTTTGATCTTTATGAATTTATCAAAAAAATCAATTTTTATATTTTGTTGTGTTTTGGTTCATAATTATCCTATCTAGGATTCAATGGTGATAAAACAACATATTTCAATTGAGTTCAATTTATGTTAACATAAAACTCTATCTTGTTCTGAAAATTAATTCTTCAAAAATTTCTAAAAAACCCCTTTCGATACAGAGAATTAATCTAATGATTGTTTTTTTAATTTTAGTGACTCCCTTGTATACCTTAATAAAACCCATTATTGATCCAATATGGAGTGTCTAGTATGAAATCAAAAGAATAACTCATGTATTTTTTGAGAATTAAAAGATACTTCATAAGAGAAACAAGGGGAAATTATTTATCAGTGTGCCTTTTTTACCTGTAGCCCTAAACAAAATATTTGTAATTGCCTACTCATTAATTAAAAGATGAAAAAACTATCTTTTTACCAAAAAAATTTATTATAGTTGAATGTTATTGAAAAATTCACATGTCACCTCAAGAGAAAAATCTCAAAAAAAGCATAGAATGAGTTTTTGGAACCCTTCATTCTAAGATGATTTGCTGCTGGATGATTATTCCCCTTAGAAATGGTTCTCCCTCCATCAATTGTGTAGTCTCTAAAATCAATGGGTGGTTAGGGGATAAAATCATGTTTTAATGGTTTGTTATAGAGTTATATGGGATGTGGAAGGATGCTCGTTGACTGGACCAGGGTTAAGGTGCACGGTTAGATTAACAATGAGAGAACCATGAAAATGTTTCTTATTATATAGAGTTAGAGGTGCACATTTTACTAAAAGATTCTAAATGTTTAGTTAACCAGGTGCATAACATTTTAATGACTCTATTTCCGACTACATCAATTTCACATGGTGTAAATACTGTTCTTCACAATTTTTTTAACCATGTACAAAGCATATAGTTTCCACTTCCTCATCAAATGATGAATTAGCACGGTTTTCCGACGGATCTGCATTGTTTGTTTAACTATGAAGAAGGCATGCATCCAACTCTTCTAGAATGATCCAACTTGTGAATAGTTAATGAGATATAGTTCATGATTCATGTGACATAGTAGTAACTATAAAACATGGAAAAAGTTTACAAATGCCTATCAGTTCTCGAAAAAACTCTCGGTTCATACCAAATATTTGTATCCCTTATTTGTATTACTAGTTCCCAGATATATATACATATTATGACAATAAAATTATGATAATTAAGCCTAGAAATAATTTTCATTGAGGTTTTTTTGTATTAAAATTTCATATTCATATAAGTTCATCAATCTAACCCACACATGATAATATGTTTGACAATAAATAATTCATTGAAAATCATCTCAATGGAACCATCAAAGAAACATGTAGAAATTTCATTTGTTTTATAAATTAAATGAATGTGTATTTGGGAGGAAAATTTATTAAAATTCCAACTTGAAACATTCACAAGTCACCAATAATTGAATTTATCCTACAATGTAGACCAATTAAAAACATTCAAATATTTATTCTTAAAACATTTTTAATTTGAGACTACAATTTTCCTTCTTCATTTAAATAAAGATGGAGTTTTTACATAAATTTCATCAAACAATTAGGTAGGTTAGGAAAAATACATCATCAATGCCAATTGGTTGGATATCACTTTTATAAGTAACACATCTCATTGAATTGTAGAATTTAAGAATGATTAATGGTCATATTGGGCTGTTTTTTATATCATAAATTATTTTCAATTGAGTGAGATACTAGAATTGAAACTTTGGGCCTATATTTTTCCAGTATCAATCTTTATGAATTTTGAATGATAGTAAAGTGCTCATAAAATTAAAACCACATTATATACACCTATGCAGTATCAACAAAAACAATTATTCCCTTTCCATTATGAAAATATCAACCTATATTTTAACGTTTTCAATTAGTTAAACACAAAGATTAAAAAGTTTATTTTGATAAAAATTGTTTTATGAATAAAAATCTATTTCTTTCTCTTCAAGATTTCTAATGCTTATTGACATCAACAAATGTATTATCAATCTATTCATATGATTAATTTTCAAATTAAATATACAATTCCATTTTAATTTAGCTGATATAAATGTTTTTCACCTATAATAATACTTAAGTGGTCCTCTAATAAAAACATTCCCTCTTGGGAAATTCCAAGGTAATAGAAAACGGGGTTACTATTGTAAGTGACCTCACCCATAATTAAACCCCAGTAGAACACCCCATGAATGTAGTTACATGGAGAAGTTTGGGATGGAAAATGCTTGAATGGGTGTGGAAGAATAGAATAAATAAAGTAAAGATAATTTTAAAAATAATAGACCCCCACCCTTTATATAATTTTTATATAATAGTAATTATTAATTGCATGGGATCTTGATAAGAAGAAGAGTGTCTCCATTCCAAATTAATAATACACCTCCTTTGAAAAAAAAAAGAAACCAGAAAATTAGAAACAATAATAGAATAATAGACACATGGGAAACAAAGGGGATCACATAATCACACCATAGTACAAAAACACAATAGACATCCATAGAAAGAGACAAGTTCAAAAAAAAAGAACAAATATGTTTAAGTAGAAATAGTTTGGTTCTAGAAAAATCACTTTTATCCCATGGGAGGACTAATTCCAAATGGTTCCAAGATTTGGGTGTGGTTCTACTCATACAATTCCAAATATATCAGGGCTTATTCATTATCCATGATATAAGGTGTCTGGGTAGTGGGATGAGTTCCCTCTGTAGGAGGTTTTTCTTGTTTTCTATATCAAGGATGAGAGGACCAAAATGAACAGATTGGGAGGAATCATATCTATAAATTTAGAAGGAAGGTGTATGGTCAGGGAGGGTTCAGTTAAGAGTTGGAGAAGTGAGAACTTGAAGGCTGAGACCCTCTATCTAATGATGTGAAAATTTCATCTTCCAGTCAACCATGAAATATAAAACTTGATCTATTTCCACTGAAAAGCTAGATCACCATAAGGATTATCGAGTTTCTAGGATGAGAGATTTAAAAAGAATAATGGGGGGTTCATAGATTGGGTTGTGAGGGAATATTGGTACTCCGCTACTGGTGGATGGAATGGTGAGAAGTAGCGGGTGGAGAGGGTACATTATTGGTAGCCTATTGAGCCTCATGATAGGTTACTCAGAATCAGTAGTTCTATCCATAGTACTCAATCAGTTTTATATTCCAGGCCATGGTAATGTAAAATATAATAGGTGGTTCAATTTTTGTAAAATATTCTATATCAAACTGAAGGAAAAGACATTATTCCAAGAGAGTGATGTAGGAGTGTCTCAAAATTCTTCTTTTTTGTCTAAACATGTGTAGGGGTACTATGTGAAGACATGGGTGAAGTTGATGAGTGTCTTAGTAATCATATAATATAGAATAAAAAAACTAATGAGGATGAAATTTAATTTTCTATATGATGGGTGAGTGAACCCGGTGGTGATTACTCAATAAATTATATGGTGGTTTGGGTGAAGGATATTTGAAACTTTAGCATGTTGAGATACATTTGGTAGTTCGGGCAGGGAAATAGTGGCCAACAAATCTCAAGAAGTGTTGTGATACCATTCATGGGAACTCCAGTCATATTTCATGTCACCCAAAAAAACATTTTCCTAGATTCCAACCAAAATGGTGAACACGCTTCACTCTTAATAATACAAGTGCTTGAGATGGGAAAATGTGACATTGCTGGAAAACTCAACCAAATATCCCTAATAATCATTGAAATACATTTTATGGCAATAAAATGTGGGGGATAACTAATGTACATAGTTATTAATTATTGATTTCTGAATGGATAGTGCATTAGTGAGGCGTCCACGAGTAACTTGGAATTTAATCACTTTAGAAAATCATAGTGCCTCAAGGTGGTGAGGTGAAAAATGGCGGTATAAGACGAACACCCAAATGAATAGAACTCAGTTTTAGTTAAACTTATTCTTCATGGACTTTTTTTGTGATAAACTAAGAGGTTATCAGAACAAAGATATGCTCTTGTTTGAAAGAGGCTATGGAGATGTGTAGGTGGGTTCCTATAGGCATTCAAACATCAGCACCTAGAGATAGAAAAATTTAAAAATTTATTGATATAAAATTGAGTTTTCATTATTTAATTCATTAATATACCATGGTAGAATATAAATCGTGGCCTAGAGAACATAACAATTAAGGTTTTTTGTATATATTTGTTATTTCATGTTTTTTTAAGAAGATTCATCAGTAATGGTTTAGAAAAAGTAAAAAAGATAAGATTAAATTAAAAACACAAATTGTTAAATGGAATGATGGTGAAAACAAGGGGCTTCCCAAACATTATATAAGGACTGTAAATAAAAAAGCAAAGGAAGAGGCAAAATAATAATATAGTTTAGAGAAATAGAGAAGACTAATTGTTGATTGGAGCCGGATCAGGGGGAGAAGAGGGAGAAAATGTGTATATAGGGTGAATGGTATAATATGTAAGGGGCGAACATAACTAGGAGGGGTACCTCATGATTTTCAGGACAAAAATTATGGTATTATTTTTTCAATTTTGAAAATTGGGAATTTAAAAAGTGATACCAGGTTACTACGAATGTTTTTGTTATCTGTGGCAAAACCATTTCGTGGTTACTATTATGGGAGCCATCATATATAGTTGAATAACTATGGCTAGTTATCCATACGAGTCCCATGAAACTGCCTTAACAATGAGGTTATATTGCGCCCATTCTGTTTAACCATGATCAATTTATGAATGTGCCTTTATCTCATGAAAAAATTTAATATTCCACAATTTGAATGAATTATAAGACTTAAAATAAAAGAAAACTTAATCTGTAAGTAATTAAAAACATAATTTGAGTTTTTCATTGGACATATAAATATTGCATAATTGATAGGGAATCATACATCTATAAATTTTTACCAACCACTAAACTAAAACAAACAATATGTGAAAAACACTATCATGATCCCATAAGTTAAAAACAAACAATCATTAATTTTTATAAATATTAAAATGTTGTGTTACCTCGAGGTCAGTACTATGTTTTATTTCTTGAGATAAACAGACTTGGGCCTTTTGATTACCATTATTTCATGGAGGGGACTAATCCCACAATGTCACCCATTAGATAATATAGTTTCATAAGTTTTCTATTAACCTTGAATATCTTTCTATCTTCACCACCATCCTCCACCACACCATATTTTAATACATTGACCAATTTGTATAGTCCTAATAAACTGAGCATATGTCTTCCTAGGATCATTATCAGTTATTAATTATATAATAAAACTAGATCATCAGGAGGAAATATTTTTGAGAAATTAAGCGGTCATAAAATGCCATCATACATACCCTATAATGCCTATAATTTTCATACGTCTCAAACTAGATCTCACCTAACATCAATAATTGGTGTTTTTATTTTTCTTTAGTTTATTTTAGGTCATATTTTATCAAATTTAAACCCTATAATCTTTATGTTCTTTCTCCACAGAAAAGGGTGAATGACTTCCATAGATCAAGAAAATTTGGGACATGCCCAAGAGTGTTTTGAACATTGTCTAGTAAGCCCATAAAGCATCATTGTGATTCTTAGACCAATCATTTATTGACTCTCCCACTTTTTTCTCCCAAATATTTTTGGTCTCAAAATTTGAGACTTCCACATTTCCACTAGATATGGTATGGTATTGTGTCTTCATATGGTACATCACCCTACATTTTTGAGAAGAATTCTCATCATTATGTTACTAAAATGTGTTATATTTTCACTTTTGATGGCCTAGGGTACACCAAACAAGCTAAATATTTTTTTCGGAATGTTAAGGATAGCCTTCATGATATTTTGTGTTATGGAATCATTTTACTCTGATTTAAAAAATATAATTAAAACATACTAGAATATGTGTGTTACCATAAGATGGTGGATATGGACCTATGATGTTAATAACCCACCCATAAAATAATTCAACTTATAGAATGTGGTTCAATGATATATCATCAATGAACCTGAAAGTAACTATCAATTTGATTTTTCCACACTGTGACACAATATATTGGCCATCAATTTACATTTCTACACAAAAAACCTTGATTGTATGTTTTTTTGGAAACTGTGCATTCTAGCATATATTCCCTCCAGCATGATATGAGTGAAAAATTTACCAGACACATTATATTTTAACGATTTATTTTCAGTGACGAATTATAACATCACCAAATAATTAGAAAAGTACTGTATCATACGAAAAATTCTTCTTCAACAATGATTGAAATTTCATCCTCCACTTTTAAGAATGATTTTAGTGGACCAATACTGTGGATTAGTAATTGTTAGTATATTCAAACCATGGACGTGGTGCAACCATTTTGAAAAACATTTATTATACAGGGAATCATCATTTATCTCTATGTCTAATTCTTTTTCCATGTGGGGTAACTCAAAATGGAAGATATGATCAGTAATTAAATTCTCCACCTTCTTATCATGAATTTATAAAAAAAAATTCATGGATAATAAGAACCCAACGAGTCAAATTTGGCCAACTATCTTTATTATTTAGTAGGTACTTGATTGCTGAGTGGATGTTATAAACAATAATTTTTTAAATAACCAAAGATGATTATAATCATTGAAATGAAAAATATGCTAATTAAATTTCTTTCTCCAAATTTGTGTAATTTACATGATCATTATTTGAGGAACAACTATCGTAATAAATAGGACTATATATATGATCAACCTACCACCGATGTAAATTCCCCTCCGCATAATCACTAGAACCAAAAGAGAGCTGGAATGGCTCATTCCAATCTAGATAAATCATGATTGGACCTTCAATAAATTTTTATTTAAAGAGGCGATATTCCAAAACATATGAGTCATTTAATTTTTCAGTTGTAATCCTTCGAGATGTTATTAGTTAATTTTTGAGATATTTTAGAATAGTCATTCCCAAATCATTGGTAAAAACCTATATGTCAAAGGAAAATTCATATTTCATAGACTAAAGTTATAAGGCCCCAGCCTTAAACCTTACTTAATCTTGAGTTATTACAAGATTACACATTGAGGATCTTTTCGGCTTTAGAGTTTTAGAGAATTAGATCATAAAACCTGAATTACATTCCACATATAAACAAAGTGGTCACATAAATATAGTATTCTTCATTCCCATCAATGGAAACATATTTAAAATAAACATGGATTCTTTCTTGACACTTCCTTAACACTATCATCATATCATGTACCTTTCCCTTGACCTGTGAAAAACATTTCAAAAAAACATGGGATGAGCATAAAAAGCTCAGTAAGGGATATAAAAACATGGAAAGGAAACATGAGTTCATATATATATAAGAATGAAATCATACTTTACCCATAAAACATAGGCACTTTAACATACCTCATAAAATCATGAATAAATCATAGAAATCATAAGACATAAAGGTAACTTGAGGCATTCATAACATTCTTACATAGGGAGTAACCCTCTGGGTTACGTTTGGAATACCCATCACAGTATATTCCCTAAATCTCTTCTGAGAAACCTTAACGTTTCATGCCTTCGCGTTACCCAATGCATTAGAGAGCTATATCGGGCTCACCCTCCCTTAGTTTATCACGGAACCACCCGTCTTCATAATAATGCCGAAGAACCATAACATAATCCTATCACATAAAACATGCATAAAGGAAACATAACATTTCCACATTTCAATCACAAGATATCAATACAACACAAAAAACATTGTGAAAACCATTTTCAATACCAAAATAAAAGAAAAGTAAAACATGGTATTTATTTTTCTTTTAAAAAGAAGGTATAGCTTGTAGAGGAAGCCGAAACTCAAATAACGGTCACGACGGCGGAGAAGTCGTTGTCACCGCATACGAACGACAAAAACATCCCCTTTTGTCATTTAGTAAACGCTTCGTATAAAAAATATTCCTTTTGAATAAACGTAGAAGTCAAAGGGGTTTATACACCGTATAAAAGAAAGTTGTGTATAAAATAAAATATGCCTCAATGAAAGGAGATTGAGAAGAAGTCCCATACCTCGTATCCGACTTGACCCGACCATTATTTAATCTCCTAAATAATAAACTTGAGTTAATATCTACTTGCTTATGAACCTTTTTCAAGTTCATTATTCCTTTTATACCATGTTATGAACATCATGTAATCATTTAATTTAATAGTGTTCATTTTTTCGGTATTTGGTTCTTAAGTCAAAAATAGACTTCATACACTTACATGTTGTTAATTTGGTCAAAGGATCATTATATCCAGAATGATATTAATGATTTGGATAACATATATATCATATATATTCATCATATACATGTATTTATAATATTACATCACATTTAGAGGTATGAAATGAAATGCACCGTTCATGGAGACGGTAAGCCGTACGTACGCATGAACGCTAGTTCCATTTCTATTTCGTATTTTCTGGAATGGAATAATAATGATATAAGAGTATATTATAATTACAGTACAATAAAATATATAATATCATTAACTTTATCCTTTACACATCCCACATATGGTATTAACGAATCAAATCACATTCAGGGGGCGGTAGTCCGCACTTCCTAAAATGAAGATATCGTGTTTACCCATAATGGAAACCATAAAGGTACGACCAAAATGAAAAAAACAGAATCTTAAGGAAAACATAAACATATTATATATCATATATAGAAATAGTTACATCATAATGGCCACCTTTGAAGGTGTTAAATGAGTATTGAACAATCATCGTTTTGGGAGGCAGAATTTCACCATCCACAAAAACCGTATGTTCTTTAACCATTTGATGTAGTTTTGTAAGAGTTTAGCTCAAATAAATCTTATAAAAACATCCTAGTATATTTAAGATACTGGTGTTGTTACAAAATAAGTAAATAAAAAGAGTTTATGGGGTTGGAGAAACAAAATAAAACAAATGAACATGGGAGAATGAATTACCTTTAAAAGTGTAACTCCTTTTGATTTGAGCCTAATGGCTTTCTTTGAAAGAATTATGCCCAAAGGGAATCCTCTAGGATGAGGAGAGGTATGTGGAGAGAGTAAATTGGTAGGTTTTGGCCGAGCCAAAGGCTTGAGGAGTGTGTGAAATGAGGTAGAGGTGGGGGCCTTTTATAAGAGGAGAGGAGGCACTTTTGGAATGTAAAGAAATATTACTTTATTTGAAAATGTTTTTCGGATTTAAAAGGTCCCACATTGATATAATTCGTGGCTAAGGTGATAAGGGTTCGAAATACACTCATACAATTGGTTTTGGACATGTTTAGTTCATAGATTTTACATTATCTTTCCATTTTATTTAAATCGTCAAATAATGATGTCATCGCTGCATCACTATTATGTCATAAATAATTTAATTTATCTAATGTTTAAAAATTATAAAAAAATACTATGATGTAGGAAATCTTTTTAGCTTTCCAATGACTATTTATAATAAAAAATATGATCTTTATAACCCTATGTAAAAATTATTTTTGTAAAACATATTATGTTTGTGTCATTTTTACTTTTACATTAAATAAAAAGTTGTTTATGTCATTTCCCAACCAAAGTGGATCCATGGGGTCCCCAAGTTGACCCATGGCTTTTTTGGGTCGTCCATGACACAACCAATGAGGGTAGGACATGTGTCAAGCTCATCTTATTTTATTAAAGCATTATTTTTACCTTAAACTACACTAATTACCACTAATCGCGATTAAGAACTTAATAAGTTACTATTCACCAAAAAATTATTATAATCTCATTGAACCACATTTTACTTCTTAATGACAACCATGTATGTCGGATTTTTGAAATTCAAAACACAATGATGGCAAAATTTCATTTAAACGGAAAATCAGTCTTTATAAGTACCACATAGTGGTTTCACTATTCATAAAAAATTTATGTTTTTCAGAAAATTACCAAAAATTCACCCTAAGCTATTTTTGATATTACGAATTCAGAAATGAAGTCTATTTTACAAAATTACAAACATATAAGTCACATTAATTAATTTAATAATTAATTCCCGCTGTCAGAGAAAATAGCGTGTTTTTATGAAACAATAAGTATCAAAAGATTGACACTAGTTTGAGTCCAATTTCAAAGTGAAATTGATTCCAATGACCAACATTGAATTAAATGGTAAAAATATATTCAAATTACACATTAAGATCAATTCAAAAGATAATCTAATAATATAAATAAATTTGATTAAAAATCAGTTTTGATGTAAAATGCAGTATTTTTCACTATTCATTAAAAAAATGAACAATGTCAGAAAAATACCAAAAATTCACACAAAGTAAATTTTGATGTCCCAATCATAAAGAATAAGTTTATTTTGACAAACATAGTTTATAAAATATTCAAAATATAGATTTAAAAAGGGTTTCCCATCATAATGCAGTAAAACAATCTTTTAAGAATATTACTGTATTCCATGCTTAAGATTGGATTTATTTTCATTTTAAGCTTCTAAAACACTATCTTAATAATTAATAGACATAGATAAAAATATCTATTATTCATTACTTACTTGGGATGTTACATCCTTCCCCCCTTTAGAAAATTGCCTCCCCTCAATTTATTTACTTATCGAATAAATGGGGGTACTTATCCCTCCTTGCATTTTCAGATTCCCATGTTGCCTCTTCAATCATGTGGTTTTTCCAAAAAACCTTTACCTGGTGAATCACCTTATTCCGTAACACTTGCTCCCTGTGGTCAAGAATCTGGACCGGTTGTTCCTCATAAGATAGGTTCTCTTCCAGCTGAACTACCTCTAGGCTCAAAACATGAGATGGATCTGGCATATACTTTCTCAACATCGAAACGTGAAAAACAATGTGTACCTGAGATAAACTCGGAGGTAAAGCCACTCAGTATGCAACTGATCCAACTCTCTCCAGAATTTCATATGGTCCAATAAACCTTGGACTTAGATTTCCTTTCTTACCAAATATCATCACACTTTTCCAAGGAGAAACCTGGAGAAAAACATGATCACCTACCTCGAAAGATAGATCCTTCCTCCTATTATCCGCATAACTCTTCTGCCTGCTCTGAGCTGTTCACATGTGTTTCTGAATCAGCTGAACTTTTTCTGCCATCTCTTCTACCAATTCTGGTCCCATCAACTTCCTTTCAACCACTTCATCCCAGAAAGCTGGAGTTTGACACTACTTCCCATATAATGCCTGAAATGGTGCCATCTGTATACTGGAATGAAAACTGTTATTATATGAAAATTCAACCAAAGAAAGATGTTGGTCCCAAATTCCCTGGTAATCCATAGAACAAGCTCATAGCATATCCTCCAATGTCTGAATTGTTTGTTCTAACTGCCCATCTGATTGAGGATGAAAAGCTGTACTAAAATTTAATTCAGTACCCAACGACTTCTGAAGGCATTTCCAAAAGTTAGAAGTAAACCTGGGATCACGATCCGATACAATGGAGAAAGGAACTCCATGTAACCTGACTATCTCTTTAAGATACAAACAGGAAAGTTGATTAAGAGAGAAAGTATCTCGTATATCATGGAAATGAGCAGATTTGGTCAAGCGATCAACAATAACCCAGATTGCATTATTACCTCGAGATGTCTTCGGTAATCCAATGAAAAATTCCATGGATATATTCTCCCATTTCCACTCTGGCACTGGTAAAGGCTGAAGCATCCCTTTCGGTAACTGCCACTCTGCTTTAACCTGTTGACATGTCAAACACTTCACAATAAAATCAGCAATGTCTCTTTTCATTCCATCCCACCAGTAATACTCCCGCAGATCTCTATACAACTTTGTACTTCCCGGATGAACTGAAAATAGAGAACTATGAGCTTCACATAACAACTCTCTCTTAAACTGTGAATCATAAGGCACACACAATCTCTTACCAAATCTCACAACACAATCATTATCAATGTTTAATTCAGGCAACTTACCTTTCTGAACCAGCTCTACCTTTTTCTGCAACTCACTGTCTTGCTTCTGTGCTTGCTTGATTCTATATGATAGAGATGATCTCACTGATACCTGAAACAAAACAGAAGGACTTCCTGCACTAACAACATCTATGCCAAAGTTCATCAAATCCATAACCAAAGGATCACGTTCCAAACACAACATTGTTAATGAATCATTACTTATTCGACTCAAAGCATCATCCACTTTATTTTCTTTTCCCGGATGGTAATGAATTGTACAATCATAATCCTTGATTAATTCTAGCCATCTCCTCTGTCTCATGTTTAACTCTTTCTGAGTGAATATATACTTTAAACTTTTGTGATTGGTATATATTTCACACTTTACTCCATACAAATGATGCCTCCAAATTTTTAAAGCAAAAACAACAGCAGGTAATTCCAAATAATGTGTAGGGTAATTTACCTCATGAGTTTTCAACTGTCGTGAAGCATAAGCAATTACCTGATCATTCTGCATTAGGACGCAACCAAGTCCTTTCAATGAAGCATCACTGTATATAATAAACTCACCATTCCTGGAAGGTAGTGCCAAAACTGGAGCATTCACCAATCTTCTTTTCAATTCCTGAAAACAATCATCACATTCTTTTGTCCAGATAAACATAACACCCCTTCCGAGTTAGCTTAGTCATTGGACTAGATAACCGTGAAAAATTTCTAACAAACCTTCGATAATAGCCCGCCAAACCAAGGAAGCTAAGAATCTCGGTTACATTTGTGGGTCTTGGCCATTCTTCCACAACTTTTGTTTTTGCAGGATCAACAATTATTCCATCTTTAGAAACAATGTGACCAAGGAAAGAAATTTGTTGCAACCAAAACTCACACTTGCTGAACTTCCCATACAGTTTCTTTTCTTTTAAGGTTTGCAAGATAACCCTTAAATGTCTTTCATGATCCTCTTTACTTTTAGAAAACACCAAAATATCATCAATGAAAACCACCACAAACTTATCCAAGAACTCATGGAAAATTCTATTCATTAAGTCCATGAATACAGCAGGTGCATTGGTTAGCCCAAAAGGCATTACTACAAATTCATTATGGCCATATCTCGTACGGAACGCGGTCTTTGGAATATCTTCCTCCTTTACCTTCAGCTGATGGTACCCCAATCTCAGGTCAATCATTGAAAAAAACTGCGCTCCCTGGAGCTGATCAAACAAATCATCGATATGAGGCAATAAATATTTGTTCTTAATATTGATATTATTCAAGGCTCTATAATCAATGCAAACTCTCATAGAACCATCTTTATTTTTAACAAATAGAACAGGAGCACCCCATGGTGATGTGCTAGGTCTAATGAAACCTTTCTCTAATAAATCTTGCAATTTCTCCTTCAACTCTAAAAGTTTAATTTGTGCCATTCGATAAGGGGGTTTTGAAATTGGCTTAGTATCAGGAACTAAGTCAACAATAAACTCAACTTCCCGATCTGGTATTATTCCAGGAAACTCATCAGGAAAAACATCAGGATACTCATTTACCACTGGCACATCATTAATCTGAACAGTTCCTTTATTTTCAATGACGTGTGCAAGGTAACATTCATTTCCATCTTTTACAAGTTTCTCGGCCTTGAGATATGTTATCAAAAGTAAGGGTTCATTCCTGTAAACAAACTGAAAGTCTTTCTGAAAAGAAACTTCTTTAGGTCAACAGTCAATCTTAGCATGGTAAATAGAGAGACAATCCATACCCAGGATAACATCAAACTCTACTAGAGGTAGAACAATAAGGTTACCATGTAGGTTCTTTCCACAGATAATGATATGAAGATTCTTATAAATTTTTTTGGCCTCAACATTTCCCCCAGGTGTTTTTACCAAAAGTTCAGGAGTCATTTTTTGAGATGGTATTCCCATTTTACTAGAAAAGGTTTTAGAGATGAAAGAATGTGTAGACCCTGAATCAAACAACACACTGGAATAATCTGAAAAAACCAACAAAGTACCTGATACAACTTCATTTGATGGCCCGACATCTACTGAAGTAGTTGCAAAGAATTTCACCACCCCTTTCTACTTGTAGTCTAACTGCTTCCCATCACTCAAGCTCTTTTCCGGACACTCATTTGCATAGTGACCCATCTCATTGCACTTATAACATTTCACTAACTGTAAATCAAATTTGTTCTTACCTTCGCCTTGATCCTTTTCAGTGCAATCACGAGCCTTATGTCCCATCTTACCACATCAGTAGCACTTTCCAGAATTCAGAAGACATTCCCCAGCATGCCTTTTGCCACATTTATCACAAAATGGAAAATTAGTTCTCTTACCATCAGACTTTTTTGAAGAATTCTTACCATTCTCTTGTCACCTCGGTCTCTTCTTCTGCTGGTTGTTATAGAACACTTGGTCATCGGCAAGCTCCATTTCCACCTTCTCAGCACATCGAACAATCTTTTCATAACTTTTAAACTCACGAGAAGCTAATTCCCTTCAATATTTTGGATTTAATCCTGAGTAAAAACGATTGATTTTACTATCAAGGTCTCGGATAAAATTTGGAGCATACCTTGCCAATCGAGTGAACATTTCTTCATAGGCAGCCACTAAGTCTTCTTCTTGCCTCAATTCCAAGAATTGATTTTCCATCCTAAGTCGAATAGCCTTAGGAAAATACTTCTCAAGAAACATACCTTTGAATTCATCCCAGTCAAGAGCATCAATCTCATCGGCGTCCCTGATATTTTTAACCATAGACCACTACTGATCTGCTTCACCCTCCAAACGGTAAATAGCAAGACTAACCTTTTGATTGTCTAAACACCTCATGACATCGAAAATCTTCTCCAGTGCTTTAATCCACCCTTCAGCTAGAATAGGGTCAGATGATCCTCTGAATGATGGTGGATGTTGCCTCATGAAATGTTCCAGCACCGACATGTTCCTCTGCGGTTGATCTGGCTGATCTCGTGCATGGATACCACCACCATTTATCGCTTCAGTCAACTGCGCCATTACTGCAACAAACTGTTTAGTTCCAATTCTGACCATTTCTGGATGCTGATTCGGAAGGTTATTTCCTTCTGTATGCCTTCCTAGCACTTCTTCCCTATTTCCTCTGCGGAAAACCATTCTGAACAAACATGTCTTAGATGAAGTAACATGGTAATCATCAAATGCTATATCATTTAAAATAATTTTTTTTGGATAATCATTTAATAGAATTCTAACTCCTAAAGTTATCTAAACCGACCTTTGATACCAACTATAAGGCCCCAGCCTTAAACCTTACTTAATCTTGAGTTATTACATGATTACACATTGAAGATCTTTTCAGGTTTAGAGTTTTAGAGAGTTAGATCATAAAACTTGCATTACATTCCACATATAAACAAAGTGGTTACATAAAGATAGTATTCTTCATTCCCATCAATGGAAACATATTTAAAATAAACATGGATTCTTTCTTGACACTTCCTTGATACTATTATCATATCATGTACCTTTCCCTTGAACTGTGAAAAACATTTCAAAAAAAATTGGGATGAGCATAAAAAGCTCAGTAAGGGATATAAAAACATGGAAAGGAAACATGAGTTCGTATATATATAAGAATGAAATCATACATTACCCATAAAACATAGGCACTTTAACATACCTCATAAAATCATGAATAAATCATAGAAATCATAAGACATAAAGGTAACTTGAGGCATTCATAACATTCTTACGTAGGGAGTAACCCTCTTGGTTACGTTTGGAATACCCATCACAGTATATTCCATAAATCTCTTTGGAGAAACCTTAAAGTTTCACTCCTTTGCGTTACCCAATGCATTGGAGAGCTATATCGGGCTCACCCGCCCTTAGTTTATCACGGAACCACCCGTCTTCATAATAATGCCCAAGAACCATAACATAATCGTATCACATAAAACATGCATAAAGGAAACATAACATTTCCACATTTCAATCACAAGATATCAATACAACACAAAAAACATTGTGAAAATCATTTTCAATACCAAAATAAAAGAAAAGTAAAACATGGTATTTATTTTTCTTTTAAAAAGAAGGTATGGCTTGTAGAGGAAGTCGAAACTTAAATAACGGTCACGACGGCGGAGAAGTCGTTGTCGCCACATACGAACGACAAAAACATTCCCTTTTGTCGTTTAGTAAACGCTTCGTATAAAAAAGATTCCTTTTGAATAAACGTATAAGTCAAAGGCGTTTATACACCGTATAAAAGAAAGTTGTGTATAAAATAAAATATGCCTCAATGAAAGGAGATTGAGACGAAGTCCCATACCTCGTATCCGACTTGACACGACCGTTCTTTAATCTCATGAATAATAAACTTGAGTTAATATCTACTTTCTTATGAACCTTTTTCAAGTTTATTATTCCTTTTATACCATGTTATGAACATCATGTAATCATTTAAGTTAATAGTGTTCATTTTGTCGGTATTTGGTTCTTAAGTCAAAAATAGACTTCTTACACATACATGTTGTTAATTTGGTCAAAGATTCATTATATCCAGAATGATATTAATGATTTGGATAACATATATATCATATATATTCATCATATACATGTATTTATAATATTACATCACATTTAGAGGTCAGAAATGAAATGCACCGTTCATGGAGATGGTAAGCCGTACGTACGCATGAACGCTACTTCCATTTCTATTTCGTATTTTCTGGAATGGAATCATAATGATATAAGAGTATATTATAATTCCAGTATAATAACATATATAATATCATTAACTTTATCCTTTACACATCCCACATATGGTATTAACGAATCAAATCACTTTCAGGGGGCGGTAGTCCGCACTTCCTAAAATGAAGATATCATGTTTACCCTTAATGGAAACCATAAAGGTATGCCCAAAAAGAAAAAAAAAGAAGCTTAAGGAAAACATAATCATATTATATATCATATATAGAAATAGTGACATCATAATGGCCACCTTTGAAGGTGTTAAATGAGTATTGAACAATCATCGTTTCAGGAGGCAGAATTTCGCTATCCACGGAAACCGTATGTTCTTTATCCATTTGATGTAGTTGTGTGAGAGTTTAGCTCAAATAAATCTTATTACAACATCCTAGTATATTTAAGATAATGGTTTTGTTACAAAATAAGTAAATAAAAAGAGTTTAGGGGGTTGGAGAAACAAAATAAAACAAATGAACATGAGAGAATGAATTACCTTTAAAAGTGTAACTCCTTTTGATTTGAGACTACAGGCTTCCTTTAAAAGGATTCTGCCCAAAGGGAATCCTCTAGGATGAGGAGAGGGATGTGGAGAGAGTAAATGGGCAGGGTTTGGCCGAGCCAAAGGCTTGAGGAGTGTGTGAAATGAGGTAGAGGTGGGGGCCTTTTATAAGAGGAGAGGAGGGGCACCTTTGGAAGGTAAAGAAATATTACTTTATATGAAAATGTGTTTCGGTTTTAAAAGGTCCCAAATTGATATAATTCGTGTATAAGGTGATAAGGGTTCTAAATCCACTCATCCAATTGGTTTTGGACATGTTTAGTTCATAGATTTTACATTATCATTCCATTTTATTTAAATCGTCAAATAATGATGTCATCGCTGCATCATTATTATGTCATAAATAATTTAATTTATTTAATGTCTAAAAATTATAAAAAAACTACTATGATATATGAAATCTTTTTATATTTCCAGTGACTATTTATAATCAAAAATATGATCTTTATAACCCCATGTAAAAATTGTTTTCGTAAAACATATTATGTTTGTGTCATTTTTACTTTTACATTAAATAAAAAGTTGTTTATGTCATTTCCCAACCAAAGTGGATCCATGGGGTCCCCAAGTTGACCCATGGCTTGTCTTGGTCGGCCATGAAACAAACAATGAGGGTAGGACATGTGTCAAGCTCATCTTATTTTATTAAATCATTATTTTTACCTTAAACTACACTAATTAGCACTAATCGCGATTAAGAACTTAATAAGTTACTATTCACCAAAAAATTATTATAATCTCATAGAACCACATTTTACTTATTAATGACAACCATGTATGTCGGATTTTTGAAATTCAAAACACAATGATGGAAAAAATTTCATTTAAACGGAAAATCAGTCTTTATAAGTATCACTTAGTGGTTTCACTATTCATCAAAAATTGAAGTTTTTCAGAAAATTACCAAAAATTCACCCTAAGCTATATTTGATATTACGAATTCAAAAATGAATTCTATTTTACAAAATTCAAAACATATAAGTCACATTAATTAATTTAATAATTAATTCCCACTGTCAGAGGAAATAACGTGTTTTTATGAAACAATAAGTATCAAAATATTGACACTTGTTTGAGTCCAATTTCAAAGTGAAATTGATTCCAATGACCACCATTGGATTAAATGGTAAAAATATATTCCTATTACACATTATGAACAATTAAAAATATAATCTAATAATATAAATAAATTAGATAAAAAATTAGTTTTGATGTAAAATGCAGTATTTTTCACTATTCATTAAAAAATGAACATTGTCAGAAAAATACCAAAAATTCACACAAAGTAAATTTTTATGTCCCAATAATAAATAATAAGTTTATTTTGAAAAACATAGTTTATAAAATTGTCAATAGATAGATTTAAAAAGGGTTTTCCATCATAAGGCAGTAAAACAATCTTTTAAGAATATTAGTGTATTCCATGCTTAAGATTGGATTTATTTTCATTTTAAGCCTCTAAAACACTATCTTAATCATTAATAGACATAGATAAAAATATCTATTATTCATTACTTACTTGGGGTGTTACAAAAGTAGGAATGATATGGTTATATATCCCATAATTTGTTTGTTCTATATCTATTCTTTTTTATGTTATTCATTGGTCTATGATAAAGCCATTTGGATCCCTAAAATGAAATTTCTCTAAATTCAAAACTAAATTTTTTTGCTCACACCATTCCATAGCTAGCTCTATGTTTCTCAGCATGAGTTGAATGAATTTCCATATAAGGATAAACCATCAATGAATACCTCTAGAATCTTCTCCAATATTTAATTAAAAATAGGAAAAATACACCATTGGAATGTTTAAATACCACAACACATACAAAAATACACAAAAGGGTAAGAAAATGTTTCATACGGGTAAGAGAATATGATTATCTCTCAATATTCTAGCGATATAGAAATTAGGTTATATCCTAAATAACTATCTAGATAATATTATTATTCAGGAACCAATAATAATTCCAACATATGGTCTATGAATGGCAATGAGAAGATGTCTTTTAGTGTTTAATCTTTAAACTTGTGAAAATCGATAGATACACTCCACCCAGATACTGTTCATGTTGAAATCAACTCATTTGTATCAATGGAAATCACAATAATAACCATCCCCATTTTGGGTACCACTTGAATGAGTCTGACCCATGGACTATTTGAAATTGGTTAAATAATTCAAGCATCTAACATATTGATTACTTTCATTCTTACGACCTCCTTAATTGGATTCATGAGATGTCACTGTTTATATCTAGATAGTTTGACCACCTATTTTAGAAACACATTGTGGGTACAAATGGTTTCACTAATTCATATAAGTTCTATCCACTATCAAAACTTTATCTTTTTTTTCTTCTTTTGAGAACCTATAAAATTGAATCTTCTTATTCTTGTATGAGGAACACGTTAATAATGATATGAAGCATTTAGTTTTAACATAAATACAAATACAATATATATGGTTGGAGAGGATTTATTTAAACTAATGGATCTTTAGGATCCAAAGTCAGATTAGGTTCAACATCCTCCAATTCCAAACTATCTGAACCTACTACTCACTATCAATAATGATTTCACTAGATGGAAATATATTTCGTAACTTGTTGATCATATTTTTTCTGGATTTATGTTGAATCAAGCTCATTGATAAAAGAATAATATCCCATTTCAATTTTTGTGTAGTAAACATAATCATAAACTATGGATATGGCCCATAAATCCTCACATTCTATAAGTGAAATGTTCGAATGCTTAGAAGAAATTATAACAAACCCATTCATCCTCCAAAAAAAATCTCATTGATGAAAATCAATCAAAACATTAAAATTATTCTGAAAGGGTCTCCCTAGTCTCAATTATACTTTCACATCCTCCTCTATGTTAAGTATATTGATTTCAACTATGAAAATAAACATCACATTCTGCACCATCTCATATAGGAAGTGTTCTTTTGGATATTTGATTAAAAGATCATCTAATCGTAGCACCACTAAGGTATTATTAATCTCAATGAGTCGCAAATTCTTAAAAAAAACCAAAAGGAATTAAAATGAACTAGGCCCTTGTTAAAAAGGGATTACCAAACTCATAAGTTTCAATTGGACAGTAAATAGAAAAACATCTTGGATATTGGAATTTGGGAGGAATTGAGAATTGACCTAACACGAAATACTCCTTATTGAGAAGAATGGCACCAAAATCATTTTTCATAATTTTTTAAATAATTTCCTTCAAAAAATGATGTATCAGGGCATTCGAGTTAACGCATGCACAAAAGGAATGTTACTGTGGAGTTTTCGAACCAAACCATGAATTTCATGAACTACTGATACATCTTTCTTTGCATCATGAACTCTAGAAAGGGCTAGGTGGGTTCACATGGTTTTAGAACCCTCTTTAGTTTATCTTAAATAAATAAATTCTATTTTCAGAACCCTTTTGTTGATGAAAAACTTAGTTATAATATTTTTCTCAAAATGTTGGGTTTTTTTATTGTGATTTTTAGGTTCAACTTCACCTTTTTTATAGTCACTTATTGAGGTACTTCCTTCCCAATTCTCAGGGTTACTTTGTTGACATCCTCTTATGGGGGTTTTAATGATTTTTTCATTATATGTTTCCTCACTGATATTTTATTGTATATCTATCCAATTTGGTTTTACAGGTTTTAAATCGATGAATATTTATTCAGGTAATTATGTTCACCTATGGTGATGAGCTTGGACATCATCACATCTAATTTTCATTTTTTTTCTTACTAATGATATTCTTGTAAAAGGTAATACTATTGTGCTTTTCAATTATGTTAATCTGGATGGGGGTTTTAATATCCTTTCAAGTGATATGAGCCTTGGTGTAATTAGTTACCTTGATTTTGTCTCTGATAAGGTTTCTGAAATTGTGGTTAGAGAAACCTAGGTGCTTTTGAGGTCATGGTTTAGTATTTTGTTTCTCTTTCCCTAACCAATATGTTAATTTTCTTTCCAAATTGGAGTTTTTTATTAAGGATTCATATTTATTCTATAGTTCTACGAAACGTATCTCACTTCACTTGTAGAGGACCCGACACTTATCCTCAAAAATCCACCCATGGTGTGATTATCTCTAAACTCACTGTAATACGGATGGTTAACCTCTTCGACTTGGGAATGTTTTTTAAATTCAACTCATATATCCTCCTTTAAATTTTATCAATTTGGATCACCATAATTATAGTGGAATCAATTTTATTCATTCCTATTTTCATATTTATCCTCTCATAATGTCATTGGAATTTATTTGTTTACATATCTTCCAATAGATAAAAATAATTCCTTGGGATCTATCCTCATGATAGTTCATCCAACAACTATATCCATCAGGGATTTAGTGTTTTTTTCTAAGATATCTTTAATGTGTGTTAATTATCATGCACAATTGGAGTCCATGATGAGTAAAATATTTTATTATTTATTGGAAATGTTCCTTTGATTTATACAAGGATTCTGACACATTTTTTGGAAGGTTGTGAATTTCATTCCTTAAGGTCACTAGGGTGGGGGGTAAAACAATTAAATTGAAAATCATGAGAAAATGCCTCCTATATGAGGATGAATAACTAAGGGATTCGTTAGATCGAGTATTTTTATTTATACCTTAATTAAATGGGATGTAAAGGGGGAATAATATCATCTTATGACACTGTGGTAATGGGAAGTGTCATGTATCTCCAAAAAAATTTGAGAGATTTTCATTGGGAAATTATCTTTGAATTCATATAAAATATAATTGAATTTGAATGAAATACATGATGGATGGATTGTTTTCAAAATAAATTATAGTATCATTGGCCAAATGATTCCTTTATCATCTCTATGAATCAAGGGAAATCCATACACTATTAGGGTACCATATTGAAGAATATTTTATTGTGGATATTGATGCATATATTGTTTCTATTGTGGAAAATATGACTTTTGGTTAGTATGAATATAAAGAGTCCAATATTGTGGAAGATATTGATGTGACTATTGTTTCAAAATTCTCAGAATAAATTGAGTAGATGGATGATGATGATTCAATGGATTGTACTCTATAAAATTAGATGGTGGATGATGGTTCTATTCACCATCATTGGTATGCTATTAGTTTTTATTCCCATCAAGAAAAATATGTTTCCCTACTCCATGGGAAACATTTAGTTCCACTTTATCCTTATTCTCCATGGTATCATTTTGTTTGTTCCCTCCCATAATTGTGTAGTTTCTTCTTAACATCTTTTTTCAATTTCAGGGTCAAATGAATGTGTATCCGCTAAATCATCCCTCTTGTAAGGAGTGACTTGGTGGATCAGGCACCTATAGTCCTACAAACCTCCAAAAACACACACCATGTTGGAAAGGAAATTTATAAAATTAACCAAAAATCGAAATGGTTTTATGAGAATAATATTTAATAATTTATGATTTTTTTCACATAATTAATCCAAAATAAAATTCACATAACACTATAAAAAAGATCCCCAGAAAAGACTCTACAATTTGGTTTCATTCTAGATGATGTTTTACTTGCAACAACCCAAATTTATTTTCCCGATATTATAATGAGTATAGTGTATATATAGTGTTGATCCATAGGGAGACATAGCGTATTTTTCAGCTTGCATTCACAGTTAATAAATTTAATATTTTTTAAATATAGATTCATTGTTTGATGTTTGTAAGAAAATATTAATAAGTTTAATTAGTTCACTTCCTATATTCTTAGATTATTACATAAAATGAAACACAGTAAACCTATTCGTATTAATTAATAAGTGGGATGTTTTAATATAATTTAATTTTATAAAGATCATTAAATATCAATTATTTATTATGATTTGATGTCCATAATAATTATCATCTTCACAATTCAAATGTGGTGAAAAATCCTTCCTCTATAATGATTTATTTAGTTTAATATAAATTAATATCTTGTTTTGGAAATTAATTCTTAATTTTTTTTTGAAAACATGCCCTTGGGAGATGATGAATTCAACCAATGGTTATGGGATTAATCAACATATTTCTACTAGATATCCCTATAAAATCCTTTCATGATTAGATATAGTGTTTCCTGTAAGAAAATTAAATATGAACACAGATATTTTATGATAATTTGATGAAACCTCCCTATAAGAATAAGGGGATATCAATTACCCATGATTCATCATTACCCACAACCCCAACACATTAATGGAATTAGATAATCTTTAAAAAAGGATAAAAAAATATATTTTTACATCTATTTTTCATTATAACCAATATAGAATGAAAAATTATTATTCCATATGAAAATAAAAACATAAAAAAAATTACTAGAATAAGTTTCAAGCTCCCTTCTAACCAAGATTACTGCATCCCGGATGATTCCACACTTTCAGAATGGTCCTCCATCCATTAATTGGATAGATACCATTTTATATAGAGTGTTAGGGGTCAAAATATAGAGTCAAAGGGTGGATAAAGAGGTTTATGGGAATTTGGTGGTCACATATTTACTGGATCATGGTTAAGGCTCACAATTAGTTTAACTGTGCATAAATTGTATACATGGTTATGTTCTTCTTGCTGTTAAGGAAGACATTTTTCTACTAGATTCACACGATTTGGATAACCATGTGTTTATTTCTATTTCATATAGGTTAAATATATCATGATATAAACATTTGTCTGCACATTTTTTTAACTATGTAGAAAGCATGTAGTTAGCACCACCTCATCAAATGCTAATCCCACATAGTTTCTAGAGGGTCTTCATAGTTTGTTTATCTATGTCGAAATAATGTGTTTGAATCTTCTTTAAGGATCTAGGATACTCATGGATCATGGGATATGTTACACATTTTGAGTGGCTTATTTGTTACCTTACACCCTGAAAAAAGACTCCAAATGTGCTTAATATACCTATGAAATGTCTGGTTCATGACAAATATTAATATAGTTACTTGGATGTCTAATTCTAACCTTTCAAAAAATATTATGGTTATACAAAATAATAATTAATATTCATAGAATTTTTTATTTTGATTTCAGGTATAAAAACCCCAAATGCACCAAGGTTCATCAAATACGCGTGTAAAACATCCATCCCCTTCAAATTCCATTACTCAAATTCATTTTCTTCCTTGGGTTAATACTTTACATACACCAAAATAAGAATATAAAATGTTTCTTAAATCATTTACAATAAATATAAGGTTAAATCTAGTATTCCCTACCTCAATGAAAACATAAATGGTTTCCACTCATGAATAAGGAGAAGGTGATAATTTAAATACCATGATCATATAAGGAAAATAAATTATCCTAGATTAAAGAAATATTTCAAAAGAATCCTAAACCAAGGAAGAAAACATGAATCTAATCTACCTAAATATAATATATGATAATGAATATTGTGATATAACCCAAATGAATACAAGAGAAGCACAACTAAATTATCCCTAAAATCTAAGGGATAAATCTAATTAATAAACCCTCAATGGTCTAGAAGGATGCACTAATATTGACATGGGTTTCAAGGAAATTGAATAAATTTTGAATTATTTATAAAGTATTCTAAATGTATAATTGTATTTTGAAATTATAGAGTCAGAGTGTGACAATCTATGATTATTCAGTGATGGGTATAAGTCAAACAAATCAATAAAAATATCATAAATATCTACCTTTTGCACCCATTTTATAACTCAATGAACATATCTTATTTTTATATAACCAAAGGAGGTCATGATGAAACCATAATGGTCATGATTCAACTCATGATCCACTAAAAGAGTTTGTCACATTACCCCAATAAAATTTTCCTCATGTCGTGAATATACTATTCACGGCATAACAAAACCTACTAGAAATCAATGTTACTTTTTGATAATCTTTCTTGGTTTAATTCCCATTGACATATAGGGAAACCTTGTTCCATGATGAATTTTGACTCTAACTACACCTCACGTCCTAAATCCTTCTCTCAACACTTCCAACTCTTAATAGATGCAATGTAATGGCCTAAGAATGGATGGGTCATTAAATATATAAATATCTACTAATGAAACCATTAAATTTTTTTAAATTTGATAATATACCTATAAATTATAATTGAAGTAGTTCATATATATATTTGGGAACAAATTCATGAATAATTATACCTCATTTTCCATCATTAGAAAAATGTGCCTAATTATTTTATCATTATAATTGAGAATGTCATATAAAAAAGGATTTTAATTAATGAATATATATAATATTCTTGTTATTTATTTTTAAATAGATTTAATTATAAAGTGACCAATGAAATAATTCCAATATAGGGTATAATTGGAGTCCTATGATTTGTAATTTTTCATTTAATAAAAATATTGGATTTATTGATTTGTGTATTTATATAAACCCATTTTTTAGTGTATCATTCCATAAACAAAAAATAATTTTTTCTAAACATAATATAATAGTTTTTTATTAATTTGATTCACATAATAATAGTTATTTAATATAAGAATCAATATAGTGTGAAATATAATACAACATATATTTATCCATAAGAAACTCTATTGTTAACTCCATCACTAGAATTATTCAAAAATATTCATGGTTATTTTATTTGAATACAAAATGTGTATGATAGAAGACGAATCGAATAGTAGAGGTAAATAAATAGTATTTTTACATTTAATTATATACATACCAAAATTATAACATTCTACATAATTCATTATTAAATAACTTATATTCCCTTTTTAAGGACCTTCCACCATATGAAATTGATAAATCCTCAATATCATTGATATCCTTCTTAATCATTGGTTTCTAAGGAGGGTATTTTAAAGCTACCTTTGACATTAATACTTACATTGAACACATCTCCTTTCCTTCTTTCTTATTCTCTATAATAACTATATATATATATATTTCCACTTCTTGTATCATCATGGTGAAACATTGCAATGTTTTCCAAAAACATTTCAACATATTATGCATTTTATAGTCAGGAAAATATAGATATGTTTGGTTTGATTGAATTAATAATTTGATGTATGGATAGATCATTACCTGTGTTGAATTTTAAATTTGATAATGACTAAACATCCCTAATCATCAGGAGCACATGTGAACTGTGTTATATTTCATCATCGAAATTATATATTGATTTTTTAATGAAGAAACCGTTCTCTATTACCACACATTATCCTAAAAAAGTTTATAGATATGTTAAATCATGGTGGATCTACCAATGTCCACATGTTGTGATTATAAATCAAAATACATTGATGAAAACATGATTCGATATACATTAAATGCATCTTATAATTACCTTTAATTGGATTAAATCTCCCACTTAATTTCCTCTTGAGGTGCTTCATTGGGTATAGGGGACACAAACATAAAAATACACCACCAATAAAGAATTATCATATGCAGGAACTGACAACACTTCTAGAGATATATAAAAATACAGGAACTATATTTTCCTAGAATATATAATAGGGAAAATAAATTTTAGAGTAATATGTGTTCTTCTATAAAAAAGGATGATTAATAATTATTGTTAATTACCTTTTAAATACATAGATTATTGATATATCATTTATTCTAACCACTATTTTTATCAAATCCCAACATACCTAACTATAAGATTCATAATATTATGTCACTCATAATGTAAAAGCATCTACATTTCCATTATTTTATTGTATACAATGACGATTAAATACTAATAAAAGGAATTTAGGTTAGCTTTAATCATTCCAATTATATTAATTCATAGCTCCATTATCCATTGAGTGGATTCGTAGTAGTTAAATATTATTATCAGATATTCTCAACACTTTCCCTAAAATATCAACAAGAAGTTTACGGAAACATCCCTTAATGCTAATTTTTTGTATTTCATACCATAAATATGTTTTGAAATTTCTAATAAATATAGAATTCTATAACAATATATATAAAAAACCCAAATCAATGGTGGCATAAAAAGTAGACAGTGACATACTATTTCATATTATAAATCTAAGTATTTATTAATAAATTTGGATTCATCTAAATATGTCTACTAACTATCTAATGGTAGTGCATGCATAAATAACCAACCATGTAAAATTAAACAATCATAGAAAAAAATAATTTTGATCTATTAAATAATATATATTTTCTTATCCTTATGACTATAAAAATAAAGTACCTCATTCATGGATAAATAAAATTGTGTAATGATGATGACATTTTAAATTACTAGATCTTTTAATAAGGGATGATAAACAAACATATACCTCATGTGAGTAAATCCTTCACTCTCTCTTGACTCAATATGTAACCTCAAGTATTCTCTAATAATCCTCTTTTATTTTATATTCCATCAACTCGCTATATAAATTTCATCCTTATTGTAAATCCAATTATTATATTTAAACTTATATATAATAAAATGTAACTATTTTAATGTGGTTAGATAAATAAATTAAATTTAAATAAAAAAATTATTCTTGGTGATAAAGGGATGGCATGGCCTGAGGAATCTTAGGCAACCACCCATGGTAATCCTCAGAAGTCCAGGTGAGTCCTAGGTTGTAGATAGATCATACATGTCACCAAAAATTTTCTATAAATTTATGCATAACCCATATGATGATATATTTAGTCATCAGGTTCGATTTTTAGGTTCTAATCCAATAATTCATACTAATTCAAAACAATTTTTTTATTTCAATTTCATAATTTGGTAAATGATTTGGACATCAGTTAAATAGTTTTTATATAAAATTAATAAATTTATATATATATATAAATTAAAAATGGATATATGAAAATATATTAAAATTCTAAATTCTATTTCATAAATATTCATTTATCCATGCATATTTTATTCATATATTTCACGGATTAATGAAAAATATGTATGAATCAATGATCATAATTGATCATATGATCAGATTTTTCTATTATTAGAGAATAAAAACATGTTTTTTTCATCAAGATGATTATTGAATATAAAAAATTGGAATATATATATATTTGAAAAATAAAAAGAATATTATTTTAAATTAAGTGTTATCTCACTAATATCGGTTTGATGATCAAGTCACAGTAAAAAAAGGGTGTGGTGGGGTCCAAACTTAAAATTTAATTTCAATATAAATATGTTGATCTAAATAAAGAAACCCATATATCTGTTTTTTCTAATATTAAAACTAAAACAATTTTGTAATTTAATTTCCATGTAATTTGATCCTTGTATGATTTCAATTCAATTGTTTCTCAGGGATCTAAACATAAATTTATCTGGTTATAAAAACACATACTCTATGAAGATTCTTATTTTTAACATGATCAATTATATACAAGAATGAAAAACCAATATCAGTCTGATGTACCCATATTGATCTTTAAATAATTTCTCTTCCCTCTTTAGGACAATAGATAATTTGGGAAAGAGTACTCTCAATTAAGTGTTAGGAACTAAATAACAGTTAAGTCAACTAAACCTAATTTTTCTATTATAAATAAAATAACATATATTAAATTTATAAATTAGATATTTCATATATTACACTCATTTTAGGAATTTTACATATCTAATTATCATGAAATTAAGAATTATTTTATTTAACATTAAATAATATTAACAATTATTTATCAAATCAATAAATCTGTTGTAAGGGGATAAGGCCAAATAAAATTTCCCTCTCAAGTGGTTGGTTATCCAAAAGAAAATGAGGTTGATCTAAAATGATGGGTCTTACCCACAAAACAAATCACTACCCTAATCCTCCAACTACATGGTTAGATACCATTGGATTCTTAATGGATCTCTATGTGTTCTTTTCCACTGCTAAACACATCAGGTACTTAGTTTGTCTTATTGAGTACAAAATGGGTCATATTCAATTTTAGTACAGCCTAAAAAAATTCGACACACACCCAATTCCCCCAAACATCAACTAAACCATGTTTAATCAATTAAAACATGTTTTTTGTAATGTCCCAACACATTAATTTTTATCTAAATACCAATTCATAAAATTCACATTCTTTAGAGATCAAATATTTATTTTCCCAATAAGAAACGACACAAAAATTAATGAGATATTTTATAATCAATATTATGAGAATTTTAATCCCCAAAAACCATCATGGATGATACCCCAACAATCAATTCATTCATCAAAACATAATTTAATAGATAATTCCTGAGGATTAACCAGATTTTATCAAATAATTAATCAATCTTACCTAACTAAACTGGTTATCCTACGAAAATAATAGTATAACCATCAACATGTATCATCCATTTCTTGAATGACACATGTGACACAAATTCAATCACTCTATGCCAAAATAAACATCCCGTTATTTCTCACATTCTCTAATATTCTTCAAAACCACACTGACCTAGCATAATATCAACACATTTATTGAGTATGATACCTTAATAAAACTAACATCCTTGAAATAAATGAGCTCTCACTTCCTATTTCATGAAAATATAAACTAACATATTTCAACATAGGGGCCTAAAAATCCATCCAAAAGAAAACACCTATTATCATCAAAGAACAATCATGGCTCGAAATTTAACCACTTATCAATATACCATTCCATATGTCCAAATGTTTTTATTATTTCATTGAAAAATTGAACAGTCAATCCAAAAATAAACTTATAACTTCATTATAATACTCAATATTTGTCAAATGAAATAATGATACCAACAAATATAGATCAATTTATAGGTACGGAATGATTCAAAAACAAGATTCAATTCAACTCCTAATATCACAAATGGTGTTTGCACACACATTCTTACTATCCATTCTCAGTATCACAAAAATTAATATTAACCAACACCCTCATGTTGTAGTAACCTTATCCACATTACAAGTTGGATTCTCGCCTCCATTGAATTATTTATTTCAAAGTTACATTAATACCAAACCACTTGAAAAGAAAAAAAATCACAATGATTTCCTCACTTAATCCTTTCTCTTCAAAACCAAAAAAACCTTACCCAAGAGATACATTCTCAGGTACCATATTGCTAGGTTTTGTGGAATTACAATAACACTATCTAAGTAATCATTTTTATCACCAAAAACCATCCGGATACTTGTAAAGACCCTTAAATTTCAAGGAAATATTTTTCTTAATTTCTTTGGAATTTTATGAGTATGTAGTTTCTGACGGAACCTGATTCCGAGGCCCGGTGTGCCCGGAATCAATTTCTAAAGTTTAGCTCGGATATGTTCAGTGAATGAACGAGTGGGTTTTTCTAACTTTTGAACTGGTGCTAGAAATCGAAATCTGATGGAACCTATGAAACCACAACACCGGTAATTTTTTAAGAAGATATTTTTTTGAGTTGCGTTCACACAGGAGGAGTTGTAAAAAATTTGGGATTAAATGATAAGTAAAATAAAATTGTGTGCAATTTTATTTTATCCATGGTTGTTAAACTCTCTCATTGGAAGTTGTTGGTGGGGCCCACGACCACCCAATTTCCCACATGATGTTATGAGGGAGGTGGGGCCCACATGAGCCCCCACCTTTTCAAATTCCCTAACTCCTCTAAACCCCCCTCTTAAATTATGTAACTCTCCCTCACTTTAATAGTGCCAACTTAACACCCCATTCATTTTGACAACTCAATATTAATTAAGTGAATTCAACTTTTGAAATGTTGAAATGTTGGCATAAGTAAATAAAATAAGGTAAAAGCCTTATTTTATTTTGGTTTTTTCGTTGTGTGGAGACTTTGGGAAGAAAAGAGAAAGTGTTGAAGGACTCCATCGCCTTCGTTGAACAACATTAAGACTTCGACGAAGAATGTTGTCACCACAAGGAGAGATCGACGTGCTGTTATTTTCCCTCTCTGCAGCCAGTGGAAAACTTCGTCCCCTCCTTGGATGCACGCGAACGTCGTCATCGAAACCACCCCCGCGACGCTAGCATTCGTGAATTTCTTTGAGGTAGGGGTTAAGTTCTAATTTAATAAATTAAATTTACTCTTTGTCTGTCATCGAGCATGTCGTGTTTTTGACCGCTTGTTATCAATATAACAGAGGAGGTCAGACTGCACAAACACGGCCGAACCTCCTCCCCTTTTTGTTGTTGGTTTTATTTGTGGATGGAAATGGAGATCACGTGGTGCTGATGCACCACATGGGGATGAGAGAACCACATACGGAGCGGGTCGTGGCGGGGTGTGCCACTCTATCGTGCCTCGCCGGAGTACCAAGAGGCAGTGGTTGGGGCGGGCCGCGGCGGAGGGGCGCAGCACCGGCGCTCCGCGACAGTTACAGAAGAGGTGGTCGGCACACCAGGAGGCGAGACCGGCGAGTCCTACAGCAGCCACACCGGCCTGCCAATACGGCCAGCCGTTTCCAAGAAGTCAGGGGGTTCAAAATCCACGACCATCACAGATAGGTCGGTCCCCACAGGGGTCTGACGTTTCGGAAATCAGGGGGGCCGCACCCCCCCCCCTTCATGTCCAGCAAGGCCACCTGCCGAGCAGCGACCTGTACTGGATCGGACCAGCCGCGTCGGGCCGGACCGCCGGCGCCGGGCCGGACCGCCAGCGCCGGGCCGGACCCGAACCCGGGTCGGGTTGACCCGGTTCAGGCCGACCTAGGGGGTAATGGGCCGGGTCGGAAATCAGGGGGGCGGCACCCCCCTTCACGTCCAACGTGGCCATGGGCCAAGCCGTGACCCGTGCTGGACCGGTCCGGCCACGCTGGGCCGGATCGCCTGCACCGGGCCGGACCGCCCGCACCGGGCTGGACCGCCCGCGCTGGTCCGGGCCGCGCCGGCCAGGCCAGGATGCACCCTAATGGGCTGGACCCGGACCCGGGTCGGTTTGACCCGGTTCAGGCTGACCCAGGGGGTAATGGGCCGGGTCGGACCGGGCCCAACCCCCCAATTTACGGACAAATCTGTTCAAACGCCCATAACTTTTTCTACAGACCTCGGATCGATGCACCATCTGTTGCGTTAGGATCCCTGGATCGAGATGGTCGTTTCGGTATATTAAACTCAAGGTTTTGGAAAACTTTGTGTACGTCCAGGTTGGATCGAACATGAAACCAATCGGGCCCTCGGAAAGGAAACACATATAACATGAGCTCCGGACGTCTGATTGACGTGCCGTCAACTTTTTTGGATTCCGCTTAGTGATACGGTTATTTTGGATTACTCCTCTAAAGGTTTGGACGCAGCTGGAGTATGGTCGGGTGGGTTTCAGCTTAAAAACCAACCGGGCCCCTGGGACGAAAAAGCCAATAACTCTCAGACCAGGGGTCTGATTGACGTATCGTCTGTTGCGTTGAGTTCCTTTTGACGAGACGAAACATTGTGATACGTAAAATTTGGACTTTGTGACAATTTATGTATCGAACTCCTTGGCTCATGGAGCAGACCCTCCTGCAATCGAGCGTAATGTGTGCGGGAACCCTAGAGCTAGCTGCGACGAAGATGACGACTTCCATACAAGGATCATCTGTGGGTTCGACGAGGACGACGACCGTACTAGGATCATTAGTGGGTTCGACGAGGACGACTACCGTACTAGGATCCTCTATGGGTTCGAAAACGACGTCTACCGTACTATGATCATCCGTGGGTTCGACGACGATGTCTCCCATGCTGGGATCCTCCGTGGGTTCAACGATGATGACATCTGTACTAAGATCCTCAGTGGGTTCAGCAGTATTGTCGACTGTACCTGGATCCTCTGTGTGTTCGGCAGAGATGAATACTATACTTGGATCCTCCGTGGATTTGGTAGTGACGACTTTTGTTCTAGGATCCTACGTGGGGTCGATAGAGGAGATGATTCAGAGGCTACATCTAATCATCTCCACCTCTCTTCAGAAGTAGTATACATGTGTGAGCTGAGTCTTCACTTTCAAACATTATCTTCGATATGATTTACTTTTTTTCCTATGTGGATTGGGTTATGTTTTTCTGTGTGGATTGGGTTGAACTTTCTTGTATGGACTAGGTTGAACATGAGCTCGTGAGTTAAAGAAGAACTGGAATTGATGACTTAGGTATATGTATAGGTATATACCTAAGTAGAGTTGGTTGATACTTGTATTTGTATCTTTACTTTGTGGTTTATCCTTTGTGGATTCTGAGAGACCATCGAGAGTCTCGGGGTCCTTACTGAGTATCATATACTCACCCCTGCATGGGCTACGCATGCACTATGATGTGACGGTTGCAGAGGATAGACAACGCTGATCGTGGATGAGGCTTAAGGAGCGGATGGTACCCGGAGGTGGACTATCAGGTGGGACGTACACGGAGAGGACGGCCGGACTCGAGGAGCCAACAAGACTGAATGTACTCACCCTTTAGGTGGGATTTTCTAGTGGATGTCCTAGAGGTTTCTTCTTCTCATTCAGTTGTTGTACTTTAATTTTTAGTTGTATTGCACTTTCAGTTGGGTTTGTATACTGGCCCATTTACTTTCCAGCACTTACTTGTGTATATATTTTACTTAGTGTTTACTTCAGTTTGCGTACTCTGTGGTGTTTTTTTCCTTTTAAAAGGAAATGCCTTCCCTTTTATCAGGATTTACACCTTTGGTACTAGTCGCCAGCCCCTGGCATATGGAAGGCGAGCTTGGGGTAGTCACGACAAGGTCCCTGAGGACGGGTCGTGACAAATTGGTATCAGAGGAGTTCAATTCTACCGCAGAACTCAAGACTCTGATCATTCTACTATGTGAAGCAATAATGTTAAGGGTATTGAGTGTGTTTATCAGTCTAAGGAGTCCAGTGTTGGTACGGTGGCCAACGTATCCATACACTAGGACCCTGACTTCTGATTTCTGACTCAGTACACGAAAACATTGATTTCATGTGTGTTTCAAAAGTTTTCTTTGTGATTACTTTATGTTAGATCACCAGGTATACTGTATTGACTGTGTCCCACCTGTTTCTTTTAGGATGGACCCACTATGGCTGCCAACTAGGGTTCCGAGCTTTGTGCGAGACGGCAGCCCACCGAGTGACGAGGCCTCGGTGTAGTGCCCCATTATAGTAGAGGAACTGGCGGTACCTCTACCCGCTGAGCCACCGATGCCACCAGCCCCAGCATCGTAGAGTGCATGTCCCCTTAGTGCACTGCATGAGTTTCATCATCAGAGACTTCCCAGGTTCCGTAGGGAGACAGACCCTCAGGCGGCCGAGGATTGGCGGGAGGCTGTTGTTCGAGTCTTCATATTAGTAGGGACACCAGCATACCTCGTGGTGATCCTTACGGCGAGTCTCCTGCACGTGGTAGTAGGTAGATGGTGGAGCCTGATGCTACAGGTATACAATGAGGCATATCTACTTTGTACGGACATTGAGAGCCTCTTCCACTCAGAGTTTGTTCCAGCCACCCTCCGTGTGGTGCGCATTCAGGAGCTACTACAGCTGCGGTAGGGTAGCATGATAATAGCTCATTACTCGGTGAGATTTATCGACCTCTCGTGCTACTCCACAGATATGGTACGAGACACGTTCTTTAGGGCCCAGACCTTCAATTAGGGACGGAGGCCTGAGATCAGGGCTTTGATGACCTCCCTCAACATCCCGACTCAGGCGGGGGTGCTGGAGAGAGCCCTTCTAGTGGAGAGTTTTCTTTCTGTGCAGTCACCAGTGGTGAGACCCTCTTTTGGACGACTAGCAGTGGAGTCTTCTACAGCCGGAAGTAGAGAGATGATGTAGAGGACCAAGTGGGCCAGACCGTCAGATGATCAATCTCAGGATATAGGTTCGGCTGTGCGGGGCACATGAAACAGAGATAGCCACACGAGGAGCAGACAATGTTATGCATGCGGCGGGTAGGGTCACATGGCTTGAGACTGCCCGACCTGCCCGGAAGATGAGTAGCAGGCGGTAGAGGGAACTCCCAGAAAGAGGTTCGACCGTGGCGGTCCGCTGGGAGCAGGCGGACAAGGCAGAGGAGCTGGCCGAGCAGCGGGTGGCGGGCGATGTTTTGAGGCCGAACCACCACCACCACTAGGAAGACCACCCCGACCGCAGGGAATGGGTGGACATGGGAGAGCCTAGCATTAGTCAGCTAAGGCCTATGACCATGGAGCTCCAGCAGTAGACGGAAAGGAGAAGGACTAGCTCCAGACATGGAGACTTTGTTCATGTTTCTTCTATCTTTGTTGATATTTTGTTTGTGGATGCTTTGTGTCTTTGTACCATGAGCTGCAGTAATAAAGAATAATTGTTCTTGTGATGTTTTCTTCCCTATCATTTTTATGTAGTTTATACTAAGAGGTTCTGGATAATACTATTGACATGACCCTCACTTTTGAGATTCCTACTGGAGGAGACCTAGTCACCACACACTGCTGCCGATAGTGTGACTCGACCCTTGGAGGAAAGAGTAATGGTTGGATCTCTTGGTAGTAGCGTCCAAGCCTTCTGACATCGTCCATGGCATGAAATAGTACCATTCATGTCAGGATTGACTGTATTAGGAAAAGGACGTGGTTCATCCATGGGATGAGACCAGATTTCTCTTGTCGGCAGAGGAGGAATCTCAGCAGCTCTTGTAGATCATAGACCAAGAAGGGTGGAGTTGAGTTCTTACAAATGGCTAGTCTGAACCATTATTCGTCGAGCGAACGGTTTACAGTTCTCACCAAGTCAAAAGTCTTAGGTGTATCATTTCTCAGAAGGACATGAACCTGAGATAGCGGAGATGGCTTGAGTTCCTCCAGGACTATGACATCGAAACAATTTATACTCCTGGGAAGGGGGACGTTGTAGCGGATTCTCTTAGTAGGAGATCGGGCATTCAGCTATTAGGAGTGGTGAGACAATAGCTTGACGTGTTTTTAGATATCCTTTGTGGATAGTGTTGGAGTGAGTACGTGTAGAACCAGAGATGGTTCAGGCTATGACAGAGATGGTCCAGGTCATCCAGGAGTGGATGAGGATAGCTTTGAGTAGACAGAAGTCTTATGCTAATATGAGGTGGAAACCACTGGAGATCGAGGATGGCGACCATGTTTTCTTACGGGTCTCACCTCGACGTGGATTACCAAGGTTTGGCCGGGGTGGCAAGTTATCTCTGCGCTTCATCAGACCATTTCAGGTTCTCAGCCGGATAGGTGAGGTGGCTTATCGCCTGGCTCTTCCACCTCGGTTGCATCTAGTGCACGATGTCTTCAACGTATCTCAGCAGAGGAGATATGTGCATGATCCGACACATATCATCGACCATGGGGATCAGGACATCGATGACGGGGAGACTTTTGCGGAGGTCCCGGTGGAGATCGAGGATCGACGGGAGAGAGTCCTATGTGGGAGGTCGATTCCACTAGTTCCCATCAGGTGGTAGCATGGGAACCTCCAGGAGAGCACTTGGGAGAAGGAGGCTCAGATGCATGCACAGTATCCTCATTTGTTTCCCTTGTTTGTGATGTATCTTTATGAGGACATAAATCCCTGAGGTGGGAGTAATGTAAAGACCTGTAAATTTCAAGGAAAATTTTTCCTTAATTTCTTTGGAATTTTACAAGTATGAAGTTTCTGAAGGAACCTGTTTTCGAGCCCCGGTGTGCCTGAAATCAATTTCTGAAGTTTAGATCGGGTACGTTCAGTGAACGAACAAGCGGGTTTTTTCTAACTTTTGAACCGGTGCTCAGAATCGAAATCTGAGGGCACCGATGAAACCGCAGTGCCTATAATTTCTTAGGAAGACCTTTTTTTGAGTTTTGTTTGCACGGGAGGAGTATTAAAAAATTGGGGATTGAATGATAAGTAAAATAAAATTGGTTGCAATTTTATTTTATCCATGGTAGTTAAACTCTCTCATGGGAAGTTTTTGGTGGGGCCCAAGACCACCCAACTTCCCATGTGTGGTTATGAGTGAGGTGGGGCCCACACAAGCCCCCGCCTTTTCAAATTCCCTAACTCCTCTAAACCCCCCCACTTAAATTATGCGACTCTCCGTCACTTTAATAATGCCAACTGAACACCCCATTCGTTTTGACAACTCAAGAATAATTAACTGAATTCAACTTTTGAAATTTTGAAATGTTGGCATAAGTAAATAAAATAAGGAAAAATCCTTATTCTATTTTGGTTCTTTCGTTGTGTGGAGACTCTCGAAGAACTCCATCACCTTCGTTGAAGAACGTCAAGACATCGACGAAGAACGTCGTCACCGAAAGGAGAGATAGATGTGACGTTCTTTTCCCTCTCCGCAGCTGGTGTGAAACGATGTCCCCTCCTTGGACGCATGCCGACGTCGTCATTGAAACCACCCCCATGACACTAGCTTCCACAGATTTCTTCGAGGTATGGGTTATGTTAAAATTTAATCAATTAAATTTGAGCTTTGTCTATTGTAGAGCATGTCATGTTTTTTACTGCTTGTTATCAATATAACGGAGGAGGTTGGACCGCAGAAACATGGCCGAACCACCTCCCCTTTTTGTTGTTGGTTTTCATTGTCGATAGAAATGGAGGTGACGAAATGCTGATGCACCGCTCGGGGAAGAGAGAACCGTGGCCGGAGCGGACTGCGGCGGAGATGCGCGGTGCCGTCTTGCCGCACCGGTGAATCTGAAGGAACTGCTACCAGAGAGGGATGCGGTGGAGGTGCGCGGTGCCGTCGCGCCACGCCTCAGTACCAAGAAGCCACGGCCGCGGCGGGCCGCGGTGGTTGCAGAGGAGGCAGCCAGACTCGGCCGGCCGCCGGCACACCAGTAGGCAGGATCGGCGAGTCACGTGGCAGCCACACTGCCCGACCAATACGGTCGGCCGTTTCCTAGAAGTCTGGGGGTTCTAAACCTCAAACCATTATAGCTAGGGTAGACCCCACAGGGGTACGCCATTTCGGAAATCAGGGGGTCGCCCCCCTACCCCTCGTGTCCAGCTCGGCCACGGGGCGAATCGCGGCCCGCGTTGGGCCAGACCACTGGCGCCGGGCTGGACCGCCCGCGCTCGGTCGAGCCTCGCCAGTGGGCCGACCTAGGGGGAAATGGACTGGGTCGGACCGGGCCCAAACCCCATATTTATAGACAGATCCGTTCAAATGCCCATAACATGGGCTACAGACCTTTGATCGACGCACCGTCAGTTGCATTGGGATCCTTGGAATGAGACAGTCGTTTTGGTATATTTTGCTCAAGGTTTCAGAAAACATTGGGTATGGCCGGGTAGGTTCGAACACGAAACCAACTGGGCCCTTGGGACGGAAACGGTTATAACTTGAGCTCCGTACGTCCAATTGACGTGTTGTCAACTTTTTTGGATTCCTCTTAGTGATACTGTTCTTTTGGCTTACTCCGCTCAAATTTTGGACGTAGCTGGAGTATGGTTGGGTTGGTTTTAGCTTAAAAACCAACCGGTCCCCTGGGACGAAAAAGCCAATAACTCTCAGATCGGGCATCCTATTGACGCGTCGTCTGTTGCGTTGAGTTACTTTTGAAGAGACAAAACATTGTGATACATCAACTCTGGACATCATGGCAGTTTATGTATTGACCCCCTTGGATCGTGGAGCAGACCCTCCCGGAATCGAGCGTACTGTGTGAGGGAACCCTAGAGCTGGTTGTGACGAAGATGATGACTTCCATAAAAGGATCCTATGTGGGTTTGATGAGGACGATGACTGTACTATGATCCTTAGTGGGCTCGACGAGGAATACAACCATACTAGGATCCTCTTTAGGTTCGACGATGATTTATACCATACTGGAATCCTACATGGGTTCGATGACGATGTCTGCCGTGCTGGGATCCTCCGTGGGTTCGACGACGATGACTTCTGTACTAGGATCCTTAGTGGTTTCAGCAGCCTTGTCGACTGTACATGGATCCTCCGTGGGTTCAGCATCGATGAATACTCTACTTGGATCCTCCATGGATTCGGCATTGAAGACTTCTATTCTAGGATCCTACATGGGGTTGGTAGAGGAGATGATTCAGAGGCTACATCAAATCATCTCCACCTCTCTTTAGAGGTAGTCTACCTATGTGAGCTGAGACTTGACTTTCAATCATTATCTTTGATATGATTGACTTGTTTTCCTATGTGGATTGGGTTGTGTTTTCCTGTGTGTATTGTGTTTAACTTTCCTTTGTGGATTGGGTTGAACTTGACCTCGTGAGTTGGAGCAGAACTAGAATTGATGACTTAGGTATATATATGGGAAAATACTTAAGTAGAGTTGGTTGATACTTCTATTTGTATCTTTCCTTTGTGGTTTATCCTTTGTGGATTCGCGGAGACCTTCGGGAGTCTCGGGGTCCATACTGAGTATTGTATACTCACCCCTGCATGGCTATGCCCGCACTACGATGTGTTGGTTGCAGACGACGGACAACGCTGATCGTGGCTGAGGCTTGAGGAGTGGACGGTACCCGGAGGTCGACTATCAGGTGGGACGTACATGGAGAGGATGGCTAGACTCGAGGATTCGAAGTGACTGACTATACACACCATTCATGTGGGAGTTCCTAGAGGATGTCCAGGCAGTTGCTGCTTGCCTTTCAGTTTTTGTACTTTACTTTTAATTTGTACTGCAATTTTAGTTGGGTTTGTATACTGGCCCATTTACTTTCCTGCACTTACTTCTGTATACAATTTACTTAGTTTTTACTTTATTTTTTGTACTATGTGCTGTTTGTTTTCTTTTATAAAGGCAATGCCTTCCCTTTTATTGGGATTTACGCCTTTGGTGATAGTCACCAGCCCCTGGCCTATGGAAGGCGGGCTTGGGGTAGTCAGAGTACGGGCCCCGAGGACGGTTTTTACAATACTATAAGACCTTGGGTATGTCACACTACCCATGTAATCAACTTCATCAAATCCTATGACCCCTTAACCACTATATAAAATTTACTAAGACTTACTAGTGGTAAATCAGACATAATGTAACTTTTTACACTTAGTTACATATATATATATATATATATATATATATCTATGCGTGTGTGTTATATTTCTAAATAAAATCAATTTTTGTGGCTTGTTTCAAACCTAGATGAAGGTATTCGATAAATAATTGAGAAAAATTTTCAAATAAGAAAATAAATTACTCAAACATAAATTAAAAGTCAATCATTACACTAGAAGTGAAAATACAACCCTAAATATTACACTTAAAGGTATGATGGGATAATACATGAAAATAAAAATAAAAAAATGATATTCATTAATAGACCATCAACAACCATGAATATAATCCCTTCAAAGATTATTATATAGAGATGTGGGATACATAGAATAATAGGAATCATCATCGTAATGAAATAAGAAAATGGAAACCACATGAAATAAAACATTACTATTTCAATGGTGTAATGACCCCAAACATAGTATCATAGAGCTATTGCCTACTTTATTAATTTATCATAGATACAAGGAAATACATCCCGGAGGACAAAATAGTTTATTAGTCGTTGAAAACTATATACATATTTATGTCACATATTACATTTGAAAATACAAATTAAAAATATTTTTTTCAAGAATAACATTATTTGCAAGATAATTTACATTCAAAAAAACATTGTACCCTTCATGGGTTCCTAGGGAATGTAAACACAGGGTGACCTCAAATTCTCAGAAGGGGATCACTAAAGAAGAATCTACCATGAATTAATATGAAGTATAAATATCTAAAGATATATAATATAGAACACATTAAATTTATGAATTTTTACTAAAAATATAATATAAGTAAAAATAAATATGGAAAGGTAGATAACTGATAATAAATTCGATTTAATCAATAATCTATGAATTAAATGAATCTATAGATAATATCCCAGAAAAAAATAATGGATATTAATTTCTATATTATAAATTAAATAAATTTTTATTTAATAGAAATTTTGTTTTCAAGGAACACAATACATTAACCATCAATAAATTTCACTAGATGGTTTAGAACATTCAATTATTAAGAGTTTCCACAATAGAGAATAAAAACCCTAGTTATGAATTCATAGGATCTGGGCAACTAATTTTGTCTCATGAGACTATCGTTTCACCAATTGGATTGCATTAATATGTATTCAACACATGTATTTCAATTATAAAATAATTCCATATATATCACATAATCTAAATAAATCATAAAAAAATGTCCCTTTCACCAAATACCCATATTGAGTAAAGGATAAATATTTATCAATTTTCTCTTAGTTACTAGAACAACATTCAATGTAAATATCGTCTGTCAAAATAGTATAAGGCTTAAGAAAAAATCATATAAATCACACTAGAATATGTAAATTTAATATTAATGTAATTTCTAATGAAACATTAATAAAATAATGTGATTGTTTCAAGATAATTTTAATAATCACAAAAGAATGTGAGATTTCACAGTAACTTTTACAACTTGGTAATTTTTAAATCGAACACCCTTAGAAGAAATAATTCAAATTGAAACATAAAATATCATAACTAATTAACTATTAATGAAAATAAATTTCAATATTTCTTTATATACATATATTCAAAGAATATAGGTTTATAATAAAATGTACATCTCGAATAAGGTAAATTGAGACAAAAATCTCTTACCTCATGATTTATTTTTATTGACTGTGATTTAACCAACATTATATTGGTATGAAGCAAGTTATTAACTTCCTAAAAACCTATTTGTATTTTTTATAAAATATTTGAACCCTTTATTATATCTTATCACCCATTCATTAATAATTATTCATTATTTTCATTTTTTGTGTGCTAATTGCCTTGTTTTCTCATTCATTTTTTCTCATTATTGATATAGTTATTTCAAATATTAAATTATTTTATCATATCTAGAATATTAATAATTAAATATTTATCATATATATAAATTAATTATACTTTTAATAATAATCATGATTGATGGTTTTGAAAAATGATGTATGTTATGATCATAAAGACGATAGGTCGTATGTATGCATGATTAACATTAACATTTTTAACTGATAATTATAGAAAGCTGGTAAGTAATATTATACTATTACATAAGGATAATAATATAATTAATAAAATATAATATACTTATATATTTCATCCTTGTGGTTTGGAAATGATGAGAGAGTCACATCACTTCATGAAGGTTATAATCGACATGTACATGAACGGTGTTATCATCATTACATGAGTGAAAGAGAAAGATATAAAATGATATATATTATAAATATAGATTATTTAATATGTCCTTAATATAATTATTAACTCATTTATATCATATATATTCACTAAAATTATCTTTATAACATTTTATATGAATTGTTAGTGAATATAGGAATCATATTGCTTTGGGAGGAAGTAGTCCGCCATAAAAACGAGCGAGGATATTGTATCTCATATAGAATATAAGGTAACAATTTATATAATATATAATGAATCAATAGGTTAAAATATTCTATAAATATCATATATATTCTCTATATCCATCATCATATCGATCCTTGATAGGTTGAAATTAAATAACGAACGATATAGTTTCCTGAGGTTGTAGTCTGTCGTACAATGATATGATGATTTCGTTCCCCAATTGATGGAAGTGGATATGGTTGTAATAAATTTATTTATTATGAAAACAAAATATTATATGGAATTCAATTAAATATATTATATCATAATTGTTATTAAAAATTCATGGACTTGGAGAAAGATGTTAAATAATGACACTCATTGAATAACATTATCTCTTCTTCGGGTGTGTCAATTGGTATTGAAGTAAATCCTTAATATGATGGATTTATATCCAATTTAATTATTAAAATATGAGTTAAGGTGCGTTATAAATTTATTTTTTATATTTTTTATGATAAAAATATCTTGTTAGGTGTGAACAAGTTGGGGAAGTGAGTGCCAATGTATAATTGAGGAGGATTAAAATTCTTGTAAATAACCCAAAGTATTCACTATTTTGAGATCAATAATAACATATTTGGATAAAAAAATTGTTAGATTATATGGTCCTAAAACTTCTTCAACAAAAATTCACACACATTTTATAAATATTTTGTTTTTTAACTTCTATGTTTCCCTATATTAACCATTTTGTTTTTCTACTATACTAACTAGTTTTCTAACTGAACTAATTTATCAATTAAGGATAAATTAAATGGATAATTATTAAATAATTTTTAACCAATTTTTAAAAATATAACATTTAATTTTGAAAAGTATAATTCCAATTTTTTTGGAAACTAATTTTAACACAAGAACTTGTAATGTGAAAAAATGTTTCTTTAACCATAACTACTCTAATTGGGTTTCATTGCTATTTTGGGATAAATACAGCGATTATAAAATAAAAACAATTTCATTAATTTAAAATATTTAATATTTATTAACATTGAAAAAACACTTGGAAAATATAGGATTTTAATTAATTTTAATGAATTTAATTAAATATCATTTATTCTAAAATAACATTACTTTCAATTCAAAAATTATTCGTTTAATTTAAATTTAAAAATATCAATAAATTGATGTAATTAAAATTAATTATTTTCACACCTATATAAAATCATTTATTAATCTAAAAAACTAATTTTTGATAATAATTCATTTAATTCATTTTAGTTTTAATACTTTTAGTATCATTTATTTTATATATTTAAAAACTAAAAAATTAAAGCGCTAGCATTCCTGAAGCATTTAATGTAATTATTTAATCTATAAAAATTTAAAATAAATTATCACAATAAATAAACTCATTTTTATATAAAAATAATACTTATACTTGATCATATTTTACTTTGGTCCATATCCGAAAGATTGATAGATATTAAATATTACAAAAAGTATCATTGTTGTCTTTTTCAATACTTAATATATTATATGGGTCGTATACAAAAAACAAGTGCCAAGGAATTTCTAAAATTTAGATACATTTATTTAAAATATATAAATAAACTCATTAAAAAATAATTATATTATTTTGTTTCAACTTCACTCTTATCATTCTAGTTTAACTCCACAGTAACTCATTTTTACCTAAACTGTATTAATTAATTTTTACTACACTAACAATTATTTTTTGTCCAAAAATATGTTTACCAAGTGAGATATTTAAAATATTCTAATTTTTAAATATGGAATCTATTTTTCTAAATTTAATTGACAGAAGTAGAAATATTTCATTTTCAACTAATTTCAACGACATGGTGTGAATGCATGTATTTAAAGTAAAAATGTTCAAATGTTAAAAAATTATTTATATATAAATATAAATATAAAATTATTAAATTCACCTAAATTGAAATAATTGATATAATATTGAACTATTATTACTATAAAAACTTAAAATATAATTTAAGATTATAAATTAATTAATTGAAAAGGATGTTTTTAACTACAATTCGGTTTTTTTTAATATTACAAATATGGAACTTTTTCTAAAAAATAAAAGACATTCACCCTCATGAAATTCTAGTAATGTAATTTAAAAAATGTTTTTTAGTTTATGAAATCAATTTTCTATAAGTGGTAATTGTTAATTTAAAGTCATTTTCTTGAAGCGTAGCTAAACTGTATTTTTGAAAAATAATGTTTTTTAAGAAATCTTTTTTCTTTGAAATGATTTGAATTTTATTTTTACAGAATATATAACTTATAAAAATATGTAAAATACATATTCTAATAATTTAATTAATTTTATTTATAACATTCATTCAAACTTCATGGATATATTTTCCATATTAAATTATAATATTGATAGTCTATTGTTGATCATTAAAACATAGTCTTGGATGTAACCTATGTTATTAGAGATACTCTTCGTTGTATTTAATGAAATATAAACTAAATTTATTAACTAATGAATTCTAAACATAGGGTTTAATGTAATATAATATATCAAATATAATATTCTTCTTTTATAATTTCACAGTGTTACATTCACACTACCATAAATAAATTCACTCCTCACAATTTGAACTTTATCTCTGTAATCAATGATTGGACATATAGAAATCCCATTATTCAAAACCCCACATCTTAAGAGGCTAAATATAATATCCTATTAAAAATATGTAATGGGAAATCAAATATATATATGGAATAACACCAAAAAAGGTTTATACTTTAGAGAACATTGGTGGAAAGTAAAGATATGGACATGGAATAAAAGTCTAAATAAATATATATAATGATTGTGTTCATTGTTCTCAAGAAAATTAGTGATAAATGGAATCTTAAGGGACTCAACAATATATATCTATGATGATTTAAAAGACCATAAGAATCATCAAATATAAATGAAATAGGATAAACATTTTTTTCAATATATTTTTCTTAAAGATGAGGAATTATTTGAATATATAAAAAAATAAGAAAACATACATACTTGTTACGTTTCTAACATATAAAAACAAATTAATCATTTATTTAAGATTTTATCCATTTTTAATTCATTAATTTCTATAAGAAATGAATATCCAAAAATGAATTCTTTTTTCATGAAGCATTAAAATTCCCTTTTAACAGATTATAATTTCCATAAAAGAGTGACAAGTCATTCTGTCTATCACTAAATATTATCTCACATCAATCTGGTTAGCACAAGTTATCAAATATAATACATTAATATTTAATCCTCAAAAGTAATACAACTAGTTCATCTTAAATATTTAATTTTAAAATGGTTTAACTAAAAATTAACATATTAACCATGACATCATGTATCGTAATGGTTAGTGATAAATCCTTATCATGCTTTGGTCATGGGTTTAAGCCCCATGGACATTATAAATATTATGGGTTGTTACCCAATATGAATATTTTTATTTTTCAATAATTTATTTATATAATTCCTATAATTTTCCACTAAAAATGATTAAAATCATTTAAATAAATTTAATTGTTAAATAATCCTTTATCTAATATTTTCAATATAATTTAATGTCTCCCTAACCTTTACTAATCTTATATGATTATTATTAAAATGTATTTAAGGATCATATTAACCCTAAAAGTTATTTACACATTTAAAGTTGTTTCAATAAATGTTAAAGGAATTATTCCTCAAATATTTCATTCTCTAAGGCATTAAATTAACCAACTAATTGTATATACATGTATTTATCCCAATATATCATTGTATATTCTAACAAATCATGTTTTAAAAATGGTTTTCTATTACTTTCAAATGATGATCAACTATAAACTCATTACCCATGATTTTATCCATAAATAATATGTTAATTAAGAAATATATGATTCTATCACAATCCAAAGCTATTTCATGATTCTTATAAGCAAAGTACAATTGGTAAAAATAATTCTAGAATTTAATTTTTTTAATACTAATATATAAATAATTCTTTTCATTTATTTCTTAATAGGTCATTCCTTGGTCTTGGGTTTATCTAGGCCATTCATTTTAATTATCTATTCAAGTCCATCATAATGGGTTATAAATAAAATATGAATTATCCTAATAAAATCCCTTAATATATTCAATGTAACACCCCAAGATTTCATTGTACATTATTTCTTCAAAGTAATTCAATAACATTCACTACATGCAACACTCAGTTCAAGCGCACCACGACTTACCAAACTAGCCGTTCAAAAACGGTTAGGAGTAGTATTAACTGAATTTTTAACTTTATATAATTCGTATAATTTTAGAATCCATATTATGAGTTTTTTAGATATAATGTAAGAAAAAATTAATTTTTTTAGATAAAAGAAGTATTTTTCAAAAATGAAATTTTACCACCTTTTAATGGAGAACCCTTTTTAAATCCAATATTTGAAACATAAAAATAATAAATTTGACAAAATAAACTTCTTCTTTAGAATCGAGACATAATAATTTAGTTTCAATAAATTTTTAGATTATTTCTGATAACTTTCATAATTAGGTGAATAGTGAAAAATTCTATATTTTAACTGAAAACAACTTTTTTAATCAAAACAATTTATAGTGTTAAATTATTAATTTTAATGATTTGGAAGTATAAATAGAATATATTTTTACCATTTAATCCAATTATGGTAATTTTAAGTAATTTTATTTTGAAATTGGACATAAACAAGTGTCAATCTTTTGATAGTTATTATTTTTAAAAATATGCCTTTTGGTTCAGACAACAGTAATAATTTTTAAATGAATAAATTCAAATTATATGTTTTTAATTTTGTAAAATAGACATCATTTATGGATTTTGAATATCGAAATTATCCTTGGGTGAATTTTTGGTATTTTTCTGAAAACATTCAATTTTTTATGAATAGTGAAAAACACTGAGTTATTGTTTAAAACCGGATTTTTATTTAAATAATTATTTATTTTATTTAAGTTTATTTTAAGTGAAAATAGATACATAATACATATATAAATTCAATTTAATACATTGGAGTTAGTTTATAATAATTTAAGATATATAAAAATTTTATTGAAATTTTTTCCGTCTTTTACCCACCTCCTAGGAGAATTTGCGAATTCATATAAAACATAATTTTACCGCATCTGTGAGTGAAATTTTAAAAATCAGAGAGGTACGGTTATCCTCAATAACTGAAATGTTGTTCAATAAGATGATACTAATTTTTTGGTGAATAGTAACTTTTTGACTTTTATTTAACGCGGTTAATGTAAAATAGAATAATTTAAGGTAAAAAGAATATTTTAATAATTCAAAATTACATTAACACATATCCTAACCTTATTGGATGATTAATGGCCGACCACTTAAATTATTGGGTCAATTTTGGGACCCCATAGAGCCACTTATGAATGATAATGACACTTTAGATTAATTAATTTAAAGTAAAGACAAAATTGACATAAAGAAAAACAGTTTAGTAATTAATTTTTATACGGTGTTATATAAATAATAGTTTTGACTATAAATATTATTTGGAAAGATAAAAATATTTCCTACATCATGTTTTTTTTTATAAATTTTAGACATTAAAAAATTAAATTTATTTATGAAACAATGATGATGCAGTAATTACATTATTAATGAAAGAATCCAAAAAATTGTATTATAAATATTGATATAAATATAATTTAAAATTTTTTTATGACATCCACGATCTTTCAAGGTGAATATGACATGATATTATTGATTCAATATTTTTTTTTGAAGTAATCATGCTTATATTATTTTAACAAAAAACAAATACAAAATAGTGTCAAAATGGGCATAAAATAGTTTTCAAAACAATAATATATTATTAATTGATATAATTGTCCTAAAAATCTAAGGTTCGGCCAAAAGACTTATATAAAAGTATATATTAAATTAATGAACCAATTGGGGTTCTATTGGAAGTATATAGTATATTTATTAACCATATAGTGTAAGCATACAAGAAGACACGGTAAAAGATAAAATATTTAACTTAGAGATAAATCTAAATGACAAGGTGAAAATGGATACCTAAACATGTCTAAAACCTATTGGTTGAGAGGATTTCCATCCATACTCACACTATCCTATAAATAAGTCTCTTTGGATCCATTATAAACCGAATATGAATTTATTATAAAATAATATTTTATGTTTTTCCAAAGGTGCCCCTCACGCCTCTTATAAAAAGGCACTTCCCCCTTCTCTCTAATTCAAACCTTCAAAGCCTTTTGGCTTGGCCAAAATCTATCCAAATACCCTCCCAACTATCCTGCCTTCATTCTAGAGTCCTTCCATTGGTTATAAAGTCAAATTAAGGATCCCTTTTGATCAAATCAATAGGAAGAACCAAAAGAAGAGGTAATAATTTCACCACCCTCTTTCAAGTACTTTTCTTCTTCCACTTCTTTATTTGTTATTTCCATTCTAAAATAATAACTCCAGTATCTTCTATATAATTCGATGTTATTATAAATATTTTACATCCATATTCATTATTCTATCCATCCTTTGAATGACATGTCACCATACATTTATACGTACGGATTACCGTCTCCACATCGTGCTGTAATTGTTATTCAATATATTATTATTTGGATGGGTATAATAATGATGTGTAATTTAGGTAAATAATAAATATTACATGATAATGATTCTGTATATATGATATAACATCCAATTATATATTATTTTATTATCAAACTAATGATATAGTCGCTCGTGCGTATGTATGGATTACCGTCTTCACGAACACGATGAGATTCATTCCCCATCCTATCCATTCAAGACTAATTTTCATTAGATGATTAAAAATAATCTTTAATGAATTGATATAATTCTGGATTTGAATATGATACATCCCATCCATAACAAATATGACTCACATAACAAAGAATATAATGGAAAACGAATCCGTTAACACCCGAAACGACGATAATACTAAGATATTATTAACAAAACAATGTTAAAATATCATATATGATATCATATTAATGTATATGATTCTTGTATAATTTAATAACAATTATCTCACCTTTATAAATTAGTTTAACCTACCCTCGAGAAAGTAAAAGTACGAGGTAAGAGTTTATTTCACAATCTCTTCATTATCTTAGGTTGTTTATACGTAATTATCTACTGGGTCCTCTTTATCAACCACATCCATGTTTCTTAAAAATGTATTTCAAAACATTCTGATTATTTTATAGACTGTGGGATAAAGTAATTTATACCCTTTTATGACTCTTTACAAAATATATATAAAGTAATCTTTGCATCATTTTCCAAACAAGTTTCTTTTAACCTTTTTGACAAAATTATGGTAAGGATGTCATTTTTTAACTTATATGGTGGGTATGGATATTTTCCGCCATTATAAAGTAGTCGAAGCTTCCCTGACATGCTTATAAGAATATTTTCAAAGTTACTGTTTTCATTTATAATTATGTGACTTTTAAATTATTTCAAAAAAAGAGATATTTCTCTCCAATTGTTTTGTATTAATCCATGTCAACATTCCTTGATGGATTTTAAGATTATTTGATGTTGATTTATTATGATACAAAACTTCAATAATGTATTAATGGTTTTGTGATATGTTTGACTGTGGGTGTGTTATTTTTATACCATTCATGGTTTATGGAGAAAGTATTGACATTTCGTATGCTAGTTTTAATGCGAATGTTTATGTCATATTTAAAACTGTTCATATGAGGAATGAATTGTACTTAGTAAGTGATGGGTGGAGACCACTATAGATCCTCGATGAATCAGTAGGTATCATGAGACAAACTAGTTTCTTGGCACAAGGCCTTGACAAAATCTTATTTGTAGTCTTGGCACAAGGCCTTGAATATGTGGTCATGATAGTCCGACATTATGCATTCCATCATTATGAAAGTGGTTATTGATATTTCATGGGATTATTCAACCAGTAGAATATCCATGTGAATAAGTAAATGGCATTATTTAATTTTATTTTTGACATATTATTCTTAATTTTAAGTTTAATTGTCTTTTTTTTGTTAGACATTGCCTTAAATGTTTATGCTAATTTATGAAAGTTTCCGCTATATATTTATCCTTACTGAGAATCGGAGCTCACCCCTTTCTATTTTTTATTTTTCCCAGAATGTGAAAATGTATTTTATAAATGGAATGTTGGGATAGTCTGAGGGGATATGATTGTAGACTATAGAGACTATATTGTTGTAGTTTTTCACTTTATGATGTAATGTAAGACGTATGAATATATCTAGTGTTTCCAAGGCAACTAAAATAATCAGTCTTTCGAGACATGATCTTTTGTGATCATGCCAATGTTATGTAATAATGCACCGCCTCCGGGTAACTGTGGTTGAGGCATTATAGTTGGTATCATAGGAATTTTAGTACAATCCTTGGAAGCTATATTTCGATAAATTCTAATTAGATCACATAGACCTAAGATTGACTTTGAGAATTAGTATAGAAGAACTTCCATGAATTTTGGCATTATAGATATTTTGTATGTTTTCTGAGCAATACATCCATGTCTAGATATGAGCAGGTAGAGGCAGCTCTGGCACATATGTATCTAAGGGTAAAACCAGAAAACTCCATTTTGAGCTAGACTCGAACTGGAACCGGTGCACGACAACAGGCCTTGATGCACACTTGGTTACGATCCTCCCAGGGGATATGCTTAGGATAATTCTCATTTTCTTTACAAACTACTATGAATGGTTTATGAATATATACTTCCTTAAAGAAAATATTTTTATGATTATGGATTATATCCATAAACTATTAAATTTATGTTAATTAGTTTACCTATTTGGATTTATGTATTGTGATTCATAAACTATTCTAGTGTATGAAATTGTATATAAAGGGATCCCAGTAGAAGGAATCTGAACTCCAGCAATACGAATGATCCAAAGAGTAAGAAGAATCATGTCTTCCACGTTATTAAGACAACATTTAGAAGGGAAATAGTCTCTCATGTTTTCTTAACATATGAAGAAATAATATCATGTGTTAATAAGATAAGTAAATAATTCCTTGAGTCCAATGGATTTGAAGGGAAGAAAAAGAAGAAAAGGATGGATGAGAGAAAGATGGATAAATGGAAGAGGGAAAAGAAGATTTTTCCCATATGTGATTACTATGGGAAGAAACACCCTAGAAGTTTCCTGAAGGGAATTGGAGTTTGTTATAAGTGTGGAGAAAAAGGATACCAAGTACATGACTTTATGGATAAGAAGAAGGTTTCAAATGTACAATGCTTTATCTGCAAGAAGTTGGGACACTACATGAACCAATGTACAAATCATCAGAGTATCCCCCAAATGATGCTATTGGATAATAATCAAGTTATGATACTACCACAGATGAGGAGGAATGATTAGATTTCTTTTGTTGTTATTAAATAATTATGTCATTTGAGTGTTGTATCAACAATGTAGTGGTTTTAATAATAATTAAGTATATAAGGATTGTACTGCATTACTATTTTATTAAGGACTTGAGATTATGTGGAACCAAGAAATGTGACTCAATAGTAAGTTAAATTTTTGGAAAATATACGGTTTGGAGAAAGATAAACCATAATATGGTTCCGATACTAAGGTAGTGATTTTGGAATAATACATGTTTGATTTGGATAAATTATATTGGAAATTATTGACTACCTTTGAAACTGATTAATGATTTGTATATTCCATCATTGTTTCAGTTTACAACAGTTTTGGATAGAAGGAGTGTATCCAGTGTTCTATAATGAATAAGGGAGCATGAATGTAATCAATAAGGTTTTATTGTAATTCAGGATGTTGTAGTGTTTTAAATGAATACATGATGAAGGTGTTCACATGTTATTATGTGGGAAAAAATATATTCATTGTGTTTAACGTACATATAAATCTTGGACTGTGAGTTCAGAAAGAATTATTTTGGATATGTCAAGTTTGAGAATATTTTTTGATTTCCATAAAAAGGACAACCTGGAGGTCGGGCGGCAACCCGTCGCATCCATAAAGGCCACGAGACATGAACCCGCAATCGAAGGGTGACAAGGGTGTATCACCTACAACTGACCCAAGTGATGTAATGGATTGAATAATGTAATTTTTTAAAGGGTTTGGTAGATGAATTATAAATTCATTTTTTTGGAACCCTATACGAATAGGATAAATAGAATATTTTTTTTATGTTTTATTATCTTTTAGAGTGAAAGATGAGTTTGTGGTAGAAATTAGATAAAAGATGTAACTCTACTTGTCAAGTATATATTTATTTCTTCACTTATTATATGAAGAAATTAATTCATAAACTTTAGGTAGGGTATTTTAAAACTAAAAATGTATTATCCTAATACCTTATGTTTTTTTGATCCGGTGATATTTTAAATCATCATAGATTAATGTCTTTAAGTCCCAAAATTATACAATTTTTGGTAAATGATGACCTCAATCACTCCCTATAAATATTTACGTTTCTCCTAAAATTATGTATCTCTAATTTCCCAAAAAATTCTCCAAATAGTGATCATAATTTTGTGGTTACTTTTTCATTCACCTTTTCCTATTATTATGACTAAATTTTATTAACCCAATTTCCGATCAGGATTTTCCCACAATGGTGTTTTCTATTCTGATCATTTTATTTTCTAAGAGCAATTTCAAATTGCGATTATGCAATTTATTGATTTAGGGAAGAACGTAACACCGCAAGATTTCATAGTACGTTATTTCTTCAAAGTAATTCAATAATTTTCACTACATGCAACTCTGAGTTCATGCACACCACGACTTACCAAACTGGCCGTTCAAAAAGAAGTTATGAATAGTATTAACTGAATTTTGAACTTAATATAATCATTATAATTTTAGAATCAATATTATAAGTTTCTTAGACATAATGTAAGAACAAATAAATTTTTTTCCTAATAAAAGAAGTATTTTTCAAAAAATGCAATTTTACCGCCTTTTAATGGAGAAATATTTTTAAATATAATATTTGAAACTTTTATATATTAAATTTTTCAAAATAAACATTTTTTAGAATTAGGATATAATAATTTAGTTTCAATAAATATTTTGTGTTTTTCTAATAACTTTCATATTTGGCTGAATAGTGAAAATACTATATTTTAACTCAAAACAACTTATTTAATCAAAATAATTTATAGTATTAAATTATACATTTTAATGGTTTGGAAATATAAATAGATTATATTTTTACCATTTAATTCAATGCTGGTCATTTTAGGTAATTTTACATTGAAATTAGACATAAACATGTGCCAATCTTTTTATAGATATTATTTCATAAAAATACGTCTTTTGGTTTTGACAACGAGAATTAATTTTAAATTAATGAATGAAACTTATATGTTTTTTATTTGGTAAAATATACATCGTTTTTCAATTTGTAATATCAATATTAGACTAGGGTTATTTTTTTGTATTTTTCTGAAAACATTTAATTTTTGATGAATAGTAAAAATCACTGAGTTATTGTTTAAAACCAGCTTTTATTGAAATAATTATTTATTTTATTTAAAAATATTTTAGGTCAAAATATATAAATAATACCTATATAAATTCAATGTAATTCATTGGAGTCAGTTTATAATAATTTTAGATATATAATAATTTTTTTGAACTTTTTAATGTCTTTTACCCACCTCTTACGAGAATTTGCAAGTTCACATAAATCATAATTTTACCGCTTATGTGAGTGGAATTTAAAAAATCAGAGAGACAAGGTTAACCACAGTAAGTAAAATGTGGTTCAATATGATGAAAATAATTTTTTGTGAATAGTAACTGTTGACTTTTATTTACTGTGGTTAAAGGTAAATAGGGTAATTCAAGGTAAAAAGAATATTGTAATAATTCAAATTACCTTAACACTTGTCCTAAACTTATTGGATACATAATGGCCAACCATGGTCATCCTTGGGTCAATTTTGGGACCCCATGTAGCCACTTATTAATGATAATGACACTTTAGATTAATTAATTTAAAGTAAGACAAAATTGACATAAACATAAATATTTTTGTAATTAATTTATATATGGTGTGATATAAGTAATAGTTTTGACTATAAATATTATATAGAAAAATAAATAGATTTCCTACATCATTTTATTTTTTTATAATTCTTATACATTAAATAATTAAATTTATTTAGTACACAATGATGATGCAGTAATTTACTTATTAATGAAAGTATCAAATTAATGGTATTATAAATATTAAAATAAATATAATTTCAAAGTTTGTATGACATAAACGAATTTTTTATGTTAATATGACATGTTAATATTAATTCAATATTTTTTTGTTGAATTAATCATGCTCTTATTACTTTAACAAAATGAAAATACCAAATAGTGTAAAATTGACATAAAATAGTTATTAAAACAAATATTATATTATTAATTGATATAATGGTCCTAAAAATCTAAGGTTCAGAAAAACGACTTATATAATAATATAGATGACATCAATGAACAATTGGGGTACTATGGGATGTATATAGTATGTTTATTATGCATATCGTGTAAGAATACAAGAAGACACGATAAAAGTTAAATTATTTAACTTAGAGTTAAATCTAAATGATAAGGTTAAAATGGTAACATAAACTTTTTAAAAACCTATTGGTTGAGAGTATTTAGACCCATCCCCACCCTATACTCAAAATAGGTAACTTTGGAGCCATTATAAACCTAATATGAATTTATTATGAAATAATATTTTAAGTTTTTCGAAAGGTGCCCCTCACCCCTCTTATAAAAGGGAACTTCCATCTTCTCTCTAATTCACACCTTCAAAGCCTTTTGGATGGGTCAAACTCAGACCGAATACCCTCCCAACTATCCTACCTCTATTCTAGAGGCCTTCCTTTGGTCATAATGCCAACTTAAGGATCCATTTGTATCAAATCAAATGGAAGAACCCGAAGAAGAGGTAATAATCTCACCACCCTCTTTCAAGTTCTTTTCTTTTTCCACTTCTTCTTTCTTTGTTATTTCCATTCTAAAATAATAACTCTAATATCTTCTATATACTATTATGTTATTATAAATATGGTACATACATATTTATTATTCTATCCTTCCTTTGAATGACATGTCATCATACGTGTGTATGTACGGATTACTGTCTCCACATCGTGGTGTAATTGTTATTCAATACATTATTATTTGGATGGGTATAATAATGATGTGTAATTTATGTAAATAATATATATAACATGACAATGATTCTGTATATATGATATACCATCCAATTATATATTATTTTAATATCAAAATAATTAAATTCTCACCCGTGCATACGTACGGTTTACAGTCTCCATGAACGTGATGAGATTAATTCCCCATCATATCCATTAAAGAATAATTTTCATTAGATGATTAAAAATAATTTTTAAAGATATTATATAATTCTGGATATGAATATTATACATCCCATCCATAAAAAATATGACTCACATAACAAAGAATATAGAGGAAAACGAATCTATTAACACTCGTAATGACGATAATACTAAGATATTATTAACAAAACAATGTTAAAAGATCATATATGATATTATATTAATGTATATGATTATTGTATAATTTAATAAAAATTATTTCACCATTATATAGGAGGTTAACCTACCCTCGACCATGGAAATGTAAAAGATAAGGGTTTATTTCACAATCTCTTCATTATCAGAGCTTGTTTATACGTAATTATCTACTAGGACCTCATTATCATCCACATCCATATTTCTTAAAAATGTATTTCAAAACATTCTTGATATTTTATAGACTATGGTTAAATGTAATTTATACCCTTGTTTGACATTTTATAAGATGTTTATAAAGGAATCTTTCCATCATTTTCCAAACAATGTCATTTTAACCTTTTCGACAAAATTGAGGTAAGAATGTATTTTTTTAACTTATACGGTGGGTACGACTATTTTCCACCATTATAAAATATTCGAAGATTCCCGTACAGGATTATAAGAATATTTTCAAAGTAAATTTTTTCTTTTATAATTATGTGACTTTTAAATGATTTCAAAAAAAGAGAGATTTCTCTCAAATAATTTTGGTTTCATCTATGTCAACATCCCTTGATGGATTTTAAGCTTATTTGAAGTTGACTTATTATGATACAAAACTTCCATATTATATTGAGGTTTTGTGATATGTTTTATTGTGGATGTGTTATATTTATACCATTCATGATTTATGGTGAAAGTATTGATATTTCGTATATTAGTTTTAATACGAATGTTTATGTCATGTTTAAACCTGTTCATATGAGGAATGAATTAGACTTAGTAAGTAACGGGTGGAGCCGGCTATAGCTCCTCGATGCATCGGTAGGTCTCATGAGACAAACTAGTGTCTTGACACAAGGCCTTGACAAAATCTTATTTTTAGTGGTGGAAAAAGGCCTTGACTATGTGGTTTTGATAGTCTGGATTTTTGCATTCCATCACTAGGAAAGTGGTTATTGATATTGAATGTGATTACTTGTCTTTTAGAATATCCATGTGAATAAGTAAATGGTATTATATCATTTTATTTTTTCCATATTATGCTGAATTTCATGTTTAAATGGTTTTTTAGTTATACATTGCCTTAAATGTTTATGTTTATTTATGAATGTTTCCGCTATATATTTATCCTTACTGAGCATCTGACCTCACCCCTTTCTATGTTCTATTTATCCCAGGATGTGAAAAAGTATTTTATGACTGACATGTCGGGATAGTCGAAGGGGATATGAGTGTAGACTATGGAGACAATATTGTTGCAGTTTTTTACTCTATGATGTAATGTAAGAATTATGAATGTATCTAGTGTTTCCAAGGCTACTAAAGGAATCGGTCATTCGAGACTTAAACTTTTCTGATCATGCCAATGTTATGTAATAATGCACCGAATCTGGGTAACTGGTGTCAGGGCGTTACATTCAAACTATGTGCGTAATAAGGTCACTTGTTATACACCATGTCATATTTGAGTCAATCCCAATGCACCCTTTTCAAAGTTATGGCCACTAGATTAATCCATTCCAAAATAACGCCCACCTGTATTATCTATATAGGGATTTATTTCTAGTAAAAATAAAATAATATATAACCTAAAAAAATTATGATGCTCTTTTATAGTTGTTATCAATGTTTATCAAACTGTTATGATACCTAATATATGTTTTTCTAATTCTTATTACTCAGGATTGGACAAAATTTATATGACATGAGCTATAGCGATTCTAACCATAGTAGGTCCGAGATTTTCATACATTATTACTTTGGAATTTATATATATATTCACATCCCAAAGGAATGAATACTTTAATATTCTTATTAAACTAGATACATTCTAGAGACATTAATTCCATTTTAAAATGAAATTTACAATAAAAAAATTCCAAGAATAACATTATTCCCTTTATAATTTCCTTTCATATAAAACATAGTACACTTAATGGGTTCAATGGGAAATGAAACAAAATATTGGGTATCTCAAATACCATTTTAGGGATAAGTACGAAAGATGATATCATTAATAAATTAGAAAAATCAATATGGAATGTTAAATAATTGAGAAAAAATTCCATTTAAGTAACATAAATTTCATGATAAGATAACAAATAATAAATATAAAAAGGTAAAAAACAGATAACACATTCCATTTAATCAGTAATCCGAGAATAAAAATGCATCCATAGATAATATCAGAATGCAAATATCATGGATAATAAACATTATATTCTAAATAAAGTAAATTTTTAATAATCATACTCCATTTTCCCAGACACATGATACCTTTACCATAAATAAAATTAACAATATGGTATAAAACATACCGCTATCAATACCTTTCAGAAGATAATTTAAAACTACTATGTCAAAACTCAGAGGGGTTGGCCAACTATTTTGTCTCATGAGACAACCAACGCATAGAGGGTCTTGCATTAACTAATCCAAAATTAATGTATTTCATATCCCAAATTTTTTATATATATATAATAATAAATTAAATTCATTAATAATTTTCTTAATAATTAATTATCCTCATTGAGTAAGGTATACAGATTTATCAAGATTTCACTAGTAAATTAAATAACACTAAATATAAACACCATATGTTAAAATGGTATATTATTTAGGAAATAATTATAACCATAAAAAAATAATATGGGTACTTAAAATAAATTTAATTTACAATTATTTTTTTTACAATAAAGTAACTATTTTTGGAGAAAGTTTACAATCCGATAAGAAAGTGAGATTTAAAAATAACACTTACCACTTGGTAATTTTCATGCCAAAAATAATTTGATGAAATTATTGAAATTCCCATTTAAAATACTATTAATAATTATGTATTCATGATAATTCAGGTAAAATGGGCTATATATACACCTCTTTAAATAATATAGGTGTATAATATAACATATATATCTAATGAGGCAGATTGCGACAATAAACCCTGACCTCAAGGTTCATTTTTTTGAACATGTTTTAACTTCATATATAGTGGTATTAATCATGTTATTAAATTTTTAAATAAAAATATTAAAATTTAAGAAATAATATATGACCTTATATAATATTTGATCACTATTTTGTTAATAATCATTCATTATTTTTATTTTTTAGGTGTTATTTTTCATGATTTTTCTTGCTTGTTTTTCCATTAAATATTTGTGTCTTCCACATATTACATAATTTTATCTTCTAAATAATAATAATCAAAAAATAATTATCATAATAGTAAATTAATTATACTATTAACAAAAATCATGAAAGATGGTTATTAAAAATTATTGTGTTATGATCATAGAGAAAGTTGGTCATACGTATGCATGAGTAACATTTTTATTTTCACCAATCATTATAGAAAATTGTCGACGAATTATTTATTTTTAAGAATTGTTAATAATCTCATCAATACAATATTATATACTTATATATTTCAACCATGGGTTTTGGTGATGAAAAGAGAGTCTCATCAATTTTGGAATACGGTTGTTCACAAGTATAGGAATGATGTTATCTTCATTAAAATAGTGAAAATTAAACAAAAATGATTTATATTATAATTATAGGATGATTAATATTTCATTAATATTATAAAAATGTAATTTATATAAAATATAACCATTAAATTTATATGTATCAACTACCATGTGAATCGTTATTGAAATATGAATCACATTGTTTTCTGAGGAGGTAGTCCACCGTACACATTTTTGAGGTTATCAACCTCCTATGGAATGAAACATTAAAAAAATATGACATAGTTACTAAAAAGGTATAAATATATTGTAAAAAACATATTTATTCCCTATATCCATCATCACACCAAACCTTGATACATCGAAATGGAAAAATGAATGACATCGGTTCGTGAGGGGGTAGTCCTCTATACATAAGAACTATGATTTCGTAAACCATTGGATGGAAGTAGATATGGTTTCAGGTCATTAAATTATTAAAAAATAATACATTTTCATGGAATATACTAATTTTATTATATATTCATGGTGAAATAGAAATTTAATGTGCTGTTGAAAGATGAAAAATAAAGACTCTCGTTGAATAACATTACATCTTCTTTGAGTATCCTCCTTGGGTTTGCACTAAACCACTCCTATGATGGATTTATTAAAAAAATAAGGCTTATAATATGATGGGTGGAAATTTGGTAAGTTATTTTGGTATAAATTTTATGATAAAAACAATTTAGAGGTATGAATAAGTGAGGGAGTGAATTTCCCTTTACCGGTGAGGAGTGGATTTCTCATAAATACCCAAAATTATTAATTATTGGAAGGTTTATGATACCTCAATTGGAACCAAAATTGAAAATTAATGTGTTTGAGGGAATATATGGTACACAAACACCTCCACAAAAAAATTAAAACAAGTTTTTTTAAACAATTGATTTTTTAACTTCTATGTTTCCCTACATTTACAATTTAGGTTTTCACTATATAATCTCTAATTTACTAATAATTAAGTAGGAAGTCTTTGAGGGATGATGAGATGTAAGGTCGAAGTAGAGCCGGGGGAAACCTAATGGGGATGGCGGAGTTCCCCCCTCTGCCTCTAGTCTGTGAGATGGGGAAGATCTGAGGCTTCCTCATAATGGTCGGAAACGTGGCTTCTACCCATTCACTGATCCTGAATCAATTCTGAGGTTTTCTGAGATTATCACAGGCCTTAAGGTCCATGGTATTCATGAAGGAGATCTTGTGATCCCACTATAGGTTCTGGATTTTACGGAGGCGGAGAGCCTTCTAAACCTAACTTTGGTGGCACAATTCCGGAACAAATGGCCTTCGGTGGATGACTTCAACCGATTCATCTTCAAAACATGGGGACTTCAAGAACGAGTAGTAGTATGTTTGTTATGAAAAAATTCATTTGATGGTCCATTGCAACTCGTCAGAATATACCGGTTGTGCTCAGTCGTGTTCTCCTAGGAAGTACGGTGGCTACGACTTATATCTATTTCGCTGGGGCTATGATCTATACTTGAATCGAAATTCTACTTCAATTCCGGTTTGGGTATGTCTTCTTCAATTACCTCTCCCATTACCAAACCGTGAAATTTTTCATATGATAGGAAATTTAGTGGGTCAGTTCCTCTTTGTTGATATGCATACTGCTTCTATGTTCCATCCGATCAACCCACATATGTGTGTGGAGGTTGATATATCGAGGCCACCAATCGAGTATGTGTGGATTGAAGCTTGTGAGGAGGTATGGTGCAAGTAGCCGGTTGTCTTCAACCATTGGGTGGAGTTCTCCTCGTTGTGCCATACACAAGGTATCATGAATGCCAACTGTAGATGGAATGTTCACCAGGGGAAAGTCCTAGTTTGGGTGATGAATAAAGAGGATATTAATCAGGTGGCTCATTTGGCGAGCAATGTGGTACAAAGTAAACTAGTGGCAAGGCAGCTTGAGGAACCCTCTGTGTCTGGGTTTTTTGATCGTCTTAAGAAGGATTTGAGTGACAGGAAAAATGGTAACACTATGGAACTGCAGACTGATAATCCACTTTCGCGGTTTCTTCAAACTGAAATTGGGAATTTTTCTGGGATGGAGGATGGGCCCTAGATGGAAGAGCTGGAGATATTACCCCAAACCAATTCAATTTAGCATGCTTCCACTTTGGGGGCTATCCAACATTCAGTAGAAAAGGTATTTTCCCGTGATGGTGTTCAGACAAATAATCATTTTGAGTGTTTGGATAATGAGGAAACTATACAGGGGTTTCCCTATGAAACAGAAGGAGGAAAATAAGAAGATGTGGAGTCTGAGAAGGATTCCAGAGTATCTAAGGTTCATGAGGAGGGGAAGACCCCTAATAATAAGAAGGGGAGAGGCTGCAAGGATTACTCGAATTTACCAGAATTGATGAACAACCAATCTGGTAAAAAATATAAACCATGTGAGAATGAAATATTATCTGCTTCCATGGTTGATGTGCACGAGAAGTCTCAAGTTATGGTCTAGGGAATCAACAATGACATAATGATTTTGAGTGGTAATACTGGTTGTGCCGTGGTGGACGAGCACCTGGAATTAGTTAATAGTCTCCTTGAACTGAGGAATGAGGAGGAATTTCATGATGAGGAGACTGCTGGCAGGCATGATGGTGTCCCTTTGCATATTGGGATTGTCCCAATGGATGCTGCATCTGGGGAAGGCGTGTTGGGCATGATGTATCAGCCAAAATTCCTTGCTATATATGATGTTGACAATAATGTTCAGCTAGATTGTGGATTGAAGGATGGTTATAAAGAGGTGAAAATCTTGGGAAAGTGTGGTGACATCTCGGATCGTGATATGGATATGGACAGTAGCGTGATATGACCTTCTTATAGTGATGTTGTTCAGAGCGAAAAAATGCAGGTGCATGGGGATGAAGGTACTAGGACTACATCACCACGACGAAGAGAGAAGAAAGATTAATCCTACCTTCCAAGGCCTGTGTCTACTAGATCCTCTATTGGGAAGGGGAGTCGGGCTATGCATTCTTTGAAGGAATTTCTGGACTTGGAGAAGCTGAATCTTAGAAGGAAATATTCCAAGGTTCTTAAACACTATGAATGCTCAGAGTGGGAGAAAGAAAATACTGAGGACATAATTGTTAAAGGGGTGGTGATGAGTATGATTTCTCTAATATGTAGTTGTTTCAAACTTTTTGTTTCTGCTGAATGCCTTTCTTTTATTAATTTATGGTCAGAGGCTTGCCTCTGGCTGAGTATTTCTAGTATATAATCTCTAATTCCTAAAATATAAATCCAATGTATGTTGAAAATTAAGTTTAATACAATCAAATAAAATGCGGGAAAACAATATTTTAACCCTAAGTGCACTAAGAGAGTTTTTTTCTATTTAGGGGTAAATAAAATCATTATAAAAGGAAAATTTTTACATTAACGGAATATCTTTGATATGTATTGAAATTTATAAATTAATTCCCGTAGTATAATATTTATTAATTTTATATAACTTAACAAAAATTTAATTGTTAACAGATATATTTAACATTATTTTTAAAATTATTCATTTATGTTGAATTTAAAAAATTTGATACAGTGCATGAATTCAATAACGTAATGTTAAAAATTTCATGACAATATATATTAATCTAAAAATATAATTTAAGAGAATAATTAATTAGAAATAATTTACTTTATTTTTCTAGTATTATATATTATATTTTATTAAAGAATAAATAATTACTTTTGGAGTTTCCTAATAAATAAATCTAATTATTTCAAATCAAAAAAATAAAAATTATTTTTCATGATATGAAAACTAACTTATATAATTAAATAATTTTTATAACTAAACATATGTTTCTTTTTTCTAATCGTAATTCTTTAAAGATATCAAAAGATAAAAAAAATTATTCTATTTCTTTTTCATTAATTAACATGTTATATGTGTTATTTTATATGTAAAGTGAAAATGAATTAATATTATTTTGGGAGTTTTATTTCCAAGGTATACAGAAATCCATTAAATAAAATTAATAAAATAATTTCGGTCATTTTCACTCTAATTATTGTAGTTTAACCCCATAGTAACTCTTTTTTACCTTAACTATATAATTAATTCTTATTTCCTTCTCTATTCATTTTGGTAAAAATTTAATATAAAATTATTAGAAATTATAATGTATGATGATTCCAAATATGGAATAAATTTTTACAAATTTAATTACGCTATATAGAAGTATTTAATTTAAAATTAATCCTACATACTGGATGTGAATGAATATCTTAAAATTGAAAATATTCAAAATTTAAAAAGTATTTATATCAAAATTCATCATGGATGTGATTCCAATGACCTTAATTTAAATAATTGATATAATTTTTAACTGACATTAATTTCAAATAAAATAAATATATAATTTATCATTATAAAATATTTTAATTAGAATAATGTTTTTAATTTAAATTCATTATTTTTCAATATTCATCAAAAACGAATATTTTCATACAAATTCAAATAATTCAATCTAAGTTATTTTTTTATTATGATTTCAAAATTATTTTAATTTTCCAAATTAGTTTTCTATAATTGTAAACTATTAGTGTTGTATTTTGTGCACATACCACTTTTAAACCATCTTTTAGAAAATTTCAGGTTTTCAGAAAACATTTATTTTCTTCTTATAAATGATTATAATTTTGTTTATATTTAATAGAAAAATAATAAAATTGTTTAATGTATATATTTTCCTAATTTTTATAATTTTATTTATACCCTCCATTCTAGTGTACAAGTGATATCATTCATACTTAAATATAATACTAATAGTATATTTTTGTCCAGTAAAACTCACTCTTATGTGTAATGTAATTTAACAAAGAAACTCATTATTTCATTTAAAACAAGATAATATCAGTTTCAGGTTTAATTTAAGCTAATAATAGTGTTACATGCAATATATGTTATCAAATAAAATATTCTATTTTCATAATTTTAGAGTTTTATAACGGGGGATGAAGCTATGATAAAAATATCCATTAATAGGAATACAAATTAAGAAACTTTATTATTAAAATATATAATCTTTATATAATTGTAATTTTGTAACAATATTTGAATATATGATTATAAAATATTCAGTTATAATTAATATATTAACATTTTAAAATTTATAGATTAGTCTAAATTAGTATTTATCTAATGGTATTCTATAAAATTTATTTATTTTGATCTTATAAATAACTAATAATTATTCGTAATTTTGATTTACATGATTATATGTTATAGTAATTGATAATTTTATATTTTATTCATTGTACATCATTTATTGAGATACATAGATGTTATGGTATATAAAACAATAATCTCTATGTAATTTTAAATAGATCATATTAATTTAATGTAAATATTTTTAATATAATATGAGTATATTATCTTATAATGAATGCAAGATATTAAAACAGATATATGATTTAGTGGTCGATAAATTTAATAAATTATAATAGTTTTGTAATAATTATTATGAGTATATATAATAATGTTAAAACTAATATAATTTAGAAATTATGTTTAATATATATAAGAGATGGAATTTATATTTGTACCTAATGGTATAGAATAAATTGTGCATACAAACCTAGACCTTAGGAAGAACATGTCGGCCCACTATGTCTATTAGTCATTGTCCTTGAGACCATTTCAATAATAAGTGATTCTGAGCATGGTAAAGAACTATAAAGGCTATGTTATAAGGTATTTATAAGTTAATAATGTATCATGAATAAAGGATATTGTTGGTTATGTAATTTTTGTTGGATGATATCACAGTCCATGAGAAACTATTAGCACGTGAGGGACATTTCTGACCCATCTAAGCCACACTAAGGCCTAAAAAGAGTTCTAAATGGAGTAAAAATATAACATGGGAATCATATCTTCCAAATAATATTCATGTATTAAGAAAACTACACACATGAATTCTTTTAAAAACAAATTCCTGCATCATATGTTTCCTCATATGCAAACTGAAAACATATTTCTACCATTATCATCAACCTAAAAATAGTTTTTTTACTAAAAACAAATGATATACATTTATATATATATTCTGAATTTTTAATAATACAAGAGAAAACTAAACCTCTCATTGGGTCATAATAATACATTAAGTAATGGTTTTCTATAATGAAAAACTATTGGAATACTAACACATGTGAATATAAGGTACACTCAAGAGACTACCTCTCTCTCTCTCAAAAAAACTATATAGACTATGGTTCTTAATTTATGGAGATCCGATCAAACTCTTCGATTGGTAACAGATTCTTGGATTAAGTATTTTTACACTCACATAGATACATTGCCTTAGGATTGTATGGAGAAAGGGTTTTTCAAGGTGGGATGGAGAAAGTTTCTCTAATTTTAATGGTGTTTTATGAATATATTTATATCTCTAGGAGTTGGTTGTTGGTGTGATTTGTTAAGAGGGTAACATTTCCCATGTTATATATAATTCAGATATTATTTCTGAGCATCAGTAAATGTGTAAGCACATCATTATTTCACTAATTATCTTACCCTGGGTCTCTAAACCATGGAAAGTTGGAAACCTAATTGTGTGGTTGTCAGTTGTGGGGGGCTTCAATAATTGGATATTCATCTTGATAGGTGTGTATTTTTTTATTTCTTCTTCCCCATATAATATATAATTATGAGGGTGTGGGGGCTTGGCTCAATCTCCCTCAATCCTGAAATCTCGCCTACATAAGAATGTGATAGTAATTTCAATCCAATGGAATTAATTATATACTCTATCCAATCATGGGTCAATGTTTTTAGAATTAATAGGATTTTATGGAATTTAAGAATTCTTTATGACCTATCCTAGCTATTGTATTCTCTATTAATCTATAAAAGTAAGTTGAGCTATCCGGATTTGGACCTTTATCCCATTTTCAGGAATAGGGAGATATTCATTCTACCTTGGTTACTAGATTTTTACTATATACTAATATGAAAGATATTGAATTGAAATTGAATATGAGAGGGTGAATTAGTTCTGTTTGGAGTGAAAATTTATTTTCCATGACATCTTTAGCTATAAAAGGGTTCTAAATTGTACCTATTTCTCAACATTTGGGCATGATGTTAACTCTTGTGAGGAGAAGCCTCAACATGTGAAAGCAGCTGGTAAAGATGAGTTTGATGGAAAAATAACGGATGGGTGATGAAGCTAATATTCCATTAAAATCATTTAGAAAAGCATTGGGTTATAGATCACCCAACCCTTTCAAAATTGGATTCACATGGTGTTGGTCAACATTGTGACTCTTTACCTTTAGATGCTTCTTTAGTTGATGATATGGATATTGCTGATGTGTTAAGTCCGAAACTCTTTTTATTTTAATGTTTGGTTGAATAGAAGAATTAAATAATGTAAATATGATATCCCTATGATTATAGAAACATAGTGTATGCCCTAAAAAAATCAATTTCTTAAAAAATTATTCTAGTGGATGTTTGTGTTAGGAATTTTCTGGGAATCTATTTTTCCTTGATAAAGAGATCCTAGGATGATATTAATGTGTAGGAAGATGATGAAGGCACACATCCTTGTAATAATTCAACTCATGGAAAAGATAATAATGATGAATCTGATTTGTAAGATTATACTCAAAAGGATGTGGATAATTAATTGAAATGGTATAAAAAAATAACCACCTCTAAAATGAAGGGTAAATCCAATTAATTTTTGGGGTACTTGCAATCACCTAATATGACCTTGGTAACCTCTTATAGAATTACCAACAACTAGAAATGGTGTGTAACTTCCAAATCACGTGGTAATAAATTGTTTTAATATAATTTAGTGGATAACAATGGATTTCAATTAGATCCATTTATGAAATCCAAACATCTCTCTTATGAGATTGGACAACTATCTACTATTGGTGTTGCAACTGATACTTCTTCATCCACTACAATCATGACTCTTCAGATGAATCCCTCTTCAACCTCTCCCATCTCCCAGTAATATTCTTCTCCTCTTCTCAAGCATCACGTGAATTTTGTGGAATCCTAGAAAATGGTCAAGAAAAAAGAAAAATCGTTATATGTGCAGGTACTTCCTTCTAATATTAATGATGTAATTGATTCACTTAGCAAAGTTAGGTTCTCTTCTAAATTGAATGAGGATTCCTTAGATTCCAAAATACAAGAATAACATGTACTTTTAAGTTGTATGAAAATTAACAATTAAAATGTAATTGAAAATACCTTGGTTCATGATTATTCTATGAGTCTGAAGACTCATAAAGATTATATGAGTAAGAACTCAGAGATCATCGATATTGAATGTATTTCACAATAGATGAAGACTTGCAGGAGAGTAAAAAACACCAATAGTGGAGGTTAGGGGGAAGAATAGTATATTGAAAAGTGTTGTGTGATGAAAAATATAGTATTCGAGTTTGGATCAGATAAAATATTTTCTTATAACTATTTTTCTTTTTGATGTCGGATGTTTATCCATGACTGACCCCTTATTTCATTCTCTATGTATTTTTATTTTTTAATGAAATGGGTATTTCCCTATATTTTTTTAAATAATGACTCATAAATACTAGATCTTTGTTTTCATCAATAGTATGATAAATTAAAAATAGATTGTTTTTTTAATCATGTTCATTAACCCAGTGGGGTGTATCATGTAAAATTCCCTAGTGTAACCAATATAACAAGATGTTTCCGTTCTCAATCAATGATGATAATATTTTTACGATGATGATCATATGTTCTTTTATGTTTTATGTGTGCATTTTTTCTTTGCATTTATAGCCAGAGTTGGGGAAAATATTTTAACCATCAATGATTTGTGGGGTTTCTAGAAAAGATGTATATAAAACAATTTCAGTTTGGAAATTAATGAACATTATTTAATATACATTAAAAATTATGAAATTTTATATTATACGAAATAAAAAGTGTATAATTGTTAAAAATTTAAATTCATCCCTTCATTAGTTCAATACTAAGAACTATCAGTAACAAAATAGCAATTTTTTCTTTATTTACAATTGTAGAAAGAGAGATAATGGGTGAGTTCATTTGGAATTTTCTTTTATGAATATTCATATAAATTAATTCCAAAAATTATTCTATTAGAAAATAATGTAAGGGGACTTTATTTTAATATTTAAATTTTTATATATTAATCCATTTTAAATTCTTCAAATATGAAATTTAATTCATCATAAAAAATTCCAAAAGATTTATAGGTGAGGGATAAAATTTTTTAAATAGTTATATTTCTTTTAAGAATAATAATTTCTATAAATTGAAATGTTTTTTATGTTCTATAATAATAATTGATAAAAAATGAAACATTTTTTGGGAAATGATCAAAATAATTATTCAAATTTTAATTTTTTCATGTTTTTAAATTTATTATTTTATGTGTAACATTTTCAATTTCAAAAATATCACATTTGGTATTTTTAATGAAATATTTTTTATTTTATAATTAATTTATCTTCATGTGATATTTTCCTTGGTTAAAATATTTTATAGACATATATTATTTTATTATTTAGTTTTCTATTATTATTTTTAAGATAACATCACTCCATTATTTAACTTAATGATTTATTTCCGTGAAAATTCATTTTAATTTGGCCAATAGCTTTATTATTTTTTCCCTTCATGCTCATATTTCATGTAAAATATTCTTTCTATTCTCATTGATTACCTACCCATTTAAAAATTCTATCCTAGAAAATATCTTTACACAAATGTGATGTTTCTAAAAAATAATTACTTCAATTAATTATTATGAGAATGGATAGATACTTAATTTATTTGCAAAAAATGTAGTGCATGGTTATTTTAAATGATTATGAGGGATGTTGGGTGAACCCAATATTATGGTAATTTGTATACAATTTTATGGTTGATCCCTATATTATGGTGATTGTGATTTTAATACATAAATTTTTAATCTTTTTAGATGAATATTTAATACATTTCATAAACACCTGCATAAGGACCATAATAGCTTATTGTCTTTAGAAACTAGAAACCCAATAATCTTTTTTTTATAAAATATCATGAAAATTTTTGGAAATGATCTTCTCACATATTACTACTCTTAGAAATACCATATCTAAACATTACATTATAATATGGGGAATAAAACATAAAAATTGGGGATCTCAGATTCCCAATAAGGGTAAACATTCGAGTTATAAATCTATGATTATATGAAATAATAAGATAATAATAAGTTTATGTGACCATTAATGAAACTTGTGATGTTCATACCCAACCTATCAGAGATAATAAACCTGATTCATGGAATTCAAATTTATCATTTTTGAAAACATGTTATTTATGAATGAGAAACCAACATAAATAAATCCTGAACCATAAGATCATGTCCTAAAAATATGTTACCATAATAAATATAGAAAACCATTTCATATGTCAACGTTAATTACCAAGAGCATCGATATACTGGGTCATGTCTTATTATTATTTCCCGTTATCAATCATGATAAACCTATTATACATAGTGGATCCGCACTCATGTATTTCCTAGAGAATATCAAGCTCATCAACCTATTCCCCATTATTATATCATAGAATATAAATCTTTAAACAATGAATTGGAGGGATATATAGTTCCCAACCATCTCATAATGAATCCATACCTATGTATAAAAAAATATTTTAAAATATTCATCACATCATCACATCATATCTCATGTAAAAAAATAAGTTTTATAATAATTTAATCAATTCCACATATATTTAGCCATGAAAAATAAATAGAATTTCATAACAATTAATAAATATAAAAATTAATAATCTCGATCAATAATAAGGAAAATATTTTCCAATATTATCCACAGTAAATAATAAGTAACATCAAAGGATGTCATCATATATGGGAAATGATTTAGAATGATCAATTAGAATATTTTGTAAGGAAAACAACCTTTTTAATTAAAAAAAATTTAAAAAATAAGTCATTTTCAAAATCCTTTTGTTATAAAATAAACTTATTAATATATAATGGATGACTTAAAATAATTTAAAACCTTTCTTGAGAAAAATATCCTTTATATTTTGAAAATCACAAAAATTCATAAAATATATTAGATATCATTTTCCTTGAAAATAAAAATTTAAACATCGTATGAAATCTTTAAAATAATGATTTGATCTTGATATTGTTAAATAACATTTATTTCATTCATTTCTAAACAAAATCTTTTAGAAAGTTCGGTAAAAACTAAACATTCCTTATATGGAATATTTCATAAAAAATCATTTTAATTTTCTTTTAAAAATTCAATAATCTAAATATATTTATTTAATGAATCCTTTGGGTAAATAATAAATTTAAATCTTTTTAAAACATGGATATGAAATGAAAAAAGGGGCTTTAACTAAGAGAGAAATAATAAAAAATTATTAAAGAAAGTAGTTTTTTAGTACATGAAGTGATAAAAATGATATTAAAACATGTATTCTCATGAAAAAACAATAGGATAATAAATTTCATTTGTTTCATGAGGGATGAATCATAGGATTTCCGCATCCAAAGCATCAACATAAACAATCCTAATAAATTATGAGATTATTTCATATAACAATTACCGAATTTATCGGTTTGATTCGAAATACCTATAAATGAATAAAATTAAATGAAAATAAAAATATCATGAAAATAAATAAATTCCTAATAGTAAATTTCAAATGGGTATTATATACACATTTAAAAATAATATAGGTGTATAACATGGCATATGTTTCAAATGGTAAAAATCAGGACAAATATCCCTTACTGCATTTGTATCATTGAAACCATAAAATACATGAAAGGGATATCATAAAATAGATATTTAATCCATATAATATTAGGTATAATCATTATAAAATTCATTCTTGATAGTTAAATACACCACATAAAATAAACACAATATGACTATTGTATTTATCTATTAGAAAATAAATGTAAGACAAAAATTCATTAACTTAAGTATCTATTTCCTTCAGATACATCATAATCTACAATTTTATATATATAATCATATTTTAAATATATAATTTAATAATAATATCATATATTATACCGTATAAAATTTTCTTATGTTTCTTGATTACCTGTTTATTAACAATTCCCTATTAAAATTATGTTTATGTAATAACTTCTTCAATTTTCTTGAATTTTTTGGATAAATATGTTGTGTCCTATTATTTTTATCTTGGTTGTATCATATAATTAATCTCAATTATTATATCAATATAATATATATTAATTATATATCTATTTATATTATTCAATGAAATTTAGACATAGAAAATGAAATACATTGTTCATGGAGATTATTGGTCGTACATGTGCATGAACACTATCAATTTCCTAGATGGATGAAATGAAAGAAAAGAAAAATAATGTATTAACTGAATATAATAATTTTTATTTAATATATATCAAATATATTTGTTAAAGATACCCTAATTTCTCCTATGTAAAGGGTTAGTGAAAAATGAATCACATTGCTCCGTGAGGTGGAAGACCACCAAATACATGAACGATGTTAATATATCCCCCACAGAATGGAAGGTAATAATGTATATGAGATATAATAATTCCAACTTTATATTTATGTTAAGAATACCATATATATATATAAATTATATTCATTATCATACACAACCATGATAGGTGTTGATGGAAATTATTTTAAATCGGTTCGTGACACGGTAGTTTGTTGTACACACGAGTGACATTATTGTTTCCCATTAGATATAAGAGTGTATAGATTTAGGTATTTTATATAGCATAATAGAATCTCAGTGTATATAATTTACTATTTTTTTATATTAAAAAGTTTCAATACTATTGGAATAATGTTTAAAAATAATGAAAATAAATAAATAAATCCATTGAAGAATGTTACCTCATCTTTAGCTAACCTCCTTAGGATTGCAGAAAAATACATCATAGGTTGAATTTATAATGAAATTAATTCATTTGGGATGAGAATAATGAACTAAGAAATATATTTATGGCGTTATTTTTTCATCCAATTTTCATTGAATATGTCCAGAGGGTAGGAAAGTGGGTGGACTTCTATAAGTTATGTAAGTGGCACAATTGTAATTTTTTAAATGAAAAAGGTGTACTAATGCTTAAAACAATCAAAAATGATCAAAAGCGTTTATTAGAAAAAAATAAAGGTGATGAGGTCAAATTTTTTCCATAAATTTGTTGCTAGATATGTTTATCAGTAATTTCATCCATTATATTTTTACTGTAACCCCTAGTAAACCCATTTTAACTTAACCTCAAAAATTAATTTTTCTACGTTTACTATTGGTTATAGTAGAAAATAAATATTAGTGTGTTAGATAATATTAATTTTGATTATTTCAAATATGTAATAAATTTTTACAAATTCCCTTCACAAATGTTGGAAAAAGTAATTTAAAATTTCACTCACATATGCGATGAGAAAGCAGTTTTTCAAAGAGAAAATGTTGTAAAGATTTAAATATTTTTATTAAATATTCAATATAAAATTGGATCAAGAAAGATATTTAGATTAATAGATATATAATTGAACAAATATTACTTTTTATACCAGATGAAAATAATTATATATTTTTTAAAGGTGTTAATTTAAATAACATTTATTAATAAAAACAAGTATATTTTTCTTTTTTACCCTAACAATTATCTACTAAAATTATTTTAAAAAAATATCACAAAATAATTTTCACATGATTATTTCAAATTATTATTTCATTTATTCTTATACATTTTATTATATAATAATAAAATAAAAAAATCGCAAAATATGATAAAACAGTTTTTTCTATAAATATGGCTCTCTTTTAATATAAGAAAATTTTGAAAACCCATGAATAATGTATTCATTGAAAATTTTAGGATATAGAATATGATGAATGCGGATAGAAAAAATAGGTGGTAAAATTTATCAAAATTTCAGGATGGAAAACATTAAAGCGAACACAAAGCTAGAAATCTATCATATTACATGAAGAGGAGGTGAAAATAGGATTAATGGGTTGATATGTGAGGAGACTTTTGGAAACATGATGATATTTTTGGAGAATGTAATCCATGATTCGCATACCTACATTGTGTATTCTAGTTGGAATACTATTATGGTGATGGATATTGTTTTTCTCTAAAGTGAAAAGTAGATACTCTGATTGGAATTGGTGGGTAGATTGTTGTTTACTCTTTATCTTTTATTTTATGGTTGATCTACTAGAAGTGTGATTTATTTTTCATAAACATATTTTTATTTCTCTGCAACTTTTTTATTACATACATGTTTCGTTCTATAACGATGGTTATATCTATCTTTTTAACATTTTATATTCATCATGGGTAGTGAGATAACATTACTATTAAAAAATATAATTTTTAATCATAAAATTAGATTTATTATCATCTCATACCTAGAAAATGAATATGATTAATTTGAAAACATTTAATGGAATATATAATTTATTAATTTAATTAATGTCATATAGGAAAATATGATTTATTCAATTTTATGAGGTAAAACATATTCTTCATCATAAAAATAGTTTTAATTAAATCATTTCCTTTATTTTAAAATTGTTTTTATTTTAATTTATAGTTAATACGTTAAAAAATTTAAGTTTTATATATAGGTGAAATCGATATATTTATATAATTTATTTAATCCCATTCATACATTCCATTATATTGGCTAGGCAATATCTACGATATTAAATGAAAATATTTTAATAGAATTGAATATTCTTTTATACTTAGTGATGCATATGACACAATACAAACTAGATGTTTCATGTGTTATGCAACAAGAAAAAGATTAAATGTATTTGAAAAAATACACCACAAAATAGTAGGGTGTTATATTCAACCCCTTTAGTTTTAATTTCACAATAAAATCCATCAATTTGGTACCCAAAAATGATGATACTTCTACATCATTACATCGTTAGGTTTCAATAGAACATCCTCAAGATATTGGTTTTTCACTAATACATTTACTAGGTTAGTGGTATTTTGTATTATAATATTCTCTATATGATCTAGAATATCCCCTAGTTTTTTCTTTTATAAAAGATCATTATCCATCATTAAAAACATTGATTTCATCACATGTGATCGATCCTGTATGTACATACCTAGCATAGAATCATGGAAGACATCATGAACCTGAAATATGTTCAGTCAAAATACCATGTGATTATCTATGGTCTTAATACAATCAAAAATCTCAAAGGTACAAATACAACTAAGTATTAGTTTTCCCTTATTTCTACTATTGAGAAATTCCTAGAAACACCACCTCACTAACTTCAAATTATATATCATGTAAAATATTATCATTATAACATTTATATCAATACATTTATTCTATTATGTGTTTTTGAATGGATCTAAACCACTCTATAATTTCATTATCTATCTCGATTCCCATTATCTTTATTTTTTTGGCTTCTTTCAGTACATTATAGTTCAAGAATTCATTGCATAAAATGTTTCATAATGAATAATATTGATTCTAGAGTGAAATATACTATAGTAAGAATACCAAAATAGAGGGTGGGGTTGATCCAAACAAACATTGAAATCCATAGCACAAGATTTTATGATTTACTCTTGGTTTGGAATTATTATATCATACTAACCATCAATCATTGGATATTACGTAGTGCTAAAACATATCTTCTTATATAAAGCCTAAATAATTCTTATATAGAATATATAGGTATACCATGTATCCTAATAAAAAATAATATAATTTTTTACTCCATAAAACATTAAAATTTCCTTTATATATCACCTAGAAGTTGAATCATTGTAGAAATTGTCTATGACAGAGATGAAGTTTACATACATTGTAAGTTTATCGACTACAACCATTGTATAATTTTTCTCTTTTTAAATTGTGGGGATTCCGACTACAAAATATAGGGTTATTTTTCTTATTTTAATTATTTTATGGATTTTTATTGTAGTATCACCTTAGACATTTGTATCTAGTTGTTATCATGTTTTCATACTAAGTACCATGATACACAACCATAAATAAATATATTCATATAAACCCACCATAAATACTATTTCAGATAGGCCAGTTGTAATATTTATACCCTTATTATCCATTGGTTGTGGGTTCAAGCACTACGACCTTTCCAGATGTGATATGTTTTCCCCCATCATGTGGTTAATCATTTCCCAAAACTATATTTATTTAATTTAGGAAATCTCCCCAAACTACAGTAACCCATAATCACCTTAACATAATAGATAAGATAAAACCTAAAGGTAAAAAATATAATTAATTCAATGTAAAAAAATATAAATTCATTCCTCTTCAAATAAATTTTTTCACTAAAACCTAAAAAAACTGAAGGTTCGTATTTCCATATATATCTCCCAAAATATCCTTATTCATTGTAATAAAATATCCCATAATGAAAAAAAAATAGTTTTAATGACATTGAACTTATGATAATCCTTAAACTCATATGCACATGATGGTATCCATGACTCTTATATTAATCTTACATAGAGAAATATAGGCTTCCAAAAGATAATTCACTAATTATTTATTAAATATTTTTATATCTTATATAAAAAACATTTAATAGAATATTTAGTTCATTCTTGTACTGATAGAATATATATTTTTATTTCATTATCCCAAAATCCATGTAGGGGAGATAATCATTGCGGAAAATCACTTTAAATTTCATTAATTGATGGGAAGTAATATTTTTAATGGGCACATTATTTCAAAAACAAACATTAAATTCACATCTAAATAATGGAGGATTATTTTGACATAATTATCAAGATTCACTTCATCCATTTTTGTTATATAATATTTCCCTTTTTTATATTATATTCAATGTTTTTTGTGACTTATCTTCTATATTTTCTCTTGGATTGTGGAATTTATTCACATACTGCTTATATTTATTCACTTAAATCACATCAGTGCATGTTGTACATTCAGTGGAGATTTTTCTATATTTTCAATAATATATAACTTACTCCCATCAATTTTATATTCATACATTTTATTAACTTCCTTTTCAAATATTAAAAATCAATTATCCCCTTTATTACAATTTCTACTATGTTTCCTTTCATACTTCATGCATACTGGAAATCTTATCTTCTTTTTCTCCACGGTTTTAAGAGTTTCCCTTAAATTCTATCATTGTTTTCATATAAAAACCATGTGATTAATGGGAAAATCCAATATTTATTTCCATATTGATATCACAATGAACTATTTTATCATAGATATCAATGAAAATTATGGATAACACCATTTTTTATCTTGGTTTCAATCCATTAATAAATCTATAAACTGTACATTAAGGTTGGATGATAATACAAGAGGCATACCTTGTGAGTCTGGTAAAATTTTCCTCTTATTTAGCAACATATTCATCATGATTTTGATATAGCTCGTGAGGTTAATTTTTCATTTTCATAAGGTGAAAAATGGAAAATTAATTATTGAAAAATATCCTAACAAACTCATCTCATACCATGGAGTCAATATCAACACATTGAATAATATTCTTATTAAGTGTCCACAATTCAATATTTTATCCTCCCTCAAAATAGACAAAAAAATTAATTTTCATACTCTTAACACTAGATAATGAAATGTATTTTATCAGTGGTGCTGATCCATTGCCCAAAAACTAGTGGACCAACATAAACACTAAAATAAGGTGGAAGTTTCCTCATGAATGACTCTATATAATGTTTTTGTTGTTTCCCTATTTTTATTTTTAATACAGTATAGTTCATAGCATGAGAATTTTTTTTGGGAATGACAATTATATTTGGCATTCCATCTCCTAATGTGTTTGGTTCCTCATAACGAATATCCTTTTATTTTCTGGTGCACTAAACATTAACACTATTCCTTAAGGTTCCATCAATTCACTAAACCAAAAAAAATAGAATAAGAAAAAATAATCATAGTAGAGAACCACATAATCCTAAAAAATTAATTATTGGAAATCTAAATCATGAAACCATATTTTGAATCTATGAATCCTTAGGTTTAATGTTTTACACATATAATCATTATTATTACCCATCATGACGGTTTGAAAATGGTTTTTTAACATCCAAATCATATCCACCATGGGTGTCAAACCAGGTGTTCAACCATGCCTATTGTAAGGCACTAGGTGACAATTAGGTCTATATAAATGCACCACTTTTGAAGTTATTACCCTTAGAAACACCTTTACCAAATCCACAACAACATGTAGTGTCACTAATATAAATCCTACCTTTACCAATGTATCAATAACAATGGTTTGTAAAACCATTGGTATAGGTCCACTTTCCCATCAATTTTTCCAAAACATTCTGAAAATCCCTCTTTGAGACCACATTTCACAATAGTTTGGAAAAACTGTTGGGAAAGGGTATGGATTTCCATATAGTTTTTCCAAACCATTGGGAAGGGCCAACATTGACACCAATTTTCCCAATGGTGTGGCCAAACTATTGGGAAAGGGTATGACTTTCCCAATGGTTAGGACAAACTGTTGGGAAAAGCCAACTTTGAAATCACTTTTCCCAATGTATTAACTAAACCGTTGGTAAGGGGTATGAATTCCCAAATGTTTTGGCCAAACAATTGGGAAAATCCATCTTTGACACCAATTTTGACAATGGGTTGGATAAAACATTGGGAAAGGGTATATATTTCCCAACTATTTTCCCAAACCATTGGGAAAAGCAATCATTAACAGCGCCTTTCCCAATGATTTTTCCAAACCGTTGGGAAAGGGTATGGTGTTCACAATGGATTTTCCAAAGCATTGGTAAAAGCCAACTTTGACAAAACTTTTCCCATTGGTTTGTCCAAAGTGTTGGTATAGGGTATGGCTTTCACAACAGTTTTTTCAAAACATTGGGAAAACCCAACTTTGACGCAACATTTTCCAACGGTTTGGAAAAAACTATTGGGAAAGGGTGGGTACCTATCCTTTCAAAATTTTATTAAAATAAAAATGGGTATTTTTTGGAAAAATACTTGATATTTCCTTGTAAAAAAATTGTATTAAGAAATTAATGCGTAAAAATTTCATTAATAAATACCTTTTAGAATTTTGAAATACATATTCATATATTTTTTTGAAAACATTGATATGGAATAAGGATAATTATTATTTATTTAAGAGATAAATTAAGATGATTTTTCATAATAAAATATATGGAAATATTAGTAATATAATAAGAGTAAAATGGATGTAGACATGTATTATCAGGAAATAACTTGTTGAAAATAACAATTATTTGTCTCTTGATATATGGATCGTAAGATTTATCATTCTATGAATAATAAAAAACAATCCTGATAATTCAAGAGATTGTATCATAAAAACATTTTTAAATATGATAACATTTAATAATAATACTAATGAAAAAAAAGCTTAAAATATCATGAGAATAAATAAATAATTGATATAAAATGTTAATGGGGACGTATATACACCTCAATAACGAATATATTTTCATAACATGACATATGTCTCAAATAAAAAAAATTGGAAGAAGATTCCACAGTACATTGGTAACGTTGAAACTGTAAACTCCATGAAAGAGAGTTCCTAAAATGGATATTTAAATTAGAAACATATTCAGTGTAATAATCATAAAATTTAATCATGGTTATTATATACACCTTAAAAAAATTTCATGAATATTACATTTATCTCATAGAAACTAAAAGCGAGACAAAAATAACTTACCTTAAGTCTTGAATACCTTCCTCCAGAATTAAAACCCCAGGATAATAAATATTTATTTTTTATAAACATATTAAATGAACATAATCATATTTATTGTAAAAAAATATGATTTAATTAGTATTTTAAATAGCCATTTATTAACAATTCTTTCCAAAAATTATGTTTTGGAAAATAAAAAATATTTTCACATATGTTTTGGATTTTAATTATCTTTTATCATAATAAAAAAATGGTAAAATAATATCTATAATATTATATAAGATATTAATATCATAAAAATTTATTATCTATGTATTTTTTTCATAAAAGTTATATATAGGAAATTAAACACACTGTTCATGGGGATGATAGGTCATGCATTCGTAAGAACGCTATTTCAATTTTATCGATGGATGAAATGAATGAAATCTAAATAATATAATAACATTAAAGAATATGTTTTATATCAAATATATCAAATTTAATCATTAAAATTACCCAAATTACCTCCCATTAATAGTGTTAATGAAATAGGAATCACATCGCTTCATGTGGCAGTAGCACGACGTACAAACAAACGATATTATTGTATCCCCGCAGAATAGAAAGTAAGAAGGTATACATGATATAATAAATAATAAAGAATATTTATGATATAAATATCATATGTATTTGTAAATATATTTTTTCAATCATTATACCCTTCCATGAGAGGTGTTTATGGAAACATTTCTCATCGAGTTGCGATGCGGTACTCTGTTGTACAAACAAGTGTCGTTATCATTACCCGTTTTAGGGAAGAGGAATTTGATGTTGGTAATTACAATAATTAAATCAAATTAAACTATATTTTATGTACATATATTATTATATTTACATCTTTTATTATGATTTCATGGAGGAGGAGGAGAAAGAAAAAAATATAAAAACACACATACAAGAATGTTTCCTCTTCTTTAGGTAACCTCCTTAGGATTTAAAAAAAAAACATTCTTGGTTATATTTATGATTATAATAACGTTTATAGGATTATATAAGTGAGGGAAAGATTATATTTTTTCAGTAATTGGCTGAGATTAAGGGCTTTAAATTTTTTAAGAGTAGATTATATGGGGTGACCTTTTATAAGCGACTTGAGTGACACACATGTAATTTTTGAAATGAAAAAGGTTTGCCCACTTTGTTAACTTGAAAAAATGATCTAAAATGGTTATTCATTAAACCATAGAGGTTATATGGTATAAATATGTCCAACTAATGGGTGTTTGACAACTCTTTATTTCATTTTAATTCTTATCTTTTTTCCCCCAGTAAGCCAATTTTTACAATAACTACATTAAATAATTATTTCATCCATTAATATTTTCTATGGTAAAAAATTATTTAGAAATTATTAAGTAATATTAATTATTTTTATTCAAAATATGGAATCCATTTTTCAAAAATCATTTTAAATTAAAGGAAAATTTAAATTTAAATTTAAACATGCAAATACAATGAGAAAGTGGTTTTCCATATGAAAATTTTATGATGTTCAGTAAATTTCTATATCAAAATAAAATAATAAATTTATTAAAATGAAATAACTGTTTTTAATAGATCTATAATTTATCAAAATTTAATTTTAAAAACATATTAATTTTTTTAAGTTGTCAAATTATTTAATAGAAATAAAAATTCATAATAAAAACCAGTATTTTCCTTTATTCATCAAAAAATTGATCTTCATTGAAAATTATAAAAAACTCACCCATATATAATTTTTACTTTTTGATTAAATAATTTATTTTCATTTTTCCGAGAACATTTTCAAAAAAATTCAAACATTATTTTAAATAATTTTCTCAAAAATGTGATGCAACTGCTTGTTTTTAATATAACATTGAAGTGTAAAATTGGATTTATTCTTATACCATGCCTAGAAAACACATAATAAGAGTTTTTTGTTTTTTTAATATATAATATACATATTTCATTACAATCATTCCCCAAAGGGGATTTATTTATTTTATTTTGATAAATCTCACTTGTGGGCTTAAAATTATTCTTTTATAAAATCATTTACCATATTTTCAAATTGTTTTTCTTCTAATTTATTAGTAATTATTAACCAAAAAATTTATTTTATAAATATTTTTAAGTAATATACTTTTATAATTAAGTTAATCTTATTTATACCCAGCAATACATTGAATTAAAGAAACTTTTCGCAACGAATAATAATATTTTGATATTATGTGATGTTTCATTTAAATTTTTGTGATGTGTGTTACAGAAGATATACTTGATGTGTCATGTAATGAAAAATTATTGAAGTATATATTTATTTAAAAAAAATATTTCAAATAATATTAGATTGATACATATATATCTATTTTATATTATAGTGGTAATAATGATATTCCTATTATTGTTTAATATCATCAAATTTCATTTTAAGTGAAAATAGTTTTAAAGTTTTCAATGATAAAAAATTTGATTGAAAAGGGTTGTAAAATTATTTTTAACAAAAATGACTTCAGTATTTTTTCCTTCTCAAAGAATATTTTGAAATATTACTTTTAATTACTATTTTATTATGAAAATCCTATTTGTATTTTATTGTTTATTTAAAAATTATATTTTTCAATGTAATTTTTAAAAATAAAATATTTTATTATGTTTTCATGAAATTCTAAAATGGCTATTATTATTTTGAAAAAACACTTCTGAGTAATTTTCTCACCCTGGTTTTTGAAACAAATTTATATATGGAATATCAATAACTATAATATACTAAAAAGATTGGATTAGCTTGTGGGAATTTGGAATAATCCTTGAGGAGTTGTTTTAATGTGAAAAGTAACCATTTAAAATTATATGGAATGATTTTTTATATTTGATAAATGTACTTGTTCTTTGGAGCTCTAGATCTAAATAGATCATTGAGAATTTAGTGACTTATTATTTTGGATTGATGTTTGTAAATATTTTTTTTAAATTTGTGTGACTTATTTGGTATCAAAACCAATAATCATTGTAAAAATATAGTAAGGTGTTTTTAACATCAGAATTTGGAGCTCAATTCATGGGAATTTCTCTTTGTATTAGTGAAAAGGATTATATATCTTTGGAGATTATGATAATATCTTTTGATGATAATTTTTTAGATGTAAATTTTTTTCAGGAAGTATTATATAAGGTCATATGAAATTTGAAGTATATGAGACAAAGGAAATTTTTGAAATACACTTCAATTTAAGATGGGAACCTATATATTTTTTAGGGTTTCATTATCTTGAATTGAGGATTTATTTGTGTCACATTAATGATTTTTTTGAGTTATTCTTTTGTTACGTTGGTATTTATTTTAACCCATTGGATACTTATTAGTTTTGGAAAAAATATAGAGTTTCGTCTTGATAGTAGGTGGAACATGATTGGAACACAGTAAGGGGAATGCTTTGGACCTTGACCTGAAGCCTATATGTACCATTTAATTTTTTGATAGAGTAGAGAAAACAGTTGATGCACAATTTTGAAAATGGTGTGGCCTAACCATGTGTCTTGTTCCTCTTGGACTATGAGGGATTCATTCTTTTCACACAATTTGGATAACTGTGTGGGAAAATAATGCATCTTTTCTAGGTCATTAAATAGTTTAAATTTAGCTTTATTCTATCATTGATTTTTACCTTAAATCACCGATTGTCATCCTATTTATGATTTGAAGCTATGAGAGCTTCCTCCAATCCATCTTGGATCCTTTGAACATAAAATTTTGGGTTTATATTTCCTTATAAACACAAGGAATAATCAAGTAAATTTATTTTTTCATAATTTATTCCTTTTTTATGGTTTCTCTTCCCTCATTCTTTATTTATTATTTTTTAGTAGGGTATTTTTCTTGAGGAGGGTTTGATATTGATATGTTGGATAAAATAATTGTGATTATTTTTTGATCATTCATTTATTGGTTCTTATGGTTGTGTGGTTGGGGTTTCAAACAGATTTCTTGGAGTTTAAAAGTGTGAGGAAGATGTCCCTATTATTTTACAATATTATATAATTTTGAAATGCTTTCTTTTTTTTAAATGTACTATTTGAAATATTAATGTCATGTAAAATATTTTTTGGAACGTTTTTGAGATTCATATGGTATCGATATATGTTTTTGAAAAAAATTTGGTTATATATCTTGTAATATTCATTATGGTATTTAATGGATTTATTTTATGCCTCATTTAAAAGGTGTGAAATGTGTTTTGAAGATATTTAAATGAATTAATGTGTTGAAAGTGGACTTTCAAAAAATAATTTATCTTTATTTATCTTGGATTCATTGATGTGATCCTTCAATGCTTCTTTGAAAAGATAATATGATGTTATTCCTATTTTAAAATGTAATTGATTGGGAATGAATTTGAAAAAGCATTTCCCTCTGAAATTATTGAATTTCATATGCTATCATCATGTTATGTTTTAAAATGGTTTTATTAATAGTTAAAGTAGTGATAAATTTATTTCAAAAGGGTTTTCGTGTGTATGGATAATGTAAAGTGGTTTTGTTTATGTAAAATTGTATTTTCCATGTGAGTTGTGATCGTTTGATCAATGTAAATTCTGAAACTGGTCATTTTTGTGCGTGATCATGATGCTTGGAATGTGCATGGTAAAGTGATGATTTATATGACATATGTAATTGAATTTGAGATGAAAGGGAATCTTGGGTATCTAGGTGGGATAACTAAATCTAGTACTCTGTTTGATTAAGAATAGGATGATGCTCAGATTCATCTTGCATTATTAATGATTACAAGACTAACTAAACATGTGATATGATAGGATACCACTATAATTTTGGTTTTGGATCACCTCTAGTGGTTCATTCATAGGAACTCCATTTTTATTGTCTTTTGATTTAGATACCACTAGAGTTTTGGGATGAGATCCCCTCTAGTGTCTTTGTCATGGGAAAATGTTGGTAGTTGAGTTATAGTAATTTGATCACTGAGTTACAAGTTTCATCATGTCACAATTATTCAAGTGAAATATAGGGATTAACCCATGGTTCACTCATAAAGAATGATGTTTATGTAATGTTGTTATATCCATTGGAATATGGTAGACCTTGTGTACATTTTTATTTCAAAGACGATTATTTTATAAAAAAGGATTTCATGAAAAAAAATTTCTTGATACATGTTTCCTTAAAATGTCTTCATATAAATGTTTTACATTTTATTGGAGAAATTTTACTTTTTGTTTCCCTTATAATGTTATAACATGGAATATATCTTTTGAGTTGCATCCTACTAGTATATGGATCCTAACTTACATACACATTTGAATATATATATATATATATATTGGATTTTTTATTTATGACCCAGGTAATGTCAAGATGTATCAGGGTGGTGATGGGGAATCGATTTTCGAGTATTCCACTTCTTTTAGGTGCTTCTGGTGCTGGATTGAGGGTTATTCCCCTCTTGTTTTATGGAGTTGTTTGGGATAGATTTATGTTTCCTATTCCTTATTTTTACTATTTTTTTTGGTTATGTTTTAAACATTAAATAGGAAAAATTAGTGTACCTCATTTGGTTGTGTTTACCATTAATTTTTTTTTCATTGGTTTATTATGGTTACCTAAATTGGTGAAATTATTTGAAATGTATATTATTAATACTGAGACACTAGTTTCCAGCCCACGAGGATTTGGAACAACCTTTGGTCTGTGTCATTAATCGGGTTGAGTGTCAGGTAGAATGGATTCCCAACGTGGTTCATGAAAAAATTCGATCCTAATGGGTCTGACTCTTTAGAGGGCATGTTATTTTGGATGATTCTGGATAGGCTAGAGATGGGATTGTCCTGGCATGTGGTTCTTGTTGTGGGTGGGGTTCCAAGCCAGCAAACCTTGTTACGAGACTCAAGTCACCAAGGGATGTTGGTATTTGGTTTGACATCTCCTCCAGGTGAGATTAATATCCAGAAAACTATGTATAGACATTGTGTGGGGTTGGAGTGGTTTTTTATGGTTATTTATTTGGTTATTTTTTTTATTTGAGTATGTGTTAGACATTTTTTGTCATTACAAACAATTTTAATATGGTTGTGTTCATGGATTTTCAATGTAGTTTTTTCTTTTTGTAGTAAGATGCCTCCACAAAAAGTTCAACTGAAATAATGGGAATATGTTAGTGGGATTTATACCTCACATATTGAACAAATTCTAGTGGAATTAGTGGTTCATATTGTCCTATAGTTTGGAAAATAAGTGATCTCTTGTCCTAATTAGGTTAGAGAAGCTGAATTAGGTCTTATAAAGGATATGTTTTAAGAGTTCCAAATGATTAAAATTCCTTCTATTCAAGGTAGCATAGAACCCCATGAAGTGAATTAGTGGATTTATAAGATAGAGATGATGTTTTATATTCTTAATAATCTTGGGGATTTTAGAGTGAAATGTTCATTATTCATGTTGTATAGTCTCAATCTAATGTGATGGGACTCAGTGGTGAATGATGAGAAGCACAATAAGTTGGATTGAAAAAGAAATATGGTCATTTTCATGTAGTAGTATTGTCCTGATATTTTGGAATTCGCTATGTCCTACGAGTTTTTGTATATTTCTTAATGTGTTCAAAAAATGGTGGAGTATGCTGACCACATAGCAATGATAGTTTCGTATGCACCTGACAATGATCCCAATAGGAATTTATAGGTGTAGAAGTTCGAGATGGGGTTACCGATATGAATATATCCTCAGGGATATAGATAAAATATTATTCTGATGTAGTTGATCATTTAATGATGGTAAAAATTGATCATGGAAATGAGAATGGTTTCTATGTTGTATTATTAATAATGGGTAGTGGCAGTTCCTCTAATAAGAAGAGGAATCTTCATGAGAAAGTAAATAATGGATGGGGTAGTCCAAGCAATCCCTCTTCGAATTCATATTTCATGGCATCCAATTATGGGTTAGTTGTGTTTCATCAGTGTGAAAATTTATGGAACTTGTGATCTGCTTGTTCGTCTCCACCTAACCCATATCTTCTATTATGAGCTATGTATAACTTTCAATGATTTTATAGAGAAGAATGACCATATTAGAGTGGTGCTAGATCTATAGCCACTATGGGAATATTAGCCCAGTCATAACTATCCAAATAGTACATTCTCTATTTAGAGTTCTTGTATCAAGGGATGGATATTCTTCAATGAAGAGTCAATTAATGGAAGAGGCTCAAGCCATTGTTCATTTTCAGGCTTAGGAAATATGAGGATACATCAGGTTGTGAAATAAGCACCAACAGAATCAGATTTAAGTCCTATGAGATATTGTGGTATCATTCATATTGCATCATCTTTATATTTAATCATATTATTTATTGGTTAATTTGATTATTTTATTTATTATTATCTTTTATATGTGTTAAAGTTTCAAAATAAGCCTATTTCTTATGAGATTGAGTTTGTAACATAGCTTGGTATGTTTCAAGATTAGGTTTTTAGGTTTCATTCATGGGAACACACCATGTTAGGGATCATGTTTGAAAGGTGATTTCATATCTCCCAGATTGAACTCTTTTATGTGATCCTTAGTACGGATTGGATGGTGTGTTTTTAGGAACAATTCAATTGTTATATGCAACAAGTGGCTTTTTTGGAACATAATGGAAGTAACCATGTTTTTTTAGGTTAATGGGATCTCGAGTCAGCATGTAATAGACTCCCACTTCAATTGTTGGTAAATATCATTTTTTAGAGCTCATCGCTCACTTTGGAATACAATTATGGTGCACTTTTTGGTGGATTTAGTCATGTGGTGGATGAGTTCCTAGAGGGTTTTCCAGAATATTTATTTGTTTTTCCCATGTAGGGGGATGTGAATTTCCCTATTGATTTGGATTTTGGAACACAACTAATATCAAATACCTCATACCATTTTCCCCCTTCGGTTTGTGGGAATTAATGGTATAGCTATATTATTTTGGAATCGAAAGGATTTATACAACTTATCATCTTACAATAGACCTCCCTAGTTCTGTGTTTTCGAAAAGGAAGATAGATCACTCTAGTTGTTCATTTATTACAGTAATATGAATGAGGAAACAATAATGAACAATCTTTTTTCCCCTGAATTAATGAACTTTTTGATCAGTTAAGTGTGGAGGGTGGTTTTCTAGGATCGACTCGCATTCTGGATATCACCAAGTCAGTGTTAGAGAGGAAAATGTTCCAACAAATAGCCTTCAGAAGCTGGTATGACCAATATGATTACAAGGTCATGCCTTTCAGGTTAAAAGAAATAAACCAATTGTCTTTATGACCCTCATGAATATGGTGTTACACCAGAATCGAAGTTACATTTTCATGGTATTCATAGATGATATCCTATTATATTTCGGGACTGAGAAAGAGCATGGTGAACATTTTAGAATTGTGTGAGGCACCCTTAGGGATCATCTTATTTATTTGAATATTTTTATGTGATCCTTCTGGATCAAGGAATGGAATTTTCATTGTAATGTGATCTTGGAATTAGGGGTTTTATTGAACCCTGATAAGAATTATTTTTTATGTAATTGGATAAATAGATAATTTTTTTGATGCCATGATCATTTTTGGTCTCTCTATAACATTAAAAGTCATATCTATTCAATTGTGATGTCTAAAGTATGTGTATTGGGTGGGTGATGATGTAGAGTGTCTATGTGGTGGATCATGGCTCACAAAAACTCCATCTATATGAATATAATTACCCAACACATGTCCTGGAGTTAGTAGTGGTGTTTAATTCATTGAAGACATTGATCCATTATATTTATGGGTAGATGTTTTTAGTTTATTTGACCCATAAGAGTTTATCCTTCATTTTTTCTAAAAAATATTTGAATTTGAGGAAGTTTCATTGTCATGAGTACCATCAAGGGTCTAATTTTGTTATAGTCTATACTAGAATGAATGTTATTATTTTGGATAACGATATGAAAAGGGAAAGTTTTATTGTAGGTGTTAAAAGAGTCTAGTGATTTGTAGACTTTGTTATGTATTTCTTCCATATTCATATAGAGATTAAAGAGTATAACATAGGTGCATTCTTGGACACCAATTTTCTGAAACCCTCTCTTCGTGTAGTTGATTTAATTAGAGGATTCGAATGATGAGCAACGTAAATGTTATATATTGTTTTTTAATAGTGGGGGTTACTTATGAATGGTTGTTGTATCTTGAGGGAGTTATGTGCTTAAAGGGTATCTTTGTGGTTCCATTGACATTGTGAAAGGTAGTGATGTAAGATATCCACTAGTATTATTGGGCTATTAATCATGGTTACAACAAGATGTTCTATGATGTGCATCGATAGATATGATGGATAGGCATGAGGCTTGACATAGCTTCTTTTGTATCACAGTTTTATTCATGTTAGTTGTTTAAAGTAGAGCACGAAAAGCCTGGTGGTTTACTTCATCTATTACCTTTTCTTACCTAGAATTGGATTGAGATGACCGTGGAATTTAATTTTAGATTTCTTCATACACATCATGGGAGGAACAAAATTTGGTTAGTGATTTATCTTGGGATCAAATCATCGCATTTCATTCAAATCAGGGATTCATCCATGGTGGATGAGTTTGGATGGTGGTATTTTCAGTAATTTATGGGGCTCTAGGGTGTATCGTAAGAAATTTTTTCATTCAAGGATCCTCATTTTACCTCACAATTTTGTGTAGGCCTTCAAAAGGTGATGGGGTTTTATGTAAAGTGCATCATGATATACCTTTATCAAATGGATGGTTTGATAGATTAAGATATTCATATTTCAAAAGACATTCTCGGGGAATGTGTTTTAGGTTTTTGTGGTTTTTGGGATAACCATTTAAGGTAGGTTTCATTTTCATATAACAATAGTTGCCATTCCTTAATTTGAATGGATCCCTTTTTATAACATTATGGCCAGTTGTGACCATCACCATTGTGTTGGGATGAGTTGGTTGGGGCCTCATTATTAGAACTTAATCATTTTCATGAATCCACTAATAAGATTGTGTTCATTAGGAAACATATTCGAATGCCACTAATTAATTGTAATTCATATTCCAATAAATGATTCCTTGCATTGGAGTTTTCTATGGCTGACGGGGTGTTCTTAAAAGTGACACCTCACTTGGGTCGCCATCATTTTGGTATGAAGGGGAAGATAACATTGAGGGATTTCAGGCCATTTATGATTATTGAGAGAGTTGGTATGTGAAATACATGTAATCCTTTTCCTATAATTTGACATCAATTTGTTATGTGTTCTATATCTCTCATCTGAATATGTATAATCTAGATTTTCCCATGTGTTGAAATGTGGGGAATTAGAGTTTTAATTTATTTTATTTATATATGGGTGGTTGGTAAAAATTATGGATTCGTTAGAGAAAGTGATCTATGGGAATTATATTCTATTGGTCCATGTTATTTTTCATCATTATAGGAATGATAATGAGACATGGTATAAGAAGTCATGGGTTGAGAAGGAGTATTCATTTTTCTTATCCGAGCAAGATTTGAGTTGACTTTTCCGAGAAGAAAATTTTTCATAGTGGGGAGATTTTTCACATTCATGATTATCATTTGAGGTATTATTTTATCTATTTTAGTATTTATTTTACCACATGGTTTCCCCTTGTTTTTAGTGGAAAATTGATATTTTGCGATCCACAAATGGTGGGTCACGGTTGTCAGATAGTTAGGGGAAATACTTGCGCCCTTACTAATGAAACTATGCAACCAATTTCATTTTTTGATATTGGTAACCACAAAGTTGTAACATAGTTTTTAAAACTATGTGGGATAACCATGTGGGGGTTTTATCATGGATTGTGAGGGAAACCTGATTTCCAAACGATTTAGAAAACCACGCAACATTTCTAATTCATTAAATTTTTTTGAATTTACCTATATTGAATCTTTGATTTTAACCATAAATAACCTGCCATCCACACCATTTTTTATTTTAATTAAAGTGAACTTCCTCCAAGAATTCTTGGAGCCTTTGATCATCAATCTTCGGGGTTTTTTCCTTGTAACTTTATGTAATCATCAAGTAAGTTCATTTCATATTGATTTATCCCCTTTCTATAGTTTCTTTTCCCACATTCATATATTCTTATTTTCAAATTGGGTTTTTGAACTAATGAGCCTCCTATCATAAGATATTAGGTGAAATCATGGTGATTATTGTTAGATAATAAATTTATATGGTCTTGTAGTGGTGTGGTTTTTTGTATTGCACATATTTATGGGAGTTTCTATGTGCGAGGATGGTGGTTGCATGATATACTCTTCTTGTTATGTATTCAAATGGTGATTAAAGAATTGTGAATGTTGTGTGAAATGTATTTAAAAATGGTTTTAGTGTAACTAAAAAATGTAAAGTGGTTATGTTTATGGGAAATATTGGTTTCCATGTGTGTTTTTATCATTTGTCAGTTTGAATTGTTAAAGTGGTGATTTCTTTGTGTGATTGTGATTCTCAGAATGTATATGTGAAAGTAATTATTTAGGTGATATGTGAAATGGAATTTTTTAATGAATTGAATAGTGGGTATCAATTTGGGTGAAATAGAACTAGTACACTAGTTGATTTATAAGAATGTGTGGCCCAGATTTATCTTGTAGGATTAAGGGTTGCAAAACTACGTAAACATGTTATATGATCAAAGACTAATATAGTTTTGTGATTTAATACCCTCTTGTGGCTTGTGCATGGGAGCACTATTGGTTTTGGATTATAATATAATGAACTCTAGTATTTTGGGATGTTATCCCCTCCAGTTGTTCATACAGAATAATGTTTTTGGTAGTTGGGTTGGAGGATTTTTATCAATGAGGTTTGTGGTCTATAGTGTCCCACTTATGTTAGTTACCTATATAGATTTAACAATGGTTCTCTATTATGGTAGGATTATTATGTGATGTGGTCATTCCCTTTTTCATATCATATACCTTATGTATATTTTTATTTCAATCAATATTATTTTCTGAAAAGAGTTTTACATAAAAAGTGTATATTGAGAAGGTGTTCTGTGAAATGTTTTTCAGAAATGACATAAATTTTCTTGTGGGAATGTGGTTATTGATATTTATTATAATTATATAGAATGGGATATTTATTTTCGGTGAAATCCTAAAATGATTTTCTCACACGATAGATGTATATAGACTTTGTTATGTTTGACCCAGGTAATGATAAGATTTATTGTGGTGGGGATGGTGGATCCATTTGTTAGTGTTCCACTTCTTCCATGTGTTACTAGTGGGGAATTGAGGGTGTTGTAACTCATGTATCATGATAGTTTTTGGGATTTTTTGGGGTTACCACTCCATTTTTGTAATATTTTTTTTTTACGAAAGTAGTAAACATTGAATATAAAAAATTGGTGTACCTCGTTAGGTCATGTATATCAGTTATGTATTATTTTAATTTTTTGGTTGTGTATGGTTTTATAAATCGCTGAAATTTTTACCAAGGTATATTTTTGATACCAAATAACTATTTTCCATCCTATGGGGATAGATAATAACCTTCAATACAAGCCATGAATCAGTTTGGGTGTTGGGTTTTATGGCATCTATGAATCGTTCATGATAATTAGTGTGATCTTTTAAAAGGAATATTTTTTGATGAAAAATCTCATATAAATTTTTTATAAACATTATATTTACCAAATATATGTAAACATAATTATTATTATGATAATTTATTCAAACACAATATGGAGGTAAAATTTAATATCCCCTGGATGATTTTGACTCTATTACTTGACACTAACTGGTTGAGGACTAATTACAAGATAGAAAAAGAGAGATTACAGAGAAAATCTATTGTCCCTCTATGACAATATGCTTTTAATTATTATTTTAAATTCATACCCTTCCAATTATTCATCCTTATAAAATATATAACCCTCTTGGAAGTAGTTTTATGGTATATCAAAAACCTACATCATAACCTAGTATCATCATGGGTTTGTATCAATTAAAAAAAATCAAAATCTCAACTATCCCATCTTTCCTAAAAATGAAGATATCACTAAGAGATGTTAAACTTTTTTACCTTTTTAAATATTTTGAACTGTATAGTTTTTTTAAAATTGTTTCAGTGAGATGGGATCTTAATGTGACTTATATATATATATATCTTAATCTTATCTTCTTCTTAGATATACATTTTTAGGGACAAACAATTGAATATTGGAAACCTTACTCAGCTAGTATATTCTAGAAAAATCATGTCATATCATATTTTTTTAATATTATACATCATGGATTGCAGTTTTTATCCAAACCACATATGTGTTCCAATTAATACTACTGAAATTGTGAGATGTTTTTTTGAACAAACCATGTGAAGGGTTTTATGGAGTCTCTAAAATATTATTTCAAATCATAGAATATATTTCTTCATGAAAAACTCAACTATAGAGTTTGGGGGACACCTTGGTAAAGGGGAAAAACATTACCGAGTAAAAGAAAAAATGTGGATTGATGTATCGAAATTATTCTTATTTAATGTCACGGTTAATAATAATTGTGATGATTGAATTTAACTAAGCTTTATATAATGTAACATATTGGGTTTGGTATATATATATATATATATATATATAATTTTTACATAAATATTTTTCCAATAGTTTTTTTATAATTACATCTAGCTAGAAAATATTTCATTCCAAAAATATAAAAAACCACAAAATAAATAACACATTATGAAATTAGAAGTCATTCGTTATAATGGATATCAAAATACAACAACAAATATTAGACATACAAATATGATGTGGAAATAAATTGAAGTAAACCCAAAAATAGTGTGATTATAGAACATATCACAATTGATTATAAATATAATCCATCCATAGATGGATATATATAGAGAAAAAAGTCACCTAGAATAATATAAATCATCTTTCAAAAAAATAACAAAATATGAAGCATTGTTATTTTAAGAAGGATACAAGACTATTTACCGGGGGTTGCTGCTATGATACATATACCCATTAAGAGGAATGAAATATATTAAACAAAATGAATTATATAAAATAACTTTTTTACATATATTTTTGTAATAATATTTATATATATTATTATAAAAAAATGTTCTATATTTAATATGTCATAATTTTAATTAATATTCATCAAACACTATTAGTAATTATATAATGATGTAGAATGCGCTTGATTAATTTTAAACTGATGGAAAATAAAATAATTTTTTGATATTTATAATTACTTGATGATAAATGATATTAATTTAAAACTACAAATATTAATTTTATTACAAATTTTATTAGTAAATATAGAAATTTTAGTAAAAATAGTTATCTTAATAATTTTATAAGTGGATTATATTCATTGGTAGTAAATATATTCAATATAATTTGAATATATAAACATGAAATTAATTTCAGTTATTTAGAAGATAGATAAGAAATATAGATGGAAAAATTTATAAATTATAGTAGTAATATATGAATTGTTATGACTATAGAGTAATAATAGAGAATAAATATAATTTAAATATTTTATTTATAATACGTAATAAATTTAATTTCACTATGTAAATAGAGGAATTAAAAAACATGAACAACCCAACCTATACCTTAGGGAGATCAGTTCATCCCACTATGCTAGGAAATCATTTAAGATAAGACTATGTCAAAATTCTAATACTATTAATAGAGTTGTGGCAGTTAAGAATCGTTCTAGCATATAGTGCGCTTGAAGGAAGGAAAATTGTGATTTTCCCTCAATGTGTGTCAGAATAAGAGAAAATTTCTAAGCACCAACACATAAAAAAATATTATAAACCATCGAACATATACTGCAGTTTATTAGGGAGTTCCCAAGAGGGTAAATGTATTATGTGGGGACCGCATGATCAAGATAATATTCTAATATTTAAAATATAATTTTCATCAATTCATTAAAATAACTAAAGAATAAATTTCTTCCTCCTAGACACAGTCAAAACCTAATAAAATCCTCATTCGAAACCTCTATCATGCGACTATTCTTGATTATTGAGGACACACAAACATAGAAACACAATGTTTTGAATGAAGCATGATCAAAAAAATCATATAAGAGGTCCATAGAAATAATTTATTTACTTTTATTTCCACAATAATGAAATATATGAAGATTGCATCATGAATCATTCTTTATTATTTCCTTTTTCATTAATGGAAATCAAATTTTAATCGATCTTTTAATGAAGGCCTTTGATAAATTTATTGGATGCATGAGGTAAAATCCAGTGGTGTAAATTAATCTGTATGATGTTATCACCCTCTTTATTGCTTGTTATTCTTAAATGAATGATGATAATATATATACATATATATATATTCCTATGTTTCATTTCATATAATTCGTGAGTATGGATATAAATTCTCACTATATGTGAGATTAGGAAGACATGAAAAAAAATTAGACAAAACCATTCTTTGGGGGAGGTCGTTGTGCATTTTAAAATCGACAATGGAAATTATTCACTAACATAATAAATCAAAATACATGATAAGTCAAGGAAACAAAATTTAACAAATCAATTTTTGTGTTCTTTAAGAACATACTTCACAAGATTTTGTGGAAATAGATATGTTTAGGGGGTTCATAGGGGAATTTTATTTTGATTAGGGTACCTATTCTAGAAATCCCAACAATATTCATTTAGTAATGAAGGTAATATGATATTTTTAAATTTATTTATATAATACATTATTCTATCATTACAGTTCCTAAATAAAAAAAATCTTTTAGATACATCATTTTTAAAGTAAAAAAATTATTGTAAGGAAAAAATTAGTTTTAACAAAAATTATTCCTTTTATTAAGAACTCTTTTCATAAGGGGGAAATGTTTTGATGTTATTTATTTTCATCTCCACCAAATTAAACCTCTTATTAAGGTATTTTATTTAAAAAAATTCAATGTTTTTATGGAGTTTCTAAAACAATCATTTTATTTATTTATTTATTTACTTCTAAAACAGTAATCGATGTTATTTTCGTTAAGGCGTTTTATGTATTGAAAATAATTTAACATCAGGAAATATTTTCCACAATTAGAACAATTTATGTTCATGAATTATTTAATTTATTTTCATCCTATGAATCTTTTGAAAGATTATAAATATCTATGATTTAGTTGAAAGATTAATTTCCATGAATTTTTAATTTAATTAGAGAAATAAATTTATTCATTTTTTTCTGTGTGAATATTGGAAAAAAATTACGGAGTTTTTATCCATTACCCCAGAATTTATTTTTTTCCCTTGGAATTTTTTTACAATAGTTATGTGTATTTGAAAGGTAATATTTTAATGCAATTATAATGTAAAATGAAATATGATAAAAAATCAGTAAAACTTGGGAACTTGGGTATTACAAATTAAGGTAAATGATGGAAAGTGAATCCAAACCACAAGAAAAATTTTCTAAATAGTGATGGGTGGTCCCAATATTGAACATCAATATCTATGGTTTTCATAACGATTTTGATATGTGTATAGAATATCATCAGAATTATTTTTAATATAAAATATTTCTAAAATTTTCAATGATAAAGTATTACATTTTATAAATATATTTTCAATTATTTTTTATGAAAAATTTCTACAATATTTATGTCTCCTAAAAGGAAATTATAAAAGTATTCATTTTTTAAAAAAATTATGAGAAAATGTTTTTATTTTAATTATATTTTAATAAATTTTGAATAATGTTCAATGTATTCTTTTAATGTATTTATTTTATGTTGTTTTCCTGAAAATTGAATGTAAAAGTTGTATTCTAATGAATTTTGAAAACCCATACTAGGATTCTAGTATGCAAAATAATCTTCAAAACATGTTTTCTAAAGGGATAATTGATGTCTAAGACCTACTAGGAATTCATGATTATCTAGAGTGAAGTTAGAGTAGACCTCAAAGAGATGATTTAATGGGGAAATGAAATTTTAAAATTAAATAGGATACTTTTTAATGTAACAAAATTCTTCATTCCCTAAAAATTGAGGGATAATTTTTTTTTCTAATGTTGATACTCATTAATTTGAATTTATATTTTTAAATATTTAATTTATATAATTTGGACACATATTTGAAATCAAATACATTTTATGAAAAAATAAATATTCTGTTTTTAGAATTGGACATAAGTGTACTGGTCTAGGGCATAATATTTCTTCCATGAAGATCCAATAATGCTCTACAATGTTTCAAACCGAATATGGTTGAAATATTCTCAATTTCAATTATATAGGGAACATAACTATATAAAATTACCTCTTCCATATTAAATTGTACCTTGTGAATAAAAAACATTTTTTTCATACATTGAAATTTCTTCATTTTACATAACATTTCATATATTACACCAACAAAGGCACAAATACCATATTAGTTTAGTTTATTTGGATACTTAGAAGCATATCCAACTATTTGTTAATTCATCTAAAAATTCTCCCATATATTCCATCATATATAAAACCCATTTTTAACATATCATACTTAATACCTTTCATCATATCATTTGGAATGGAAAAATAAGAAAGGGTGATATTAGATTCTCTACAAAGGTAAACATGGAATATATATAAGAAAAACATGTGAGTAATAATATTTAAGTAGGATAATTATATTTTAAAGGAATACACCACATATCAATGATCGTAACATTGAATAATGACATTAATTATTAGAAGTTCATATGTTTGAATCATAAGATAATCATATGACATGATCAATTAGAGTATAACAATAGCATAATGATCAGATTGGGATAATAACTAGTGTATCGACATTGGTCTTGGGATGGCCTCACATGTACCTTATAGATTCATTCTGATTATGAACTCTTTTGTACCCTATTTTTTTAGTATTAGGATGACCTCCCATTTACTCTATCATTTCGGGCTTAGGATGACCTCTCGTGTACCCTCTTGATAAAGGCTTATGATGACCTCCCATGTACCAAGTGAGATCCTAAAAATTTTATCATTAAATAATGAATTGGTGTGAGAAATAAGTCACACCCATAAAATAATGAAATCATATATATATATATATATATTTCAAATTATTTTAAATCATTCATCATTTTATAAATCATAAAAAAATGGTTTTCATAAACATTTCATCATAGAATAGCTCATTAACAATTTACTAGATTTGTATAAATCATTCATTAAAAAAAATAAAAAATTAAATGATGAAATAGTAATGGAATCCTAGGTTTGTATACCTAGTAATTCATGATTAATACCAACATATATCATCTTATATGGTAAATTTTTTTAACTATCTTTTTAAAATGTTTCTTTTGGAAAATATCCCTTCCATAATAGAAAATTAATTTTAAATCAAAAATATTTATCAAAAAATTTTATTTTAAAATATCCTTGAAATAATTTAATGGATACTTAGAAACCATTTAAAAAATATCGGTAATCCAATTTCTTGAAAATTTTAGACTGGTCATTTAAAACACTTTTAATACATTTTTAGAAAACCTGGTTTTGAAGGAACATATATTTCTGTATGAAGATAGAATAACATTACATGATGCTGAAAATATCATGAAAATAAATATATTAATTTTAAATCATGTTTAAGGGCAGTATATACAACTCGTAAAATAATATTGGTACATAACATTTCATGTGTCTCAAAGATGGAAAATTGAGACAAAATTACCTTACCAGTTTGGTATATTTTACATCGTAACGCCATGAAAGAGATATCATAAAATTTATATGTAAATAACCATAAATTTATGTATAAAGATAATTTAAAAAATCAATGGTCACTATTAACCAAAAATATAAATGAGTGGTGAATATGACATAAGTCTCTCAGAAATAAAAGTGACACTACAAATCCCTTTAATAATAGAGTACCTTTTTTATCGTGAGCCTCATGAAAGAGTAACCTCAATAGAAAAATTGAATATCATTAAATAATTATATTAATTATAAAACATGTCCTAGAACTAATAAGTGGTTAATATATCACATATCTCATATAAATATACTGATATGAGAAAACCCTTACCTTATTTCTTGACTTTCTTCATACCCGTGAAAACCCCCTCTTCTTTGGGCATCTCCTTTTGATTTATAAAAATGGTCTACATAAGATGTATTTATTCCCAAATAAATGATTCCATTATGAAGTGAAAGATTTTTTGAAGATACATATATATTTTTGGGCGAAACCAAATAGTTTCTAAACTTTTAATAAGAGATTACAATAGGTTCCCTTTTTTAATTTAGGTGAGAGACACTTTTGGAATTTCTCAAAAGATTAATTTATAATAAATTAAATATTAAAAAAGGCCACCAAATCTAAATTTATTAGAATATAATATTTTATAATGTAGTAATATCGTTAAAAAATATATTTGAGAAATTTTTTGGCGTTATTTTAAGAATTATCATTTTGATTAACCCTTAGTTATGCCATTTTAATTTTAACTATAGTAAAAAGTTTCTCCATATTAAAAGGACTAAATTTTTATTTATATTGATTCAATGGGAACGTAAATAGATAAAATATGACATGTTAGAACATATTTAATACCCTTTCTGATGATTTAATATTTTTATGATTTATAAATAATTTAATTAAATATTATTTTTATAAAATATCATAAGTGTCAATTTTAACATTATACATGATACAGACTTTAAGAAAATCAATACAAGAAATAAAACTTTTAAATAATCTATTTAATACACCCCTAAAATTTTATATTCATATATATATATATATTTTATCACCTTAATTATGAAAAATTATATTTATTTTAATATTTCTAATGTCATTTAATTGATTATTTCACTAATTTAATAATTACTACATCATCATTATGTAAATATTTATGATAAGTATTTATTCAATAAAAATAATGAATAAATTTATATTATTTACATAAACCATTTATTCTCCAAAAAATATATATAGTCACTAATATCTTTTATTTAATCATAATTTAAAATATTCTACTTCTTAAAAGTAAGTGTGTGGACTTTTTTCAATCACATTAATATTAATAATATCTACTCATTTTCAGGTACAAGTTTCCAATAAAAAATTAAATTTAAATAATTATGTTATAGGGGTCTAATTAACTTCATCTAGTAACATTTTTATTATTTTTCATGTAGTTTCATAATATTTATAAAATCATTTTTATGCTTAATTATCTGATTTACCCTTAATAACGGTAATAAACATTATTAAAGTTATGAAGGATATTATCAAAAACTAAAAGGTTCGTATGTACTAAATTTTTACCTTATTATTAAAAATATGTAATTTATTTAACAAAATTAAAAAGTAATAATTTTTTAATATTAATTTAAAATTAATCCCATTGACATAATGATAAATCTTGTTTTTAATGTCAAAACATTCGAAAGATTAAAATGTTTTTATATCCAAATTCGATGTAAAATTGATTCCAATGACCTAAATTGAATTAAATGATAAAATTTATATCTAATTATAATTTAATACCAACAAATTATATAATTTAACATATTAAATTATTTTAATGAAAAAGGTGTTTTCAATTACAATCCACTATATTTTACTATTAATAAAAAAAATGAAACTTATTTAAAAATAGAAAAATGTCAACCAAAGTAAATATTATATATTAATTTAAAAGAGTAAGTTTATTTTATAATATAAATATTTTAAGGATTTCTATAATTATATTTAAAACAGGGTTTCCATTAAAAGGATGTAAAATTAGCCTTTGGAAAAATAAAAATTTTTATTCAAAAAAATTCATTTATTCTGATTGTGTGCCTCTAAAATATATTGTATGAGTGTCAAAAAAATTTATTTAAAATGTCACATATACATTTTATTAAATACATTCATCTATATTTTTATGTTTAATTTATTGAGATAAAATTGTGTCTATACAAAGAAAAATAGTTTACATAGAAAAATAATTTCTCTATTATGAAATATTACTTACATTCATTTAAAGATAATTAATAACCCATCACATTAATTTTATATAATAGTTTAAATCATATTTTTATAATTTAGTTATTTTATTTTAATTTTTATTCTAACGGATAAATGGTAACTATAATAACATTTTAGTGAAAATATTAATTGTATATTGTAGTTCAGTAAAAAATAGTCTTGTGTGTAGAGAAATATATCCAAATAACTGGACATTATGTTTATTAGAATCTAAACATAGTGATGCATACACCACATTATAATCTAATTATTTTTTATAGTGAATGATTAAATTGATGGTTTCGATAACATATACCAAACTCAGTGCTTCTATATAATAGTTAGTATATTCATTGTTGCATTAAATGAAAATGATTAGAAAAAATTAATATGAAAAACAAACATTTTAAAAAACCCAATGTATTACATTCTACCCCCATTAAAATGAATTTTCTCCCTCAAAATTATCATGTGTTATCAATGGATTAACATATAAAAGTTCCCTTCATATAAATTCACATCATAAAAATCAATACTGGAACTCCCTTTAAAAAGGGAATGTTATAAACATTACATTTTACCAATGTAACTCATAACCATGTCTTAATATAGAATAACATATGTAGAAATTGAAAACATAGATACGTAAGAGAAATGTGACTATCAAATTCTGAATGAGGGTGATAGAGAACATGGTTTGGAGAATTTGTACAATCACATTTCCATAACCCAGAGTGTCCTAAAAAAGGTCATTGATATCATTAAAATGATAATAATAGGACGAAATTTTAATTTTGGACCATTTTTATAATTTTGAATATTGAAAATATATACTTATGATTTTTCACCATAATCTATTCCATTATTGTGGCATGATCAATTTCCAATTCTTATCTAGTTCTATTATGTTAGTGTGAATATGTCATTCTTAACGCCTTAGGAGATCATGAGATCCATATTGAAAATGATAAGTAATTCCATAAATCTTTATAGCAACAAAATGGTCGGAAAAAATTATCCAATATGTATAAATTCTCATATGGAAATATTATACATTAATCTATATTACCTCATCCAAATTATTACACAAACCATTCATAAAATGGTTAATGTTATAATCCATTCTCAAGATTAAAATCCATAACATTTGAAATAATGACACTAAATATCTCAAAAACTAGTTTTCATTGATTCACAATATATCATAAACTATCTCTTGTTTTTCACTTACTAAACATATGAATACCCCCATCATGTATTCCCTTGAAACAAGTTAATTTCCATAAATACTTATCGAAAATATTCTTTATTAGTTAATCTAAATACTATTAGATATATTCCATAAGTCTACTAATGTCATAATATCCACTTTTGAGAGCCTGAAACACTGGGTCAATAAATCCTTAACCAATTACAAGGTAATTAGTACTATCAAATTTACTTATTCATATCTAACATATCCATATAAAAACATCATTACTTCAACCTTAGGAATATATTAAGGGTTATCTTTCCCTTAATATTTTATTTCTCATGAATTACACCTTACTATTAAATTCGTTTTCTATGAATTCAGAATAATTCAACATATAATTCTAAATCCTAAATGAAAAAACATATACTGAAAATACACATATGTTTAAGGATACATAAAACATATTTTTGAATTCCCAAAACATATACACTTCGGTAATAAATCTTTATTCTTAAACCAATACCTATGGTTATTTATCATTTTCTTTCCTAGAATATGAAAGATGAATCTTGTCTTAAGATTCACAAACATAAATCTAATTATGCTTCTTATGTTTACTGTAAAAAATACTTTCAGAACATACCATACCTTATATGTTTCATTTTCAGTCTTGTTATCCTCGACTGTATAACCAATACTCATTCAACCTTTATGATTATCTTATTTAGATTTCCACTTTGGACATCAATTTTCATAATTCCCATACATTACACATCTATGAAATTCAATGATAACCACGTTCCTTCTAATTCCTGCTATTGAATATGATCATAAAGCATTCTATGAACAACACTTATCATAGTATAAAAAACATAATAATTAAAATTTACTTATAATATTCATAAATCTTGAAACCTAATTTTAAATCTATGACACCTTAGGCTTAAACTTAGAGATAACCCTTAACATATACTTATATATATATATATCCCCAGGTATATCACTATAATTTTCTCATCTGAGTTTCCAAAGATTGAGTAATACTTTTCTCTGATACCAACTATGATGACCCACTCTTTTCAAAAAATAATTTTACATTATTTTTAATGAAAATTTCATATATTATAAAGACACATGACCAAAGACCATTTTATTATAGTGCATTTAGAAACGTTGATTTATAAACAACTAGTTCAAAACATATCTAGATCTTCTCCTGTCATTTATTAATATTTAGAACCCTATTTAAATATCCTATATAATAACTTTAATTTTATACTATAGAAAGGAAACATAAGAAATGGTGATCTAATATTCTCATTAAGTGTAAATATGGAGGATATGTAACAAAAACATGGGTCTATGTGTATAAAAATACGAGTGTAACATTTGAAAATCATACACAGCATATCATAGATCATAATCCTGAATCATGGGATTATGGATTGCCAGTTCATAAGATGTGAATCATATGATAATCAAGGAACATGATCCACTGGAGTATAACAATGGCATAAAACATGGAATTTGTGTCATACACATAATCTTAAATATCTTATGTTAATGATTTATACCAAGACATTCATAGTATATTATGATTGGGCTAATAAACTATGTACACACTTCATCCTTTGATGACCACCCACGTACCTTCCATTTTCAGTATTAGGAGTGTCTCTTATATACCGTCTTTTTTTGACATAGTATGATATCACATGTACCCTATTTATTCATTCTTATATTGACCTCACATGCACACTCATGTAAGAAGCATAAGATGAACTCCTCGATACACTTTGAGATATAAGAAAATATATCTTTAACCAATGAATTGGAGAGTGAAATATGTCCCACCCATTACATAATGATATAATATATATATATTTTCAAAAAAAATTAAATTTTCATCACATCATAAATTATGAAAATAAATGGTTTTCGTTAACATTTTATCGTTTCATATCTCATTGAAAAGTAACGAGATTCAAATAAATAATTCCTTAAAAAATAAACAATTCAATTAAAAAAATAATAATGGTATCATTTGATCATATCCCCACATAGTCATGTGTGACACGAATATATTTCATCTTATATGGAAAAAAATTTGATAGATATTTATAAAATATTATTTGAGTAAAATATCTTTTCTTTTGTAAAATTTTATTTTTAAATTATAAAACATAAATCAAAACTTTTTCACTAAAGATATCCTTAAAACATAAAATTGATTCATTAAAAAAAATTTAAGTATCATTTATATCCATTTTCATTAAAATGATTAAAATATAATTTCAAACACATTTAAAACATTTGAAGAAAACATTTTTCTAAGGGACATATATTTTCTACTCAATAGAGAATAACATTAAAAAAAGATAAAAATAATTTAAAAATAAATATATTTATGAGAAATCACTTCAAATTTAAGTATATAAACCTTGATGAATAATATGAGTGCTTAAAATAACAAGTTTCTCAAGGATGGTATATTGAGACAAAATTACATTACTGATTTGGTATATTTTAGACTGTAACCCCATGAAAGAGATATCAAATAATGGATATGTAAATTTCCATAAATTTACATATAAGGATAATATATTAAATTAATGGAAAATATAGAAATAATAAAATAAGTGATTTCAAAATATGGAAAAATTCACACACAAAATATAAGTGAGACTAGAAATCCCCTTACTACTATAGTAACTTTTTATCGTGTTCCCTCTGAAATAATAATATCAATTGAAACATTGAATATCAGTAAATAAATAAAATTCATTATATAACATGTCATAAGACATTATATACACCACATAATAGGAATAAGTAGTTAATGTATCATATGTCTCAGAGAATTAAAAGAGAGATAATAATACCCTTACTATATGACATGACCCTAATCGTACTCGTGAAAACCTCCTCTTCTTTGGGTATCTCTTTTTTATTTTTTTAAAAAACATCATAGGTAGGATTAATTCCCAAATTAAGTCTTCTATGATGGGTTTTATAATATCGGTAATATATTTGTATAGATTTTGGTTTAAAAAATTGGTTCTAAATTGTGAATAAAAATAAGAAGAAGTTCCCTTTGATAATTGAGGTGAGGGGCACATTTAGAATTTCTCAAAATATTAATTACTAATAAATTAAATATCAATAATTAGTACCAAAAAAGTACATAAATTTGAATCTAATAGATTAGTGGGTTTTAATAATGTCAACCAATATATTTTATACATGTTTTGGTGTTATTTTAATCATTATCATTTTGATTAACCCTTAGTCAATCCCTTTTAATTTTAAATATAGTAACTATAATTTCAATATTAAAAGGATGAAATTGTTATTTATAATGTTCCAATTGGACAATATATGGACAATATTTGATATTTTTCGACTAAATATCATCCACTGAGTCCTCAATTAATATTTTTATGATTTTGAAATATTTTAATAATATATTATTTTAATAAAATTTCATATATCTCAATTTTTACTCTATTCATTACTTTAACATTAAGAAAATCAATACTGAATATAACATCGAATAAAATAATTTAATACAACACTAGAATGTAATATTTATTTATTATATTGCTATATAAACTTCATTAAGTCAAATTATATTTCATTTAATATTTATAAAACCTAATTTAGTTGATTTTTTCATTAATTGAATAATTAATGCATCATCATTTTTAATTATTATTAAAATTAGTTATTTACTAAAAAATAAAATAAATTTATATGATGTTTGTAAAAATTTTAATTTATAGAATAATATATATATTAAATAATTTATTCTACTTAATCCCTTCTAAAAAATATTATAATTATTAAAATAAGTGTGTGACTTTTTCACACTCTTTAATTTTAATAATATCTAAGTCATTTTAGTGGACAAGTGTCTATTAAATGATTAAATTTATAAAAATATTTTATAATGTTATAATTAACATCACTAAATAACATTTGGAGTTGTGTTAAGGTATTTTTATAATATTTAAAATATTATTTTTACCCTTAATTACCTGATTTACCCTTAACTGTGGTAAGGAAAATTATTAAAGTTACTATTCATAATGTCCAAATAAGTGACCCATTTTTTATATTTTGACTTTATTAATAAAAATATTCAATCTATTTTTTTCTAATTGTAAAAATAATATTTTCTAAAATTAATTTAATATTAATCTCATCGAAAAAAAGATAAAACATTTTTTTGAAATGAAAAGGCTGAATAGATTGAACTGTCTTTATATCCAACTTTAATTTGAAATTGATTCCAATGAAAAAATATTTATTAAATGATAAAAATTAGATCTAATTATAATTTAAATCTAATATAATATTTATTTTAACAATAAGAATTATTTTTATGAAAAAGTTTTTTCTATTAAAATTAATTTTATCTCAATATTCATCAAAACATGAAACTTATTAGAAAAATACCAAATATTTAACTAAAGTAAACTTTTATATACCTATTTAAAATAATAAGTGTATGATTTCATCTAAAAATTATAAAATTATAAAGAGGTTTATTTAAAATGGGTTCTCCATTGAATATCTATAAAACTACCCTTTTGAGTAAAAAATCTTTTTATTTATCAAATTAGATTTATTTTTATCTTAGGTGTTTAAAATATATTGGATAAATTTCAAAACAAATATTGCATATATTATATATATTTTTTCTTAAAACCCATCACCAATATATTTTTTTAGTTTTTTGAGATAAAATTGTGTTTTTACAGAGAAATATAGTTTTCATAGAGATAGAATTTGTTTATTTTATAATAGTTATTAATTTCATTTATAGCTAAGTGATAACCCAATGGATCTATTTTATTTATTATTTTAAATGATGTTTCTATAATTTATCTAATATCATTTTTAATTTCCATTCCAATGGATAAGTGGTAACTATAATTGTATTTTAATAACAATATTAATAGTATATTGTAGTTCGGTAAAAATCCATCGTGAATGTAAGACAAGATATCACAAGAACTCGGCATTTTTTGTAACATAAGCCAACCAAATTGATGTATGTACTATAATATAATCTATTTATTCCATATAGGGAACAACTAACTTGATGGTCTGTATAAATAAATCCACAATTAGGGCCTTTGTATAATAGTCGCTATATTCAGTGTTGTGTGAAATGAAAAATATTAAAAGTATTAAATTAATATGAAAAAAATTACAAAATCTTGGGGTGTTACAATGTGACTTCCTCATTTCCAATATTATAATCTCTGTGAAAACAAACTAAACAATACTAGAAATTACTCAAGCCTATAAAAATATTGAATTCTTTCCATGGTGTATTAAATATCACCCCATCATTCTACTATGAGATCCATATTATGTTATTTTGAGATTAATAATACACTCTCTTCAAGGAAAGTTTGAAATTGGAAATAACCATCAAAAATTTATCTAATCCAGAACCCATTGGGAATCACTTGAACATTTTAAAATACATTTCATATAGTCATCCCTCAATGTCTTATCTATATCCTCATGTTTCCTCAAATTATATATTCCAAACAACAATGAAATTAAAAATTTATTTTTTTGTGTTATGTCATCATAAATAATAATATCACCATGTCTCGTATAGTATTTAACAAAATTAGGTGTAAAAAATTTCAGGAACACATTCCACATATTTAATTTAGGTCCAAACTAAATAAATATTCAAAACACTTCACCTTATCCATTCATATAATTTGAACACATCCCCCTCAATGTGTTAAAAAATATTATGTTCTAACTAAACTACGGTGAATCCCAAAAGAATAGTGTACATGATCACACATCACTATATAATTTCTATAATTACTAAATAATTTACCCATTCTTCCCCCAACCTATGTCATGTCTTGATTGGAACATGAACCATAACCGACCAACTCACTTACCACCATGAACACAGGAACTAGAAAAATCACATATACCACAAGTCCTATGAGGCTCGACCATCCACTTATAAAAAATTCTATAATACACAACCAACAGGTATACACATTTTTCTTTTCCCTGATATAAACATGACTCCCCCTCAAAGGTTCTAATATAAAAAATCTAGGAAAACAACACCCAATAAAACCCCCCACTAATGTTCCTCAACCAAATATATATCACTACTATACTTAATATTAATGTATTCTTGTACACCTCAAAATATCACACTAACTAATGATAACACATACAATTATCTTACCTATTGACTGTTATACTCAATCTATATTGGGAATCAATACAATTAATTGGTAGTATAATATTTTAAAATGAACCTATCTAGGGTATCTCATCAATCCAAAAATCCCATGAAAATTTATTCCATGACTAAGATATGCACTGACTATACCAACCATACCAGCAAAACTACTAACCAAGCCCACCTACTATTGGAATCATCCTTCATTATTGAATAATTTTAACATCATAACATCATTTTTTAATACATAAATACCCAATCAAATTTTAGTTAGTTAATAAACAATATATAATGACTAATACATTTCATACATAGAAATCACATATAATTAGATGAATATTCATTATGGAACATTATGATCCTTGCTAGAAACATAATGGATTGTGGTCATTAGAAACATAATTAAACAAAAAATAGGTTCATAAAATATCTAAATTATCTCGCACATAGTTCATCATATCTTTGACCCTTCTAAGAAATATCATTGAAAAAATATTTATTCATATCATAGAGGAATTATATCATTAAAAAGGTGAGCTCAAATTCTTATTAAGGATTAAAATGGATAGATAAATTATAACTAAAACAAAGTCTGGGTATAAGGGTATGAGAACCTGAGCATTACATTTGTAATACATAACCTACATATCATAGATCTAAATTTTGAGTCCTTACATAGGTATTGAATTTTAAAAATAAATTAATATTAAATGAATCAAAGAACATAATCCATGAGAGAATAAAATACAAATATGAATGTGGAAATTTTATACAATTATAAAATTTTGAACATGTTAAAATAGAAACTAGTTCAATTATGAAGCTAAATACATTAAATAATACCATCCCATAAACTTATGGACATGAAAAAACTATCCACACACAATCTTATGGATATAAAATCCATGTCAGTACATAAATATATGGATATGAAAGCTAGTTCCAGGCTTAATAATATAGAAATGAAAATCATGTCCACACATCGAATTGTACATATGAAATCAAATTCAAACAAAACATATTTACTTCATGTGTTATCCATATTTAACTAATGCAATGTAGGTACTTAATATAACCAATAATCATATAATAATAAACCGAAAATTCCACATGTTCATAAATAAAATCATTGTAACATAAGTTATGGGAAATAAATAATAATAAAAGAATCTGATAATCAAAATCATAATCCATCTAGATAAGGAGTAAGGATGGTATCATTGGATAATATCCTAAATAATTTAAAGTTAATATTAATTTATTTTTTCTTAGATGAAAAATGTTCTAAAAATATTTCTTTAATATTCCTTTAGAGAAATTCCATTTTCATTTTTCTTTGATTTCCTTAAAATATGATACATATTAATAAAAACATTTTCTTATAGAAATGTTTAAAATTATATTTTATGATTCAAATAATATAATAGTCATGATTTTTGACAATTCTATTCTTGTTAAATATGTTAAATAAATAATATTTCATTCAAACTTTTATAACAAGTTAAATAGTACATATTTTGTAATATTATAGGAAGAATAATTTTTAAATGATTTTGAACAAAAGATTAACCATGAGTAAAAATTTATTTAAATATTAATAGAATAAAATTTAAAACCTCTATTAAAATATTCTAAAACAATGTATATAGAATGAAAAAAAAGCAGGTGAATAGAAAAATAAATTCAGTTTTTATTAAAAATATATTTTTGGCCACTTGAGTATGCAAGGTAAGTAATATTGATTTAAAAAAACTTATTTTTAAGAAAAAAATATATGATATTAAATTTTGATGTTTTCTTGGAAGGTTGATCATAAAAATTAATCATCATAAACATTATCATTAACAATACAGATAAACAATGGTATTGTAACATAAAAACCATTCCAACTTGGTAACATTTAAATCATAAGAACCATGAACGAAAACATTCATATCAATACTTAAACTTAATAATCATGATAATAGTAAGTATATAAAATATTCAATGGTGGTTTATAAGCCTCATATATAATGATAGTTTCATAACATATTCTTTGTTCGAAAGAAGACAATTTGAGATATTAGACCCTTAACTCAAGTCCAGCGTGATGTTTATGTGTTTCAACCTCCTATAATATATATATATATATATATATATTAATAAACAATAATAATATATATCATACCATACATAAAATAATTATGACATTTGTCACCCATTTGTGATAATAATTTATTAAAATTAACATTCTGTGAAATATATGCTTCATTTTTCAAGTAAATTGGGTTCATAAATTCCTATTCATGAATATTCATCACGGTTACATAATATAAATTATTTAGATCATGATATAATTAATTTATATATTCAATTAATATATAATAAATGTAATCCATAAAAAATATAATATATTTAATGAATTACACCATTCATGGAGACGGTAGGTCGTACGTACGTATGAACTCTATTGCCACTATTCAACTTAAATATTGAAATAATGGTAAATATTATTTAACCATTATAAAATAATTATGACATCATATATATATTATATATAAATTAAATATATCATTATTAACATCAAAATAAAATGGAAATAAAAAAAGTTACAGAACATCATTGTGGTGGTAGTCCACACATACACTCGAGTGATTTTATCATTTTCTAATGGATTAGAAGGTAAGATGTTATGTGTGATATTATAATTATATAAGTACAATTATATATAAAATATATTATATAGAAATTAAACACATCATAATAACGATTAATAAAAATAAGTGATGAAAAATGAATTGTATCGTTATGCAGAGAAGGTAAATTTAATGTATGCATGAGTGAACTTTCACATCTCATTTGTTGAAAAAGGGTTGTATAATGGTAATATTATAGTCTTAACAAAATTATAGTATATTTTAGATGATTTGGTATGATAAACCCTTACCTAAACTCTGATGTGCTTCATACATGTTTGAAAATCTTCCATAATTAATATATATTTAATATAAATATTTTGAAAAAACATAATAATATATATCATTCCATACATTGCATACTTATATCATTTTTTCACCTATTTTATGATAATTTTATATTAAAATTAAAACACTAGTAAATATTTTCTTCATTTTTATGTATTTTTTGGTTTAATAATTTAAGTCAGTGCATAATGGTCATTGTTACATTATATGAATAAATTTAACAATAATATAATTATTATGTATATTAAATTTTTATATAATTAAATTCACCCATATAATGAGGAGACTGAAAATTTACTTATGTTGTTGATGGAAACGGTAGGTCATCCAAACACATGAATTTTATTTTCACTATTCGATAGATGGAATGAAAATTATTAAAAAATAATTCAAATTCAATAATCATTATTATATCACATATATATATATATATCATCAATATTTATTAAATTTAATTATATTACCATCCCATAAAGATGAAGTTGAATAAAAGATCACCTCAATTTGTGATGTTGGTAATCCCCATGTCCTTAACAGAAACATTATAATATTAAAATTGAAAATAATGTAAGATTGTTAATGTTATATTATAATTAAATAATCATACTTATTTTATAAATACTATATATTAACATTAAACCCATCATGATAAAAATTCATAAAATATGGTGATTAAAAAATGAGTTTTATCACTACGCAGAGATGGTAAGTCATATGTATATATGAATGTTGTATACCCTTCTCATTTTATTGAAAAGCGGATGTATAATGGTGGTTCAATAATTATAAAAAAATTAAATATATAATGATATCGATGTTTTAAATTTATTGTAAATTTCATAGATTTAGAGGAGGTAAAAGAAGTGGTAAAATTAATGTTATTGGAAAGGTTATTATGTCTTATTTGATAGAACTCCATTAGATATCCCCTTAAGAATCCTAGGGTTGGTCTTTTTGGAAGAAGATAACCTCTAAAATGTGTGTAATGTTGTTATGGAAGTATTTTTTTGGTTTTCTTTGAGATATATGGCACATAATGTGTGAATAATTTAGAGGTGGAGGTTCCCTTTAATAATTGAGGTGTGGGCACATTTTGAATTCCATAAAATATTAAATTATAATAAATTAGTTATTAATAAAAACGATTCTAATAGAAATATATTAAATTTTAGGTATTATTTTTTTTATTCAATAAAAAAATAGAATTTTGAAAAAATTATGTTTATTTTTAATAATTATATTTTGGTTTAACCCTGCAGATTACCGTTTTTAACCTTAAGTATGCTAAGGAATTATTTTGTCTTTAGGGGTTATAAATTTATTTATAAGGTTAAATTTGCATCATTAATGTAAAATGGATTCATTTTAGACCATAAATTACCCCTATCATGTTTCATGATATAAATTATTTTTAAATAATTTCATAAAATATTATTTTGAGAAAATAACATTAATTTCAATTTTAACATCATTCAATTAATTTTCCATAAAAATAGAATGGCAGAGTTCAAATAAAATCTTTAATTCATCACTAATATGTAATATTCTATGATAAAATTGATTAACTACTATAATTATTTAAAATTGTATTACATATTATATTTTAAAAATTATATATTTTAATTTTATGTTAATTTAATAACTATTGTATGAGGGTTGCATAATAATTTTAGGTAATAATTGAATTTCGGAAAATTTAAAAAATTTATCATCATAAAAATAATATCATTATTCAAAATATTGTCATCTATACTCATTTATAACTTTATTTTTCCCCAATGCAGACACAAAATATATTTTTAAAACTATTAGAGTGACTTTTTGTAATATTAATTTCTTTAAATGTTATATAGGAAATTTTCATTAACAAGTTTCCCATGAAAAATAATATTTTTCAATAAGACTATAAGAGTCAAATTATATTAATCAAAAATGATTTTATATGAAAAATGGTGTCCTTAATAATTAGTCCTAATCTCAATTAACAAAGATTTTACTTTATTGAGGGAAAAATGTTTACCATCATTACTATTCACAATTGTTAACCATTAAGGGGACCTATTTACCAAATTTTTTGGATCAATAATTTTATTTGTTGTCCGTAAGTCAATATTTGTGGGTGGATGCAGTTACGATGCCTATATAATTGTTATATATCCGTCTAATGGCAGTGTATGTCAAAATTGGACAAACCACGTTTTTAAAATATGATTATTTATTGAAGGGGTATTAAATGATTAACGAATGTGTTATATGATTTTTCACTTTTCTAAAAAAATTATATGAAATATGGATGTGTTAAAAAGAATTAATTAATTCATGGGGAATTAATTTGAAGACCATGAAAAAAATAAATTGCATGATGTGAAAAAGACATACAAAAATTTCATGAATGGGAGTTAAATATTTTGGATTTTCTTGACATTACATTTCCATACATGGATATTTTTATATGTATTTTTAATGGGGATTACATAAACATAGGAGAACATATGGTCAAACCTAATCCCAACTCGATTAAGGATCTTCTAGGACCCAAAGGGGTCACGAAACCCATGGGATCAAATCCAAGGCCATCCTCAGGGGAGCATGGGTGGGTGCATGAGTTCACTAGTAACATGCCCACAAGAGAGTGTGATCCTAGTGTGTTGGTAGGACAAATATTTTGTGACATGTGATATAACTATGAACCATTGATGATCCCTGATAGGTATATTAGAGCCAAGGCATAATAAATTGGCTAAAATACTAAAATGAAGGAAATATATAATTATAATTTGGGATTTAGATCATCCATAAACTATATCCTCATCAATAAAATAAAATATATATATATCATGAGACACATGATCTATTTATTAAAAAAAATCAGATCTCCCTTACCTCTCACATTAATAAATTCCACACATATTATAATGACTCATCATATTCTTAGTCCTCTCATTGAATCATTTACACGCATGAATAAAGACAAAGTACACCATAAGTGATCAATCCATGATATATAGAATGATTTTATTTTAATGAAACTAGAAAGACATGAATGTTCATATTTCAGGCCTTTGACGAATAGCAGTTGTCACAAGAAGGTGTTGAAATAACCAGTGACTATTTAATGATGTTGTCATGTGATATTCTTATGACCCCAATATATATTTTAAACTTTCAATGTGAAGATTTGTTAAGGCATAGAGATAGTCACTATAGAATTTCAAGATGACCACTAAGCCATTGCTTGATTATTGAAGTGATCTGGAGACTCATTCACACAATTTATATGATCTCTCCAGCATTGTTGAGTAATTATAGAGATTAAGCATTAAAGAGATGCCAAGATCATTGGTTGTTGGAAGGAGTCATTGTCTTGTATAAAATGCAAATATAAGTGGTCTCATCACCCTTATAAAAAAATAAATTCTATGAAATATCATCTTTAATAATAATGAACTCTTGTGAAAATTAGAGGATCATGAGAATCTCTCCCATGGAGGAGAAGAATCTCACGTGATATAATTAAGGGAAAGAACTCAAAGACACGAAATTGTGTCTAGTAAATGTTTCAAAAATAAGCCTATGTACATTAATGGTCACTCAAAATAAGAATAGGTTCACACAAACCCTTCTTGTGGACATCACCCCTCAAACATGTGATGTAGTTCGAGGACAACCAAGTATCATGTAAAATACTAATAGATAGTAATTAAGGTTGTGTGAGATACTATGGTTATTAAATGAATGTGGATAAATATACACCCACATGAGTCCTTAATAGATGAGTAGGGGTTGTGTAAAAATTTTAAATGGGTTACAATCGAAAAAGCGGCACACGAATCAAGTGGGTGAAAATAGAAATATCCTTATCTGGATATATGAAATAGGAAGGTGAAAACCGCACATAAAAATGGAAAAACCTTTTGTATAACTCTAGTATAACATTTTTTCATGTGATCATGTAAGAAAGTTGAATCGTGTTACGTAATATAGAACGTTCACTTTTCATAGGGATGTGAATATTTTTGTCAAGTTGATAGAGAGTAAAAATAGAGTGTGGAATGTGATAATGATGGAAAATAGTGATTCTAAATTTAGTGTACAAGATAAAATATATATCATGTCATTAAAATTATAATGTAATTATCCAATAATAAAATTACAATGAAAGATCAAAAGAAAAATCTTAATCAATAGCTTCAGGAGATGGAAATACTATTAAGATATCATTCATTTGTTTGTTTTGATTGTATTTTCATATTAAATAAGGAAGTCATTTTTCTAGTGAGACACTATAAACCATTATATGATTTTTATACTATTGCATAATTTATGTTTCAACTTCTTTTATATATAGTGGGGAATTTGTGAATGGTGTGTCTAACCAAAAATATTAAGGAGTATGCTATATTTGAGGTTGAACCTTAAAAAATGTGTTTTTATGTTATTTTCTTTTACTGAATTCAATAAGGTCATGGAATTGAATGAGTGGAATAGATCCTAATAGGTTTTCAGAGGTTATTTTTTTATGAAAGAATAATTATAAAAACTACCAGTAATTCACCCCCATCTCAGGAGTGTTATATATCTCAGGTCACATCAATTTATAAAAACATAATTCTAATTATAGGATCCATTTTTACAGATTCAATACCTATAATTAGAAGAAGTTTATTTTAAATTAAGTTAACAATACTTCATGAAAAAAAGTTTTCCAGAAAAATATCCATTTCATGTAAAAAATGTTTCATTTCCAAATTCAAGTAAAATATTAATTACGATGTCTATAATTAGATTATGTTTAATAAAAAATAACTAATTATATTTTTAAAATAATAGAAAAATTGAAATTTACTTTGTAAATATGAAAAAATAAAATAATGTTCTTAATAAAAATCAGTATTTTTTACCATTCATTGAAAAATTAGTCTTTTTGGAAAATTATAAAATATTCTCCATAAGATAATTTTAATATTTTGATTTTAAAAATTATACCTATTTTATAAAGTAAAATTTAGAAAATTTTTAGAAGATAAATATAACAGTTTATCAGAAAACAAAAAAAAATTACCATTTATGATGAAAACTTATTTTTTTAAAATGAAAGATTTTTAATAAAGTTTTAGTTCTTATTTCACAAGAATTAATAAATAAAATTTTATTGATTTGGAAATTTATATATATTTCATAATGATTTTTTCACATTTATAACCACCAATTCCACCTCTGGGTTATAACAGGCTTATTTATATAATAAAATATCATGAATTTTTTATGATTGGTATTACGTGTTGTATAATATAACAAATATAATTTAATTTTAATAAAATTTTAAGGTGTTACACCAAAAAAATTGTTTCATAAAATAAAAGATTATTTATTTTTTCATTATAATTAAAAAACTCAAAATTTTAACCCTCTTCCTAACATGTTTCTCAAATTTTTCTTATGTGAAACTATTTTTCCCAAAAAATGATTTTATTTATAAAAAACCAATTTTCATTGAAATCCAGTCCTTCACATGTATATATATATATCATATATGAATTAAATTATTCATGATGTGATGAATAGACTATTAAAAACACATACATAATACACCCTATGAGGGGTGAATTAGGGTATTTAATTCTTATTCATTTTTATTCATGTGCCAGAAAAAAACATGAACCCATAAATCATCATGAATTCATAAGATATTATGTGAATAAATTAAAATTATTTACACACTGATTTTACATATTCTCTAAAAATATATTATTTAATAATCGTATGTCAACTATTTTTTGAGTTTCTAGTGTTTATCACTACTCACCGAATGTGTTAAATTATTTTAAGAAAGATGGATTATTAACCATATAGGAACTCCTTCGTCTCTTTTATTTTGTCACTACTCTAAAATAACAAATATAAAAGATATGCAGCATGATTGTTTCTCATAGTGAATATTTAAAAAATATAAACATCAAACAAATAATGTTGTTGTCATTTTTCTTATGTTATTTATTGACTCTTGATCTCCATTGGAATTTTTTTCATCCCTAATTTTTTAGATCTTTAAAACATAACCTCCCTTTACTCCTTGAACCACAAAATATATAGATATAATTTTAATTTGTGACCATTCCTCCTCTTATGTTTTTATATATATAAGACCACAAAAATATTGTTACTGAAATATTCATCACTATGAATTTCCCCATATCAATTCTTTAACTAACTCACTTGAATATACACCCATAATATGAGGGTCCATTAATAATCAATAACTCATCCAAACTATAGAATTATTTATTCTTCTTTCTCTTCCTCATAAATAAATGTGTGATCCTCCACTAAATACAATAGACCAACCATGGTCTATTGCTTCCTTTAACATATCAAAGAGCTTTTCTATGTAAAATTTCATTTTCAACATTTACCTCCATGATCACATTCAACTTCAGTTTCAACTCAATAAACATGAAATTAGAAAATCCTTAGGTCATGGAAGATGTATTATCTAGTTAACTATTTTATTAATTGTTTTATAGAGTTTATAATAGAATTAAATTATATTTTTTACCTCCTCATATTTCAATGGGATCTTGAAATACACACATGAAATGTACTATATTGTTTCCCTTCTTCAATTATCATGACCACATTTTCCCATCAAAAAAACAATTAAATAAATATTATGTGTTTCCCATAAGTCATAACAATGAATCTTATATATTGCCAAATGATATTTATATATACTTAAAATTCACTCTTATGTACCCCAGTGTGGTACCATACATTTATAATTTTATACACAATCTATAAATGTTACATTCACGTATAAGATTTATAATCATTACATATTCTAGGAAATTAGTCATTCAATTTCAAAATTATTTAAATCACCAAACTTGTAAACATATAACTTCAGGACAACTATATTTCAACCTCTATAATGTCTAAATATAAATCTTTAACTTACATTGAATTTCATCAACCCTGAAATGGGTACCTTTTTATTTCAGAATGAATTTCTTCTAGGATAAATTGGATATGAAAATTCCCAAAACATCATCATACAAGACATTTAATTCTCCACAATGATAATTTTCAGTTCACTGTGTTATTTCAAAATCTATTTTCTACTCCACCACACTATATCCAGGTTTACCACAACCTGGGGAATTATTCTTAAAAAAATTTATTTATAACATTAAAAATATTGATATTAATTCTAATTTATAGAAAATACAACACAACATTCATGGTTACAATATTATCCCACATTGGATTTTCTTTAACCAATTCTCTATATAAATTCCTCAAACTTTTTCTATACTCATCTATGCATATGAATCCCCCCATATAGAAATTATCACTTGGAAATAAAATTTAAAAGGTTTTATCCTTTTCTATATCAAATGACTTAGATGAATCCAAAAACTTCCACAATGAAAAAATATATGTACGTATTAATTAAAAAATTCCATTCTATTACGATTCAATGATCATTATAGGAGACAATAAAACATTAAAATATAAAAAATTATTTTTATTGTTTTCCTTTGGCTGTCATTTTATTCCCCAAATATTCCCCAAGGATTGTTTCCCTCAATGTCTTCAACACCGATCCTGAAATTGATTCCTGTATAAAAAATATCCAAATAAATTATTACATTCAATGGAGGAGTGAAACATCTAAACTGTATCATGTTTGAGAGGTTGTTAAGAACCATGGTTAAAAATAAGTCTTTCAAATTCCAATATTACTGATGGTTATAAAAATATGTCTTCCATTTATTAATTTTTTCTTATATATTCCAATATATTAACTTATTTCACATCCTTATACATAATAAAATAGTATTACTTTTAAATATTCTTCATTTAGGTATGTTTTACATGATTCTTTACTAACATTATCACATTATATTTGTCATAGTGGACTACCATCTACATCTTCTTAATTTCTCCGTGATCCAGTAATTTTGGTTTCATCTTAACTATTGTCAATTTTTTTTCACTGAAATATAATCCACATCGGTTAGACAAACAGATATTATATATTTTTTATTTTTCATCCATAAAAACTATTTTTTAATAAATAATATCTCTCTACTTGTTGATTTTATATCCACAATTTCCCAATATCAATCCATATATGAGTATACATAAAAATAATTTTATTTCACTACTTATTATATCAAAATTTAATTTAGTGTCCCTTAAATGTACCTCATGATTCAATTCATGAACAAGATATGATCTTCCATGGTATTTAATTGAAATAATACCACCATAAAAGTAGATAATTTAATATTTGGAATGGTTATAGATGGATTAAATAATCCATGAATGATTCATTAATACATTATTTGATCGAATTCTTTTCCAAAATCATGTTCTCTAAGAAAGGTTCCAACCATAATGATAGTTGAATTGATTCCCTATAATTCATCACAAAATTTATTTTCTCCATCATAGTATTTTGATAAAAATTAATTTTATCCCTATTTCTGACTAATATATAACCTAAATAAATATGATAGTTTTCTGATTATCAACATATCAAACTCTGAGCTCATGAAAAAAACAAAATCCTCTATATATTTCTATTTTCATCACATAAATATAATTTCATCCTCATATCCTAGAATCATGAAATTACATTTGAGTGGTTAATTTAATTTGAACTTTATGATCAAATCCACCTATTCTGAACTCTATATTCTTTATGACGGTGTCCAACAAAGCATACTAGCCTCAAGGAGCTTCTTTCAGGATTTATAGTTCTTTATTCAACCAACACATAATTTATTCACCATCACCAAATAAAAAACCCCTCAATGTTTTTAATTTATACTACTTCTTTGAAAAATATTTTAATAATTTCATATTAAAATCAATTTTTTATGTTTTAAATTTCTTCAAGATACCCATTGTTTTATTTAGTATAATTGCATAAATTATTTTCCTTAGTGAAAAGGAGTATTCCATATAAATTCTTCTTAATAAGTAAAATCACTTAAACAAAACCCTTTTTTTCAATCACCCTTATATTCCCACCATATTTTGTTTGAACATCCACTTTGATCGAATGAATTTATAATCCATTGGTCTGTTCACAAGATACCATGCCTGATTTTTCTCTACTTGATATAACAATTTAGAAATCGCCTTGTATCTTGATTCATTATGTGTTTCTTATTCAAATGTTGATAGATCCTCTGGAAAAATAGAGCATTATTGAAAATATTTCACAGACTCTATGTTGATGTTGTTTTATATTTATCATGAATGATATTTCACTCAAAAAAATTTACACATATTATTCTATGTGGTGTAACCGGTTGACTTACTTCATCTACTTATTCCTATGATGATTTATCCTAATAATCTAATTTTTATGTTAGAAAATGTACCCCCACTATGATTCATATCTAGTTATTCTTATTCATCATTTCCATCACTGGGATCGAGAATTATAATTTATTTTCAAACAATTTCATCAATAATTATAAAATCACTTATCTCTATAATCTTTCTTAGCCACTTATTATGAAACCTGTTGGCCTAAAACTTGAATGAGTAGCCTATAAATATCCATTAATTCATTACATATTTATTTTTAAATTTAATTCTCTCCTGAATTGTATGAGGGTGGTTTGTAAAAATCAAGTGATATTTTTTTCATAGGTGATTTTACAAGGGAAAATTGGTAATTTATCACATTAAAAGACCATAGATAATTTTTCTAACCACTCTATTGGTCTTGGAATATAGTGTTTTCCCTAGGGTAGGATTTTGGTTTAATTATAAGATATTTTTAATTTTTGAAAATCATTTTATATTTAAATAATTAAATATTATTTATCCACACATGTTTGTTCAGTGACATATGTTGTCTGGAGAATAATATTAGAGTTTAAAATTTTTGTTTCTATCTGGAATAAAAGGTATTCCTAAGTTGACAATAAACTCATTTCTAGAGTCAAGGTTGGGAATGATCCTAGTTTTGGTTTTCATTACCTTTTCTATTTTTTTATTTTTCCATTATTATTTTTATTTTCTCTCATTTCACCCTTTTCCTCACTTGTAAACCCCACTGGGGATTTCCATCCCCAATACCATGATAAAAAGTGGAAAATATAGAGAGGTATATGCATATGGCGGTGTTTCTCTAAAGATCAGGAGGAGAGGAATCATCGTATGACTGCTAAAAAATAAATTTCCAGTCAAGGCTTCAATGGTTTCTTCCTTGTTGTTGGATGTCTTATTTTTTTCCAAAAATTCTTATATGTTATAAATTATAAATTATTTTTATTTTTTGGTTGTTGGGGATCCCAAGATTGTTCATCTAGAATGTTTTGATGAAAATCAATAATTTCATGAGTCTCGCAGGGGCTTCACATTCATTAAATTTGATTACATTATGTGTGGATTTCAGAACACATGCTTTGTATTCATCCTAATTAGGTAAGATTTAGATTTTTAAACTAAACACCATGTTATTTTAGTACACTTTCTGTAGTGGTAAAAATCTCTATGGCGAGGTAATTTTGTAGACACCCCAAGTAAGGGGTTATAGTAATGTAATAATATATGGGAAAACCCCATATATGACTTAATAATATTCAAGTAAACAACTAGACCCCAAGAGTTCCCTAGGAATGAAAAAGCATATAACTAGTTGAAATTTTGATATTTCACAAGATGTACTCAGAAGAGAACACTATGTACTTTTTCCTTCAAGGGGTTTTTTATAACCCGATGGTAGAATGTTTTCTTTGTGGATTATATTTAAATAGGTTTTCTTTATAAATTACAGTGGTGGACTCCTTATGTAAGTTAGATTTCATCTAATGGATTTTCATGATTGAGGTATATTAGTAAGAGGATTACATTAATTATTTGGTTCCAAAATACTATTGGGGATTTGGTTCTGAGTTGTGAGACCTAGTTTAGGATTATGTGCTTGTTGATCACCTTGTATTTCAAGTTTTAGTTGAGTTTTTTTTTGTGGTTATTTGGTTGGATATTAGGTGGTGTGATCATGTTTTTTATTGTAAAATATTCTTAATTTTTTCATGAACTTTATATCTAATTAAATTAGGTCTGGGCTAGTAGAAGACTTATGGTTGGGTTAACTTCATGAGATGTTCAGTTTGGATGGGTGTTGTTGAGTAAGTGTGAGATTTGAATGAGGGAACTATTTGAGGATTTCCATTATGGGTAGGGTTCTACGTGAGGTCACTCTTCTCTATGTGGTCATATTAGGGTTGTGATATTGATGTCTGGTTGTGGGTCCATTTTTTGGGATTGGCCCGATTTTTGTTTCTATTAGAGGTTACCCTTGTAGGGTGTACTTCCATAGATAATGTTATGGGGGCTACGAAGGGTGGTCGGGTATTTGTTCCCTAACAAGCCAATTGGTGATGGTTTTGAAAATTTTGTTTTCTGAGTCTATGTGTTATCCAAACCTGGTTTTATAGCTTTTATATTAGAGGATTGAGTCTATTATAAGTTCATTCTAGATTAGAGAGGATACATTTGTAATATTAATAGATTAGTAATTGGCATGAAGATTAATTTTTTTACTCTATTGATTGGATATTTTTATGTGGGCATAGGGAGGTAACTAATTGTTTTGATTAGTCCAACAACCTTTTTCTAACTAATCACCCTAACTATGGGTCTAGTGGAACATTGTTGATATTTCACTCTAATGGCCATAATTTTTAGTTTGGGTCCAACACAAGTAGGGTTGTGATGATAGGTTAGTGAGCCTGGATGTTATTTTAGTTCTCCAAGGACATATTAATATAATCCTAAGGTTGAAAGGAGTTCTTACTGCAGATATAGATCATATCTTTCAAGTCGTAAATCTCTATAAATGATAATTGATTTTATAGACACCTAGGTTGATATCCTAGCATTATGAATCCATGATTTTCTTTATGATGGGATTTGTAGGTCCATCATTATAGGCTGATTGCACAAAATATTCTGAATGGATGGTCTGAATTTTCAATACCTCTATCATAGGATAGAGAGAGGGTATACATACCACAGGTGTAGGGATATTGCATGAGTTTTTCAATTTTGCTTTTTTCATTTTTTTTATTTTTATTTATTTTTATGTTGATAGTATTATTCATCAAGGATGGACATATAACATGATTCAAGCTCATGTTATGACATAATATGTTATGACCACTATTATAGAGTGTCCTACTAAGATTTTAATCACCCATTGCAAGGGTAATTGGGTGTACATGCATGCGTTATGTTTACATTTAGGTTTCTAAAAAACATGGGTGATTAGGTAGAGACCCACTGATTAATGTTTGAGTGGATTCACTCATGTAGAGTCTTTGGATCATTCTTGATTGGTTTTAAAATCATATAGATCACATACATGGTTCAACTCATGGTATTAGTAGATATTAGTGTACTTATTTTATTTTATTATACTATTTGTATTTGTTCATTCTAGTGGGTGTTCAATGTCTATAATTTAATCCATGTATATTTATATTATGTTACATTTATTGTATCATTTTTCTATTTCAGCTATTTTTTCATATTAACTCTAATGTTCACAAATGTGTATTTATTAGTTTACTTCTATAATTAATTATATCTAATTTAAATTAATGTTATCATCTTAGGCCCTTTTTGGCCATCACATATAGTTAATATCATCTAAAATATGGGGAGGAATTATTGATCTCTTTCTGTGAGCTAGATTTGGTGACAAGATAAGTCCACCTGGGCCAGTTAGTGACAAAATGGTATCCAAGGATTTTTTTTCTTTTTTATCATTTAGGGAGTTGGTGATCAAGAGATCTATATTTGTGTCTTGGCCTATGAGGGATACCGGGTTGCTGCATCAGGAACACTTATTCTGCTAAAAATTATTGGTTACTATAGGGTTATGTGATTGGTATTTTTGGTTTTCGATATTATAGTTTGGTGATTTTCATATTCAGTAGTGAACTTGTGATTGTGTATTATTTTTATTTATGAATTTTTATATCTCGGTTGATAGAATAAGGTATGTATTCATGTGACATGATAATCAAATCAAAATCTCAAAAAAATCCGATTTGGATTCTTTTTTATGATGATGGTTGATTATTTTTGTAATTAATTAGCAACAACCAATATGGTATTATATCATATAGATTCTTGGTGGAATTATAATAAAATAAACCTAAATTCTTTTTCTTCTAATGATAGGTTATGTAGATCTCATTATCAGATATTCCCTAGTGATATAAATATATTACCTTCACTAGGGGATGTGTAGAGGTCGAAGCTGGATAGTGTGGTAATTTGGTTTCACTAGTTTTTGGTTAGATTGATAAATAAAAGGATTATTATGAGTTTATGGATTGGGATGGAGTATCCCTATGGTTTTGGTTTTCATTGGATTATAATATGTTGAGTTAGGAGTTCTTTTAGTTTTTTGGATTGTTTGAGAGAAAAGGATTTTTAGGGTGCCTATGTGTGTTGGTTGTAGTTGTGCATTATTTAACATGGTGAAATTGTGATTAGGAAGTCATGGATTTGGGTTGATCTATGAGTGGAGTTTGTTAATGTGGTGGATCTTGGCTTGTGGGATATTCCATTCCTTTTATGCGGATTGATGTTAGTGATCTCATTTGTAGAATTCCTCTATATAAGCAACATTGTAATTGGTTTGTATGTGCTCATCAAATATTTTTATTTTGGGGATTTTTGGAATATGAGGCATTGAGAGACGTTTTTAAATTATATTTTTACCTTGAGAAGGGGTGATATGGTAGGTGTTGATTTTTGGGTGAAATCCTTGGCATATTAGTAAATACAAATGGTCGGTAAAAAAATGTAGGCCATTATGGGTCCTAATACAAATTTTGAATGGTTTTTTTGAGTGGGGGATGTCATTCATGGTGACCTAGTAATGGGATGTAGCCATTGTTACATGATTTTTCTCTTTTTTGAGTAGTTTTTCCACATCCAATGATTGAATTGATTAGTGGATGGATCATAGTAAGTGTTTTTCATTGTTTTGTTGATGGGAAGTGATTATTATACTTCTATAGTGTGGATAATCAGATAGGTCGCAGATGAATGAACATCATGTTGGAAGAGTCCTTGGTGTGGTGAGACTTATTGGTAAATGTTCATTTTAGTGCTAGATTAATTAGGTATTATAGAGTTTATATGTCGACGTTTGACTATGGAGGATTCTTGGGGGAGATAAGCATTCACATTATAGTGTTTTCCCTAAACCTCATCATGATGTTTTGATAAAATGTGGTGAAATTGAATTTTTTTATCATGGGTGGTGTTATAATGGAAATATTGTAATTTATCTTATTAGAAGATCTCATATATATTTTATTGGCATCTTCAGGGGTCCTAAAATAGGATTTTTAACCCAAATTATGTGTTTTGAGGAATTCATAATCATTTAAATTTTGGAAGAATATTTTATCTTTAATTAACACAATGTTATTTATTTATACATTTTTATTTCCTAATATATTTTATTCAGAGTTTTGAATCATAATTTTTTCGTTTTAGTTGATTATGTAAGAAGTTGTTTTCTCTAGTTGAGTAATAACCTAATTTGGGGTTATAGGGTTGGTCCAGGGCCCCATTTTCATTTCTTCTCTTTTTCATTTATTTCTTTTTCTTATTATTTTATATTATTTCCCACTATTATTATTACATACCACCACCATATTTATTCCATGTTTCTATGCTAATAGAGGGAGAAAGAGAGGGATAGAAACAGAGAGAGATTGAGATGGAGAATCCACTGTTGAGATCTAGTGGGGTCATATTCTCTAATGGATGCTTTGGAATGATGATCAAAATGACGTTTAATCAGTTTCTTCACATAGGTAAGACCTTTAACTTTTCTTCAAACCACATATATAAGTATTTTAAAAGTTTTAATCCTTTTTTGACTTTTCTGGGACCCATAGAGGGTGGATCAGAAATAGTTTATGGTAAATCATGGGTTTAGGAGGTTCATGTGGGTTTTTAATTTATAAAATTCGATCAAATGGAATGTGGTTTCAATAATACCCATCAAGTGTTATTCTTATTTGGATAGAAGATGGTTTTTATGAAATTTAAAAACATTTAAATTGTGTACATTTCATATAGTATTTCATGGCCATGTAACCAAGTACTTCGGAAGACAACCCATGTAAGAGGGACATGCCTATGTAGTAGTAAAAGACAAAACCACATGTATTCCCAATATATGTACAAGTACATTGAAAAAATTGAGTTTTCTCAAGACATGTATAAGTACATTTCTAGGTTCACATTTCAGATTACACAAAGCATTCTCAAATGTAAATACCATATACTTTTTCCTTCAGTGGATTTTGTGTTTTTTAATACACTAGATCCAGATTTGGATGTATGTATAGTCCATTGTAAGATTCTTAAAATAGAGATTATAGTGGTAGAATATTTCAATTAGATATAGGATATAAGGATGGTTATTTTAATTAATATCATTTAGAATGATAATTCAATTAATCTTTTTTTTGAAACATTTCGAGGGTTTGATTATGAGTTGTAATGCTCGGGTGAGGGTTGTTCACTATTTGATCAACATGGATTGAGGATTATGGGTGAGTTAGTTTTATTTTATTTGGATGGATATTAAGATATGTAATTGATTGTTTTCATAGAATATATTTTTTGTTCGATTACTTAAGGATTTGATCTGATCACTTGAGTCATGGATCGGTCAGAGACTTCAGGTTGTTTCGATTTCATCAAATTCTGGGCAATGAGGGGTTTTGTTAGAGGATTTTGAGATATGTATTAGTGATATATTTGTGGAATTATTTTATGGTTGTGAGGTATATTGACATTTTCCTTCCATGAATGGTGTATTTTGAGTTATGATCTAGAAGGATGGTAGTGTCTCTAATTGGAAGCCTTGGCTTGATTTTTTGGTTTAGGTTGAGGATCCCCTTGTAGGGTTCTCACTTGAGAAATTTTTTTTGATTGTAGTGTGTGGATAATTATTTATTGCTTATAAATATGGTTGGGGTGTGATTTAATAGTTTTTAATGGTGGGTTTTGGTGTTAACTAACCCTTGTTTTGGAGCATTTAGTGTAGAGTTTTAAGTCTATTCATGCATAGGAATATATAAAAGAAGATAAATATGGGATATTACTAGACCCATAATTGTCCATAAATCTATTCATTTCCACTCTAATGTGTGATGTTTATTTTTAGTTAGGAATAATGATATAATATATGATTTTGATTTTTAGAAACACAATAGATTAGTTGATCACCCTAGTTAAGACTTAGTGGATTATTGAGGTTGTTTCAATCCCTATGAAAGGTTTCTGATTTTGAGACCTCGTTAGGATTTGTTTTTCTAATATTTCAGTGATGATAGTTATTCATACATTACTTCTGGGACACGTTAGGATTCTTCTATGGTCAACCGAAGATCATAGGGATATTTTAGAACATACCATTGGTTTCCTAGATCTAGATAGATGTTCTTTTAGTGTTTTAGACTCCAAGGATGAGATCCAAGTGCTAAAAATACATACATGTCCCTATATAGGACTTTGGGTTTCCTTTATATCTTTTTGAAACACCCGATGTTGTGTTTGGGTGATCGATGTTTCAAAATTCCTTTGGTTTAGGCTAGAGTGAGGGTAAATTTACCAGGGGTGTTAAGCTAGAACCCAAGATTCAATGATTTACTTTTTTATAAATTTTTCATTTTTCTATATGTTATTTATTTTTAACCAAGTATTATTTATGTATAGGCCAGTTATATCATGTTTTTCATGAAAAATTTATGATATGAGATATTATGACCACCTTTGTATGTGGCCTACTAAGATTTGTCTCTCACCACTATATGCGGACCAGAGTGTAATTGATGATTGAATATCTATTTTGAGGTTCATCATAAGAAAACATGGATCGGGTGGAGGCCTAGTTTTTCATGAGAAAAATATTCACAACATGTGGAGTCTTTAGATTTAGCTAGAGTAGATCAATGGTCATGGAGAATGGCTATATGGTTTATCTCAGAGTAGTAATATGGCCTTGTGTATTTCTTTTATTTTATTATACAGTATTTATGTGATTATCCCAATGTGACACTAGTGTTTTTATGTTTTTATAATTTATAATTGTTAATTAATTCTATTTATTATGTCATGTCTTTATTTATGTTACTTATTTATACACACTCTTATTTTCATGGATTTTCTTCTTTTTAGTTTACCTCCACTATTATTTCACTCTGATATAAGGCCATAACCTCCTCACAATATCATTTTAGGGCCTCACTATCGGATAGAAGTGTCTATATTATCAAGATTCACAATGGAAGAATTATTTTGATCCAAATTAGGTGATGGATTGTTTAGAACTAGAATGGTTTATGATAAATTCCTTTCTTTAATGGATGTAAGAATTTCTATAGACCTCTCTAAAGTGATTCAATATCGGATTCCTTCCATGATAGAACTCATATGAAGAATTATATTCTAGGATTCTCATCAATTCCTTATTTTTCATGTATACTAAAACATTCATGGATTCATTCAAAAATTTATAAGAGATGCCACTTTGAATTTACAATGATTTGGATATGTTTTTTCCATCTAATTATACAATTATATTGTAATGTTTGGTTTTGGTTTTCTCCCTGATGAGACCTCATGACTAAATTTATGATTCTATATGTAATTTTTTACCCCATGAGTGGTTTACCACTTTCCATTTTTAAATTGGAGAAAATTACTCATTCTACTAGTATCAGTGTCAACACTTATACAAAATCACATGATATAGTCAATCACTTCAATATTTTCTTATAGAAACCTAATATAACCCATTCTAATTTTATCAAGAAAAATATAATTTATTAATTATCACTATAATATTTAGGGCCCTTAATGTGTTCACAAACACCAGTTGAAATCCGATATTTCATAATTAAGATAGTCTTCTTATTTTACTTATAAGTATTTCTCTCAAATTTCCCACTTACACATTAATCATAGTTAATTTCATGATTATGTCTCAGAATATGAATATATTTCATAGATTTTTGAATTATTATATTTTTCTTTAATTTTGTGATGAATATTGTAAATACTTTGATTCGAAATAATTTTTTATTCTCTAACTTCAATCAAAAAATTATTCTTCATGTTGTCTACTTGATATGGATTGTACTTTATTCTTCATCACTAAATCAGATCATTTCTAGATTTTATTTTTTTAATACAAGCTATCAAATTAAATTTAAACTCAATCCATAGTCAGATACTTGACTAATTATGAATAGGTTATGTTTAATAAAATCCACAGAAAGGACTTGAATATTCCTTATATCATATCTATTTTTCCATTTCATTCCAATTCATTAGGTATATAAATATTTTTCATTAAAAAATTTGGAAATTAATAAAAATAGGACCATCAAATTCCTTAGGAAATATACATTTCAAATAATGTGGGAAAAATAAAAAATTTCTAGGATCCATGTGTAATTTGTTTAGTTTCATGGAGTTAAATATCTTCCAAGTTATCCTTTCTCCCTTAATTTATTTAAAATATATATATGGTTGGATTGAAACATAAGATGATATCTACTTATTTTCCATATAAATGGATAAGTGATCAAACATGTCTTCACCTAAAAGATAAAAACTATTTTAAAAATGGGAATCAGAATGTTATTTAGCTAAGAAAATACTCTAGATTATATAAGAGTATGTTTTACTTCTTTATTGCTTATAATATTTTAATTTATGAATAATTATAAATTTTTTTCAAAAATATACATAATTATTTCTTTTATACATATTAGTATATATTCTATCATTCTTTTGTGTTGAATCGCAATATATTTACACCTAAAATATCTCTATCCTTCTATGAACAAGTTTTCAGTTTCAATACAAAATGTCATTTTATGAACAAGATAGCCATATAATTTGAATTTTATCTAATAAGATAAATTTCCATTTCTTACTCCTCTAGAATTTCTAATTTTGTGATAGCATATTACTATTTGTGGAAAAACGGTTATTGAGAGATTTTGCTTAATTTTTTACTTCCTTTTTATGTTGAAAAATTTCCTAATTCCTTAGATGAATCTTCTTTAAATCAAATCCCATTCTAAACTATATGATTCAGAATATTCTAATTTATGATTTTTATAATAGTTTATATTTGTCTTCCTACATTTAAATAAATTATTAATCAATGAGATTCTAGAATTTATGCTTTCTCTTATCACTATTGACCTTTTCATCAGCCTCATGTCTTTTTCTTAAAGACACAAATTCTTCTTTAAGCAATTCAACCCTTTTCCCCCTCTCTTCTATCTTCTAACTGATATAATCAATAGTTGTTTATTTCCCTTTTATTTATAATGTAATATCAAACACATATTCATATGTATATTTAGTAACCCCCCATTCATCCATAACATTTTCTACTTGAGTAATTATTTATTCATGTGGATCAATTTATTCTAAGTATTCCTTTATCAGGCCACTGGTATTTTTATTTTTTCGAAATTGTATGTTTACTGTTTCAAGTGGCCTTTACTATTTGTAATTTAAGTTAATGAATCCATTTTATCAGTATTCTTACTCAATTTTAGATTAATTCATCTTGATGATTAAAATCATAATTTCTTTATTATCAAAAATAAATTTAACCTTATGATCATCAAAAGATATTTTATCGTCTTCTCCTCTTATACTTGACACTTTTTTGGGGATAAATTTATTTTATATATGAATTTTTTTTATAAAGTTTCATCTATGAGGAAATTTTATCTATTATTTCAATAAAATACCATCTTCAATTTCATTATCTACCTTTTTTGTTCATAATCTTTTGATATGTCTACTGGTTACACAATTAATGAACAGAAATGGTTAGTTTCCTTCATATAATCCTTTTCCTTTTGGGAATTTACTAGAAATAATTGATAAAAAAATATATTCAAATACAAAATCATTGTTTCTTCTTGCATCATTTCTATATAGAGACTCATTTCATTTCAAGTGATTTTTTTATTATTGTCTAGATATAAGTTCTTTTGTTACTCAATTTTAATAATCCATTGGCTTACTTTGAAGATCATCAAGAGACAATTCAACAAGAAATTGTTCCTCATTTTATAATAACATAAAACTATACAAATATGGTAGTATATTATAAATTTTATTAGAAATGTCGATATAATTCATCTTATTTCCATTTCCACTAACAGATCGCCCAAATTTAATGATATTGTTGAAGAAAACTTCAATATTATCATTTAGTCGCTTTTTTAATCATAAAATTTGTTATGTTTCACTTGTAAAATAGATACCTTCACCTTGCTATCTAATTTATAAATATCGGAATGTTTGTCCCAAACAAATTTTTCTGATGTATAACTCATCACATATAAATAAGTTTGTTTTGACAAGGATCTACATAAGATATTTTGAACCATTTCACCAGTATTAAGATGTTTCATGTCAGATGCTTCCATCAACAATTATGAAGAATCATTGAGTTGAATTTTATGAATTGTGTCAACAAAAATAATCATTTCTAAGATTACTGAACTGAGATATCATCTAATTATTAAAAATCTATAGATTATATAAATAATCTAATGGAGCCCATTTTTTATTAACCTCAATATACATAGTAAGAGACTTTAAATGATAAAATCATCACTTTAGATCCTTGTATCTCTAATTAAACTTATTAAAAAACATGGAATATACAGACAAAGATATGCTGAATTTGGGTTCTTAATTATTTTTTATTTGTACTGGATATTTATATTATCAATTATTACTCATACAAGTTAATATTTAGAGAACTTATGATATTTTGTTGTAAATATTAAATCTGAGGATGTGACAATTTAATATGGTACACCAAAAAGGTCTATTCTAAGGAGAATATGTCCTGATAGTTTCAATACACCAAGGGTTACAAAAAATCAGTAAATGTGTTACAATAGTTTAAGAAAGATACATTATCATTCATTAGATAACTCCCTCAACATTCCTCTTTTCTTAATAAATTTAGATAAGGAATAAAAAATAATTGTGACACAATGACAGCTCACAATGAATATTTAACCATTTTAAACACCACAAAAGTGTTGTAATTGAAATTTAATTACTTTATTAATTCATAATAATTATAGTAATCCCCTTCTTCTAAAATTTTCTCAAACTATAAATATTTTACCCCTATCATATTTTATATCCTAGATATATAGATAGAAAATGTGTTGGGGATTTATCCTCTTTATCATTCTTTTTATCATTTACATATCCACAATAATATTATTACTCCAATATTTGAAACCAAAAAATTCTCTATATTAATTTCCTATTTGATTCGCATGAATCTACCAATATTATTTTTATAACATATAATATAAATTAGCTCTATATAACTATCATATATTTTCATCATCATGATCATAATTAAAAATGATTATGTGATCATCAACTCAATAGAAAAAATTGATTATAATGTGTTTCTTAAATTAACAAATCATAGTTCATTTATAGGAGAAATATTTTTTATAATGGTTAGATTATTTATAACCTACATTTTTCCTCTGCATATTTAGAAATATTATACTTGACTCTCCTTAGTTAAAAACATGGGGATTATCTAATAACTTATTTCATAATTCCTTATATATAGTTTATAATGATGTTCATCATGCCTATTTTGGAGCTCCTATTATGGTGTATGGGTCTTATAATAAAAAATGTTTTCATCCACAATGTGTCCCCTCATCCCATAGTATGTCCACCTTTTAACCTAAAATTATAAAGGTAATTACCAATAAATTTCATCTTGAGTCAAGGAAATGACACTTATATACATCCTGATGAAAACTAAATTTGTTCTATGTTCACTCTTATGTTTCCCAGTGTTGTTCAATTATTTTATAAATTTTCCCTTAGTTTGTGAACATTAATATTACCTATAATATTTGTTACCTTTATTAATTTCATGGATTTCATCAATAATATTTCTAAAAAAATCCCCTTCCAATTTCCATATTTGGAACATCTAAACATCCACCTTCTAATCATAGAATAGTTGGATACATATTCTTAACTGCCATTTAATGCCTTCAACTACTATGTGGGTATCCTATAAAATTACAAAAAAATTTCTTAAAGATCCAAAACAACTACTTAAATTCCTATATATTTATCATACAAGTGATTTACTTATAAACAATGATATATCCAAGTTCACCACAACATGTTAATTGATGTTTACTTCTCCGCCATTGCATTTTCATGTTCACTATGATGTGTTAATTGATTTTATTAAAACACTTCTTTATAACATCAAACTTATTCTAAATTATTCCAATTTAAAAAATTCCAACATCAAAATCACAGATTTAATATGAACTGACACACCATTTCCACTCTGGGACAATATTAAAACATAATGAACCACCACATCTCATAAAAATTATACACTAATAAACTACTCAATAAAAATATTTCAAACACATAACAATAATAAAACCTAGATACATATATTTTCCACTAGGAAAATTTTTCACAATACACAAATCCAGTGTACCATCAGTGATCCAACACATACCAATATTTTACTACCTTGTATCAAAATTTTACAAAAACAAAAGATATTTTTTGATTCCATTTAGTGACATGATAATTAAAATTTCTCATATGACACATTATTCCTATAAGAACATGATCATATGTATGCCTCCTATGAATCAAAATTCCATTGACTACAAGTGGGATTCAATTACTAATACCAAGTGACAATAATGAAAAATTTTGATAAAAAATAAATAAACGAATAAAACAGATATAATTTTAATCATAATGAGGTAATGAGAATATCAAACTGTCAATATTATGAGAAATAATTATTTAATAACTGAATGATAGAAATTTATATCCTACAAACAAACAATTCAAGGATCTTCCACTATTAAAATAAATATAAATTAAATAAAAAACAAAGGAGATTGAAGTAAAAAACTCAGGCTATAAATCCCCATAGATTAAACAAACCATAATTATGAGTACAATATAAAGTATTTCAATTTATCATATTAATATATACTTTGGGATTTAATGTTTTAGAGAATTATGAAAAACCAATTACATATCAAAGTTGACACTTCCACACAATGTGAATTTTTTTTACAAAAAGATGTTCTTCAATTTATACGACTATACTTTAATGAAACCTTTTATTTATTTAATATTAGTCCCCATATAGAAAATATTGAATTTATATAGTTCATAAAATAACTTATATCCAGTAAAAAAAATATGAGATTATCCTGAAAAAATATGTAATGGATATAAAAATAAAGGATACCTATTAGTCTAATGAAAATCAAGAAAATCCTTATTATTTACCTTTATAAAAAATTTAACTATAATTATATATCTATATCAAAATAACATGTTAAAATAAGTTTTCTCTCAAATAAAACTTTTATTCCCCACAAATATAATATAAAAACAATGTTTTTACTTTGGAAAAACAAGAGAACCCATGAAAATAATTTTCCTTGAAATCAAATATTTTACTATTAATATATTGGATAAATTATTAATGAAATATAATAAATTTACATTATAAATAGTTTAATGAATTGAAAAACCATTTAGGAAAATGTGTATCTCATATTCATACACATGTAAAACTCTTTCCTTAAACCCTTTTAGTTGTTATAACCTAATCATTTAACTCTAATAATTTGTATGTAAAGGCTAAATCATTACCCAATGAAATAAAAAAAGTATTAACTAGTGTCACATGTAATTATATTAAATTTCTATTTCATTTATAATGAAAAAAATATTTATTATATTTCTATCCTCCATCATAAAACATTTAAAATCATTTTTCAACCCTAAAACTAATAAATTTCAATTTTCACATAAAGATGTTGTTGAATAACATTTTCTTTTGAGAAATATAAAAAATGAAACATTCATAAAAAATTGAAATGGTATATCATTTGAAAAACATGAAAACATATTGAGGTATTTTGATATTTAATAATTGTTATCGATTATAGAAAATTATTTCATGTGGTAAATGTTAAAAACCCATTCTTTTTTCACATTGGTTAAAAAATTATAAATTTATATTCACAAAAATCATTAAAGGGATTTTTTCTTAAATACTTGAAATAAATTCACATATAGATAAAAAATTAAAAAAGAATTTTATTATATAGAGGAACATTATAGAGAAATTTTAAATAATATAAATAAGGAGGACAAATAATTATATGGAAACTATTAATGAATTTCAAAATGATGTTTCAATGAAAAATAACTTACTACATGTCCAAATTTATCACTTACAATGAATGCATTCCTAAATAATAAATTTATATTAGTTTCCTAATTGTAGAAGAAAATATTTAATCTCACTTAAATTATTATTATTACATTTATGTTATTTATTACTATGTTTTATTCATTTTGTAAATTAGTTAAATTTGTATTAAGATTTTGGACGTTTTTCAGTCAAAAATAGCTTTTTTATATTCACCATGGTCAAAGGGATCAAGGTTAAAACATATAAAAACATTAAAAAAATAAAGAATTATAATTTTTTTATATTAAATATATATTTAAATCCATCATTTTTAGGAGGTAAGGTAAAATGATATACATCGTTTCTAGAGGCGATAGTTCAAATATACACATTAGTGACGATGTCTTTTTTCTAATGGATGAAAAAGAAAAAAAATTGTTATTTTTTTACAACTAAAGAATAATATTCATATTCATATTATCATATTAATTAATTAAATATATCCTTATGGCCACCCATTTATGTTGTAAATGAAAAAATGGATCACATCGCTTCCCGTAGGTGGTAGTCTAAATATATTCATGTGTGATGTTATCATTCTCCCATGAATGGGAGGGTAAGAATATAGAGATTATTTTATATATAATGAATAATAATAATTTCATAAACATCATATATATCTATTAAATAAATAATTATGACTATCTATGAGATGTTTTGATTAAAAAGGAAACTTCGTGCTTCACCATGGTGGTATTTCACAGGTACGAATGAGTGAAGCATTCATTTCCATTAGAATATAAAAGAGGTAGAATATAGTTTTTCTATTAATATAAAAAATTTAATAACTATAAAAATACATATTTAATGACATTTTTATGGATATAATATATTTTATGAATGTGGAATAAGTAAAAAACATTAAAGAATCTAACTATGTAATATATATCTTCCTTGGATATCTTTCATTAGAATATAAATTAGGCCTTTTATAGTTTATATTTTGTAATGATGAAGACCTATAGGATATGGGTAGTATTATAGGAAATTAATTTTGGTATGTATTAATCAACATAAAGGTCGTGAGATGATTTGATGATAAGATAATTTATTTTATAATTGATAGGAGTTCCACCATGGTAAATATTTTGAACATTAAAATATAATAAATGTAATTCGTAGGAGATGTTTTTGAAAGGAAATAAAAATTAATAAATAATATATTTAATTTTATAATTCCATTCAAGAAATTAAATTTTTAAATTTTTTAAATATATTTGAATCATTTTCTCTTATTTTAACCCCCGTCCCAACCATTTTAAATCTTACCATTGTAAAATTTGGTTTCCATGGTAACTATTCATTAGAATTAAAATGAAATTCAACTTATTAAAAAAATGCATATTTTTATTATATATTTTATATCTTTTTACTAATATTATATTTCAAAAATTGGTAAAATGAACTTTTATTGTAAGTTCACAAAAAACAATGAATAATATTTTGTTATAAAAACATATTGAAGAATAAAAAAATTTACAACCAAATAATGTATAGTTTTGATTCCCCTAGAGTTAATCCGATTAGTTAAATACTATGAGTGTTATTTTAACTTTCATCTAAACCAAAACTAAATTGAACCATGTGAAACAATGATTAAAATAGAATAACCAAAAGTAGTTTTTAATTGAATAAAAACATTACACTAATATCCCAATGATGAAAAAAGATTTATAAGATCAATATTAAATTTTAATATAAATTATATTACTTATTAAATATTTTTATATATATAAAGGGTTTAAAAAATATATATTGAAACCTATATACCATTATAATGTCAAAAAATATCAAAGTTTCTAAAATTGATATTTTTCTCTATTAACCCTAAAACAATTTTTTTTTGAAAAATCTAAAAAGGTATTCTTAAGCTTGTTTAAAAAAGATGTTTTCAAAAGGTAACTATGTTTTATCAACTTCAAATTAATAAATTACAAAACATCACTTTTAAAAAATTTATAATAGAAAATAATGAAAACATATTTTTTTTAAACAATGACTATTTAATTCATAATGTGTTCTTAAAAATATTTTAGATATATTTATAATTAATTGACTGAATATATTAGGACACACACATAAATGATACATATTATCATAATAAAATTTTAAATGTGACCAATTTGGATAAAATGACAATACATTGAAACCAGTTCTCTGAAAAAAAATTAACTTTAATCACACTAATTACTTATCATTTTAATATAAGAAATTTTAAATGATTTTATCATTTTATATGATATATGTTTTATTATTTTTTATAACATTCTTAATAATTTTCATATAAATAGTCATTATATGTTTTTGTTCATTTTTTTGAATGTAACATAAGCTACAAAATATGGTATTATTTAAATAAATGTATTGTAACTTCTCATGGTGTAACATTCTCCTTTATTAATGATATTTCATCCGGAAACATTAGTCTAATTTCTGTTGAAAAAGGTTATGAAATATTTTTGGAATCATTTTAAAAGGGTATTATCTTAGTTTTTGTAGAAATAATTTTAATGATCTTTAACAAAATAACCTTAAAAGAGGGTAAGTGAGAATAAATGTAGAGAGAACGAAAAAATTACATAAGTATTATGAAAAAATATCCAGTTTTTCTTTATAGTTTTAAGGAATCTATGTTGATAAAATTTAATTTTGAAAAGAAATTTAATTTATATTTTAATAATATTAAAGTTATCATTTAATTAATAGTCATCAAACCATGAATTTAATAATGTGAGACTCAAAATTTCGAATGAGTTTCAAAATTTTCACTTTGATATCTAACTATTGCATTTCATATAAGACTAAAATGTTTTCTCTTCCTCTAACTTCTGTCAATGTAATTAAATTTCCAATAAGATATATAATAAGTGAAAATTTTCTTACATCATTTATTTTTATTCAATAAGATTAATTTCTAACATTGTGTGGTTTAAAATATTTAAATTTAATTCTCATCCCATATTTTAAATGATGAAAAAATGGTGTATTTATCATGTGTGAAGCACTAAAATTAAATTTTAATGTATCAAAATATATATTAAATGACGAAATTTTATTCCTCTTGTTTCCACCCATTGGAAAAAAACCAAAAATGATATCACAAAAGAAGATAATATCCAATATGGATAAACTGGTATATGAAGAAATAATACATGAATCTCCTAAAACTCAAAAATAAAACCAAAACATAAAATGGAATCATTTCATAAATAATTTACCCAAAAAATAATCAAAATATGCTTTAAAATTTTAAAATATGATATTACTAATTTTTAATCACATATTATTTTAAAACCAACCTGTCATTTTTCTTCAAAAAAACTAATCATTCATAAAATCACATACCAAACATGTATATTAAAGAGTAATGTTTTCTGAATTATAGTAATCATTTACATAAATAACATAAATAAGTATAATGCCTTATAAAATCATACATTATTCCAAAATGTTACACAATTATTATTTCTTAATTTAAACCAACAACTTTTACATAAAATCTCACACTCTTCTTTAATTTTTCCATTTACCTTAACTATGATAATGTTCACCATAATATAGTAAAATTTTTCAAAAATAAATTTAACCACGTAATAACCAAATAACTCTTCAATCTCATGGTTATTTATCTGGTAAATCAAATGTTACAAAAAATGCAGTTAACATTAATCCAAATTATCCATAATAACCTCAACATCAAAGATCAGATTAATCAGCATGATTTTCTCTAATTCAATCATATATTTTTCATAAAGTCCAATTAAAATATCTCAAAATATCAATAATAAACTTTGAATACAAACATATAAGACATAAAAATTATATTTATATATTTGAAAATATAATCATCATTAATCTTATATATACTTAAATAATATACTGCTACCTTAAAAATATGTATACATTTTATGTATACACTTTATTCATTTGAGTTCATCTATAAAAAAACAATGATTTTTGTTCATATTATTCATTAATATTTACTTATTACAATATAAATATGAATTATTCCCTAAGATTCAAGAATTTCAATCAAATCATGTTTCTACACTAAACACAAAAAATATTTTCCAATAATAAAAAACAATTATATGTTGTTCACAATTTCATTATATTTAGTTTTATAGTATATGAATTTGATAAACCATTATTCATAAGATCTATATAACTTCTTTCATTTTCATTCCTCCATCATTATCAATTTTTTTAATTACCATACTCTCCACATGAAAAACACTCAATTGATATATTTTGGAAGAAATTTTTTAAAATTAATTATGTTAACTAAAATAATCATTTTTCTTTGGTAGTTTATTTCTTAATTCCCTCCATTACCATGTATAAAATATATAATTTTTCTATAAGAGATATCACTGTAGGTTATTCTTCCCATATTCACGACAGATGGGAATTTGAATAATTTTATCTATGTGATCTTTATCACATGAAATTCCATGAAACTCAATTTTTCCATGGTTTTTCTTTTTATAAAACTCACATGGGTATACATTGTGGATCATATCTTCAGATAGCTAGGTAGGAATAACCCCAATATTTTTCATTATAATTTATATATTATTTAATATATTATTTTGAATACCATCTCATTTCACATAACATCCATTGTGAACATGTTTCATTCGAGTTCTAGGTATTTAATAAAACTAAAATTTTTAATATATATATATATAAAGTAAAAAAATCATCTTTTGAAATACATAATTCTAATATTTCCTTAACAACATGTATTTATATTCAAATCCTTATATTTAGACTTAATTTCAAAAATTAACCCTATTAATCTTCATCATACTAACTCTTATTGAGATAGAATAATTATATCTCATGATTAAATACCATTGTAACACCTAAACATATATAACCCCCTCCCCTTCTGCAAACTATAATTCCATATACCTTTAACAAAAAATAATTATACATTTAATAACATGTATTTCATGTTTTTAACTTCCAAATAAACAATATTTTCAAAGTTATAGAGTGTTTGGAAAAAAAATCATAACAAAGTGGAAATTTCCCCATAGTTTTGACTTTTTCAATAAAAACATTTTTTTTCTCCCATGTTTAATACATGATATTTTTCATTTATTTTAGATGAGTAACCACAGAGAAAATATAGTCCATTATATATTTCAGACACATAAGTCAATCCTATGAAATATATATGAAAAATGGGAATGTGGAAAAAAATATCTATAAGGGATATAAAAATAATGAAAACTCATAAGCTAAGTGAAAAAATTGAAAATCCATAAAACTTATTAAAATTTTCTTAAATAAAATTGAGCATATAAATAAATCATAATCAAATGTTAAAATAAACCATTATTCATATAATAAATTTAAAACCCATAACAATTATAGAAAAAATATTATGGTATCTTGGTAAAACATGATTACATATGAAAATGATTTTGATTGAAAGGTAATTTTACGTTTAAACAATTTAAAAATGCCTTCTTTAAATAAACCAATTTCCCTTAAAACTCATTACATGAATAAAAATACATATATGAGATATAATATGTAATATTTAGAGTAATGGTAAAGTCTTTCATGGAACCATTTCAATTGGAGTATCCTAAGTAGTTATATCCAACATTATGTCTTTGAATATTAAATTAATACCCAATGCACTAAAGGGAAATACCATATTCTTACTCATCTTCATCTATAGTTCCCAAATACTGTATCATGATTTTGTTTTTATTATTATTCCATTTTATCATAAAAACCTTTATTATTATTCTATTTTATCATAAAAACATTCACCTTTAATTCATATGCATTTATTTCTTTTAATCCAACAAACAACTTTAGAGTGTTGAACATGTTGAACGGGTTCTTGGATCCATCATCTCTAAAATGTTAAACATAACACTCATGACTCTAATATCATAGGTGAACACAAAATTCTAAGCTATCATGTAATTTTCCCTTTAAATGTAATTTATTCATCACATTATTTCATATATTAATTTAATAATTTAAAATATTCTACATAACATTAATTTTTGAATTCATCGTACTATGTTTAGCATTGTATGAGTTTTTTTACATTTCAAGAATGGTATGTTTTAGTCGAAAAAATATGATTTTCACCAAACATAAAACCTGTATGACTTTAAATTATATAATAATGTTTTATAAGTTTATAAAACCTTTTATATAATCAAATATGAATTTATGGAATAAAATAGATCTCTTTAAAATATTTCATGACATTATAATTCTTATGTCAAATATTTTTAGAACTAATTAAAATTTTAATGAAATAAAAATATAATTTTAGTATTTTAATTTATTTAAAAATTTTCATCGATTATTTGATTTAGGCGTACCTTGAGAGCTTTGTAAACATTGTTTTTTTATAATAAATAAATTAATGTCATTAAAAATACTATCCAAAAAATTATCTTATTTATCTTATTTATAAGTTTAAATCATAAAAACGTTATTTTTTCTAAAAACAATTTTAACAAAATTATGTTTATTTCTTTTAAAATTATGTTTTCCCACTATTAGAAATATTATTTATTATAATTAATTAAAAATATAGAAATATATGTAAAAAATTAGGGAAACTTTTTAATCATAATGTTTTTCATTATTTTTTTACAGATTTTTATAGTTATTTTCTATGGTAAAAGTCTATCATGGTAAAAGAAAATACAAAACAAGTATTAAAACATTACATTTTTTTATCAAAATAATTTTTTGATATGATTTTCTCCATATTCTCTATTTACTCTGTCATTTTATCTTTTTCATTCGAATCATAAATAAGTACTTTACATTCTTGAAATGTATGTGTTACACACAAAAATATACTACCCATCACTTATAAATTTTTTTCCCAACATTACAACTTCAAGACTCAACTACCTACTAATTTCATCTTTAAAATCCAAAAATTTATCTTACTATATCTGTAAACCATTAAAAAATATTTTTTATTTAGTAACAAAGCATAGGGTACTCATTTACATAGAGGCTTTAAAGAAAAATTCAAGTCCCTAACGTGTGTATTATGAACTAATTAGTTTTTTTATCTACGTTCTTCATATTTTTTTTATCCACACAAATATAATGATATTATTATCATCCATATTGTTTAATATTTCTATATTATGGTTATTATCATTATTTATTCATATTCCCCAATTCATAAGAAATTAGAAAAAATTGTTCATGGGTTGTACGAACTACTAGTTAAATGAAATATTGTGTTTCCTTTTACTTCTCCATTTTAAAATGATGGATATAAATATTTTATTAAAGGATAGATATGAATTTTATGATATCATTAACTTTATCTTATGAAAAATTGAGTAATATATGAATGATATGTTAAAAAAATTGTTAATGTAATGATTTAAAACAAGTGTGCTAATAGGATAATATTTTATTGAAATAGTTCAATATTTTCATATCAATTACTTATTTTTCTACTTTAATTATATTATATTATGTCAAAATAAGAAAAAGATAAATTTAAAACAATTTTCTATTATAATTTTATTACACAAATAACACCTCATAATCATTCATTAAATTTGGTTATGCTCATGTTTGGGTCAGTTTAACAAAAAACATAAACAATAATATACATTTATATCATGGATGACTATGAAAACATATTAATAGGTGTAAGTAATTATTAATTATTTTATGAAGATATTATATCAACATCTAATTTATCAGTTAAGGAAACAATGTATGTTTATCAAAAATTGCCCAAATATACATATTATCGACTTCAGGTTCAAGGATATGTTTTAAAAAATCATGAAAGGAATTACTAACATAATAAATTGTAATAATTAATCCCTATATATAAAAATTACCTAATAATAGTTTAAAATATAAAAATATTGAATTTAAACACCATCTTTATGATTCTAGTACAAACTATCAAAACTGTAAACATTATTTGGAAAATTACAAGAAATTGTGTAAGGAATGAGTATTTAAGTAGGGTGAGAATAAAAATGGATATGAGTAAAGTTAATAATTAAATTAACATGATAAATATTTTTTTATATTGAATGTTAAGGTAAGTTCAAGGAATATTTGACAATAGGTCAGGGTTTTATATATGAAATTTCACTCTTTGTGACATATTTTTTATAATGAACTTAATTTCTGTTTTGTGGTTCTTATACTACATATTTGAGTTTTCATATTAGGTGATTTTTTTATTTATGGTATTTAAATATCCTTTTTAATACCACTCTTTCAATATTATATGACTGAAATTCTACTAAATATATAAGTAGGGTATTTTTGGTCTTAATATTCATTCCTTGGGACCACCTATTAACTTTTATGGTGGGATTTTTTTACCATGAATTTTTTTTCATATTACTCATGAAAATTATGTTGTATAAAATTATTTATTTTTATCCATCTCTCAAATTCTCTGATTTTAGAGTTACCTTCTCCCTGGTGGAAAATCTATCATTGTTTTGTAAATGTAAAAGTGTGTATAATTTCAATGAAAATACATACATGTCTATATACTAGAATGTGGATATAGATATGGCACGGATTCACCTTGGTGTAATAACCTCAAAAAGGTTTAGTTGAAAATTGACTCAATTATCACCATAATTCAATATGAGTGGGACTAGGACTTCAAACCTGGAGAGACAATCATGACGTATATGATTGGGAATATATACATGCTCTTAATGAACCATGATGATGGACTATTAATTATATTTTTTGGTCTTTAGCTAATAAAATAAATTGAATCTAGATAAAATATTCCATGGATATCCCTACATATTATATGTACCCTATCTAAAATTTATCAGTGATAAGGTCACTTCATGTTATTTGGATTATACCCCACTGCTACCAGGTGGTTTAACAAATGCTCTCTTAGAAATAGACATTTTTCAAATTGAATGAGCTCATATTTGATTTTTGTAATTATCATTAAATAGACATACATGTTTTATTCATAATGAGTATCCTTGGGGAATGAAATAATGTTTTTTAATAAATCTTCTGGTGAATTTATTCAAATAAAAAAATTTACAAGGGCATCCTAAAATTATATAGCTCACCAATGAATTGACAGGTATCCTAAAAAAGTTAGGATGGGTTTTTTGAACAACTCTTCAAATTTTTGGAATATTCCATTCCACAAGTCCTTGACATCATTTTTATAATTTATGAATGTATGCTTTCATTCCATATAAGATCAATGGTTATTGATATCCATGTTTTCATTTACTATCATTGATATAGTATTCCATCAATTTTAGTTCTTTATATATTCATGTTATTTATTTATTCTTGATATATTACTTATTACATGTATATATTATGTAAGATACTATTATTGGCTACTCTTTTCTGAGTATTCAAGCTCACCCTTATCTATTTTCCATTCACCATGAAACCTAAAGGACGACTATGTGTAACTCTCTATGATATGATGGAAGTGATAATCATGTGATCTCAATATTTTTTTTTTAATATTTTTTTAAATGTATTATATCTATGTGGAATGTCTTGCATTTAGCACCCTAATATTCCATTATATTCTTCCATTGAAATAATTCAATATCTTACACAACACACAATATCGAGTTCTAGAACATTATAACCTTCCAATCTAGCCCTCTAAAATGCAGTTATGGATAATATATAAAAAAATTATGAAATTTATAAAATTTATTATTCAAAATTGAATTCATTTTTGAATTTAGAATATCAATGTTAGCTTCGAGTGAAATTTTGGTAATTTTGTTAAAAGTTTCTATTTTTGATGAATAGTGAAAAATAAAACATTGTTGTTAAAACCCGACTATTTTATTTAAATATTTTTTTATAATAAATTGATTTTGAAGTCACAATATAAAAAAACATTTATTAATCTAGTACAGTTCATCACAATCATTTTATAATAGAATTAGATATACAAATTTATTTATCTTTTAAACATCTGTTTTACCCGCCTTCTATCCACATCTACAAGATTTGCATAAAACGTAATTTTACAACTTCTATGGATTGAATTTTAAAAAAATACATGCTTGTAATTAGTATAAAGAATTTTTTCTAATATAATCAAAATAATTATTTTTTAATTATATTTTTTAGAATTTATTGACCATAGTTAAAGGTAAATATGGTAACTAAAGGTAAAAATAATAGTATAATAATATATTATTTCCCTAAAACATGTCCTAATTTCATTGTATTAGTGTGTTTCAACCAAAATAAACCTTATTTAGAAAATATTATCCTTTTAAATCCACTTGTGTATGATTAATACATTTATCTTATTTTATTTAAAGAAGAGTTCAAAATGTCATATTAAAATTCTAATAAGTTTTATATATTTAATAAGTTTTTATATAGGTGATATGGTATACTATAAATATTATTTTCAAATATAATAAATTTATCTACATCATGATAATTTATTTATAATTTTTAGGAATGATGTAATTAAATTAAACGGTGACACAATGATGATGTGATAATTGTTTAATAAATTGAGATATAAAATAAATGAAATAAAAAATATTAAAATAAATATCATTTTACTTAATTAATGACATAAATTAATTTTATTGATAACATAGGAATGTTAGTGACATATTATAAGTATTGTTTCTAAGTTATCATGTTTTTTTGATATTTTTTAAAATGAAAATTTTAAATAGTATTAAAAATGACATAAATGACACATTAAATTAAATAATAATTAATTAAATGTAATAAAATTTACAAAAATATAATATTCTGACAACTAACTAATATAGTGATAAATATGTGATAAATTATCCAATTGGGTATCTTTTGTAAATTTATAGTAACTATATTAACCCTATAGTGTAAAATTACAGGAAGACAAATTAAGAGTGGCAATGTTTAACTAAGGGATAAATACAAATTATAAGGTTAATTTTCTGACATAAAATATTCTAAAATATATTCTATGAGATTATTTAGACTCATAGCCATCTTATACTCAAAATAAATCACTTTTTATTTATTTGAAGTGGAAAATAAATTTATAATAAATTAATATTTTATGATCTTCCAAAAGTGCCTCTCACCTCTCTTATAAAAAGGAACCCTTCCTTCCATTTGAGTCACCCATATAGTTCCATTTAGTTTAGAATAAAGATTCACATTTCTCCTAAAAACATCTCTCACTCCATTTTAGAGGCCACACATGGGGATAAAAGTGAACCAAAGGAGTCCTTTTTTGAAAATCAATATGAGACACCTGGAAAAGAGGTAATTGTTTTATCGCCTCTTTCAAAGTTATTCTCTACATCTACTTCTTATTTCTATAGTAGTTCCACATAAAAATAATAAATTTAGAATTATACATATACTGTGATGTTATTTTTATCATGGGACAACCATATTCCTCATTTTATCAATCATATGAATAACAATATCACTATGTATGCGTACGTATGGATTTCCATGTCCACGATTTGGTGTGATTTGTTATTCAACACTATATTATTTTGTTGGGTATAATGATGAATATAATTGATATAATAAATTCATATAAAATGATAAATATTTTTTATAATTAATATATAATCCAATTCCATTCCATTGAACCATCATGGGAATGACAGTGTCGCTCGTGTGAACGTACATCCTATCGTCTCCATGATGCAGTGAGATCCATTCCCCACGTTAACCATTGAAAAATGATTATAAAATGTACCTAATTAGTAGAAATAATAGTAATTAACTTTATGTCATACTGTATATGAATTTTATATAACCTATTTATAAAAAAAACATGACAAACATAACAAAATTGGACTGGGAAAAAGAAATAGTTAACACCCAAAAAAACTGTAATACTAAAATATTATTACCAAATTAATATAAGAGGATCATATATGAAATAATAAATATGGATATGGTCCTAGAATAATTTAATAACATTTATTAACGATTATAAAGGAGGCTTACTCACCATCAACTAATGGAATAAATATGGTAAGGGTTAATTTCAGAATTTATTTATTATCTGATATTGCTTATATGTAAGTATCTACTAGGAAATATTTATCATGCATGTCCATGCTTTTTAAAATGTAAATCAAAATATTATCAAAAATTGTTCAAATTCATTTTTAAAAATGTTTTAATTTTTTCAAAAAGTTTTTTAAGGAATCTTTCCATCATTTTTCAAAAAGGGTACATTTTGACCTTTTCGACTAATTATACAAAAAATGTTTTTTAATATATATGGTGCAAGCAGCTATTTTCCTCCACTATGATGCCTTAACATTTGGATGCCTTCCGAACAATATTACAATGTTATATTCAACAAAGATTCTGTTATAATTTTAGGGCTTGTAAATGATTCAAATGTAAAAAAAGTGATATTTCTCTAAAATAGTATTAATGAATTTATTAGATTATTTTCATCAACGTCAACCTCCATTGTTGGATTTTACAATTAATTGAGGTTTATTTATTATGATAAAATCATATTTATTTTATTTAATGTTTTATGATATGTTTTATTGTGGATGTGCTATGTTTATACCATTCATGTTTTATGTTTTATGTATTAATATTTAGTATTCTAGTTTTAATATGAATATTTATTTTCGCTTCCACCATTTTCATAAGAGGAATTAATTAAACATTGTAAGTGATGTTCAAGGACCATTATATTCCATAAATAAATCAGTAGGTCGAAAGATACAAACTAGTTTCATGGAACAAGTCCTTAACAGTACGGTAATTGTCTTGGCATGAGCCCCGATGGTGTGGTTAGGATGTCCAGTATTTTTAATTTCTTCATTATGAGATTTGTTATTGATATTACTTGTTATTATTCAACTAGTAGAATATCCCTAGAATTGATTAAATTCTATTATTTGATTTATTCTTCCAATATTATTATTAGTATTATGTTTAAATTCTTTTATTTTAGTTTTGTACCTTTCCATAAAAGTTTATGCTAATTTATGATAGCTTCCACTATATTTTTTTTCCTTATTGATCATCTGAGCTCCCCCATTTCTTATGTTTCATTTTTACCTAGGATTAAAATAATTATATTATTACTAACACACATTCATATTCTAGTGAATACGGGAGTTTTTAGATGGGATACTATGTAGGTTTTTATTTTGACAAGTAATGTAAAACTTATGTTTTTATCTATTATTTCCAAGTCTATTAACTGATCGGTTTATAGAGATTTTATTTCTAGTGATCATGCAAATGTAATAAAATAATTTACCATCTCTGACCCATCAGGGTCAGTGTGTTATAGTTAGTATTAAAATAATTTTAGAACAAACCATGGAAACTATATTTAGAATATCTTTAATTTGGGAACATTTCCAAAAGATAGACTTTGAGGATAAGTATAGAAGAACATCTTATAATTATGGTAATGTAAAGATTATGTGGGTATTCCAAAAAAAAAAAAGAATCCCTATATTGATACTACAAGTTTTTTTGGTTCTGTCACAGATGTTCCTATGAATAATAACTCTGAAAAAGTGTTTTGGGCTTAATTCAGGGTAATCTGGTATATGAAAATAGTCCTTACTAAGCCCTTAGATTGACATTCTCAGGGGATATGCTTAAGATAATTCGTAATTTCATTAAAAAACTTTATGACGGTTTTAAGATTAATTATGTCCCCAATGAAACCATGTTTATGATTATCAATTAGATATCCATAAATTTTTATATTTCTGTTATGTATTTTACTAGTTTGGAATTATGTGTTATGATTCATAACATAGTCTAATGTATTCATTTGTTTAGAAATAACACCTATTAGAATAAATAAATATTTTATAAATATTCATAATTCATGTTGTTATTTACCTGATATGAATGATAATGAAATTGGATATGATGACACAATTGGTGTTGAACATCTTATAACCATACTGGGACAACTAACTTAGGTGAAGAATAATAACCTTACCCGTATGGATCACCATGATCCACAATGTGGATGATAAATGATACAATACTTCATAAGAATAATAGTCAATAAGACATGGGACTTTAAATCCATTTTTAGCTGAACAATTTATAAGTTCCATAGGGAAAATATTTCTATCTTTGGGAAGTATTGAATGGGAAAATTTAGTCAAGGTAGTTTATCATCTCTCTAGAGATACAGATCAATGTTGGTAATTTATTCAAAACACAAAATAGGGTGAATAAGTAGTAAATATGTAATGGGTGGAGTTTAGATATATTTTTCTATAAAAAATAATGTCCTCAAGAACAATGATATGATTTGGAAATTCTATTTCTAGGTCTGAGGAAGAAATAGGATGACAATGTTTCAATGTATGAGGCAAACCTCATAAGGTTGGCAAGGCACACTAAAGACTACATATGTAACCCAAGAAGTAATATTTATCACTTATTTTATGGGTTAAATCCATCCCTTTAATTTTCATTGGTATAAAAATCATTCTTATCATACAAAGATATAGGCCCATGTGTTATCAAGACAAAAAAAAGAATTATTTAATCCCTATGACATTTAAGTGAATTAGGAGAATAAAAGGGATGTTGAACACTCTAGGAAAGTTATTATGGGGAATAATGGAACATATGAATTTCTACCCTATAGTAACTATGGGAAGAAATACCCCAGTAGTTTTTTAATAGGGATGTGATTTTGTTACCAGTGTGGATAAAAATTCTACCAAGATCGTGATTGTAAGAGGAAGAAAAAATCATTCAATTTTCAATGATAAAATTGTAATGAAATGTGACATTATGCGAATTATTTTTCTAAGTGTTAAGAAAAATTACATTAGAAAAGGAAAAGAGAGCAAGGACAAACTTTTGTGATAAAAACTGCTTTGGTTGAAAAATTGAATGACATCATGGCATGTACTATAATCATCTATTCCAAGTCAAGAAAATATTTATTTGATTTTGGATCCTCATATTCCATTATATAATCCATGTTTACTTTAAAAATTAGATATTTATAATTCAATTTAGCATTGAAGTTTTCATTCAAAACCCCTAAGGGAAGACTCATTTCATCAATGATATAACAGGGAGTACCCATTATGGCATACAATTGTACATTATCTACTGACATTATTATCCTACCAATGGTTTACTTTGAAATAATCCTTATTAAGGATTGTCTATAAAAATATGATTCAAAAAATTATAGTACGAATAATGATGTTATGATTTGTGAGGATGATGTTGAATCAATTACCATTAGATTAAAAACTTCATCACATGATTATTATCAAAATCCACCTATAACAGCTTTAATATATGATATTCTTGGAGAGGAAGAGGAAATAACATCTAGGTATGAAGTAAGAAATATTCAAATTGGGGATTTACCTTTTTTAAAGGAATACAATGATGTTTTTTCCAAATATTTACCAAGACACTCCCAATGGCGTGAAGTTGATATTTCTATTTAGTTAATACCTGATGCAATACAAGTATAAAAGAATCCTTATAGAATAGGAACTGTGGAATTAGTAGGGATGAAGAAACAACTAGTGGAGTTAATTAATAGGTGATTTATTCTCCCAACTGTTTCTCTATGGGGATCTGTGGTTCTTTTTGTTAATAATAAAGATGGAACAGTGAGGATACAAATTAACCATATAGAAATCAATTCAATTAAAATAATGATCATGTTTCAATTTCCTATAATTAAAGATTTATTTGACCAACTTCATGGAGCTCAATATTTTTCAAAAATATAACTTCATTATGTATATCATAAATTGTGTGTAAAAGAAGGATGATATTCTAAAGACATCATTTTGAACGTGGTATGGTCATTAGGAATTTTTGATAAATCCATTTTCATTGACTAATGCACTCTTGGTTTTCATGGATATAATGAAAAGTGTTTTTAAAGAATATATTGATGATTTATTCATAGTATTTATTGATGATATATTGGTATACTCCAAAATCTACGAAGACAATGAGAACCGTTTGTGGATTGGTATGATGACTATTTAATGAAATGACCTATAGATGATGTTTAGTAAGTTAGAATTTTGGATTCAAAAAATTTCATTTCTTTGTCATATTGTCTTCAGAGAAGGAATATTTGTTGATATTATAGAAAAATAAGTCCATGAATTGCCAAAACCGATGAATGTAACCAAGGTAAACAGTTTTATTGGTTTCGTTGGTTACTATCAGCATTTCATCCAGAATTTTTCCCTATTATAAAACCCATTAACCATGATCACACGTAATGTGGTTAAATTAGTTTTGATAAAATCCTGAATAATGTTTTGAATAATTGATGAAAAGATTAATAAATTATACTATCTTGACTCTACTATCTGAGAATGAAAGGTTTGTGATTTATAGTGATGCATCAATGAAAGGACTCGAATGTGTCCTTATCAAAGTGATAGGGTTTTTTTTATGAATTGAGGAAATTAAATATTCATGGACAAAAGTACCCAAATGATTATCTAGAATTTGATGTATAAATATTTTCTCTGAAGATATCGAGACACTATCTCTACAATGAAATATGTGAGATATATACTGATCCTAAGAGTTTTATATATAATTTATCAAATAAATAAATAAAAAGGAGACAATGAATATGGGTTGACGTACTCAATAACTATGATTTCACCATACACTACCACCCAGGGATGGAAAATAAGATTAAAGAGGCTTTGAGTAGATAATTACATGGAGTTATAAACAAGATGATATTTGAAATGGATCATATATTTATGGATATTTTAATGATGGATATAGTAATTATCACGGAAGGGAAAAAATCACTAATTTTTTAAATGGTTGCAAAACCATGATCACTAGAAAGGATAAAAATTTATTAGTCTGGTGATGAGGAGTTTTAAAAGAAAATTAAAGTTTTGAGTGATGGAAGACTGATTTACATTATATTTGAAGATGGTACTTAGAAATTTGTGAAGATTCTTCATGTTTCTGTTATACTTGAGCTACAAAAGGAATTATTTGATGATGCCCATATCTTCAATTTCTATATACACCATGGTGTAACTAATATTTATATAGATTTGAAGGAATATTTTTGGTAGGACAATATAAAGGGTATATTTTTGATTATGTGTCTATATGTTTGGTTTCATAAAAGGTGAAGGTTGGAAGACAACGTCCAATAGGTGTCATGAAACCTTTTCCTATACCTATATTGAAATTAGATGATATTAAAATGGTATTTTTCTTGGGGATACTAAAGTCTCCTAGAATAAATGATATGATATGGGTTATTATTGATCGTCTTAACAAATCATCACATTTATTTCTATAAGAGAAGATTTACCTATTGAATTTCTTGCAAACACTATATATTAATAAAGTTGTATGACTTCATGGTGTACCCTTATCAATTGAATCTTATTGTGGTCCCCATTTTACATCACAATTCTGTAATAGTCTCCAGAAGGCCCTACATACTGAGCTTTATTTGAGAACTTCCTGCCACCCTCCAAATGATGGAAAATCAGAAAGGACTATTCAAATTTTAGAATTCATGATGAGATCTTTCTCTCTTGGAATTCAAGTTATGTGGGATAATTCTTTACCTCTGTTTGAATTTTCCTTTAAAAATTGCTTCCATTCAAGTATACAGATGGAACTATATAAAGCATTACATATAAAAAGATTTCATACACCAACTTGGTGTTGTGATATTTGTGAAATAAAACTCATAGGCCAAGAACTTGTTATAGAATTGAAGGAAAATGTAAGAACTATTCAGATCTATATCGAAAAAGCTCAAAGAAAAAGAGAAATGCTAATAACTGAATGAGGGATTTAGAATTTCAAGTGGGATGTAATGTTTTCTTGATGGTATCTCCCTCAAAGGGTGTTATAAAATTTGTTAGGAAGGTTAAATTAAGCCCTAGGTACATCATATATTTTGAAATTCAGGAATGAAAAGGAGTTGTAACATACTATTTGGATATACCGCCATGTTTCTATAAAGTTCATGATTGGTTCCACGTATCAATGTTAAGGAAATACATTCCAGACCCAACACATGTACTCACCTATGATGAAATAGAACTGGAAACCGATATGTCTTATTGTGAAGAGCCTATCAAGATTCATGATACCATATAATAATTGTTTAGAAATTAGATGTCTCTTTTGGTAAAATTTCATTGGAGATACCATGAAATGGAAGAGGTGATGTCGGAACATGAATAAAATGTGATGAAGAACAACATGAATATTTTTATGAAGTGATATTCTAGAAATTTTGAGGAAAAAAGTATTTAATGTAAGGAAGAATGTTACACCCCATGCTTTTACAGAACACTTACTTTTAAATAATTCAATAGCTTACGTTGCACACAACATCAAGTTCGAGCTCACCCTGACCTTTCAAAGAGGACATTTAAACATTTTTTATGAATTGTATTAACCAAATTATGAAATTTATAAAGATTAATTTCCTAAATAGATTTAATTTTTGAATTCATAATATCAAAATTATCTTGTGGTGAAATTTTGGTAATTTTCTAAAATGTTTCAATTTTTGATGAATATTGAAAAATATAGTATTGTTGTTCAACCCCAACAATTTAATTCAAATATTTATTTTAATGTAAATTTATTTTAACATAAAAATAGATAAATAATATAAATATTAATAAAATATATTTTAATTTAATCATTTTATAATAGAATTAGATGTAAGTAAATTATTAAACTTTTGAACGTCTCTTTTACCGGTCTTTTAGCCACAACTATGATATTTTTAGTAAACAATGTTTTACCACTTCTATGAATTGAATTTTAAAAAAAGGATATACATGGTTGAAATTAGTATGAAAATTATGGTCTGATAAGATCAACTTTATTGTAAATAATAGTTTTTTGGATTTTATTTACCATAGTTAATGGTAAATAGAGTAATTAGAGTGAAAAATAATAATATAACAATATAATATTACCCTAAAAATTGTCCTAAATTCATAAGATATGTTTTTTCGACCAAAATAAACCTTTGGTCGAAATTATGATTCCTTTAAGCCACCTGTGTATGACTAAGAGATTTATTATATTTTATTTAAAGAAGAGTTAAAAACGTCATATTCAAATTTTAATGAATTTTATTTTTAATATGAGGTTATATAAGTGATTTGGTCAACTATAAATGGTACTTAAAAATATAATAAATTTATCTATATCATGATAATTTATTTATTATTTTTATACACTAAATAATTATGTGAAATTGTTACATAATGATAATACGGTAATTGTTTAATTAATGTAGATATCAAATAAATGATATTAAAAGTATTCAAATAAAAATAATATTTCCTAATTAATGACATAGAATAATTTCATAGAAAACATATACATGTTATTGACATATTAGAAGATTTTTTGAAAATTTTCATACAGTTTTGATATTTATAAAAATGAAAATATTGAATAGTATCAAAATCGACATAAATGATACTTTAAAATAAATAATATTTAACTAAATGTTATAAAATTCATAAAAAATATCAAGTTTGGAAAAATGACTACAATAGTGCTAAATATGGTATAAATGATAAAATTAAGGGTTTTGGGAATTTTATAGTATCATCAATAACCATATACTGTAAAAATACAAGAGTCCACGATAAGAGTTAGACAGTTTAACAAAGGGTTAAACCCAATAGATAAGGTTAATTTTGTGAGATAAAATTTCCAAAAAATCATTATCTAAGAGGATTTAGAGTCATCCTCATATTATCCTTGAAAAAAATTAATTTGGACATATTTGAAACAAAAAATAAATTTATAATTAATTATTATTATATGATCTTGTAAAAGTGCCCCCACCTCTCTTATAAAAGGGCACCCCCCCCCCTTATCTTTGATTAACTCATATAAAGCCTCTCAGTTCGAAAATATCCTGACCATTTCTCTTATAAACATCCATCACATCATCATAGTGGCCATAATTTTTTCATAAATCCAACCTATGAAGTCCTTTTGGGAAAACTAATAGGAAACACTCGAAAAAGAGGTAATTTTTTTATCACCTATTTTAATGTTCTTCTCTACTTATACATCCTCTTTATATGTTTTTTTCCACATTAAAATAATAAATATTCTATAATCTATATACTTTTATGTCATTATAATAATTTTAATACCATATTCTTCATTTTATCCATCATACGAATAATTATATCCCCATGCATGTGTACGTACGACTTACCGTCTCCACACTGTGGTGTAATTTGTTATTCAATAGTACAACATTTGGATGGTTATAATGGTGAGTATAATGGATAGAAAAAAATTATAACAATTTAATGATTCTATATAATTAATTTATCATAAAACTATATTCCATTTAACCATCAAGGAAATGATATTGTTGCTCATGCGTACGTACGACCTACCTTCTCCAAAACGCAGTGGTATTCATTTTCCACGTTAACAATTCAAGAATGATTACAAAATTTATATGATGGGTAAAAATAATAATAATTAACTTAATGAAATTATTAATTTCAATAAAAACATATCTTATTCATAAAAAAGATGACATACATGGTAAAACAGGAATGAGAAAATGAATCAGTTAACACCCGAAACAACGATAATACTGAAATATTACAACCAAAATGATATAATAGGATAATATATGATATAATAAATATGGATATAGTCCTCGTATAATTTAATAACACGTTTTAAAAATTATTTCTGTGGCTAAATCACCCTCTACTAAAGGAAAGTATAATGAAATGGTTAATTTCACTATCTCATTATTATCTGAGATTTCTTATACAAAACAATGTACTGAGACATACATATCATCCCTGACCATGATTCATAGAATATAATTAAAAATATTATCTACAGTTGTTTAAATTAATTATTATCCATGTTTTACTTTTTACAAAACGTTTTGAAATGAATCATTTTGCTATTTTCTAAGCCATGTAATATATGACATTTTCAAAAAATTATAGAAATAATTTTTTTTAACTTATAAGACACAAGTGGCTATTTTCCATCATTATGTAGAATTACCATTATTAATATTTCCATATAAGTATACAATGTAATTTTCAAATGAAATGTTTTCTTTTATAATTGTGTTGCTTCTAAATGATTTTATAGTAAAAAAAGTGATATTTCTATGAAATGGTTTTAATGAATTTTTTATATTATTTTCAACTTTTTCAATATTATTTTTTTGATTTTATGCTTAATTGTGGTTAAATTATTATGATACAATCTTATATATTATATTCATAGGATTATGATATATTTGACTATGGATGTGTAATGGTTATACCATTCATGGTTTACAGTTAAAGTATCCAAATTTCATATTCTAGCTTTTATATGAATGTTTAATTGACATTTTACCCTTTTCATAAGAAGAATAAATTAGAAATAGTATGGGATGGGAATGGCCCTCTATAGACCCTTAATGAATCGGTTGGTCTCATGAGACAAACTAGTGTCTTGGCACAATTCCTTGAATGTATTGAAATCATCTTGACACAAGGCCTTGATTGTATGGTTATGATGTTCAATATTATGTATTTCCTCATTATGAGATTAGTAATTTATATTTCATGAGATTATTAGACTATTATAATATCCATGTTAATTTTTAAATAATTATATTTGATTTATTATTTCCATATTATATTGGAGATTATTTTTAAAAGCTTATGTTTAATTTTTATAGATTTCCATAAATTTTTATTCTTATTTATGATAGATTCCACTATATTGTTTATCCATATTGAGAATCTGAGATCACCCCTTTATTATGTTTCATTATTCCCTAGGATAAAAATAATTATATTAAGATTGACCTACATGGATAGTGTTTGGGATATGAGAGTTTTCAAAGGGGATAATATCTGGTTTTTCATTTCAAGATGCAATGTAAAACTTATGTTTTTATCTATTTTTTCCAATATTATTAATCTTATCAAAATTTTAGGATTTGATTTCTTGTTATCATGATAATGTAATAAAATAATCCACTATCTCTGGGTAACATGGGTTGGAGGAATACATTGAAATACTTCTAAACTATTTCATCATTTTGGAACACTTTTAATTTATAAAAAAATTATAATATAACTACTATATATGGGTTTCTGGAGTTTGTGATATTACAGTTGGTATCAAAGGATATTTTTTAGAAACTATAGGGATTGAATTTAGTGTAACTATTTTAGATAAATCAGGTTCAATAAAAACCCCTCATTATTTATGAAGAACACCCTAGAAAGAGTAATACTAATTATATTTTTCTATTCAATGCTATGAGAAAATGATTTTCATGAAATTAAATAAAAATGAAGTCTAAAATGAAGAATTTTAAAGATATCAAAAATTGTAGTCAATGAAGGGATGTTATACAAAAATGAATCTAGGGATTAGTCAAAGTAGATCATAACCATATTAGGGCAGTTGACCTAGGTTATAAAAAATAATATTTATCACATATAGAGACTTTTAGATCCACAACATGGTGAAACTATATTGGAATTAATTTATTGATTAAAAAATAAAACATTTATTATAACTACAAATCTAATGGATGTTTAATAATTTATTAAGTTCATAGATAAAATCATTATGTCATTATGAATTATGGAGAAGTAAAAATTTCAACAAGGTGGTCTATCATCTAAAGGGAGATATAGACCAATGGTGGTTTCTAATTTAAAAAATATGTGAGGAAGACAATGATAGATCTATATGTAAGGAATTTTTTATATGAATATAGGATTTACCTATGATTTAGTACATGATTTATATTTCCCTTGAATAATTACATGGGAATCCACTAAAGCTGGAAGTTGACTTCCCTAGTGAATTCATTCCCAATGTAATGCCAATATCTAAAACTCCTTAATGTATGAAATGATGGGAGTTTGTGGAGTTAATTACAAAAAGTTAGGAGTTGAGGGATTGAGGAATTATATTTCCTATTGTTTCATTGTTTAGATCTTCTATATTATTAATTAAATAGAAGGATGCGTCTAAGATATTATAAATTTATTATAGGGAGATAATTTCCATTACAATAAAGAATATATATTTTTGACCATGAATAGATAAATTAAGTTATCAACTTAAAAGATCAAAATAATTTTCAAATATTGATCTTCACATTATTTATCATTAATTAATGGTGATTCATGATGATATATTGAAGAGGAAATTATAATAATGGAATGGAAATTATGAATTTATGGTAATTCCTTTTGTATATAAAAATTAACATTATGACATTTTGGATATGATTAATGGGATATTAATAGATTATATTAATACCTATTTGGTGTTATTAATTAATGATATCTTGATATATTATATAATATATTAATTGAATCAGATGCATTTACAAAAATTAATGGATACCATTAGAAAAAATAATTTTTTTTGAAAGTATATTAAGTGTTAATTTTGGCTAAATGATGTTTTTCTCCATGGAAATGTTTATTCTAAGGATGGAATATATTTTGACCATTCAAAAAATTTAGTCAATTAATATCCAACACCATTATAAATAATTCATTTTTGGATATTCATAGGATTAATAGGTTAGTCTCGTTGTTCTTTTCAATATTTTTCCGGATAGGAAATTCCATTGACAAAGTTAACATGTAAAGGGGTTAAATTCACAAGGTCAAGGGACTATATGAAATTTTTAAAATAAATTATATAGGGACTAATTAATCTAACAATATAAATTTTTCCATTAGTTAAGGAAGTATTTTTTTATTTATAGTGATGTATCATAGAAATGAATCAGTTGTTTTCTTATGTATAATAATAGAGTGATTTCCTATGCATCAAGAAAAATAAAAATCCATGTATAGAACTATCCAAATCATTACAATGATTTAGTTTCTGTAATAATTTATTTAAAAATATATAGAAACAACTTCTATGTTTAAATATGAGAGATTTATATAGACCATAACAGGTGTAACCCCCCACCCCTACCTCATTGGATTGAGGAGGCAGTGAGGGATACATGGCCTTATGCGACGTTCCCATGATGCCAAAGGCTGGAAATAAATGTCGAGGGCTTCAAGATCAAGTTGGGGAATGATTTGAACTTAAGATAAAACCAACCAAACCATCCACTATCAATCATTATATGATGCATGCACTTTCAAACCCAAACATGTATTCCCAAGAGACAGCCAAGTTGTTCCACAATACAACCCAAATCCAATACAACCAACCATATCAGAGTACAAGAGGAAACTAAAAAACAAAAACTACGAGTCATGACACCACAACAGCTCCACACTAAGCTCCAAGCTCCACCAAGACATCACAATTCACCACTAAAGGAGGGAGATACCTTACCATTTCCCACGTCACGATACACAGCATATGCAAAGACACCAACGAGCCAAACTAGGGGGTGAGTACTAGAACACAGTAGGATTTCCCCAAATGACTTCCCTACACATTCCACTAGGATAAAACTGTTATCACATTTATATAAAACAGTTTATATAAATTAAATCCCAAGTGCAACCATTTTCATAAGCCAAACATGCCCTTACAAAGCCATCACACCCAAACCAAGAAACCAAGGGAAATCCAAACAAATATGACACAAACCATTCCTATATTTATACATTAGCACAACAATTCCATCTTGAAAATAAATGCACAACAAACAACCAAATTGGTGGGACTTCCACCCAAACCGTTCACCCATTCACAACTAGCGGTACTTCTCGACCACTACTCATATGGTGGTTCTTCCGACCACTATCCATCCCCTTTTTAGAGTGATAATTCCCGTCCAATTTCATACAACCTTTCAATCAATCCAAACCAAGCATAAACCCACCAAGGTCACAACAACATGCATTCAACCAATTCCATTTCATATCAATCCACTTCAATAAATCACCCATTTATTGAAAATCATTTTCCATTCAAAACAATATTTCAATAAAACAAATCTTTTTTTAAAACCCTTTCCATCAATCATTTTCAAAAATCAACCATATCATCCCATTTTAAAATCTTCATTTTAAAATCCAAAAGAACAACATTTCACCCAAAAACACCCTTTTTCCCAAAAATCCTGAAAACATCACCGAAGGTATTTCCAACCAATTTCGGATAACAATTCACAATTAATTTTCAGCATAACAGTTAATTGTAAAAAATAACCACTATTTCTACCCATGTGGAGTTGAGAGAGAAGACACCTACCTTTAGGGTTCCCGAGAAATCAACCCACAAGCCACCGCACCTCAAATCCAGTGAACGCACCATTGCAACCTCTCTAGATCCTCTTTCTCTAACATCCACAAGCCTTAATATTAACATACAAGTAAACCAAAACCCTTGATCTACACACAACAAGTGTAGATCTAGAAAACCATGAAATAAAGGGATGTAGATCTAGAGGAAAACATAAGAGAAATAGAAGGAGAGACTTACCCCGGAGAAACCACCTTCAAACCACCTTGAAACTCATTTGGAACGCTTCCAAATCGAGTGGGAGAGCACCCTTAACCCCTGAGAACCCAAAATACCAAGTGAGGCTTGTGTGGGAGGAATATTGGAGTGAAATAGGTTAAGAACGAGGGAGACCGGAGCATATAACCCAATTTTTAAGTGGTCGCATGGTTAGCCCGCACGGTTTGGCAGACCGTGTACTAACCGTGCCCACGCTACTTCCTCGGGTGCAAGGGTCTACATGGTTTCCTCGCACGGTTTGGAAAATCCTTCTCCAGCCGTGCAAAGCCTACTATCTCTCCAACATAGTTTCTTGGAGAACCCACACGGTTTCCACTAACTGTGCTCAAACCGTGCACCCCTTTAAAAGCCTACAAACTTATCCAAAACCATTCCAAACTCTCCCAACTTCTTCCCAACTCATCCCATGCACATTAACCACATAAAATTCCTAAAAGTCCACATACCATAAATCGAGGGTGGTACATTCTCCCCACCATTGGACTTTCCATCCTTGGAATGTAGTGGACCTGCCATTTGCTGAAAGAGTGTGGGCCACTACTCGACCATCTCTTTCTCCCGCTCCCAAGTCTCCTCTTGAATCTGACCATGTTTCCACAAAACACGAACTAAACCGATGATTTTACCAAGAAATACTTTCTCTTGCATGTCCACAACCCGCACTGGAACATGCACCAACGAAGCATTTGGTTCTAGCTTAACATGATCCCATCAAATCACATGGTCACGATCCAGTTGATACATTTTCAGCTACGACATATGAACCACATTGTGCATCGCACTGAACCTAAGTGGAAAATCCAAATGATAAGCCACCTCACCAACTCACTCATGAATCTCAAAAGGCCCAATATACCTTGGAGATAGCTTTACCTACATCCCAAACCGACGATGTCCCAACCAATGAGATATCCTCAAGAACACATGATCACTAACCTCAAACGAAAATGGCCGTCAACAATGATCTGCATATGATTTCTGATGACTCTGAGTCATCTCCATTCTCTTCCTGATCAAATTGATCTTCTCCGTAGTCTCCTAGACAAGGGATGGTCCAACCATCGAGGACTCACCTGTTTCCAACCAACATAGTGGATAACGACATGGCCGCCCATAAAATGATTCAAACAGAGCTATCTCTATGGATGCCTGATAACTGTTATTGTACGAGAACTCAACCAACGACAAGTGATCCTATCACGAGCCACCAAAATCCATGACACAAGCCCGCAATATATCCTCTAGAGTTTGTATCGTCCTCTCAGATTGATCATCCATCTAAGGGTGATATTCCGTGCTCATAGCCAACTGTGTCCCAAGGGCTTGCTGCAAGGATTTCCATAAACAAGATGAAAACTTCAGATCTCTATGTGATACAATCGAAACAGGAACACTATGCCTCTTTACCACCTCTCGGATATAGATTTCGGACATATCCTCCACTGTCTGAGATTCACGAATCGGGATGAAATGGTCCGACTTCGTTAGCTGATCCACTATCACCCAGAAGGAATCGTGATTTTTGACCATTCTTGGGAGACCTGTGACAAAATCCATCACAATCTACTCCCACTTCCAAATAGGGATTCGTAAAGACTGCAACATTCATGGTGGCCTCTGAAGCTCTGCCTTGACCTGCTGACAAGTCAAGCATCTCAAAAAAAACTCAGTCACTCTTATTTTCATACCAACCCACCAGAACTATGCTTTCAATGCTTTATACATTTTATGAATTCCAGGATGAACAACTTACCTAGAATGATGATACACCCAAAAAAAATCATCCTGAAAAGAAACTGGAATAACCATCCGATTTCGAAAACTGAAAACTGAATCTCTATTCAGTTACCAACGCTCAATGGTCTCCCTACCATTGAGTATCGACCCCATGGTCACACACTAGGAATCAGATATATATGCCTTTCTAACCAGACCAACCAAGTCAAAAATCAACAAAACATGAAATAAAACTGCTCTATCACCCTGTTCCTCACATTTCAACCGCATATCAGCTATAACTTACATCAAGTACCACTGGTCTGATGCCTGTTTAACCACTTGAGCATATGATTTTCTACATAATGTGTGTGCCACAAAATTTCCCTTACCCGGTGTGTACATCAAGTCAAAATCAAACATATGGAGATATTACATCGATCTCATTTGCCTCAAGTTCAAATCCATTTGTGAGAAAATGTGCTTCATGCACTTATGATCTATATATACCATGAATTTATCACCGAAGAGATAATGAAGCCATAGTTTCAAAGCATGGAACACTACTTCCAACTCCAAATCATGAGTTGGGTAGTTCTTCTCATGAAATCACAACTGTCGTGATCCATATGCAACCACATGATTCTCTTTCATGAGAACGGACCCCAACCCTGATACGGATGCATCACAATACACCACATACCATTTTCCTGATTCTGGAAAAACCAAGATTGATGCTGATGTAAGATGACCCTTTATCTCTTTGAAACTACTAACACTATTCATTACACTAGAATGGAACATTATTTCTTATCAAAGCTATCATCGGTGAATCCAAACGTGAGAAATCACGAACAAAACGCCGATAATACCCTCCTAGACCAAGAAAACATCGTGTCTCAAACACATTCTTTGGCAGTTTCCATGAGATAATGGCCTCTATCTTCTCCGGATCCATTGAAACACCTCTTTCAGAAATCACATGGCCAAGAAAATGATCTTCCTGTATCCAAAAGTCACACTTTGGCAATTTGGCATACAACCGATGATCCCTCAAGTTCTCAAAAACTGTAGAAAAGTGCTGCTCATACTCCACCATTATCTTTGAATACACCAGAATATCAACTACAAACACCACAAAAAATGATTCCAGATATCTCTAAAATATCTGATTCATTAATTCCATAAATATATCATCCCGCCTTTTTATCACATAAACTTTCATTACATTTTACAAAACCGGGGATCTTTAAGGATTAGTGTCTTGGATACCAGGAACTTAAAACATGAAAACATAAATCATTCTTCTTAAACACTTGAAAGGCTTCTCTTCATGTTCATCCTAGGTTCTTTACTGCATCTCATAACCTGGGGACATACATCAAAAGAAACGGTGAGCAGAAGGCCCAGTAAGGGAAACCAGAGAAACACTTAACATGTGAACTTGAGATACATCAACTATGTCATGAAAAAGAACATTAAGGCATGAGAAAGAATCATGTGGAATATCATAATAAAAATAACATGTTTTTATAACTTGAAGATGTGTCTACAACATTTAATATTGACAATCATTTCGTTTCACCAAGGTCCATCCCCATGGTGTCATTAAAAATTACCAAGGTTATTCACCAAGGTATCAGTCTAAAAATTCATCTCTAGAGATTAAGTCTTTACCCAACACATTGGAGCACTATCTGGGTGCACCCTTGACATGTCTTTATTATCATGTGATCCACATATATCATCATCAATAATTTCATAAACATCCCATATAGCATAAAATAAATGGGTTTCATTTCATAATCATAACGTTTTAAAAACTGCTTTAAAGACATGATCTTTATGTCGCTTTAAACCCACGGAAAAGGGAAAGCGGGTTTCATGTATGTAAATCCCAGAATTTAAAATAGAAAATTTTGATATATATGTGAATACCCCTGTAGAAATAAGATCATTTAGTGTTCACATAATGACATTAAATAATTTTGAGATAAAGAGGGAGGCATTTTGAGACGAAAACTATGCAGCATAACGTCTACGATACATGGTTTTAGAAAACATTAAAAAAAGAGGGGACATGGGTCACCCACTCAAAAATGATACATAAAATAGAAGGGGAACAAAATATATAGTATTTAAGAACATGGAAATGAAATTTGAATGATACACCATATGAAACGAAGAATTTGAAAGGAAGACAAAAATAAGATTTCTTTTATGAGAATTCGGCAGCTTAACGGCGTCACTTAAAACTTCTAAAAATTGATTGACGAGATCAAATAGGGTCTCTCATCATATGAACATAAATGATCAGTATGATATATATAGAGATCATACCCCAACATAATAAAAAAGAACTTGAAATACTTGACATGAAAGTAGATCGTGAAAACGAGAAGGGTGAAAGAACCCCTTAGAAATTCGGCAGCCTAACAGCGCCACTTGAACTTCAACAAAAATGAATTGATGAGATAAAATAGGGTCTATCATCATATGAACATAAAAGATCAGTATGATAGATTTAGAGGTCATACCCCAACATAATAAAAAGAAACTTGAAAGACTTGACATGAAAGTAGATCTTGAAAACGAGAGGGTTGAAAGAACCCCTTAAAAATTCGGCAGCCTAACGGCGCCACTTAAACTTCAACAAAAAACAATTGATGAGATCAAATAGGGTATCTCATAATATGAAAATAAAAGATCAGTATTATAGATTTAGATATCGTACCCCAACATAATAAAAAGGAACTTGAAACACTTGACATGAAAGTAGATCTTGAAAACGAGAAGGGTGAAAGAACCCCTTAGAAATTCGGCAGCATAACGGTGCCACTTAAAACATCAAAATGCTGTATTGAAGAGATAAAATGGGGTCTCTCATCATATGATCATAAAATATCAGTATGATAAATTTAGAGATCATACCCCAACATAATAAAATTTAACTTGAAATACTTTACATGAAAATAGATCTTGAAGAATGAGAAGGGAGAAAGAATCTGTTATAAAAATTTCGGAAGCCTAACGACGCCACTTAAAACATCATAAAACGAAATAATGAGAGTAAGAGGGGGACTCTCATTATATAAACATGAAAAGGGAATTATGAGAAGTATAAAAGAACATCCTTTAACATAAGAACATGGAGCCTAAAATAAATGACATAAATGAGATTTCTTGAAAAGAAAGAGAGAGGTCGGATCCCTTACCTTAAAACGTACCTATTAAAACTAAATGGTTGGGACCTTGAGGGCTTGGGGAACCTTGGGAGAACTACTTGGGAGGTAATGAGACCAGAACATCATTGGGGAGAGTGGGGAGTCGAATGGATGAGAGGATGGCTTGGTATTTATAGGGAAAGTGAGGGGACAAGGCATTAATGGCCAAGGGACACCTCATTAGTGGTTTTGGAAAAACCATGGGCTTGCCCATGGTATTCTCCCATGGTATTGGCCACTTATTACACCTCATACCTTATCTTACTATTCATAAGTCGACCATATTGATTACATACTTAATACATCATTTAATGATGTCATTAAATACCCGTAACTTAAAAACTGTATTTTCACTATTCATCGAAAATTCAACTTTCTCAGAATAATCCCAAAATTTCACCTTAACCAAATATCAACGCTCTGATTACAAATATGAACTCCATTTTATAAAAATAATTTTCAAAATATTTTTAGTTTAATTTTTAAATAAAAACACTATTCACCAAAAAATCATTTTTTCAGAAAAACCCCAAAAATTACCATAGCATAATATCGGTGCTCTGAGTTCAAAAATGAAATCCGTTTTATAAAAATAATTTTCTAAATATTTTTAATTAAATTTTTAATTAAAAAAAACTATTCACCCGAAAAAACTAATACTTGAATAATAATTTATGAAACCGTTATTTAACCATTTTATTGAATAACATTACTTAATCAAAGTGCCTAGCTTATTTTAATACTTTCTTTAAGTGAGATTAGTAATCAATTTGGTCACATTACTAATACTAAGCATAAAATCACTATTCATAATTTACTATTCATCAAAAATTAAGTTGATCTTATTAGACTCTAAATTTCGTAATGAACATAATTGTAGAAAACCATTTTTCGAAAATCATTACACATTTTTAATTATTTAAGGTTTACATAAACATTTTTAAAATATCCTTTTTCTAAAATTAATCAAAAATATGCATACTATATTTATCCTGTCATTTGAAAATTCATAAACATCATCATAAGAAAAAATCAAAATTTTTATTTAAAACAAAGGATTACACAAGGCAGTTACGGTCTCTTTTCATAGCCCCTTATCACACCAGCATAGGACCTAAGTGTGAGGTGTGCTAAGGTGAGAGAACCCGAGGGAGGCTCGGCCAACATCGCATGAGTAGTAATTTCTATCAGTTTGAACTTCTCGCGAAGGCGATCCCGTTCTAGCTTCACATGATAAAGTTCAACTTGGGTTTGGTCCCGAGCAAAGCCCAGCTGTGCTACCTTCTTCCCAAGTTCTTTTAGATGGGCTTCGATTGGTCCAAGACTAATGGGTGAGTCCATCGAATATTCATTCTATATTAATTTACCAAGATTACTTGTATTTAGAGAAAATAATCAAAACGTTTAGTTTACAGTGGTCATATTGACCAATGGTCAAATTACAGTCAAAACACAACAGTCTCATTTTAATTATACTTATGTTATCAAATTAAACATTTTTGTTGAGTATAAAAATAAAATAAAATAAAACAACACACAAAACTAGGAAACAATATTTACTCAAAAATTTCAGGTCATTACAATCTTCCCCCCTTAAAAAATTGCGTCCTCACAATTTTTAAAATTGGGTTTTGAAATTTTATTGAAATAACTACATCGAAAAAGGGGTCAGTAAAACTATTACTTTAAAAGAAAGAAAGGGAAGTACAAAGGTCTCCTGAGTTAACCCATACTAGGATCCCATGTAGGAAAACATGGACATGGAGGAAAAAACCAAGGGTCACGTTCTAAGGGAGTGTGATAGAAAACATGATTAGGAGAAAGTTAACCATAAAAAAATCCCAAAATTACAATCTGTGAAAACGGTGTTTGATTACCTTGTAGGAAACGTAAACCAATAACGTTTTTGTTTTACGTTCCTTTTCATAATTTTGAGGAATTCATTTACTACATTGAACAAAAACATAAGAAAATATACCTACCTTCAAGTAGAGTTTCATCCTTTAATAATTCCCTACCAACACTAATCTTTTCTCCAAATGATGAGAATTCAAAAACACTTGGTCTCATAAAAAGCACAAGAAACATCTTCTATATAATCCACAAAAGATTAACTATCTATTTCTTATATCTTTAAACATTATCCCAAAAATAGAAAGGTTAAGGTAAAACAACTCTTCAAAAAGAAGGAATCCTATAGGAATGGAAACTAATTTTAAATCTTCAAAGTTCCATGGTAATACCCAAAGTTCGTCATAGACCATTCCATAAATAACGGTCCTTAAAATTCATCAAAATAAACCAAACTAAGATTGAAACCCAAATACAAGAAGGATTTTATAACATAGTCTTCCAAAATAAACTTCATTGTTCATCTCCAAACAAAATCAACCACTCCTAACATATTATAACAAAAACAGCTAACCTAAACATATTTTACTCAAGATAGGTTAATCATTCCCATAAGTAACCTAAATTACTATAAGTCCACCTTAAATTCATCAATTCTTCAAAATATAAGTCAACTTTACTCCTCGATGAAAATACCGTAGTAATCTATTTACCTCGATCATATAGGGTCCCCAAAATAGTGAACGTCTTCCAAAATAATAATCATCTTTTAATCCCCTAATCATCCATGTCATATTGATACGGCAATCGTCGCATTTCCTATCATATTGGTTGTTGGGACATGTTCTTCCATTTCTAACCATTAACTAAGAAGAGAATTCATAATTAGGGGCTTAAGTACTTAGCCAATAATCATGAAAAGGAATTGGAAGCATATAAGGATAACTTGTAGAAAAAAAGTATACCCTAACTTGTGATCCCCTAGGTTCCCATCTAGGTTATCCATGATCATATAATCTTATGTGAATCTTTATTTTATTTCATCTTTGTTCCTTTAACAATGGTTCATACTAAGCTTATGAATTTACCAAATCATATTTCCCGGGAGTGTCGTAACCAAGAGTACAACAAGGCCCGTTGTCGTGTACCAGTTCCTGTTCGAGTCTAGCTCAAAGCGGTGTTTTCAGGTTTTACCCCTATGTACATCTATGCCAGAGCCACCTCTACCTGCTTGTATCCAGACAGGGATGTATTTGCTTGGAAACCCCTTACTCAATACTCACCAAAATACCAGGAATATTTCCTATATTTAAAATTTTCAATAGGGTTCTTCCTAGAGTTTTCATATCCTAATTTCCACAAATAACTAAACCATCCTTTGATACCAACTATAGCATCCCGCCTTTTTATCATATAAACATTCATTACATTTTACAAAACTGAGGATCTTTAAGGTTTAGTGTCTTGGAAACCTGGAACTTAAAACATGAAAACATAAAACATTCTTCTTAAACACTTGAAAGGCTTCTCCTCATGTTCATCCTAGGTTCATTACTGCATCTCATAACCTGGGGAAATACATCAAAAGAAAGGGTGAGCAGAAGGCCCAGTAAGGGAAATCAGAGAAACATTTAACATGTGAACTAGAGATACATCAACTATGTCATGAAAAATAACTTTAAGGCATGAGAAAGAATCATGTGGAATATCATAATAAAAAATAACATTTTTTTATAACTTGAAGATGTGTCTACAACATTTAATATTGACAATCATTTTGTTTCACCAAGGTCCATCCCCAAGGTGTCATTAAAAATTACCATGGTTATTCACCAAGGTATTAGTCTAAAAAGTCATCTCTAAAGATTAAGTCTTTACCCAATACATTGGAGCGCTATCTGGGTGCACCCTTGACATGTCTTTATTATCATGTGATCCACATATATCATCATAAATAATTTCATAAACAACCCATATAGCATAAAATAAATGGGTTTCATTTCATAATCATAACGTTTTAAAAACCGCTATAAAGACATGATCTTTATGTCACTTTAAACCCACGGAAAAGGGAAAGTGGGTTTCATGTATGTAAATCCCAGAATTAAAAATAGATCATTTTGATATATATGTGAATACCCCTGTAGAAATAAGATCTTTTATTGTTCACTTAATGACATAATATAATTTTGAGATAAAGAGGGAGGCATTTTGAGATGAAAACTATGCAGCATAACATCTACGATACATGGTTTTAGGAAACATTGAAAAGAGATGGGACATGGGTCACCCACTAAAAAATGATCCATAAAATAGTAGTGTAACAGAATATATAGTATTTAAGAACATGGAAATGAAAATTTAATGATATACTATATGAAACGAAGAACTTGAAAAGAAGACAAAAATAAGATTTCTCTTATTAGAATTCAGCAGCCTAACAGCGTCACATAAATCTTCGAAAAATGGATTGACGAGATCAAATAGGGTCTCTCATCATATAAACATAAATGATCAGTATGATATATATAGAGATCATACCCAAATATAATAAAAAGGAACTTGAAAGACTTGACATGAAAGTAGATCTTGAAAACAAGAAGGGTGAAAGAACACCTTAGAAATTCGGCAGCCTAACAACGCCACTTAAACTTCAACAAAAATGAATTGATGAGATCAAATAGGTTCTCTCATCATATGAACATAAAAGATCAGTATGATAGATTTAGTGGTCATACCCCAACATAATAAAAAGGAAATTGAAAGACTTGACATGAAAGTAGATCTTGAAAACGAGAAGGGTGAAAGAACCCCTTAGAAATTCGGCAGCCTAACGGCGCCACTTAAACTTCAACCAAAAAAATTGATGAGATCAAATAGGGTCTCTCATCATATGAACATAAAATATCAGTATAATATATTTAGATATCATACCCCAATATAATAAAACGGAAGTTGAAAGACTTGACATGAAAGTAGATCTTGAAAACGAGAAGGGTGAAAGAACCCCTTTGAAATTCGGCAGCCTAACTGCGCCACATAAAACTTCAAAATCTTGTATTGAAGAGATCAAATGGGGTCTCTCATAATATGATCATAATATATCAGTATGATAAATTTAGAGATCATACCCCAACATAATAAAAAGTAACTTGAAATACTTTACATGAAAATAGATCTTGAAAAATGAGAAGGTAGAAAGAATCTGTTATAAAAATTTTGGCAGCCTAACGACGCCACTTAAAACTTCATAAAACTAAATAATGAGAGTAAGAGGGGGACTCTCATCATATTAACATGAAAAGGGCAGTAAGAGAAGTATAAAAGAAAATCCTTTAACATAAGAACATGGAGCATAAAAGAAATGACATAAAAGAGATTTCTTGAAAAGAAAGAGAGAGGTCAGATCCCTTACCTTAAAACGTAACTCCTAAAACTCAATGGTTGGGACCTTGAGGGCTTGGGGGCACCTTGGGAGGACTACTTGGGAGGTAATGAGACCATAACTTTGTTGGGGGAGTGGGGAGTCGAATGGATGAGAGGATGGCTTGGTATTTATAGGGAAAGTGAGGGGACAAGGCATTAATGGCCAAGGGACACCTCATTAGTGGTTTTGGCAAAACCATGGGCTTTCCCATGGTATTTGCCGATGGTATTGGCCACTTGGGAAAAATCATACATTATCTTACTATTCATAATTCGACCATATTTATTACATACTTAATAAATCAATTCATGATGTCATTAAGCACCCGTAACTTAAAAACTGTATTTTCACTATTCATCGAAAATTCAACTTTCTCAGAATAATCCCAAAATTTCACCTTAACCAAATATCAACGCACTGATTACAAATATGAACTCCATTTTATAAAAATAATTTTCTAAATATTTTTAATTTAATTTTTAAATAAAAACAATATTCACCAAAAACTCATTTTTTCAGAAAAAACCCCAAAAATTACCATAGCATAATATCGGTGCTCTGAGTTCAAAAATGAAATCCGTTTTATAAAAATATTTTTCTAAATATTTTTAATTAAATTATTAATTAAAAAACACTATTCACCCAAAATAAATAATACTTGAATAATAATTTATGAAACTGTTATTTAACCATTTTGTTGAATCACATTACTTAATCAAAGTGCCTAGCTTATTTTAATACTTTCTTTAAGTGAGATTACTAATCCATTTGGTCACATTACTAATCCTAAGCATAAAATCCCTATTAATAATTTACTATTCATCAAAAATTAAGTTGATCTTATTATACTCGAAATTTCATACTGAACATAATTGTAGAAGACCATTTTTCGAAAATCATTACAAATTTTTCATTATTTAAGGTTTACATAATCATTTTTAAAATATCCTTTTTCTAAAATTCATCAAAAATATGCATACTATATTTATCCGGTCATTTGAAAATTCATAAACTTAATCATAAGAAGAAATCAAAATTTTTATTTAAAAAAATGGATTACACAAGGCAGTTACGGTCTCCTTACATAGCCCCTTTTCACACCAGCATAGGACCTAAGTGTGAGGTGTTCTAAGGTGAGAGAATCTGAGGGAGGATCGGCCAACATCGCACGAGTAGTAATTTCTATCAGTTTGATATTCTCATGAAGGAGATCCCGTTCTAGCTTCACACGATGAAGTTCACCTTGGGTTTGGTCCATAGAAAAGCCCAATGGTGCTACCTCCTTCCCAAGTTCTGTTAGATGGGATTCGATCGGTCCAAGACTACTGGGTGAGGCCATAGAATCTTATTTCTATATTAATTAACCAAGATTACTTGTATTTAGAGAAAATAATCGAAACTTTTAGTTTACAGCGGTCATATTGACCAATGGTCATATAACAGTCAAAACACAACGGTCTCATTTTAATTATACTCATGTTATCAAATGAAAATTTTTTGTTGAGTATAAAAATAAAATAAAATAAAACAACACACAAAATTAGGAAACAAGATTTATTCAAAAATTTCAGGTCATTATAATAAACATCGTTGGCGCATTTGTTAGACCAAAGGGAATAAACACATATTCATAATGGCCCTATCTACTTCTGAAATCTGTTTTAGGAATATCCTTCTTCCTCACCCGAAATTGATGATATCCCGACCTCATGTCGATCTTGGAGAACCACTAGGCTCCCCTAAACTGGTTGAAAAATCATCAATTTGTGGATGTGGATATCTATTCTTTATCGTAACTTGGTTAAGTCTACGATAATCAAAATAGAGCCTCAAGGTTTCATCTGCATTTTTCACAAACAACACCGGTGCTGCCCATAGAGACGTGCTAGGCCGGATAAACCCTTTGTTTTCTAACTCTTCCAAATAGACATTCAATTCCCGTAATTCAGTAGGTTCCATCCTGTAAGACAGAAGTGAGATAGGACTGGTCCCCGGAAGGAGATCAATCGTAAACACTACTTCTATTACAGGAGGTAACCCTGAAAATTCTTCAAGAAAAACATCCATGAATTGATCCACCACTGCTGGAGGAACACTCTGCTCAAAACCCTCTGCCAATTCCAATGACAAAACTACCAACTGATAGGATAACATACCCACTATTGGTGCCAACAAACCCATTTCACCCTACCTTTCATGCTTCTCTCCTTTAAAGAGATGTCTAACACCATCGTGTGTCATAAAAGCTACTTTCTGCTCATCGCAGTCGATGTGAGCCTTAAGCGCCACCAGCCAATCCATTACCAGGATTACATCATACCCATCCATCTCAAGAATTTAGAAATTCCCCATTATCTCAAACTCACCCACAAGGATACAACATTCTCTACATAAGAAGGCTCAACACTCTCTTCGACCCAGAGGAGTTTGATGTTTCAAAACTGAGGGCTTCATTTCCACCCTTAAACCCAGAAAATCATCCACACATGTAAAAATAAAAGAGTGTGAAGCACCTGTATTAAAGAGTACTTGTATAAAGGTATAATTTAAAATAATAGTACATCACACTGTGGATGGTCCTGACTGATCATCCCCCACAACCTGATCAGATCCGAACACAATTTTACTTTCCACACTCTGCTCTTTATTGCTTTGCTGAGGTGTCGTTGTATTCTGAGAATCACCACGACCCACTTTACTCTACTGACAAGGGATGTGCTACTGTACCCATACCATCAAATCATACGACCTCTAAGATCTCGAAGGAGTTTCACGTGCACCCGAACTTAGAGCATTCTAAAAAAAATGTTGCAGATGCCCCATCTGATTACAATATGACATGCTCAAGGTTGTGTTGTACAATCCTGCTTGATGTGGCTCGTAGAACCACACTGAAAACATCACTCATTGCTCTAGGGATTTGGAGGAATATTTTTTGATCATGTCTTCAGATTATATGACATATTCCCACCTATGGAATAAGTTTCCCTCCACTTGAACCCAGCGTTAGAGTTCCCACTATTCCCCATGGGTACCACCATGCTTCCTCTGCCCGGAGTGCCCAACAGATCCCACTCAGCCACTAAGGCTCTATTTGTAGGACCCCGGGACACCCTAAGAGAGGAGGGTTGAATCAGGGTGTCAACTTTTTCTTTTAAAAACAATGATCGTGTTCCCAGGTTGGTAGGAACTAGATAAACATGTATGATGAATATGATCAGAAATGAAACATTCACATGAAAAGATATGACACGCCAATTTTTACATGGTTCACTGCTAAGGGCAACATCCAAGGAGCATACGCCAACAAGATGTCGGTCATACCAAATTCCAATAATCTGCAGTAGTTGTGGATTACAATGATTTGGGGATAGTCACTCTATCCCATGCACACTACCCTTACAAAGGTTCAGGGATATCTCACAGCTTCCCTCAGGTCACAACTCATTGACTCCCCCTAGCTCACTGGCCTTGGTGAAGTCACACTCATTTTATAGACGTGAATGTCTCTTCAATATATTTTCATTGAAGTCTTTGTCTCTGCATATAATGAGACTCTGCTTGCATCATGGTCTGGAATTGATGCACTATAATGCACAGAACCACTGAACTGGATACCCAGATCTTACAGACAACATTCACTAACAATTTCACGCAACACCAACCCTTTGCGCACAAAACCTTTCTATTTCGTGCAAAATTTACTTTTCCACGTGGAAAAATATTTCACGCCACATCACCCTTTTTCGCGCAACTGAATCTTTTATGCACAACCCCAATTTTTACGTGCAACTTTTCCTTTTTCATGCATCCCGGAATTTTCCATGCAATCCAGAATTTTTCAGGCAAACCCCTTTATGCGATCCTTTTCCGCGCATCAAACCTTAGATATTCTCTAAGTCTTCAACCATTCGGAATGAGGGGGGTCACCTCATATTTTTAGGCATCGGAGACCCCCACACGCAAAACCCCCTTTGGCGTGAAAAAAATCTCATCTGGCGCGTAATCTTCCACGCTGATATTGTTTTTTGCGCACATCATCAGATATTTTGTGCAATCCATGCCTTTGTCGTTTTTCGACATTCGGATTCTAAACCCCAATTTGCGCAAAAAACCTCGATCCACTATTTCGCACGTCCCATTGTTTTTCGCACCCAACTCAATTATTTCACGCACAACCTTTATTTTGCATGCACCACTTCCTCTTTGCCCGCACTTGCTTTTACCAACAATCCATGTCTTCATTTTCCGATATTGAGGCCCAAGAATTTGGCAAACACTAGGAAACAGTGCCACCTTCAATACTGTTGTCTGTTTGGACTATATGATCACTTTGCTGACACACATTCTGAACTTCCACTGAGGATTGGCAACAAACACAAACCAAAATCCAATTCCTACATAGATGACCATGGTTCCAACAATCTCCCCCTCTGGGTTTGTTGGCAATCAGAATAAATTATATAGATCCCCATCCATGTGTAAACCAAAAACGAAAAAATCAACTCAACCAGCACTCTAAGTCAACGTGAGCAATTCTCGGGGTAGAAAATAAGAGAAAGCTTGAATTGGGTTCTCGTATTTTAGAATTCTCAATGATTCCCAAAAAGAATTACATGAGGAATTTATTACTTCTTATCCTTCTCATCACAAAATCATTACATGTCTGAACTCATTAATTTTTCATTCTTTAATTTCTGAATTTATTCCTTTCTCTCCCATTGACAAGAAACCAAAAGAATGGTAATGTGATCATTGTTCATCTCAAACCATACTCCCCCTTGATAGTATCTCCCCTACAAACCTGCATCACATCCATAAACAGATAAAAACATTTATCATAAATGGGGAGAGGGGAATTGTGTAACCTCCTTATGCACCGGGAGGAGGATGAACAACAAGGTTCAACCGATGCTTCTCAAAAACAACCACTGATAGTGGCTTAGTCAAGATATCAGGCACTTTCTCATCTGTTCCCACATGATCCATTTTAATCACCCATTGTTCAAATTTTTCTTTGATAATGTGATACCTGATTTCAATATATTTTTTATGAGAATGCTAAATAGGATTCTTCGTAAGATCATATTCACTATTGTTATCACAGTAAATCAACATTGGTTTCTTTAACTCATCACCAATATCTGTTAATTCTTTCTTCATCCATAGCAGTTGAGTACATGCCTTTGTGGAAGATATATACTCAGCTTCAGCAGTACTAAGAGAAGTACTTTCTTGTTTCTTGCTCAACCAGCCAACACATTTCTTCCCAATATATAAGGCTCCACAACTGGTGGACTCTCTGTCTACTACATCACCAGCCCATTCAGCATCAGAAAACGCTGATAATTCACTTTCCCCGCCTGCAGAAAAATATAACCCAAAGTTATGTGTACCTTGAATGTACCTCGGGATTCTTTTGACTGCCACCACATGTTCCTCCTTTGGATTACTCTGAAAGTGGGCCGCAAGACATATGGAAAAGAAAATATCTAGCTGTGTCACTATCAGGTACAGTAGGATCCCAATGATCCTCTTGTACATGGTGTAATCTACAGAGGTCCCATCTTCATGATTTCCATGTTTAGTTCCAACTGCAATCAGAGTTGACATTTGTTTGGATTCTTGCGTATTAAACTTATTCAATAGCTCTCTTGCATAATTTTCCTGAGAAATGAATGTGTAATCCTTCTTTTGAATCACCTGTAGCCCCATGAAATATGTGAGCTCTGCAATCATAGACATTTCGAATTCTGATTTCATATGATTGGAAAATTCATCCACTGATTTCTGCCTACTGCCACCAAATATGATATCATCAACGTAGACTAGAACCATTAATAGATCTTTTGGATAATTATTCACATATAGATTGTGATACACTCCACCTCTTTTGAACTCATGCTTCTTGAGATACGAGTTCAGGCGAGAATACCAAGCTTGTGGTGCCTACTTCAAACCATATAGGGATTTCTTCAGTTTGCATACCTTTTCCTCATTAGTACCAATAACAACACCCACTGGTTGTTCAATGTAGACTTATTCTTTGAGTACACCATTCAATAATGTTGTCTTGACATCCATTTTATATAATTTGTATCATCTTTAGAGTGACATGGCAAGGAAAAGTCTGATTGACTCCAGTCTAGCCACTGGAGCAAAGGATTCTTCAACATCAACACATTCAATCTAGGAATATCCCTTACATACCAGTCGAGCCTTGTTTCTGATAACACTTCCATGCTCATCAAACTTGTCTTAAAGATCCATTTTGAACCTATTACATTGTGACCATCGAGTCTCTGGACAAGATCTCATGTCTGATTCTTGTCAATCTAATCTAACTCTTCATTCATGGCTTTCACCCATGATTCATCCTTTGTAGCTTCTTCAAATGAGGATGGATCCACAACTGAAAGAAATGCAGATTGCGTGTTATTTCTCATCCTCCTTGTTTGAGTGGGTGTATTCTTATCCCCAATTATATTAGATGGATAAATCTCAACTCTATGATTTCTCCTGTGCGGTTCAGTCTCATTTTCTCCATCCAGAATTTCTTATTTAGATTCTTATTCTGAGTCAACATCATGATGAGACTGCTGAGTGTTTTGTACAACTTCCTCTATTTCTGTAGTTTTATTTTCTCCACGTTCACGTTCTTCCTCACTTTCTTTTACATCATCATATGGAATCCTTAAATCATTTGTGGTTTTATCTTCAATTATATTAACATCACTTCTTACCATAATCCTTCCTAATCTCTTGTTGAAACACTTGTAGGATTTTCTATTCATTGGATACCCAAGAAAAATTCATTCATCGGCATTGTCACCAAACATTCCATGATTTCCTTCTTTATTCCAAATGAAACATTTGCTTCTGAAAACACCAAAGTATTTCAACGAAGGTTTCCTTCGATGACAAAATTTATATGGTGTCTTCGTTTTTCCCATATAAAGCCCAATTCAATTCTAAATGTGCACTACAGCTTCAACAACTTCCTTCCAGTAATGGCGAGATATAATGCTCTCAAGCAGCATAGTCTTGGCCATATTGTTAACCTGTCGATTTCGGCGCTCAACAACTCCATTTTGCGGTGGGGTTCTCACGGAAGCTACCTCGTGTTTTATCCCATGCTTCTCCAGGTAGTTTTCAAATTCAATGGATGTGTATTCCCCTCCATTTTCAGATCGCATGACTTTTATTTTTTGTCCTGTATCATTCTCGGCAATCCGGTGATAAGTTTTCTTGCAATCAAGTACTTGTAGCTTCCTGTGAATCACCATTACACAAGAAATTCTACTATAATCATCAATGAAAAGGACGAAATACCTTTCTCTATGGGTTCTAGCAACATTTATTGGGCCACATATTTCTGTATGAATGAGATCAAGAAGATGTGATGCCCTCTTCTTCTTTGGTCGATATGAACTACAGACCAGATTCCCACGAATGCAAGAATCATAAGACTTTTCCCATTCACGATATATAATGGGGATATCCATGAATTTCTTCAGCATAAATATCTTTTCAATGTCTTATTGGTTAATGTTCCCCAATCTGTGATGCCACAAACTATTTTCTTCTTCTACAGACAAATAGAAGGAGTTAACTTTGATGTAAACCTGATATAAGTTTCCATCTGTTCTACAACCTTTCATAAGAGTATTCCTTATTTTTCAATTTATAGTGCATCCTTTTTTATTGAAGGTTAATATGAGCCTTGAGTCACAGAGTTGACTTACACTGAGGAGATTGTGGCATAGACCATCCACATAAAGAACTTCAGTCTTCTTCAGCACTCCATTGGCGAGATCATTATTCCCACTGCCTTTAATCTTCAAAGCACCATCATTACCAAACCGTATTGTTCATTCAACCTTCTTTTCAATTTTCTTTAAAAGGTCATAATTTCCCGTCATATGGGAAGAGAATCCACTATCAAGGATCTAGGTGATACTACTCATTGTAGCTTTGAGGGATTCTTCTAAAAGATTGGATTTCCCAATATACTTTTTTTCATTCCATGAGATGTTGGATTGATCATAGGACACTAATGGTCTTTTAATACTTTCTTCCACATAATCTGATTCTTCATACCCATAATCTTCTTCTAGAGGGGTAAAACTGTTTGTCATAACAACACCATTAAGATGATGAAAACAGGACCGTCTTTGAGTGTTGTATGAATTTCTACTATCATACCTCTTCCTGTAATACATAGCTTTATAGACAATGTTAGAAAAATTAAAATAGTAACCATAGAATCTATTTCGTCAATAAGATGGAGGATATGAAATTGGGCTCCTTTGTTGACTTCCCAGATCTTCCCCATTCAATTAGCTCCTTGCATCTTCGTAGTATGACAAGGTATGGCCCATATAACCACAGAACTAACACTTCATCAGAGGAAATTTCTTTTCACTTCAATTTCTCCTCATGACTTCTTCCTTGGTAGAAGAGTTGAACTTCCTATCATTTCTGAAATTTTGAGGATAATTTTCAGTTCTTCTTTTATTTTGGATTGAGGGTTTCTTTTTCCGCATGTTAGGTAATGTTTCTGCATGTCCAACTTTCATCTTTTCTTTCTTCTGGCTCTCATTACTTCCAGCAGTTGATGTATCAGCTTCACAGCCAATTCCACTCTTTCCCATGCAAGCATGTCTTTGATCACTTAAGATTTTTCTAACCCCATCTGAACCACACTTGGCTCTTTCTAGTAATTCTTCATATGAAAATCTTCCGAAATGAATTTTCTTCTTTCCCTTATTTGTCGTTGATTGAAATTAAATTTTACTGCTAAGAGTAACAATAACTTCCTCAAGTCCATCAACAGTCTTGGACTTCTCTTCCAGTCTAGATGAAATGTCATTAATGACCTTTGCTTGTTCTTCAATTTTAAGCTTTAGTTCCACAACATCATCTGTGCTTTCAAGGATTAAAGACTGAACTCTCACTAGTTTTTATAGTCATTAAATCTCTTCTTCAAATTCATCAACATATTCTGATGATTCTTCCACTATTTTCTTCCACTTATTGAATCGATTACATTTTTTCTCAATCATGGAAAAAACATCCTTAATTTGTGTCTTTGAATCACCATTAGAAGTAATCTGATTATCTCTGTCTTTATTGATCATGGGTTCTAACTTTTAAATCGTAGCCATCATAGAAGCATGCTTTCCCATTTTAAATTTGGGTTCTTCTTCTTCACAAAATTCAGTATCCTCATCTTCTCTTCATAGACAAAACTCTTCCTCGGTATTTTCTTTCCAGATTTGAAGTATTTATTTTTGAAAAATCTATTTCTAGCCTCCTCAATGTTCTCATCTTCACTATATTCATCTTTGATATTTCTTATACACTAAAAGGAAATACGCCCAACTTTTCCACAATGAAAACATGTGAGATGAAACTTCCCCTTAAATTTCCATGATGAAAATGGACAGATTCAACACCAGCAACCTCCCTCTGATACCACTTATAGGACCCCGGGACACCCTGAGAGGGGAGGGGTGAATCAGGGTGTCAACATTTTCTTTTAAAAACAAGGATCGTATTCCCACGTTGGTAGGAACTAGTTAAAAATGTATGATGAATATGATCAGCAATGAAACATTCACATGCAAAGAGATGACAAAACAATTTTTACTTGGTTCACCGCTAAGGGCTACGTCCACGGAGCAAATGCAGACAAGTTGTTGGTTGTACCAAATTCCACTAATCTTCACTAGTTCTTGATTACAATGATTCGGGAACAGTCACTCTGTCCCAGGCTCACTGCCCTTACAAAGGTTCAGGGATAGCTCACAACTTCCCTCGGGTCACTCTCATAGACTCCCCCTGGCTCACTTCCCTTGGTGAAGTCACACTCAGTTTATAGACACGGATGTCTCTTCAATAGATTTGCATTGAAGTCTTTGTCTTTTCTTAGATTGAGAATCTTCTTTCATCAACGTCCAGAATTGATGCACTAGAACGCACAGAACCACTGAACCGGATACCCAGATCGTGTAGACAAGCTTCACTGACAATTGCGCACAACACCAACCCTTTGCATGAAAAAGCATCCTATTGCGTGCAAAATTTACTTTTCAGCACGGAAATATATTTCATGCCACAACACCCTTTTTCGCACAACTAAATCTTTTACGCACAACCCCAATTTTTACGTGCAGCTTTTCCTTTTTAGCGCATCCCATAATTTTCTAGGAAATCCAGAATATTTCACGCAAACTTTTTTATTGATCCTTTTCCACGCATCAGACCTCACATCATCTTCAAGTATTCAACCGTACGGAATGAGGAGGGTCACCTCATATCTTCACGCGTTAGAGACCCCCGCACGCAAAACCCCCTTTGGCGCAAAAAACATCTCATCCGACGCATAATCTTTCGTGCCGATATTTATTTTCGCGCACATCATCAGATATTTTGCGCAGCCCATGCCTTTGTCATTTTTTGGCGTTCGGATTCCGAAACCCAATTTGTGCGAATAACCTCGATCCAATATTTCACGCATCCCGCTTTTTTTCACTTCCAACTCATTTATTTCACGCACAACCCCTATTTTGCGCACACCACTTCCTCTTTTCTCTCACCTGCTTTTACCAACCATCTGTGTCTTCATTTTCGGTTATTGAGGCCCAAAAATTTTGAAAACACTGGGAAACAGTGCCACCTGCAATATTTTTTCCAACATGGACTGTATGATCACTTTGCTGACACATATTCTGAACTTCCATTGAGGATTGACAACAAACACGACCTAAACTCTAATTCATGCATAGATGACCATGGTTCCAAAACTATTCACCATCTCTGTGTAATCATCTATAAAGAGTACTTCTATTTTTGAACGGATTTCTTGCCATAACCCCGCTTCAATGATCCTTACCTTCAATGAAGTGCTACCTACCACCATGGATGCCAACCACACTAAGTTCATAAACTTAGCTGCATACTCTGTTACAGACATAAGATCTTGCTTAAAACTGAAGAAATCAGTCATACGCTGAATTATGAATGTATGTGGGAATAATTTTTTGTTAAACAGTTCCTCAATGCCTTCCCATTTCATTCCCTGGTCCATCCCCTGTTGGACTACCAACTCCCGCCACTTAAGGGAAAGATCTTCCAACATATTCTTGGCCTAATTTACTTTTATCTCTACCGAAGTTCCCAAGAACTCGAAGATCTTGTTCATTCTATTCAGCCATGCTTCTACCCTCTATGGCTCTGAATCACCCCTGAAGATGGGTGGATTTTTCTTTTGAAACTGAACTGCATGATCCACATGCCTTGGTTCATCCACCTTGTTTCCACTTTCCACAGCTTGGAAGCCTTGCACTATGCTTTTCACTTGCTTCTGGTTCACCTGAGGCTCAGGTGCCACCACATTCTCACCAACCTCCTCTGGTTGGTCTCTACGATGCCTACTCGGTGCAATTTCTATATACAGAAAACAAAAAACCACGAGTCTCACTTCTGTAGACATCAAGAAATCCCATTTCAAATCACATTACACAACATATACACAACAAGGCTTTCCACCAGTTCACATGTGCCATGTTTCACCATTTTGTAAATCATACCATTTCCAAAATACCAAATTTATTCACATTACATTTTCACACAAAAACCATTTCTCAATTCAGCCCATAGATTATTATTCCCCAATGAAATATGCATCTTAGTGGGAAGTCATTTCTACCATGAATATCATGCTCATCTCATTGGCTACACCCACAACAATGAGATATCCAATTCCTATAAGTGTCTCCAAAAAACTTATGTACACAACTCCCTAGTAACTTGAATTTCAGCATAAGAGGGTTAGCTACGTCCTTTTATGCTATAAATTCCATGTTATGACAATCATACGCCTTGCTAATATCCTGAATCAAGAAGTATACCACAACAAAATGTCAACACCGAATCCGAAAATCAACTCCAAAGGACTGAACAAACTGATACCAATTGTAACCACCCGCCCCTACCTCATTGGCTTGAGGAGGCAGTGAGGGCTACTTGGCCTTAAGCAACGTTCCCAATATGCCAATGGCTGTAAATGAATTCTGAGGGCTTCAAGATCATGTTGGGGAATGGTTTTCCCTTAAGAAAAAACCGACTAAACCATCCACTATCAATCGTTATATGATTCATGCACATTCAAACCCAAACATGTATTCCCAAAAGACAACCAAGTTGTTCCACAATACAACAAAAAACCAATACAACCAACCATATCAGAGTAAGAGCAGAAACTAAACAAAAAACACTATGAGCCATGAAACCAACATAGCTCCACACCAAGATCCAAGATCTACTGAGACATCACAATGCCCCACTAAAGGAGGTAGATTCCTTACAATTTCCAACATCACGATAAACAACATCTGCAAAGACACCAACATGCCAAAGCAGATGGTGAGTACTAAAACTTAGTAGGATTTCCCAAAATGACTTCCCTACACACACCACCAGGATAAATTCGTTTGGAAATTTATATAAAATAGTTTATATAAATTAAATCACAACTGCAACCATTTTCATAATCCAAACATTCCCTTACCCAGCCATCACACCCAAACCAAGAAACCAAGGGAATGTCAACCAAAAATGCCACAAACCATTCCAACATTTATACTTTCGCACAACATTTTTATATTGCAAAGCAATGCACAATAAAAACCCAAAACGGTGGGACTTCCACCCATACCGTTCACCCATTCAAACCAAAACAATATTAACGGTGGGACTTCAGCCCAACCCATTCACCCATTCACAACTAGTGGTACTTCTCGCCCACTACTTATATGGTGGTTCTTCCAACCACTATCCATCCCCTTTTTATAGTGAGACATCCCACCCACTTCCATACAATATTTTAATCAATTCAAACCAAGCATAAACCCACCAATGGAACAACAACATGCATTCAACTGATTCCATTGCATATCAATCCACTTCAATAAATCACCCATTTATTGAAAACCATTTTCCATTCCAAACATCAATTCAATAAAACAACCCTTTTATTAAAAACCCATTCCATCAATCATTTTAAAAAATTAACCATATCAACTCATTTTAAAATCACCATTTTAAAATCCACAAGAATATCATTTCACCATAAAACACCCTTTATCCCAAAAATCCCCAAAACATCACCCAAGGGATTTCCAACCAATTTCGCATAACAATTCACAATTAATTTTCATCACAAAAATTAATTGTAACAAAGAACTTCTAGTTCTAACCAAGTTGGGTCGATAGAGAAGCGACCTACATTTAGGGTTCCCGAGAAATCGACCCACAAGCCACCACACCTCAAATCTGGTGAATGCACCACCAAAACCTTTCTAGATCCCCTTTCCCTAACATCCAAAAGCCATAATGTTAACATCCAAGGGAACCACAACCCTAGATCTACACAAAAATAGTGTAGATATAGAAAACTAAGAAAGAGAGGGATGTAGATCTAGCGGAAAACACAAGAGAAACAAGATGAGAGACATACCCAGGAGAAACCACCTTCAAACCGCCTTCAAACCCCTTTAAAATGCTTCCAAATCAAGTGGGAGAGCACCCTTAACCCCTAAAAACCCAAAATCTGGAGTGAGGATCGAGTGGGAGGAAGATTGGAGTGAAATAGGTTTAGCCTGATGGATCCTGAAACTTATAACCCTATTCTTAAGTGGCCGCACGGTTAGCCCGCACGGTTTGTCCAACCGTGCGCTAACCGTGTGCACGCTACTACCTCAGGAGCAAAAGTTTGCACAATTGCCTCGCATGGTTTGGCAAACAATGCACCATCCATGCGAAGCCAACTGTCTCCCCTGCACAGTTTCTTGGAGAACCCGCATGGTTTCCACTAACCGTGCTCAAACCATGCACCCCTTTAAAAGCCTCCAAACTCATCCAAAACCATTCCAAACTCTCCCAACCTCTTCCCAACTCATCCCATGCACTTAAAACACATAAAAATGCATAAAAAAGGCCACATACCTCATACTGGGGGTGCTAAAACAGTTATATTTATATCTTCTCATAGAAGGATCTCATGATGAGGTAAAGAATATGGTTGGAAAAAAATCAATCCCTATCATTTATTGATACACTACTACCCCAGAAATGAAAAAAATATGTTTTATTCAATGAGCAAGAGAAAAAATAGGGTTATAACCATGATATATATTAAAAACGATCATATATATAGTGGTTTTGTGAAGATATAAATGTTGATTTATAGTAAGGGGAGACATCATTCCATATTTAAAAGAAATATTTAACAATCCTCACTACAAAGAATAGAGAATTCCTATTAGGATAACGATAACATAAAAAATAATATTAATTATGTAAAATATGGTAATTTGATAATGTTTATTTATAGATATAGGGTGTTGGATTTTGGGAAGAGGTTATGAATTCCATATAAACTATAGTTGGCAAGGGAACTAGTGGATGTTTCACATAGCTTGAATTTCGCTATATAGATTGGTTGCAGATAATTACATTAGGATTTAAGGAAAACATTTCTAGTGGAATTTTATTAGTAAATAATCATTGGTATATTTTTCCAATTTCATAGAATTATAGTAGTTGAATACTAGAATAAAACATCCAAAGAGACTTATGAATCATTTTTCTATTCTTATATATAAGTGTGCTAATGTTACATTGGAATTTTTCATTGGACTCCAAATGACTCTAGGGAAGAATGATTTTTTATTAGTCATTGTTTATTTTCTTACTATGTATTCTCATTTCTTAGTGATAAGGAAACATCCACCCCTTGAGAACACATTCCACCTCTATATTAATGAAATAATAAGGCTTCATGGGATACATTTAATGATTCCGTCTAATCATTACCCATAGATTACAACGAAATTTTAGAAAAATATTTAAGTGGATCTCAACACTAAGATATAATTATTCACTTATTATCATCCTCATACTAATGGGAATCCGGGAAGGATTATCCCTACATTTTATGGCTTGTGGATATTATCTTCTCTTAACTTCCATGGTTTGTGGGATAAGTATTTACCATTGGTAGAATTTTTATACAATAATATCATTTATTAGTGGATCCTTTTTTCAATTTAAATCATTGTATAGAAAAAGGATTTATATTCTAAAATGTTAGGAATAAGGTGGATAAAGATTTTTGTTGGACTACAGCTTCTAGAGGACGAATATATAAAGGTATAGACAATTCCGGATCACATTGAAGCATCTGAAATCATAAAAAGGGATATGAGGTAAATCAATTGATTGAATTTGATGTTGTAGTTGGGAATCATGTTGTAATAAATGTTTCTCCTGGGAAGGTAGTCAAAATATTTGTAAAAAAAATTTACGTTAAACCCTACATACATTGTGACTTTGGAAATATCAGAATTAATTTCATTTTTTCGTACAAGTTGTCTATGCCACCCAATAGATAAAAAGTACACAAAATATTTCACTTCCATTACTATATAAAAAATGTTGTATCAAATTATTGTCTCCAATCCAATTTAATAGATTCAGATCCAAAATTTTCTTATTATGTGGATCATGTCCATATTTTTAGACACTAGATATCATGTATTACAGAATCAGACAACTCTTTTTATGAATGTACTATGAAAAAAATAGAAAAGGTAACCTAGGAGTCTAAAGATTTTATAATAATAAACTACCCAAATTTATTTAATAGCATATGTATACCCCAATTTCTAAGGAAAAAGTATATAAGGGGTCAGAATTTGACACCCAAGAATCTACAGTAGCATCTAAACACCATATTATGAATTTTCACACAATGATCCCATTAAAAATCCATTATAAATGATATTTTAATATGTTAAATTATTAGTTCAAAATTTTAAAAATAAATTTATTTTTTAATTCATCCTATTTAAATTAGTTTGGTGTTACTTTTATATCATTTCCTGATAAAGCCAGTTTTGGTAGAAATAATACAGTTTTCAAGAAACATGTATTCAATATGACTTTATCCTTATATAATAAAGATCTAGATATATATAAAACCATTTAAGTAATAAAATATGAATTAGATGAATAAAATATTAATTTCAACATGTTATTTAAAATTATGAATCTAATGCTGAATGTTTTTAGAACTTATTTAAATGATTCTTTAATGAAATACTATGGTCAGTATATTCCATAAATCAAGTATTTTACTTAGAAATTCAGTATTAGAACACTTTAAAAGTTTAATTTTTTTATAAAAAAAAATTAGTCATTAAAATTATTATCCAAGATAATTTTATCTTATATATATTTAAATCTTAAAATGTTATTTCTTAAAAAAAAGTTATTACAAGAATAAGTATAATTATTTTTAATAAAATCCACAAAATTAGGAATATTATATGATAGGATTGTTAAAAAATTATAAATTATAAGTATAAAATAATCTATGAATATCATTATTATTATTTCTTATCAAAATTAAATAATAATGGTAGTAATAAATTACCAGTGTAAATATTAATTTGGGTGAAAGAAAAAATTTAAAATAAAAAAGAATTTAAACCCTCAAATTTTTTAGGTTAATGAGGATGTTTCAAACCCAAAAAATCTCCCATTCCAGTTTTTCCATTTTGGCAGTGAAAAAATGATTAATAATCTTTCATTATTGAAAATACTAGGGTTACTCACAATATTATCCTACCCTTCACAAATAAAACTGCTACATATTTTCCAATTAGTATTATACTATCATTTTAATTTCTCCTTGAAAATAAACAATTTTTACCTTTATATAACCCCCTCACACACTCCAAATATTATGGCCACATTTAATATACAGAAGGCCATCATTTCCCTAGATACTTTCGAGTAAAATTAAAGTCCCCCCAATGTGAGTGTTTTAAACTACATTGTTTCCTTCATAATTATCATCATCAAATTTTATTACCACTTTAAACATATAATGATATTATTATAATTTATATACTATAATATTAATATATTTTTGGTACAGTAATTATTTAATCATATACTCCAACCATTATGAATAAAAAATTATTGTATGTGTGTTTTCTGAACTACCATTTCCATGATGTTACATGTTTCATTTTATTTCAATACATTTAAATGATAGACATAATTATATTTTTAAAGGATAAATATTATTTTTATGATATAATATAGATTATAGTATGAAAAATTTTAAATCTTATTAATTATATAAGGAGGGTATTAAAAGATATATATGATTTTTATTAAATCATGAGGAATGCTACAAATGTAATATTGTAATCAAATCATGTGAGATTTTAATATGCACTAATTATTTTTCAAATTCCATCCATTTATAATAAATAACTTTAATTAAACATAAACATGACCAGTATCATAATATTTCAATGAAATTATGATAAACCACCTCATAATCATTCATTCAATTAGGATATGTTTATTATTTGGTCTGTTTGACCACCTACTTCAACAATACTTTGAATGTATATCATTTATGTCTATGATAACTTATTTACAGATTAATATTGATATATGTTTTTAAATAAACATTTTATTTAAATTTTAATATTATATAACTATATACATATTTAATTAAGTAAAAAAGCCTCATTTCATCAAAAAAATACCAAAACATGCTTGTTATCGACTTCATCTTCATGGATAAGGTTTAAAATGCCAATGAAATGAATTTGAAAAATTATAAATAATAATAAACCATACATAATAGTATATTTAATGACCTATTAATATTTTTCATTGGAATGATAATGAATACGAACACAAACATTAAAAAAACATTAGAAAATGATTAAAACGATGAACACTAATGTGCAAAATCAAAATAATTCCCTTAAAAAATGACTTTTTATGTAGAGTATGAATGAAAATTTATATGATTAATTTTATAAATTAATTTAATTAGATATATATGTTTATGATACATGATGATAACTAATATTTGATTAATTAAGGTTAATAGGTAAGGGTTTTCCATCTCAAATACCCCCCTTTATGATATTTTTTGTATTAAGAATAATTTTTTTTAATTTGTTGTTTATAATGATTATTAGATAATTTATATCTTGAAATTAATTTTTTCATGTATTTTTAAGATCATTATTTATTTATATAATCCAAATATTTTTTAATAATGTTCTACCCAATCAAAAAGTGTTGTTTTTTTGTTATAATATTCATTCTTTGGTACTTATGTTATTATCACCATCAATTTTATTTGGTGTGGTGAATACATTACAATGGAAAAAATTTTCATTTTACTTGATAAATTTATGGTATTTATATGTATATAGTATTATCCCTCTCTCATGTTCTTTTGATTCAAACATTTTCTTCACTATAGTGGAAAACCCCATTATAAGTTTTAATAATGAAATATTATTTGTAATTTCCTCGAAAATGAATCTCTATCCAAATAATGAAATTTGGATATGGATATGGAAGATATTCACATTAGGGCAATCACTCAAAAAAGTCTTACTTGATAATTGAATTCATCATCACACTAATGTATGATTAGTGGGCTTAAGACTACAAAACTAGTGAGATACTTCCATAGAATAATCTTTAGAATATTTACATACTCATAATGAAGCCCGATGAAGGATTTTATTCTATAAATTTATTTATTCTCATACCAATAGAATATATAGATTCCAATTATTTCTTTATATTGATAACCTAGCACAGTTTATGTACCCTCACCACAATATTTCTCTTTTAAGGGTAGTTCTTGTTACCTTTATATTACCCCATATCTTGTAAGTTGATTAATGGATGTTCAATTAAACATCCACATTATTATTTGGAATTGGAAATTATTTTATTTCTATATTTTTAATCCTATGGGAAAAAATATTTTATTATGTAAGAGCTTCCACATGTAATGGTATGAATGGTCTTTATGACTCTTATACTACACTAATTGGACTTAATTAGGTGATGGGTGGGGCCTGAAATTATATATCCCATTGAAGCATCGAATTATCTAATGAGATAAACCCCATGACATATCCATAAGGTATATTATGACCTAAGGTCATATTTAACACATTACATGAACTATTCTGAAATGTAACTTAAGGATTTCTCCAAAAATCCACCTTGTATGAGGAATAACTACCAAGAGGATATTGAAGAATAATCACAAAACTTCCACACCATTCCCTTGAAAATGATAAAATCAAGAATAATTAATCATGTAAAATTATCAAAAGGTAAAACATTTCTATGAATACAAAAATAATACACAAAATATAATAAACATAAAAACTAATCAAGTCTAATTACATCACACACAAAATAACCCTATCATAATATGGTCTTTAACTAATTAGTAACCATATGTCTATAATTAAGCCACTCTAAAGATACTTCAAAGATCACAACATATTCCAAAACAATATCCCATAAAATTATTATTAATTTAAAATTCTTAAAGACTCTTACTAAGGCCCTTACCACAAAAGAGACTATAAATCCTCACTAGAAGAGTCTTCCAAGGTCATTCATCACTAATTTTATAAGTCCTAATAATATTTTTTGTATTTTAGACCAAAAAAGAGTTCATAAACCTTAGAATCATAGACATATGTCCATTATAAAATCACTAAAAAAATTTGAATAGTTAATTAATACCATGTAAGTTATAACTAGATTATTAAACTCTTTAGGACCATCTCTTCTACCCTCTAAAATTATTAAACATTGAACCTTTGAAACATGAATGCACGTCACATAAAAACACCTGAAAATATTGATATATAAATGAGACCATAAACCTCTATAATGATGTTATCATCCTAAATACAAACATTCATTGGGCACACCAACACAAATACCAGGAATCCTTAAGATTCTAAGCCTCAATATCATACCACAAGAAATAAACTACTGATTAAGAAAAAATATAATTGATTAATCCTTAATTACACAATTATCTAAAAAATAAATAAGTATCATTGAGTATCTATACATAACCAAAACATTGATCAATGTGACTCTAATTATTTGTGAAATTATTATAAAACTCATATGGAAAAAATCCCAAATATTCAACACTTAAATGATCACCAATTAAAAACTAGGTGTTGGAAAAATATAAATAAAATTTCTAGGTATCACACCATTACCTACACAATGAGTACTATCATGAGTTAATCAAATTAAAATTTATTCTATCTAATATGAGAAAAATCCCCACAATATTGGGATGATTCCACTATGTTTTAGTTTAATCATTAATTGGATAATAACTCAAAACATTGAAAGTTAAAGATTATACCAAGATAATTTGAAGAGGGGATAAAATGGAATGATTACCCTGACTGAATATATTAATACAATATCTAATCAGCCACAAATTAAAGAGGATAGTTAACCCTAAATTGGAGAAACAAGTGGATAGTGACATAAAAATTCCCTCTCTAAAATGGATAGACATCCAAATTAAAGTGGTACTAACCCTAAAATTATTGTTTTGCAATATTAAAAAACACCAATAATTTCCATGGGGTACCAGTATGAAAACTATCATGTGATAGAAATATATTTAAGGGGTAAACATCCACTAGTTATTACATAAGGTACCCGGTGTGGCCCTATCAGGTAGCTATTGTATCTTCTACCACTATATAAGATTCCACCAATAACATGACACTGGAATTATTACCTAATGCAGTATCCAAAACACTTAAAATCATGTTAAAACACCCCTACTGATATCTGAAAACCCTAAATTTCAATTTGATTCTTAATTTCAAAGATTTCTCTACTTTAGGGTGATAAATTATATTTTTAGCCAAAAAATTGACTCATATATTCACAAATCATTGCATTGATCCTATGAAACTGTTCTACCATATAATTTGAATTTCTTCGATCTGGAAGTTGTATCTTTCAACAAGTGAGGTTGATATATTCAAATTTCTTACTGAAATTCCACCACACCTCCCTATTAATGAATTTACACTACTAATACCTTTAATAAATGTTGTGAGGTAAAATATTATGGTTTTATTGAAGTATTTATTGACTGAGAATCCGGTTTTTTCCCCAAACATATCAAACCATAATCTAAAAACCGTGAACTAATATTCAATACAAATCGTGTAATGATAAATTGATTCTCAAATCCAATATTTTTGTTTTCTCTTATCTATAAATGTATGTTCATATTTATATTAATTTAGTTTCATGATCACATAGAAATGTTATTTAGACACTTAAGAAAAGGAATAAATGAATAAGGTAGAAAAAAAGATTGTGAATAGAGATATATAATTAAATAAAATAAAATAATACAATACAAAGTAATTAAAAACTATTAAATTTTAATAGAAAAAAATAAAAAATAAATGAAAATAAAAACAAACAATACAAACTAGTAGAACCATCATTACAGTATCCTAATACTTTTATAGAATCCTGAGTAGCACTATAACTATATCGTCTCTATTCATATAAAGATACCACATATAAAATGGTTACTCGACAGGATTCTCACACATAGATTCTTCTATATTATCCATCTTGGGCCTTGAATAATCCATAAGATATACCCAACATCAACTAAAGGTTATTTATTAATATTATATGGATTATAATAATGTAGAAATATAGATTTATATTTTTATTTCAATTATGTAGAATGAATTCATGCATTCTACATTTAATGAGATGCGATACCATGGACTCCTTAAATTCTTCCTGAGAGTTATTTGTACATTCAGAGTAATCATGATAATCCCCCTTGTTAATTCAAGTGGTTTATTTTGTGAAATTTTGATTTGATCTCATGTATATTTTTTGGTTTTATAGTGACTATTTTTTTGAAAACAATTAGATGAGTTGTAGTTTTTAGAGGAAGATAATTCATTCCCAATATGTTTTGTTGGATGTTCATTCCATTCATTATAATAAAAAAACATATCAAATTTATTTTTCTTAGAGAAAAATGGTAGTTTATAAGAGTGAGTATCCCAATTCATTGATAATGTGGCTATTCTCTATACCACCAAGTGTTGGATTCCTTAATGTTTCATTAGTTCAAAATTCCATGGAAAAGATGTATCTGATCATGTCAAACCAATCACTTTTTCTCTATAGTAGATAATATGTTGTTCTATATTAATGTTTGGATTGGGAAATCCTCTAGTTATTGATATTTCGCATTTTTCCCATGGATCAAGTTTATTTTTATTTAACATTACGGTTTTTTAAGCCCCTATATTTTTAATTCCCATATGTATATGATAAATACCACTTATCACCACCATTTTTTCACTTAATCTTCAAATATTGTGGTGCACAAATAATCTTTTACCATTCTAGTGATGTTAGTGTTCATGGATATACAATATAGGGATACTTTTACCCCTTCTACAAAAATACTTCTTTTTTGCATTATATGGTATATTTATATAGCAAAAACTCATATAATTCATCAATCCAAAAAATTTCAAAGTACCAAAATCACATTTAAAATTGAAAATTATTATTAATTAATTTAAAATCATATGTCTTATATTGAATTTATTTTTAACTCAAAATATATTCTACAATATTTTAAATACAAATTTAAATAAAAAATGAGATTATTTCCCTTTTTAATATGAAACTAGGAAAATTTGATAATGAAATTCAATAATAATTTTATATATTTATAGATATCATCACCTACCTCTATATCATCATGAACCTAGTGAAATTTATCAATGTGAATAAAATTACTATACATATATTTTCCCCTAAAATCCTTGATTTTCACTTGATAGTATAATAAATTCATATCATTCTCAATATTTATATCACATAAATAAATATTTTATAAATAATCATAATAACTATTCCATAGTTAAGGCACATGAAGCATGACATTATCATTTTACAATTATATAGGTAATCCTATCTAAAAACATACATCCACAACTAACTCACAAACTTTTAAAGGAACCATACGTATTGGTGTAAAATTTCTTCTCACTCCAAAAATTTTCTAACCACATCAAAGATAAACTAATAAAACCATATGATTATGGATTATAAACTATAATGGTATCCTCCTCTGGTATGTAGAGGATTTATATTTTAGATTGATAAGTCCTCATGTGATCCCCAATAATATCCATGTGCTCTCTCATGTCATGAACCATATATATGACTAACACATATAGCTAACCAAACTCAACATAACACTCAATAATTAACCCGAGAACCCATGTATAGACTCTAAATATTTCATGTCACAAGTGGGTATGAAATTAATGTTATTTGATAAATCCACCAATGTTAAATGATCCACCTGTGATCCTAAAAAATCCAAAACACAAACTCTCAAAATATCCTCCATTATATTGATTGTCTAATTATTTGGGCCTTCATTCTATGGGTAGACTAAAATTCTAGAAATTATAATGTATTTAAGGAATGATGAAATACCTTACACATTAATGATGTAAACTGAGCATTATGATTATATACTACAATCTTTTATAGTTGGTAAAGCTTCACCACCTCCATCACAAAAATTATCACCAAACTATATATTTATATTGATTTTTAATCTCTGATAAATGATAAAATTTCATCAATAAAATCATAAAAATAAAAAACATTTTGAACCCTATTAAGGTAAAAGGGGAAATTATAATTAAATCTCATATAATTTCCTCACACATGCACTATGGAATTTCCAAATGGTGTAAAAATGATTCAAAAAAATAATTTTTTTGTATTCTCATTATGATGAAAAACAAATACATAAAATACCTATCTACTAAATTATTCAATACATTATACTAGAAAAACCTTTTCAAAATGTGATTTATTTTAAAAAAAAATCGATGATCATTACTATAGTTAAACTATAAAACTCTCAAAAATATATTTTCCTTATACTTATTGGAACAAATAACATCAAATGGAATCATAAGAAAGTTCATCACTTTATGACTGCCTCAAAATAATCCCCATTGAAACATGTTTCTCTTTGTAAATATATCTTGGGGTTTCTTATATAAGACTCATCTACTTACCAAACCAATGAAGATTTCATTTTCATCAAATAAAAAGGTGATCTATTATTATTATCCTCATATCCAAGGAGAAAGAAAACACGAAATATCATCTCCTTCCACAATACAATAACCCACAAATCATCTCCACCATAATATTTCTATCATAGAGAATAAGATGTCAAATTTCATTTTACTAAAGTATAAATGAAATAGAAATCATGATTTCATAGAAATTGTTTCCACACTCTCTATTGAAAAATAATACCTTTCTAGAAAACATGTAAATCAATATGTTATTATCAATATAAATGATAATGAATTAACTAATAAAAATTCCTTCAATGATTGCGAATAATAATTGTATCTATAATATCAATATAGTAGTAGTAATAATTACATTTTTTGGAAGTAATTATCTAGAGTTATATGAAATTGATACTCTGTCTTATATTAAAACAAATCCAAACCTATGATTATGGAAAGAAAAATAAACCTTATATGTAACACCCTACATTGGTAATTAGTTAACTAGAGAACTCATAAACTTCACATTTATACTTTTAAAATTAGTTTAACTATCTTTTATATAGAAATTCATTACCATTATTAGAAAAATAATAGTAATAGAGTCACAAAATAATAAACTCTATGAAAAAACATCATATATAAACCGATCAATTATAGTAAACTCCATATATTTGACAAAAAAATTGATGGATACCATATAACAGATTCTTCAATCTTTTTGGTTCCACTAATACACCATAGTTTGAAAATATCTCAACCCAAAAAATGAACCTCTAACATCAAATAGAAGAACATATATATTTCTCTTTACAAACATTACTCCTTGATAAACTCTATTACCATCCAAATATTATATTCATGATTCAAACCAATATTTGAGAAAAATGAGACATTTTAAATTAAGATATCCATAAAATCATCAAGTTGGGGTTTAAATTCTTTTTCAATTCAACCCCTCAAAAATGGTTTGTTTATTTATACCTTCAGAAAACATAATCACAAACTAATATTTCTCACACTACCATTCAAAGGATATCATTTGATTTTTCTTACCCTTAAACATTGTCTTTTGATAACTAGATTATAATTAAATTGTGAAAAAAATTTATCCTACCATAAAATAGTCAAAACAATCATTTTCCCTCTAATGATGACAGTTATTCTTCATCGTGACATAATTCAGGAACTAATAATCTATGCACAATCTCTTTATCCCACCCACCTTCATTGAAAATAGAACTAGTGAAACACATATAGGCACACTTTACCAAATAAAGTCATACTATAAGATATCATCAATTTGAATCCACAACTACAGAATCGGCACCAGATCCATTTGACATAATTCTATAACAATAGTATAATCAACTAGATACAACTCAACCCAAAACATAATATCTCTCTTGGAAGGTACTTCTATGTCATTTAATAGGAACACATCATCATAATTACTCCTAACTCATGGATAGTCATTCTTATGAACCTAAAATTAAAAAAAGATTCAAATTTGACATCTGGTATGTAATTCCATGTTGCGTAATCTAATTCAACTAGAATTAAAAATATATTTCCGTAAATATCATTGTATAATCACCATCTAGACTAGAGAAAATAAGCCATCATTGAAAAAAGTGATAAAAATCTTGTAAATAGTACAACATATCTATACCAAGGATTTAATCACTTTATTGAACAAATAAAAAGGAAAATATTCATGAGAATTTATTTAACCTCATAACTAACTCCCAACTACATATTTCATCCATCCTAATCCGACTGTCTACTAGCGTAATAAATACACATAGACTATGAAAATTCAATAATATAAATTTTAACTCATACATAAGGTAGGAGTGAGAAAGTAATGTGTGGAAGATAATTTAAGTATTAAAAATTAGTGTAATAACTATAAATTAAACCTTGGACTGTAACACCCCTAAAATTTTTAAATATGTACATCATATTAGATTGCATGTATGACACGCAACACCAATAGTGAAATCGAATATAACATTCTGAGAAGTTAGAATATATTTATTATTTTAAATAAAAAAATCTATGACATATTGTAAAAAACATGCAACAATAATTTATCTTTTGTTACACACAATAATGAGTTTCTTTGATATCTTTCATTACACGTGATATCGAGTTCTACCGGATACTATTAATATTATTATTTAAAATTAAATTTATCTCTTATATATATTAAATTATAGGATATAAATAAGATTAAATAACTTATTATAATATATGGTTGAATAAATTAATACTATTTAATTTGAAATGAATAGATAAACCAACTGAATATAACGGCAATATATTTATAATAAAATTATTTTTATGTTTCAAAGGTGTTTTATCAAAATAAAATAATTTAATTAAAATAATTGATAGAAAATTAATAATATTATTTATTATTTATTCAATATTTTTTTAGAAAAATTTATCCAATTGAATTTATAGGCATAAAATAAAAAACAAATCCAATTTTACTTAAAATCTACATTTTACTATAGTCATTTTTCTTCTCTCTTAATGGTCTACTTGTTTTAAAACTAAATTTTGAAAATTTTATAAATATATTTTCAAAAAATATAATGAATTTTTGAATTTTAAATTTCTATGTTGTCTTAGAGTCAATTATTGTTATTTTATGAGAAGTTTCATTTTTAGATGAATAGTTAAAATTATAAAATGGTAATTTAAAACTGAATTTTCATTTAAAAAATTTATATTGATAAATTAAATTTTAATTTAATTTTAATGTAAAAATAGTTCAATTATACATAAATCCATTTATTTTATTTCATTTTAAAAGTTTTTATACTTAATTTAGATATAAAAACAAAGTGAACTGTTGATCACTTTTACTTGAATAACCTGTTTTCACGGGATGCTCGTGTGAGTAAATTTAAAATAATTTTTTATAATTATTTGCATTTAATTTATAATTTTATTAATATTTATAATAATCATACATTATAATTTCTAATATTTTAAACTTAATTTTTTACCAATGTGACCTGTGAAAGTTTCTAAAATTAATTAGGGTGATTAAAAGAAAACGAGTTTACATAGGTACAAAAGATTGAATGTATGGCGTCGCATGACTTAAAAAAATTTTAAATCCCCATTTTATGGCCTTATTTAGACCTTTTAAATTATATTATCTATTTTTGTGAATTATTGGATCCAAATTTCTTTGAAAAAATAATTTTTAAATTCACTTTTTAAAAAATATACAAGTTTTCTACTCACCCAACATATAAAAGGCCACCCCTCTCCTCTAATCATCACAACTTAAAATGACTTTTGATAATCCAATACCTTCACAAATGACTCCAGAAATTCCCTAACCAAATCATATAATCATTTTCATTAATATATAAAACCCTTTATGTCTTTATAGAATCCCTGTGGAGGAAACCCAAAGAAGATGTAATGTTCTTTTAAAAGTGTTTATATGATGTTTCTTTCTACAACTCCTAAGTCTATAATTATTATATTAGCAAATACAAAATAAATATATTTCATATAATTGTATTTTTTATGTTATATGTTTTACCTAAAACACACACAAATCCGTCATGTGGTCTAAGAAATCAACGTTAATGTTTTATAGTGGACTACTGTCACGCAAACCGATGTCATTCACTTTTTCCATTAACGCCTTTATCTATTTGTAATAAATTTGTTTTTTGTTTATAAATGATATTAATGATATTAATAATTTTATTATTCTTTTTTAATCATTATATCACACTTGACTTCATTCATTCCATTTTTTGAGATGATTATAACGTCACTCCTGTGTACAATGGAATACAACCCCACGAATTAATGTGATTCATTTATGCATTACATGGAATTTATTATGGATGGTCTTAATAAAAATATTTGGAATAAAAAAATGATAATATAATTATAATATACATATATATCATTTAACTTTCTTTCATTCATAATGGTAATAAAATGGAAATTGTGTTCATGTGTCCCTTTGACATGTCGTCTCCATGAACCGTTTTCTCGATTTCCTATTACCAAAATTACAATATTATTATAAATAAATATATAATAAATATATGTTATATTTAAATAATGTTTTTCATTTTTTATTTTATTAAATCATTGTCTATTTATGAGGAAAAAAATAACATGTCAAAACATACTCAAAAAACATGAAATTAAAACTCAAAGCACTGAAAAAATAAATGATTTTTTACAAACATATGATATAATGTTATAAATGGATCATATATGATATTATATATTCATATGGTTATAGTATAAGTTAATAACATTCTTTAAAAAATTATACACATGTTTAAAGTGTCTTAGACTACGAGGAAGCATAAGGTAAGGGATTTCATCTCAATTTAATTTCACTGATGCAAATTGTTATATTACGCACCAATTTATATTCATATGGTGTATATACCTCCAATTTTCAATTGATATCAATAATAATTAATTATTCTAGTTATTTTAAGTTAAAATTTTAATAATTTAATTTTAGTGGATTTTAATTAAAATTTATCAATGGGTAAATAATTACATAACACAATTCTATATCAACGGGTTATATTACTTCCTCATAGTCGTTAATATTCTAAAATTATTTTTTAACAAATTTGTACTATATGTTATTTTATTTCAACTTGTATTATTAGGATTTATATTTGATTCAAATAATTCATTCATGTTTGATTCTCACTTCAGTGTTTTGATATTATTAATGGTTTACTTCATAATATCATTATATTTGGGATTTTTTTCAAATTAATTTTCATTAAAAGAAAATTATTATATAATTTTCTAATAAAAAATTACTGTTTGTTCTCCTATGATTATTCCTAATTATTTTCTATAAATAGTACATTTTTCCCTCTTTAGTACTAACAATGTTATATACAAAATTTAGAAAACCCAACTCCATTTTTCCCCTTGGCCAGAAAACCTGTTTTTTTCTAAAAAAATATTTTTTAAAAAGGGTTTGAAAAATTTCTTAAACTTTTAAATAATGAATTATAAGTAATTTAAACTATTTTTAAATTTTACTAACTTTATGGAGAACAATCTTCTTGTATTTTTTCCAACATTCCAATTTTCAATCTTATTTACAATACAAAAGGAGTGTTCATTTTACATTTTATGACATGAATGAAATTACAGTACATAATTTCATTGAAGCATCCATTACAATTTAACTTGGGTTTTTCCAATAAAATTTTTTCAATTATGATTTTCAATGAAAAGGGCTTCCAAAAAAATCACAATGAAATGAATATTTTCCTTAAGATTGGTTTTAAATATCATTTATTATATTTATGTTCATCAATGACTAGAACCAATTATTATTACTCTAAATGGTATACATTTTACATATACCGTCCATTTTTATCCCTTATATGGATTATGATTATTTTTAAAAAAGGATATTATTTAAATTTGCTTCATGAAATCATTTTCGTAGTCATTAGGTTCCCCTTGATTTTTTCACGATAATGTGATCATTGAACATTAAATTTCTACTAAATGTCTATATATCTTATTAGGAATATGACAATTCCATTAACATTATACCATTTTTACATATTGCTTTTTTTTAATTTACTTGATTCACCATGGAAATATTGATTCAAACTTGTTCTTTAATCTATAATGATATTTGATAAGGCCCACTATTATGAATTAAATAGATTATTTGGTATTTGAGGAATTCATTGGATAGACATAAAATGGGTTGGAGCCATTTAATGGAAGTCATATGACACATCGGTAGTCTCAAGGGAATAATTAGTTGTCTAGCCTCATCAAATAGCTTTTCACCAAGTATGTTTTAAGCTATCTTGTAAATGGTCTTGATGTTAAAGGTTCCATGTACCAGGGAAACATAGTGTCCCATAATTACTCATTATCATAATTCATATTTAGTTATTATTATCGATGGTATTTTCTTTAAAAATAAATTTGTATGTATTTCATTATTAATTTATTTATTAAATGGAATTGTTTTCAGTTATTTACATTGTGATACTAATTTTTCATTATACCATTATGATTGTAATGTTATTAATTAAATGAAATGTACTTTTAGTTAATTACCTTTATATAATGTTTACACACTTATTTCTTTGTTAATATATTACATGATATGTATGTTTATTTATTTACCATTCCCAATTAATTATGCTCATTTATTCATTATTTCGTCTGCTTTATTTAACCATTAAAGGGTTTCTGATCTGGCCATCATTTTATTCCTTTCCCAAGTATTTCATGAATTTTAATATGAATTATATAAAATGATATGCTATATGAAATATATTTACTTTAAAAAATATGTGGTAATTTTTGAATTACAAATATAATGTAAGAATAACTTATGTCTCTAGTTTACAAAGACTGCTAAACTATTCGATCATTTGGGATGCTATTTCCTTGTATAATATTCCAATTTAATGGTATTATGCACTAACATCAGGATTTTGGGGTTGGGGTTACAATAGTTGGTATCAAAGCAGGTTTATTACAAACCATTGGAACTTGATTTATGAAATCATATATTAGTAAAAATAGTCATATGATAGACTTTGACGCTTTTAATGGAGGAACATTATAATGTTTGGTTATGGTAGATATCATGTGGTCTTTCTTAGAAGTATATCCTTTTCTGATTACTAGATGTGCACATGGTTCTAGTATAGATGTACCATGGGGTAAAATCACTGATAGGGTATTGACAATCTTGACTCGAGTATAATGTGGTACATAAAAATGGACCTTACTCTGTAGCTAGTTTGACACAGCTGGGGGATAATCATAGTTTTAACTTAAAATTTATTTGCAAACCATTATAAAGGATTTAAAAATATAATTAAAATGAATGTTTGAGGATATACCCAATACCATGGAAGGATGTCTATTGAAATAAAAAAGATTATTTTTGTGTGAATTCTGATTCAAGAATTAAATTGTAGAAGTATTTTACCAAAAAATTTTTTGTTATGAGAATCATGAACAATATAAGGATTGTGTTAATTTTTTTTAGCATTTGTGAATTAATAAAATTTATTGTTTTGGATACGATCATGGGTTTATGGGTTTAAGGTTTACCAGATGTTGAAATTCATAAACATCCGTTTTAGGTTTTATATGATAAGTATCTTCTAAGATTAATTTTATTTTGGAGAAATTTATTGAAATTGTATATTTTAGTGGAAAATTTAATCGAGGAATATTGTCTTTACATTTTATATACATAGATTTAATGGTATTGTTAGACTTTTGAGGATAATATGAACATTAATTATATTTTATTAATATTCAAATAAGATATAATATTTTTGACCACGCCTATTTTGGTATTCGCAATCATGCTTTAATACGTTTTGATAATCTCAAACAAGTTTTAATATGTGTTTATACTCCTATATATATATGCTAAATTATGTTGAAAAAATATCAAAATAATCATTAGAATATGTTAATCAATGTTTATCTATGTTTATACATACATTGAAATAATTATAACTCAATCTGAATATCTTTTGTATAGAAAAGATATGTTTTATGTTAACTGGTATGCATAAGTCCACTGGTATGCATATAGCTACTGATACAGACAAACAGACAGACCTACTGTTATATCAAGAGCTACTGATATGAAGTTCCCTGATACAGATAGAATAAGTCTACCGATATTGATAAGGTCGCCGATAAGCATAACAGCTACCGATAGAAGAAGATCTACTGATAGAATAAGCCTATCGGTATGCACAAGTCAACTAATACAAACCTACCGATACATAGTCTACTGATAATTAAAGGTCACTGATACGTAGTTACTGATACAAGCTACCAATACAAGCAGACATACAGACTGGTACCCCTATAAAGTCCACCGATACAAAAAGACAAAAGTCTACCGATACAAGTCTGCTGATACAGACAGGTGGATACCGTTACAAAAGATCTACCATTACAAAGAAGCTACCGAATAGATGATAAACTGATATAAAGATCTACCGTTACAAAGAAGCTACCGATTATAAAGAGTAACAGATATCGATGGAAACCGGTAACTATTTCTCTAAACACTATTTCTTTTAGTTTATTTAAAAATGGTCATATTTTAGGTTTTTAATGCACCTGGTATTAATTAGAGATAGTGGTTGTAATGTTATGAACCGTACCTCATACCTGTAGAAACAATCATGCTTCGTGTTGGACAACTTGAGCTATAAAAGGAAAGACAAAACTCGTTCATTAAACTGTGTGTTGAAACAAAGTAAAAAAGTTGCTGGGTGTAGTGAAGAAGGAAGGTTATATACTGAATCTATAGAACCTGAGCAGTCAAGGAAAAAAGAGCTTCTATGACTTCACCAATACTCAAGCTGATAAGGCTGATCAACCTCAACCTGGAAGTCAAATATAAAAATGACACTCTATTTTCTTGAAAAAAAACCAGAGAAGAACTCAAATCATCATCTACATAAATCTTAAGTGTCCAAGAGCTTCACTCAAAATACATAGAGCATTCTAGACTCATATCTATATGTTTATCTTTATTGTGTTTCATTTACTTACGTTTTGAGCAATGTGTGTGCTTAGTATTTTTAGACACACACTGTCTCCTGTGCTGAATTGGAGGATTTCTAAATCCTCACTCAAAATTTTCCCTATACTCTTATATCCCACTGTGGATAGTGGTAGAGGTCAAGTGTGACCTAGATAGCCTGTGTACTATTTTTTTGTCTTACCAAAATGAACTGTGGTAGAAGTCTTAGTACCTGGACAGTCTGTGTACTATTTTTAACCACGATCTAGGGTGTGGATCAAAATTTATATAAATTGTTTGAGAGGACTAAGTCTCAGCTTATGACTGAATCTCTTGGTTAAAACTGTTGTTCTTATTTATTTGGTTTCAAACTATATCTTCTTCCACTGGTAAGTACTTTAAATATAAATCTATTTTAAAGTAACTATGATAGTTAAACTAGCATGTGTTTTTATTTATTTTTAAGTATTATGTTAGGTTCAAATGTTAATAAATCATTAGATTAGATTAACTGAGATCTAATCAATCTCTTGAGAACCTAACTAACCCATTACTGTATTAAAAATTCACTACATTTTAGCTTGTTATTCAATTTGGAGGGTTTTTAATAGAAATATTATTAACAGAAATTTTAATTGGAACTCAATTCACCCCCCCCCCCTCTTGAGTATCCAATTCGACCAAAATTTGGTATCAGAGGTTTATTTGTTATTTATAAAGGATTTCCAAACACTCTGTTTTTTTTCATCTGTGATTTTAGTAGTATCTTAAAGATCTTAAATTTCTGTTAGTTATAATTTTTATCTCTTTAAATATATTTTATAAAATATAAATATGTATAATAGACTATAAGGTACTTCTACTATAGAGACCCGAAGCTTGACGTACATTGACATTACATTACATTTGTGGAATACTTAGTACATAACAAAAACACACACACAAGGATCGTAATAGTTTAGTGTCTTTGGAAACTCGGAATATAATCTTCTAATCCTGGTGAAAGATCTTCAACATCTCCCATAAAGATCTTCCTTTTTTTTACCAAAAACCTTTCTTTATATCCTGGGGAAATGTAAACATAAAAGAGTGAGCTAAAATGATCAGTAAGGGTAAACAAGATAAATATCAATCACATCATATACATAGGCACATAACTTTTGGAAATCTTAACCTGTAAAAGAGATCATAATTTCATAACCTGGGATAACTCATGGAAGTGAAATGTAATCAAAATAATCATAACTTAAAACATTAAACTTTGTGGCATGCACACATAATCATAGAGAATCATTTCTTGTTAGTCAAGACTCATTGCCAAGACTATCTTAGTGGACAAAGTCCCTTTCTGAATCGAGTCACCCTCGTTTCAGTCCTGTTTCACTGAACTGATATAACCTACCGTTCCAGCCATGTCTATCTCATGAGATATAAAATCTTTACCCAATGATTTGGAGGGAGATATAGGTCCCACCCATCTTATAATGAATCCTTTCTTATATGTGCCACATAATCATAAACCATACATCATAGTGTACCCCATGTAATAAAAATGGAATTCTTAAACAACATGACATCATAAAACAATTCATATAAGATAAAGGAATTCATAAAAATATTTCCATCACAACATAATCAAATCCATGTAATAATAGGGATAAAAACAGAACCCTTTTATTATCTTAGATGGAAAATAGTTTTGATAAAATACTTGAACTCCATTCTTGAGGAAAATATCATTTCTACATCAAAAACATTTTTCCTTTCATAACATGTCATACGACTTTAAAATAAAAGAAGTTGATTAAAAATAAAATTGAAAACTTATAAAGTATGATTCTTGGAAATAATGCTTTAAAAATCCATTCTTGCCGTATAAGTTAAAAAAACATTCTTCGTACTTTTGTCGGAAAAGTCAAAAAGAACCTCGTACGAAAAACGACAAAAGATTCCTTTCATATCCTTTACTAAAAACTCAACGAAGGGTAAAATTGGATTTAAACAATTTTAGGTGGATGGAAATAATATTACATATTGAGTAAACGTGGATGTGGATGATAAAATACACCCCAGTAAATACCAAAGTATAAACAATCTCGGATAAAAATGAGATTGTGATATTTCCCTTACCTTAGGTCTGATTTGCTTCATAAGTGTCTGAATCTCCTGTATAATGATTTAAATCATGTTATTGACTTATTCCAGAATCATACATATTGATATGATATCATATATGGTCATATTCTTAGCTTCTTATTACTAATATTTCATTGTTACTTGTTACTCGGGTCTTTATTGCCTTTTGTTCTTATGCGTGTTTTGCCGAATAAATTCTTATTCTTCTTTTAATGTTATAGATACCTTATATCTAGAATGGTATTAGTGTAACATATATCATATTTATTCATTCAATTAATTTATATAATTACTATGTAATGATGATCATGTAGAACGAGTCGCTTCACATCGTGGAGACGGTATTTCGTACGTACGCACGAGTGATGATATCGTTCCTATGATCGTGGAATTGTATTGGAGTATATATATATTATTTCAGTATCAATATCACTTTATAATAATCATATATAGTTACTCATTACACCATTATACCCATCCTATTAATGTGGCGGTGGAAAATAGATTACACCACGGCATGGAGACGGTATTTCGTACGTACGCACGTGCGGTGATTTCATTTTTCCGTAGGATGGATAGAAGGTGAATTAGGGTTGTTTCATATTTCTAATAACATATCATTATGTAAGTAATACTGATTTTATTACTTTATCATGAAACAACTAAAGAAGAATAAGTTGAAGAAGAATGAAATTGAAAAGATCGGTAATGGATATTACCTCTTCTTTGAAACGCCTCTTTGAATCCTCCACTTAGGGAACTAAGATTGGTCTTTGAAGAAGACCAGGACCTCTAGGATTATTCAAGGGAAGTGGATAAGGGATTTTGGCAGGGGTTGGGCGAGCTTGAGTGCTCAAATTGGTGTGAGGAGAAGGGGGAGGAGGTTCCCTTTTATAAGGGAGGAGAGGGGTACCTTAGGAATATCTCAAAATATTATTTTATATTAAAGTCAAAATCGGTTTATAATGGTTCCAAAGGGTCTTATTTCGAAGCTAATGTGGGGATGGGTCTAAATCCTATAAACCAATAGTATTTAGACATGTTTAGGTTATTATTTTAAACTTATCAATTAGATTTAACTCTAAGTTAAATATTTTAACTTTTACCGTGTTTTTTTGTTTTCTTACACTATATGGTTAATAAACTTACTATAACATGCCAAACGAACCCCAAATTGTTTATTATTAATATATATATCCTTCTCTAAGTCATTTGGCCGAACCTTAGATATTTAGGAATAAAATAACAATTAATAATATAATATTTTATTTAAAAACTATTTTGTGTCAATTTTGACACTATTTGATATATGATTTTTGTGAAAGTCATAACAGAATTATATGTTCTAAAAAAGTTTATTAAATCAACACTAATATATCATAGTAACCTAAAAAATTAGTTTAATTCATAAAATGTCTCAAATAACATTTATTTGAGCATTTATAACATCAATTATGTTAACATTTCCTTAAAAGGGTAATTACTGCATCACCGTTGTGTCATAAATTAATTAATTTATTTAATGTCTAAAAATTATAAATAAAATATCATTATTTAGGAAATCCTTTTATCTTTCTAATAAATATTTATAGTTGAATCTATCTTATGTATAACCCCATATTAAAAATGTTTTAGTAAATAAACTTTGATTTTAACTCTTTTAACCCTTCTTTAAATAAATTAATAATAAATGTCCTAATCTAATCCAAGTGGGCCTAAATGGTCATATTTTATTTCTAAGTTTGTTTTTGGTCGAATTATACTTGTCCAATAGAATTAGGACATGTGTTAGGGTAATAATAATATCATTTCTACCCATAATTACCCTATTTACTTTTAACCGTGGTAAAAAAAGTAAAAAGTTAATATTCACCAAAAAATTATTTTCATCTCATTGAACCACATTTTAGTCCTTGATATTAACCGTGTCTCTCGGATTTTCAAAATTCCACTCACAGAAGCGTTAAAATTAAGTTTTATGAAAAAATCATTTTTTTAACTACCACTTAGTGGTTTCACTATTCCTAAAAAATTGAAAGTTTTCAGAAAAATACCAAAAATTAGGCCTAAGCTATATTTGATATTATGAAATCAAAAATGATTTCTATTTTACCAAATTCAAAACATATCAGTTTCATTAATTAATTTGAAAATTAATTCCCGTCGTCAAAACAAATAGCGTGTTCTTAAGAGATAATAACTATCAAAAGATTGACACTTGTTTATGTCTGGTTTAAATGTGAAATTACATCCAACGACCATCATTGTATTAAATTGTAAAAATATATTCTAAATATACTTTAAAACCACTCAAATTAATAATTTATCACTATTAATTATTTCGATTTAAAAAGTTGTTTTTAATTAAAATTTAGTAATTTCCATTATTCATCAAAATATTAAAGTTATCTGAAAATCACCAAAGTTTCACCCTAAGCTAATTTCGATATTACGAATCCAAAAATGAATTCCATTTTGAAAAATAAAATTACAAAAATTCAAAAAGTGGTTATTACTATTCATAACGGCTAGTTTTAATAATATTTTAATAGCGTATTGTTGTTTAGTGAAACTCGTTATTGCGTACTACACACGCTATCGAGGAAGGTCGCGATTGCGTGTAATGAAAGGCAAATCAAGGATGCGTGTTGTGCAAGCTCCTTTTGGTGTAGTGTACAACACAAAAAATTAGTGAAATTAAAAAGAATATTTTTCATAAAATCTCTGGGTGTTACATTCTACCCCCCTTAAAATGAATTTCGCCCTCGAAATTCGTCTGGGTTATAAATGGTTTACTACTCGAAAGTTTGTTTAATAGAAACCCACATCGTAAAGAGGGAATACCAAAACCAATCTTCAAAAACAAAGGTATGAAACGTAACGGTTACCCAAATAAACTAATCACTGGGTTTCCACATAGGTGAAAATATGGATATGGAAGAGAAATCTGACCATCATGTTTTGATGGAGAGTGGTAGAGAACATGGCTATGGAAAAGCCAACAATCAAAAATCCATAAATTTGATATGATCTAAGGTACCATCTGATTAATCAAATATAAGACCACTAGGAAAACATTTTTGGTTTTCAATATCGTTTCCCTAAAGTTGAAGAATTTGAATTAGAATAAATACTAACTTTATTTTGGTACAATCTCACTATTGTTCGTGCCTTGAACAATTTCTACTTCATCTCTTAAATAAATGAAGTTTAATTTGATATTCGTGAATTGTTAGCAGATCATGTGATAGAATGACGGGTCATTCCATCTGTCTCAAACAAAAGGTTAGAAAAAGTTATTAAATATACATAAGTCATTCTATAGTGAGATTAATCATATATGGTTCCTAAAATGAACTTATACTTCATATATCATACTGCTTAATATAATAAAACTAGTTTCTACTAAACAGGGACTTCCTGTACGCTAGTGGTAGGCAATAAAGGCCAGTCGCATTTCAGTTGTGGGTTCGATTCCCATAGCCTTGTTTGACGCGATGGGCTGTCGCCCGTTCTGCAGGTTGTCCTTTTTCTAAAACTATATTACTATAACATCCCATAAATAATATCGAAAAAAATTCTATCCTTAAACAATACTAACTTATGTCCAACATAATCCATTCCAATCTTTAGCCTTATCTAAAATACATCGGTCTAAGCTCATAGTATATAGAAAATGATTACTTGAAATGTCACAGAACAATCACGTGAATGCCATCATTTATCCCCCATATATCATAAGATATATCTTGTTGGTCAAATTACAAACATGTGAATACCTTAATCATGTATTCTCTTGAAAAATGAATACCCATTGAACCTCAGTGAAAACATTAATGCAGTTAAAAGTTAACACTTTCCACATACCAAAATCCTCAAAATTCTATATACTCAAACCATGATATCACTTAGTCCTTATATCAATCATGAGCTCATGAATACAATCAAACATCTCATTATCGTCTTATCCCTTCATTATGCGCATATCATCTACATTCCAAAAATATCTGAATAACCTTTCATGGATATTGGTACCATTAATCATACACTTTCAAAACTCAAAGAAAGAAAATAGTGTAACAATCCTTAGATGTCTCTTTATTCCATAATACCATGATATTACTTATACAACATTACACATGATAAACATGTTATCATTCCACTATATTCTTAAACCATTGACCGAGCTTCAACAATTCTTTCATCTCACATATCATTTGTAGTCTCTTCATCATCATCAACATAAATAATACCCAAACGACCATACTAATTCTCTTCATGAGACTTTCCCTTAGGGAATTGGTTTTCATAATGCCCGTACATTCCATATTTAAAACATTTAACCATTTTTGATGTCGTAGCAATACCATTATCCTCATCCCTGGTGTTAACTAAACCTTTTCCTTTGCACTTACTGGCTTTGTGTCCTTCTTTTCCACACCCAAAGCACCTTCCAGTTCCTTTGAAATATTCCCCTTGATGCCACTTCCCACATGATTTGCATAGGGGAAATTGAACTTTCTTTCCTCTATGATCATCATGAAACTCCATCTTTCTCTTATTAGCCGAGTCAGGAAACTTACCAAATTTTACTTTATTGATCGTATTATGAGATTGCTGATTCGGCATAATAATTATGTTTGGACTTCCAAATCCCATTTCATTTGATTGCTCATGAAGAATATCATTCCATTGCCTATCATATCCTCAATTATCATGAATCATCTTGTTTCCAGCCATTTTCTAAAACCCAAAAAAGAATAGTGTGAGATGCAAAAAACATGCTAGGGAAAACAACATAATAAAAGAGGGAGTAACCTTAATATATAACATCTTAGGTTAATTTCTAATATCTTTAGCGTAATTCTAGGACTATAACCTATACGTATACTTAACCTTAGAGACATCCCTAGACATACCTTAGAAATATCTCTAGGGATCTCACTAACGTTTTCGCATCCTAGTTTCCAAAGGTTGACTAAACCTTTCCTCTGATACCAACTGTAGAGACCCGAAGCTTGACGTACATTGACATTACATTACATTTTCAGAATACTTAGTACATAACAAAAACACACACACAAGGATCGTAATAGTTTAGTGTCTTTGGAAACTCTTAATACAATCTTCTAATCCTGGTGAAAGATCTTCAACATCTCCCATAAAGATCTTCTTTTTTTTACCTAAAACCTTTCTTTATATCCTGGGGAAAAGTAAACATAAAAGAGTGAGCTCAAATGCTCAGTAAGGGTAAACAAGAGAAATATCAATCACATCATATACATAAGCACATACCTTTTGGAAATCTTAACCTGTAAAAGAGATCATAATTTCATAACCTGGGATAACTCATGGCAGTGAAATGTAATCACAATAATCATAACATAAAACATTAAACATTGTGGCATGCACACATAATCATAGAGAATCATTTCTTGTTAGTCAAGACTAATTTCCAAGACTATCTTAGTGGACAAAGTCCCATTCTGAACCGAGTCACCCTCGTTTCAGTCCTGTTTCACTGAACCGGTATAACCTACCATTCCAGCCATGTCTATCTCATGAGATATAAAATCTTTACCCAATGCATTGGAGGGAGATATAGGTCCCACCAATCTTATAATGAATCCTTTCTTATGTGTGCCACATAATCATAAACCATACATCATAGCGTAATCCATGTAATAAAAATGGAATTCTTAAACAACACAATAAAATCCATGTAATAATAGGGATAAAAACAGAACCCTTTTATTATCTTAGATGGAAAATTGTTTTGATAAAATACTTGAACTCCATTCTTGAGGAAAATATCCTTTCTACTTCAAAAACATTTTTCCTTTCATAACATGTCATACGACTTTAAAATAAAAGAAGTTGATTAAAAATAAACTTGAAAACTTATAAAGGAAGATTCTTGGAAATAATGTTTTAAAAATCCATTCTTGCCGTATAAGTTAAAAAACATTCTTCGTACTTTTGTCAGAAAAGTCAAAAAGTACCTCATACGAAAAACGACAAAATATTCCTTTCATATCCTTTACTAAAAACTCACCGAAGGGTAAAATTGGATTTAAACAATTTTTTGTGGATGGAAATAATATTACATATTGAGTAAACATGTATGTGGATGATAAAATACACCCCAGTAAATACCAAAGTATAAACAATCTCGGATAAAAATGAGATTGTGATATTTCCCTTACCTTAGGTCCGATTTGCTTCGTAAGTGTCTGAACCTCCTCTATAATGATTTAAATAATGTTATTGACTTATTCCAGAATCATACATATTGATATGATATCATATATGGTCATATTCTTAGCTTCTTATTAGTAATATTTCATTGTTACTTGTTACTCGGATCTTTATTGCCTTTTTTTCTTATGCGTGTTTTGCCGAATAAATTCTTATTATTCTTTTAATGTTATAGATACCTTATATCTAGAATGTTATTAGTGTAACATATATCATATTTATTCATTCAATTAATTTATATAATTACTATGTAATGATGATCATGTAGAATGAGTCGCTTCACATCGTGGAGACGGTATTCCGTACGTACGCACGAGTGATGATATCGTTCCTATGATCGTGGAATTGTATTGGAGTATATATATATTATTTAAGTATCAATATCACTTTATAATAATCATATATAGTTACTCATTACACCATTATACCCATCCTATTAAGGTGGCGGCGGAAAATAGATTACACCACGGCGTGGAGACGGTATTCCGTACGTACGCACGCGCGGTGATTTCATTTTTCTGTAGGACGGATAGAAGGTGAATTAGGGTTTTTTCATATTTATAATAACATATCAGTATGTAAGTAATACTGATGTTATTACTTTATCATGAAATAACTAAAGAAGAAGTAGTTGATGAAGAAATAAATTGAAAAGATCGGTAATGGATATTACCTCTTCTTTGAAACGCCTCTTTGAATCCTCCACTTAGGGAACTAAGATTGGTCTTTGAAGAAGACCATGACCTCTAGAATTATTCTAGGTAAGTGGAGAAGGGATTTTGGCAGGGTTTGGCCGAGCTTGAGTGCTCAAATTGGTGTGAGGAGAAGGGGGAGGAGGTTCCCTTTTATAAGGGAGGAGAGGGGCACCTTAGGAATATCTCAAAATATTATTTTATATTAAAGTCAAAATCGGTTTATAATGGTTACAAAGGGTCTTATTTCGAATCTAAAGTGGGTATGGGTCGCAATACTATCAACCAATAGTATTTAGACAAGTTTAGGTTATTATTTTAACCTTATAAATTAGATTTAACTCTAAGTTAAATAATTTAACTTTTACCGTGTTTTTTTGTTTTCTTACACTATATGGTTAATACAGTTACTAAAACATGCCAAAAGAACCCCAAATTGTTTATTATTAATATATATATCCTTATCTAAGTCATTTGGCCGAACCTTATATTTTTAGGAATAAAATAACAATTAATAATGTTTTATTTTATTTAAAAACTATTTTGTGTCAATTTTTACACTATTTGATATATGATTTTTGTGAAAGTCATAACAGAATTATATGTTCGAACCAAGTTGATTAAATAAACACTAATATATCATAGTAACCTAGAAAATTAGTTTAATTCATAAAAAGTCTCAAATAACATTTATTGGAGCATTTATAAAATCAATTATGTTAACATTTCCTTAAAAGGGTAATTACTGCATCATCGTTGTGTCATAAATAAATTAATTTATTTAATGTCTAAAAATTATAAATAAAATATAATTATGTAGGAAATCCTTTTATCTTTCTAATGAATATTTATAGTCGAATTTATCTTATGTATAACCCCATATTAAAAATGTTTTAGTAAATAAACTTTGATTTTAACTCTTTTAACCCTTCTTTAAATAAATTAATAATAAATGTCCTAATCTAATCCAAGTGGGCCTAAATGGTCATATTTTATTCCTAAGTTTGTTTTTGGTCGAATTACCCTTGTCCAATAGAATTAAGACATGTGTTAGGGTAATAATAATATCATTTCTACCCATAATTACCCTATTTACTTTTAACCGTGGTAAAAAAAAGTAAAAAGTTACTATTCACCAAAAAAATTATTTTCATCTCATTGAACCACATTTTAGTCCTTGATATTAACCGTGTCTCTCGGATTTTCGAAATTCCACTCACAGAAGCGGTAAAATTATGTTTTATGAAAAATTCAGTTTTTTAACTACCACTTAGTGGTTTCACTATTCATCAAAAATTGAAAGTTTTCCGAAAAATACAAAAAATTAGGCCTAAGCTATATTTGATATTATGAACTCAAAAATGATTTCTATTTTACCAAATTCAAAACATATCAGTTGCATTAATTAATTTAAAAATTAATTCCCGTCGTCAAAACAAATAACGTGTTCTTAAGAGATAATAAATATCAAAAGATTGACACTTGTTTATGTCTGGTTTAAATATGAAATTACATCCAACGACCATCATTGTATTAAATTGTAAAAATATATTCTAAATATACTTTAAAACCACTCAAATTAATAATTTATCACTATTAATTATTTCGATTGAAAAAGTTGTTTTTAATTAAAATTTAGTAATTTCCACTATTCATCAAAAATATGAAAGTTATCCGAAAATCACCAAAGTTTCACCCTAAGCTAAATTCGATATTACGAATCCAAAAATGAATTCCATTTTGAAAAATAAAATTACAAAATTTCAAAAAGTGGTTATTACTATTCATAACGGCTAGTTTTAATAATATTTTAATAGCGTATTGTTGTTTAGTGAAACTCGTTATTGCGTACTACACACGATATCGAGGAAGGTCGCGATTGCGTGTAATGCAAGGCAAATCAAGGATGCGTGTTGTGAAAGCTCCTTTTGGTGTAGTGTACAACACAAGACATTAGTGAAATTAAAAAGAATATTTTTCATAAAATCTCGGGGTGTTACATCTACCAACATGCCACCTTTATTTAATGGTGTTAATTATGCCCAATGGAAACTGTAAATGAAAATTCATTTAGAAACTATTGGTTTTGACATCTGTACTGCTATAGAGACACAATATAAGATTCTAGAAACTTAAAGAACTACTTGGTATGAACCTACTAAAACCATTTATATTAATAATTGTAAAGCAATGAATTCCCTGTATTTTTCTTTAGGAGATGAATAATTTAATCGAATATCTACTTGAAAAATAGCTTATGAGATCTGGGATACTTTGTCTATTTCCCATGAGGGAACAACCAATGTTATGGAAATGATATTGAATACCTATACTATTATATATGATAACATTAAAATAAAGCCTGATAAACCTATTTCTGACATGTATCTCAGGTTCAACGAAATTTTAAATACAATTAGATCACTTGGAAAAGTTGTTACTGCAAAACCGAAAATCAGGAGAATACTAAGATGTCTGTCGGAAAGATGGAGAGGCACATCAATCTCAATAATATAATCATGTGATATAAGTTCACTACCTATTAAAGAGATGATTGGTACGTTGATGATGTATGAAGAAGAGCTAAAGGGAAACAAAGAGAGGGATGATGAACCAAAGATAAATTCAGTGGAATTTAAGTCTACTGGCTCAAAGAGAAAGGACAAGGAGAAAGTTCACATACCTACTGAAAGATCAACAAGTGAAGGTTCAGTTTCTGATACTGATGAATAGATGGCTCAAATATCCAGGATATTCAATAAATTCTATTGGAAGAAGATATTCATCATAAAATCAAACTATAAAGAGAAATATGACAACAAATGTCATTGGAAGAAGGATTGGAATAACACTGATAGGAATAATGAAATTGTCTACTATGAATGAAAAAGGAAAGGGCATATAAAAAATATTGTAGAAAGTTAAAATTCAAGAAGAAATATGACTACAAGGACAATAAGTAAAAGAAATCTATGAAAGAAACTTTAAGTGCATTAGAATACAGTTCAAGTGATTCTGATTCCACTCTGGATGAAAAATCTCAAAAAGATAATATGTGTTTCATGACATACACAACTGAGGTAACATTAGATACTCCTACTTTAAATTGATATTATTCTGGAGTGGATTATGATTCTAAATCTGAAAATATGTCTAGTGAATAATTAATTGGATATTGTAATATCCTAGAAGAATCCTATAATGAACTGAAGGACAAGTATAAAACCATAAGGAAATAACATGATTTGACCAGCTCTGTTAAATCTTCACATGATATAGAAAAGGAAAAGAATGCTCAACTACTTTTAAAAAATACAGAACTGAAATTGTCTAATGAGAAATAAAGAAAAGACTTAGATAAATTCGAAAATGGAAATAATACTTTAACTCAAATTCTAGTAAAAGAAGTGGCACCAAAATATACCACTAGAATAGGCAATCAGCCTTGACAGAGACATATTACTAAAAATAGATTTATTCCTAAATCTGGACAGAATGCTGCTAGTTCCAGTTTTGGAAATTCCTATTCATTAACTAGATATTGAAGTATTTATAGATCAAACAAAGCTTATCTTTCCAAATATTATTAAACTATTTATTATATGAAACCCATTAGACAAATCTGGGTACCAAAATTTTTACTTGCTAACCTGTCTGGACCCAAGAAAATCTGGGTACCAAAATCATATTCTGTTTAAACCTATTTTGTAGGGAAATTGATTAAAGAGTTCCCATAAGAAGATATGGTACTTGGACAGTGGATGTTCAAGGAATATGACTGGAGATTACTCAAGTTTCAAGAGTTTAATCAAGGTTAATGGAGGACATGTCACCTTTGGTGATAATTCAAAAGGAAAAATCATCGGCTTAGGCCATATTGGTAACACTGATTCAGTTTTAATTTCTAAAGTATTATTTGTTGATGGATTAAAATACAATCTATTAAGAATTTCTCAGTTGTGTGATGATGTTTTCAATGTTAAATTTGAAAATTATTCTTTTAAAGTTTTTATTATAAAAATGTTTTAGTATTTTCTTGCCTTAAGAAATGAAAATGTTTATGTTGTGGATTAAAATTCTTTAGCCAAACAAAAGGTTACTTGTTTAAATGATGTTAATAATGAATCTTGGAAATGGTATAGAATATTAGGACATTGAAATATTCATTCACTTAGAAAACTGACTAGGAATAACTTAGTTAGAGACCTACCTCAACTAAAATTCCCAACTAAAAAAGTTTGTAAACTCTATCAAAAGGGAAAAAAGCATAAACTTTCTTTTAAATAAATGAAAGAATTTTCAACTTCTCAACCTCTCGATTTGGTTCAAATGGGTTTATTTGGACCTTCTAGAGTTTCTAGTTTAAATGGGAAGCACTATGTCTATGTCTATGTCTTAGTATATGACATTTCTAGATACACTTGGGTATACTTTCTTGCTCAAAAAAGTGAATCTTGTTCTTATTTAATTAAATACTCCAAGTCTATAGAGAACCTTAGTGGAAATAAGATTAAAACCTTGAAAAGTGATCATGGCTGTGAGTTTGAAAATCATGAGTCTGAATCTTACTGCGCACACAATGTCTATAGTCACAACTTTTCAGCCCCTAGGACACCTCAACAGAATGGTGTAGTAGAAAGAATGAATAGAACCCTTAAGGAAATTGCAAGAACTATTCTTAATTTGTATGACCTACCTGTTTATTTCTGGGCTGAAGCTGTGAATACATCATGTTATATTATAAATAGAGTCTTGATTAGACATGTTTTTAAGAATACCCCTTATGAAATGTTGAATAATAGGAAGCCTAATGTTAGTTACTTCAAAGTCTTTGGTTGAAAAGTCTTTATTCTTAATACAAAGTATAATAATGACATGTTATCTTCTAAAAGTGGTGAGGGAATCTTTATAGGTTACTCTATAATGAGTAAATCTTATAGAGTATTTAATAAAAGAACCAAATGTGTGGTTGAATATGCTCACATCAAATTTGATGAAACTAATCCACATTAACCTAAGTATTATCTTGAAAATCTTGGAGAAGTCCTGTCTATTCTTGACCATAATGATAAAATAAATGAACATGTTGTAAAGACATCCAGTTCTGAAAAAATTCCAGAATCTACTTATAGTGAACCTGAACATAGAGAAGAACGTGAAATTTCTAATCCTACCTTTACTAGATCAACTAGGATTATAAATAATCATCCTTTAGATGTTGTTGTTGGTAATCTTGATATAGGGACACAGACTAGAGCTTCTCTAAGAAATTAGGTTGAACATAAAGCCTTTCTTTCACAGTTAGAACCTAAAAATATCAATGATGCAATCAATGATGAATTTTGGGTAATTTCTATGCAAGAAGAATTAAATCAATTTGAAAGAAACAAATTCTCGAAATTAGTTAACAGACCTAAGGACACTTTGACCATAGGCACTAAATGGGTTTTTAGAAACAAAGTTGATGAATCAAGAATCATAGTTAGAAACAAAGCAAGGCTAGTTGCATAAGGGTATAGTCTAGAGGAAGGAATAGATTATGAGGGAACCTTTTCACCTGTAGCTAGATTAGAAGCTATTAGGATTCTACTTGCCTATGTTCATCATCTGAATTTCAAGTTACATCAAATGGATGTTAAATGTGCTTTTCTAAATGGTTTTATAATCGAAGATGTTTTTGTTGAACAACCACCTAGATTTACTAATCCTCATTCCCCAAATCAAGATTCTAAGCTCTCTAAAGGTTTATATGGTTTAAAACAAGCTCCACAATCTTGGTATGATAGACTTAACAATTATTTTATTTCAAAAGGTTTCTCTAAAGGAATTGTTGATCCAACTCTCTTTATTAAAATAATTTCCAAATATGTTTTGATAGTGTTAATCTATGTTGATGATATTATTTTTGGATCTTCTAAAAATTATTTATTTACTGATTTTTAAAAGAGTATGAAAAATGAATTTGAAATGAGTTTAATGGGAGAACTGAAATATTTTCTTGCATTTCAAGTATTTAAAAATGAAAATTGTATAATTTTAAATGAAAGTAAATATAAAAAGAATATTTTAAAATTTTATGGTTTGTATAGTAATAAGGGAAGTGAAAAACACATGAGTATCACCTGTAAGTTGGATAATGATGAATCTGGGAAACTAGTTAGTCAAAAAAATTACAGATGTATGATTGGGAGCCTACTATACCTTACTTCTAGTTGACCAGATATTATGTTTAGTGTTTGTATGTGTGAATGATTTCAAGCTAATCCAAAAGAGTCACACTTTATTGTTGTTAAAAGAATTTTCAAATATCTTAAACATACTACTAACTTAGGATTATTTTATACAAAAGGACAATAATTCGATTTAATAAGTTATTCAGATGCTGACTTTGATGGTTACAAGATAGATAGAAAGAGAACTTATGGAACATGTCATATTCTAGGAATGTCCTTAATCTCATGGTGTTGTAAAAAGCAGAATTCAGTGGCATTGTCTACTGCTGAAGCAAAGTATATCGCTACTGGTAGTTGTTGTGCAGAAATTATATGGATGAAACATACCTTATTTGACTTTGGATATCAGTTTAAACATGTATCTATAAACTGTGAAAATACTAGTGCAATTAATATCTCTAAGAAACTTGTATGTCACTCTAGGACCAAATACATTGATGTAAGGCAAAACATTTTGAGAGATCATTACAAAAAGGGTGATATTACTCTTGAATTTATAGATACTGAACATCAATTAGCTGACATGTTCACCAAGCCTTTATGTTCGGATAGGTTATGTTACATTAGACATGAGTTATGAATGATAGAATTTGTACGTGAGAAACATCACTGTTAGAAACCTCATCATTAGAAACCTCACCGTTAGAAACCTCACTGTTAGAAACCTCACCATTAGAAAACTCATCATTAGAAACCTCACCGTTAGCAACCTCACTGTTATACCTAACTGATATGAACCTCACTGTTATACCTCACTGGTATGAACCTCATTGTTATACCTCACCGGTAGGAATCATCAACGATACGTGTTTCCATTAGGTTTCGCTGTGTTTAAACTTCTATATCTTTAGCCACCGGAATCTGTACCATTTATACTATACTTATTATGTTTTATTTATTTATTATTTGATTCCTAAATGATAAAACCTAAGTCATGACCTCATCTCGATCCACCTCAAACCCTTTACCCTCAAGCCTTAGCTCCCAAAAACATTGAACCCTAAGCCTCATGATTCACAGAATGGAATGAGTAAAGAGACCATCAGTCAGTGGAAAGGATGATGAGCCGAATGCAAAGAGGCTCAAAGGAGAGTCTAGTGGTGGAAGTGAAGTAAAGAAACCTACAAATCTGCATCTCGTTCCAAGAGAGATAGAAGTTGAGAAAGATCTATGCACAGAACGGGTGATGACCAGTAGGTCTTTTGTTCTAGAGGTGTTGGAGGACCCAAAATGGGTATAATTCCCCTCGAATAACAATGACCCCTATTATCGAAAGCTGGTAAAAGGATTATTTGATTTTGTTCATTTTGAAAAATCAAATTTTGAGAATAGAATGGTTTCATTTTTGAATGGAAAGGAAATATTTTGTTCCTCTGTTGAGTGGGATGAGTGCCTTAATGTTCTACATGAATGAGTTTTTGGATATTTTTTTTGAAATCAGTACCTCTTACTAGTAACATTTTTGAGTATGAAACTAATTTAGAAGAATTAACAGGAGATGGTACACCAAGAAAGGTAGTTTCTATAGAAATGGATGGAGAGAACTGGTTGCTGTTCAAGTTCATTCAACATGTGATAAGTACAAGAAGAGGATACTTTGAAAATTTGAAATACCAAGATATTTATTTGCTGCATCTGTTTAGAAATGGTGTTAAGGTGAATTTGTGTAGACTGTTAATGATTCAAATTGATTATATGACTAGGAAAAAGTCAAAAACTAATTCTTTATTCTTTGTAAAACGGATCTCTATGATGATCAAGGTAAGAGGTGTGGCTATGTCTCAGGATGAGACAGTGGTTATAAAATACTACCTCTGTGTTACCAAAACTATTTGTAAATACATGAAGATAAACTAGAATCTGTGGACAATAGAATGGGTTAGTGATGTTGAGAAGCTGTATAATAAGTTTAATCATGTGGATCATACTTCTAGACTTAAGGATGTTATTGATCTAGGTCTAGGACCTGATGAAGAGGAACCTCAGTGTAGTGATGATACTGATGAAGAAGATACCTCTATTGTTGATAGAAGGGATCTGGACTTGCCTCCAAGTCCTGTTGTTGAAATTATGTCATCTATAAAGGAAACAGTCCTAAAAAAAGAAATGAAGAAGCACCTATTGATGAGGAAGACCAACCAGCTTTAGAGAATGAGGAAGAAGCAAGATAATATGAAACTGAAGCATCTGATTCTGCCACATTGAGTTTGAGTCCATTGATTGGAAGTACTACTATTCCTATAGAGGTTGTTCCTGTTGAAGTAGATAGACCTCCACATATTCCTGATGAGCCTCCTGCTATTGGAGAATTGGAGATGGTTGTGGATAATTCTTATAAGGAAGGCTGAGCTGCTGAGGGTGATATTGCTATATAGGAGAATGCAAAAATTGAGGGGGAGCATCCTACTAGGCTTGGAAATGTTTCAGTAGCTGATGGAATTGAAGACTGGGTAGATGTAAGGGCTCGTACCTCTCCGTTCCATTACTTTATGAATTTTGGTGTTGGAGGTGTTCCGGGAGGTCAAGGGGACTTATCCCCAACACTTTGCCAATTTTCCAGTTCTGTGAATAGTGTTTCTAGTTTTATGAACAGTAATAGATCGGTCTCACCGATCGGTCTGACAGATCGGTCTCATAGATAAGTTTCACAGATCGGCGTGACATATCGGTTTCACAGATCGGTCTGACAGATCGGTTTCACAGATCGGTGTGACATATCGGTTTCACAGATCGGTCTGACAGATCGGTTTCACAGATCGGTGTGACTGATCCGTTTCACAGATCGGTGTGAAAGATCGGTTTCACAGATCGGTCTGACATATCGGTTTCACAGATTGGTGTGACAGATCGGTTTCACAGATCGGTCTGACAGATCGGTTTCACAGATCGGTTTCACAGATCTGTTTCACAGATCTGTTTCATGTACAGTAACAGTGGGTGAACAGTGTTTCCAGACTCCTATAGTTTTGCCCCTTTTGACGTTTCCTTTGACGTAAAATACATTTAAATCCTTATTTTAAGGGCTCTTAAGGCCGTTTAAAATTCCATAAATCCTATATTAATTTTTCCTAAGGCTTGGAATGTTTTACTTGGTCAAACCGTGTGGTTTAATGCGATCCGTTTTTAATGGAGAATTAACCGGATCTTACACCGTTGCCCCATTTAATCTTCAAAAAGGGACGAGATATCATTCTCCCTTGTTCTTTCCCTTTGTTCTCAACTAGGAGGCACTAGAACCTTTCAATCCTTTCCGTAGGAGTTGCACAATCAATCTTTACTCCTAGGATTGGTTCTGCTCTGTTTTGGATGCAACTGAGCCGTGTCGATCAATCTTCGATATAAGGTATGTTGTATCATCGTTCTTTTGGGGTTCATCTTCTCCTATCCTCCTTTCCATAATTATACCATGTAATTTCCAAGATTCTAATGGGTTTTCTTGGGGTTTGTTGGTACTGTCGTACCGCAGCATCCTCCGGTGGATGCAGTTGTCGCGAGGGGAGGATCGTGACCTATTGTGTGGATAAAGAACGTGAGGAAGTGTTTGAGGTAGGGGATTCATGGCTTCTCTAATTGTATATGTGTAATCGTAGAATTAGCATGATTTATCCCTTTGGATCACAATGAAATTGACCTAATTAAATACTTGAACCGGATTAAAAGAATTGTTTGATCGCATGTTGTTTCTTTATACCGTGATAACAGTTTGCCTCATGTTTTCCTAGATATAGTGATATCTATGTTTTCTTTGATTTGTTGTTAGTTCATGATAGAAATTGATAATGAACGTAAATCCGGAATTAATTGTTAATTAATTGGCTAAAGATAAAGGGGAATGTAAATTAATCTGGTTATTGTCGTTGTTGTAGTTGTTCTAATTTGAGGATAATTAAATTAGGGAAGTAAGCATGGTTATTTAATTGGGATAGCTTGCTGATTAGGTATCCGTGATTGGAACCTACGAATAACAAATCTTCCAATTCAATATGGATTAGAGAACAGATTATGTGGGAATTTCTAAAAGGGTTCTGAGTTACCCTCTTGTTTGTTAAAGGGTCAAGAGCCCATGATGTGATGTTTGTTTTCCTGCTGTTTGTGCTGTGATGTGATCCTAGATAGTTTTTGTGATATGTGGAGGCATGGAAGCCTTGTGGTTATGGCAGCAGATGACGCCTAGAGTGGTGAGATGCATCATTTTATGCATGTGGGTGTCGGGGAGGACACCAGGGGTGATGTAATGGGATGGATGTGGTTGTTGGTTGCTTGCGGTTTTCTTGAATGTTAATCTACTTTGCTTTTCCCCACTGCTCAAGGCAGCTGGTCTTGCTACCCTTCTTCGCAAGGAGGCGAAGACGCGCGGGGTATGCCACGTGCTTTCTATGTTTAGCCTCTCGAGGGAGACTGGGTATATGCTCTTTGTATAGGCGGCAAAGACTCGACGGGTAGTATATCTACTCACCGTGTTGAGCCTCCTTTGTGTTTAGAAGCATAGGATGCTTTTCTAGAATGCCTGGGAATGTGGAAAAGTAATTCTGTAATGAATGTTTGATTAAATGGTGAAAATCCACGGGGATGGAGATGCTGGAATTTAATAATGATGTGAATCGTAAAAAGGAGCAGTTTTATAATGTGATGCCAATTTAGTTTAATGTGGTAAATTGTTCATGGTTAATTAATTAATTAACATACAGTGGAACTGATAAAATGAGAATGGAGTAATCTAATAATGCTCTTCAAATGCTTGTGTTCTTATAGGATACCTAGTCTTTGAAGTATCAGCCTGAAGTCTGAGAGACGTTAGCTGCAGTTATATCTAAGAATAGGTAATTCCCATAGTGTGGATGTGAGTTACTTATATATTCTGTACTTTTTGTGTTTTTATACGCTACTCCACCCTGTCGGTAAGGGCAACTGACACCCCGGGGATTCTGAGCCCTGGGGGGGTGTTTTCCCCAACATTTTGATGGGAGGTTGAATGGCTGACTACCCCCTTTGGCTCTGCTCTCTTCTCTTGGTAGATACTTGTTCCATGAGGCACAACGGTTAGTTACCCCCTATATGTGTGTAGAGGGCTGTAATGGCTTGTGGTTATTCACACACATATATTCCGGATATAGTATCCTACAGACTACTGTAGGTGTAACGTGTATAGGCTATGATGGCTTGAGGATCCTTACTCGGAGTATGGGCTGTAATGGCTTGAGGTATTATACCCGACGTATGATACACGTTATGCGAGCTGTGGTGGCTCCCGGAAACTACCTGGTTACCTTTGGTTGTGAGGACGGTGTGGTGCTTCACCCAGGTGTCTACGGGAAAGCCTATGTGGTGCACGAGGTGCATATTGTGGAGCTTAGCCCAGGTGTCTGCGGGCAAGCCTTTGGAGAGAGATGTACAGGACGTATGTCGTTGGGGAAAGCGGCAAACCAGTGGGGAAGTAGTAGCGGGGTACCCTTGATATTCTTTACAATATGCTATATTCTTGTATACATTACTTGGTGAGAGTAGCCATGGTGAGGTTGGGAACATAGTATACCTGTTTAGGTGACGAGTTGGTTTCACTTGTTGTTCACTGGGCTTTAGCATGCTTTATTTACCTTTGCACGAGAGGCTTGGGTAGGATCCTACTGAGTATACTGTTATACTCACCCTATGTACATATAAACTGTTTTTCAGGTCACTTGGAGCAAGTTGGAGATCTAGCGGGTTACTACTAGCTTGTGGTTGGAGGAGGAGCTATTCGGGCTCGTGGTCGCTGCCGTTTTTCTTTCTTTTGGGTACTTTTTGTTTTCCCTTTCAGTTGTAGTACTTTTGCATGACATTTCATATATGTACTTGGGTTTCTTTTATATTTCAGTTATGAATTGGTGTTGGATGGAGTCTATTTTATCTCTCTCTTCGGCATGTGTTCTCTTATATGGTAATTCCTCCCATTTGTATGTTATTATACCCTCGGTGCTAGTCGTCAACCCGGGGCCTACTGGAGGCGGGACTCGGGGGGTCATTATCTCCCTTTTCACATTGTCGGCCCAGGAGGGGTACACTTTGTGGGGATGGGGTCATGACAGAGTGGTATCAGAGGTCTGGTTGAGGGATAGGATGGAGTTTGGAGTTAGGCACAGGTGAGGATGCATGGGATGGTAGGGCAACGATGACATTCATGTTTAGCAAGTGGGGTAAACACTGGAGACCGGCAGAGACATAGGCGTTCAGGGCCCCATATGATTTGTTGCACGGAACTTTACGTTTACGATGGCTACTAAACAAAGTGATACTGGTTGCAGGGTAGAGACCTAGGAAAGTATCATTCATCATTATTCTTTGCGCCTGTGTTTGAATGGGTATACCATGGGATAGGTAACCTGAAATTAATAAAACAAAACAATTAATTAATTAATGTTGAGTCTTCCATATTCTAGGCTTAGGAGCTCTAACGATTGTTATTTTACAGGTATGGCTCCAGGTCGACGACCTTGTCAGGTTTGCGCAGAAGATTCCCGGCAAGCTGTTCTAGCAGATCACCACCGAGTAGAGGTTGACGAAGATGACACTTGGAGGAAGAAACTCCGAGTGTTTCAGCGCCAGAGTCTACAGAAGTACGAGGGCTCCATTTAAGATGCAGTCACAGGAGACTGGTTGGAGGAGATTGAGATAGGCTTCAGTTAGATTCGTGCTCGGAAGGAACATTGGGTGTCCTTGGTTGTGACAATGATATTTGGGGTAGTGAGGAAGTGGTGGTTCTTGTTCCTTGGTGATCGTGAGGAGTCAACGATCTCATGGGAGGAGTTTCGAGACAGGTTTAGAGTCGAGTTTCTTTCATCGACTGCGAAGGTGTCCAGTCGCCAGGAGCTACTCACCCTTCGACAGGGGAGCTCCAGTGTTCGAGAGTTTGGAATCCGTTTCAGAAACCTTCTACGATATGCTTCAGACCTGTTACCAGATGAGGAGGCCAGGGCGAGGCATTTCTAGGAGGCTTTGCATCCAGAGATCCAGTTCCAAGTCACCCCATTTATGCTGAAGACATATCTTGAGGTGCTGGAGAGGGAAGAGGTTGTTGAGAGGACTTTGGCTAGGACCAGATCGTCACGAGAGGGGAATCGTCATGATTCCTCACGAAGCAGAGTTGTGGTCCGGGGTTCCCGGTTTTCAGGACAGAAGATTTTCCGTTCACCCGGGGGTAGGTCCCAGCCCTTCCCATCTCGTTTCTCCGGAGGCAGCAACTCTCAGGACTATGCCAAGAGATCATGCGCTTGTTTTTCTTGTGCTGGCCGTGGTCATCAGCAGTGGGAGTGCCCGACTTTTCAGAGCAGTCATCGTGCACCAGGCGCTCCACTCCAGGTTCCTCCGTTGAGGTAGTTCCAGCCGAGGTAGCAGCAGCAGGTTGCACCAGCTTTAGATCACCAGAGGGTAGATGGAGTATGCAGAGGACAACCCCATGATGCTCCCCGTCCTCAGAGAGCAGAGCGCGGCCGTGGTGGTGGTTGTCATCAGGGTCAGAGAGGCCGTGGAGGTGGTCGTGGTCAGCTTCATGCTCTAGCATTGCCAGATCCAGGCGAGCCAGACGTCGTCTGAGGTACCCTTTGCTTGTTTTCTACCTTGGTGTATGCCTTGTTTGATTCCGGAGAGACACACTCCTTTATATCCCCTACCCTTGTCCACGCTTTGGGACTTGAGGTAGAGAGGCTTCCAGTGCCCTTTGCGTCGACTACGCCATTTATAGGTCGAGCTAGCTTGTTTGAAGTATGTAGAGACTGTGAGCTAGTGTTGGGGCAGCACTGCTCTTGGGGAGATTTCCTATGTTTACGAATACAACCATATGATGTCATCCTCGGCATGGATTGGTTTTATTCGGTGCAGGATATTGTGGATTGCTATAGGAAGAAGGTAATTTTCTTTGATGAAGATGGAGAGGAAGTAGTGTTTGTTTGTGAGAGTGATCCTCGGATGAGTCATAGACAAGTTTCATCCTTATCATCCATGATGGCTGGGATGATGCTGAGTTCTTCAGAGGTTCAACCGTTGGTGTTTCCTAGAGTCGTAGAGGAGTACCCTGACGTCTTTCCAGAAGAGGTTGTATCCTTACCCCCTTGACAAGAGATCGAGTTTGGGATCGAGCTACAGTCGGGAGCGTCTCCTATCTCTATGTCTCCGTATAGGATGGCCCCTTCTGAGTTACAGGAGCTACGTATACAGCTCGATGGTCTATTGCAGTGTGGTTTTGTTCGGCCAAGTGTGTCACCGTGGGGTGCACCAGTCTTGTTCATGAAGAAGGCCGACGATAGTTTGCAGTTGTGCGTCGATTATCGTCGATTAAACAAAGTGAAAATAAAGAATCTCTATCCTCTTCCACAGATTGATAACCTATTCGATCAACTGAAGGGTGCAAGTTGGTTCTCAAAGATCGACTTGCGGTCAGGATATCATCAGATGCGTGTAATGGATGAGGATATCCCGAAGACTACTTTCCGTTGTCGTCATGGGAATTATGAGTTTGTTGTAATTCCATTCAGCGTGAAGAATGCTCCAGCTGTTTTCATGGGGTTGATGAATGCTGTGTTCCGTGAATTCCTGGACAAGTTTGTTGTAGTTTTCATCGATGACATCCTTGTGTACTCCACATCTGAAGAAGATCATGCAGAGCATCTACGAGCCGTTTTGGGAGTTCTTCTCCAACATCAGTTGTTTGGGAAGTTGTCCAGGTGTGAGTTTTGGGCTCGAGAAGTTCGTTTCATAGGGCATGTTGTTTCCCAACAGGGAGTAGCTGTGGATCCTTCGAAGATAGAAGCAATAGTGTCTTGGGAAACCCTCAAGACTGTGTCAGAGGTGCGAAGATTCCTTGGTCTCGCATGCTATTATAGGAGGTTTGTAGACAATTTCTCCTGAGTTTCGACTCCTCTGACAGCTTTGACCAAGAAGGATCAAGCGTTAATATGGACTGATCAGTGTCAGGCAGCTTTCGAATATCTAAAGGAGATGTTGGTAAGTGCTCCAGTCCTTTTTCTTCTAGCGGAGGGAGTCCAGTTTGATGTTTTATGTGATGCTTCACATCTGGGGCTTGGATGTGTTCTCATGCAGCAGAGGTCATTTGTTTCTTTTGAGTCTTGGAAGTTGCGTCCACATGAATGCAACTACTCCACCCATGATCTTGAGTTGGCAGCCGTGGTGTTTTCTCTGAAGTTGTGGAGACATTACCTCATTGGTGAGCACTTTGTGGTTTTCATCGATCATAAGAGTTTGAGGTATGTCTTCTCCCAATGTGACTTGAACTTGAGGCAGCGTCGGTGGATGGAGTTCTTGCAGGAATACGACTTTGAAATATTGTATACACCTGGAAAAGGGAACGTTGTAGCTAATGCACTAAGCCGAAAGTCACGTAATGATGTTGTGCGTGAATTTGGTGATTCCTGGAGAGTGATGGAAGATCTAGAAGCTTTGCATCTTGATATGGAAGAGGTTGGAGGTATAGGTTGTCTTTTCCAGATGACGGTGCAGTCATCTCTGATGAAGAAGGTGGAAGAGTCTCAGTTGGGTGATCTAGAGGTGGATGTTTGGAGATACATAGTTTTGTGTGGTGAGGCCCTTGATGGTTGGTCAGAGGATGAAAGACACTGAGTGTTGTATCATGGAAGGAATTTTGTTCCCTTGGAGATGCGCGAGACGGTTCTCTGAGAGTTCCATATTTCACCCTTGGCGGTACATCCTGGTGTGGAGAAGATGTACCGATCCTTGAGGAGTCAGTTTTTGTGGCCTGGGGTGAAGCGTGCAGTTGCAGAATGTGTGTCTCGATGTTTAGTTTGCCAGAAGGTGAAGGCCGAACACCGTGTTCCTGGTGGTCTTCTCCAACACATAGAGATTCCTCAGTGGAAGTGGGAGGACATCACAATGGACTTTGTTACATGTTTACCTTGAGCTCCGGGTGGAAATGATGCTATATGGGTGGTAGTGGATCATTTAACTAAATCGTCCCACTTCATTGCAATCAAGGAGTCGATCTCAGTGGAGGTTTTGTCGAGGCAGTATCTAGAAGAGGTGGTGAGACTTCATGGAGTACCTAGGATGATCATTTCTGATCGAGACCCTCGTTTTACCTCTATGGTGTGGAGAGGTCTCCATCATGATTTTGGCTCTCAATTGTGCCTTAGCACTGCTTTTCATCCTCAAACGGATGGTCAGACAGAGCGAACCATCCAGACTCTTGAAGACATGCTGCGCTCTTGTGTTCTTGATTTTGGAGGTTCATGGGTGAAGTACTTAACCTTGGTAGAGTTCACTTACAATAATAGTTTTCACTCTACCATCGGTATGGCACCGTTTGAAGCCTTGTATGGCCGGCCATGCCGTTCTCCGTTGTGCTAGACTAGAGTCGGAGTGTCAGAAATTCTTAGACCAAAACTAGTGCAGAATACAACAGAGATGGTTCAGGTGATTCGTGAGAGGATTAAGACAGCACAGGATCGTCAGAAATCATATGCTGATCAAAGAAAGAGACCGTTAGATTTTAATGTTGGGGATCATGTGTTTCTAAAGGTGACTCCCCGTCGTGGGCAGCGAAGGTTTGGTCGTGGAAGTAAGCTTTCTCCCTGGTTTGTTGGGCCTTTCGAGGTGTTATCTCATGTTGGAGCTGTGGCATATCGAGCAGAACTTCCACCTCAGATTAGTCGGATACATGATGTTTTCCATGTATCGCAGCTCCGTTGTTATCTTCATGATGAATCTCATGTTATCGATTGGGGAGAGATCGATATTGATGATGATGCAACCTTCGAGGAGCGACCTATGGAGATCCAAGACCACAAGGAGAAGGTGTTTCATGGGCTTTCTATCCCCTTAGTTCGTGTCTTGTGGCGACACGGTGGCATGGAGGAGGGTACCTGGGAGCGTGAGTCACAGATACGTGCTCAGTACCCAGAGTTGATCAATGTTTAACTTCTTTCATGTAATGATGTTTCCTCTCTGGTTAGACCTTTCATGTTTTATTTATGTACCTTTGATGTGATTTTATGTTTGAATTGTTTGGGTATGGATTGTTTGTTCCCATACTCCCGGATGACGTAGTTTTGTTCCAGCTTTCGAACAACTCATGGTGGTTTTCCCCTGAGAGGTATCATATGGGGTGGTTGTTCGGACCCCACTTTTCTTCTAGGTTGGTTAAACATTCTCGAGGACGAGAATGTTTTGAGAGGTATCTAATGTAATGGCACGGACCTCTCCGGTCCATTACTTTGTGAATTTTGGTGTTGGAGGTGTTCCGGGAGGTCAGGGGACTTATCCCCAACACTTTTCCAATTTTCCAGTTCTGTGAACAGTGTTTCCAGTTTTATGAACAGTAACAAATCGGTCTCACCGATCAGTCTAACAAATCGGTCTCACAGATCAGTTTCACAGATCGGTGTGACAGATCGGTTTCATAGATCGGTCTGACAGATCGGTTTCACAGATCGGTGTGACAGATCGGTTTCACAGATCGGTCGGACATATCGGTTTCACAGATCGGTGTGACAGATCGGTTTCACAGATCGTTGTGACAGATTGGTTTCATATATCGGTCCAACAGATCGGTTTCACAGATTGGTGTGACAGATCGGTTTCACAGATCGGTCAGACAGATCGGTTTCACAGATCGGTCTGATAGATCAGTTTCACAGATCGGTATGACAGATCAGTTTCACAGATCGGTGTGACAGATCAGTTTTACAGATCGGTGTGACAGATCGGTTTCACAGATCGGTCTGACAGATCGGTTTCACAGATCGGTGTGACAGATCGGTTTCACAGATCAGTCTGACAGATTGGTTTCACAGATCAGTTTCACAGATCTGTTTCATAGATCAGTTTCACAGATCGGTTTCACAGATCGGTTTCATGTACAGTAACAGTGGGTGAACAGTGTTTCCAGACTCCTACAGTTTTTCCCCTTTTGACATTTCCTTTGACATAAAATACATTTAAAGCCTTATTTTAAGGGCTCTTAAGGCCGTTTAAAATGCCATAAATCCTATATTAATTATTCCTAAGGCTTGGAATGTTTTACTTGGTCAAACCTCATGGTTTAATGCGATCCGTTTTTAATGGAGAATTAATTGGATCTTAAACTGTTGCCCCATTTAATCTTCAAAAAGGGACGTGATATCATTATCCCATGTTCTTTCCCTTTGTTCTCAACTAGGAGGCACTAGAACCTTTCAATCATTTCCATAGGAGTTACACAATCAATCTTTACTCCTAGGATTGGTTCTGCTCTGTTTTGGATGCAACTGAGTCTTGTCGATCAATCTTTGATATAAGGTATGTTGTATCATCGTTCTTTTGGGGTTCATCTTCTCCTATCCTCTTTTCCATAATTATACCATGTAATTTCCAAGATTCTAATGGGTTTTCTTGGGGTTGGTTGGTACTGTTGTACCCCAGCATCCTTCGGTGGATGCAGTTGTCACGAGGGGAGGATCATGACGTGTTGTGTGGATAAAGAACATGAGGAACTATTTGAGGTAGGGGATTTGTGGCTTCTATAATTGTGCATGTGCAATCGTAGAATTAGCATGATTTATCCCTTTGGATCATAATGAAATTAACCTAATTAAATACTTGAACCGGATTAAAAGAATTGGTTGATCGCATGTTTTTTCTTTATACCATGATAACGGTTTGCCTCGTGTTTTCCTAGATATAGTGATATCTATGTTTTCTTTGATTTGTTGTTCGTTCATGATATAAATTGATAATGAACATAAAGCCGAAATTAATTGTTAATTAATTGGCTAAAGATAAAGAGGCATGTAAATTAATCTGGTTATTGCCATTGTTGTAGTTGTTCTAATTTGAGGATAATCAAATTAGGGAAGTAAGCATGGTTATTTAATTGGGATATCTTGCTGATTAGGTATCTGTGATTGGAACCTATGAATAACAAATCTTCCAATTCAATATGGATTAGAGAACAGATTATGTGGGAATTTCTAAAAGGGTTCTGAGTTACCCTCTTGTTTGTTAAAGGGTCAAGAGCCCATGATGTGATGTTTTTTTCCTGCTGCTTGTGCTATGATGTGAGCCTGGATGGTTGTTGTGATATGTGGAGGCATGGAGGCCTTGTGTTTATGGCAGCAGATGATGCCTAGAGTGGCGAGATGCATCAGTTTATGCATGTGGGTGTCGGGGAGGACACCAAGGGTGATGGAATGGGATGGATGTGGTTGCTGGTTGCTTGCGGTTTTCTTGAATGTTAATCTACTTTGCTTTTCCCCACTACTCAAGGCAGCTGGTCTTGCTACCCTTCTTCCGAAGGAGGCGAAGACGCGCGGGGTATGCCACATGCTTTCTGTGTTTATCCTCTCGAGGGAGAATGGGTATATGCTCTTTCTGTAGGCGGCAATGACTCTATGGGTAGTATATCTACTCACCGTGTTGAGCCTCCTTTGTGTTTATAAGCATAGGATGCTTTTCTAGAATGCCTGGGAATGTGGAAAAGTAATTCTGTAATGAATGTTTGATTAAATGGTGAAAATCCACGGGGATGGAGATGCTGGAATTTAATAGTGATGTGAATCCTAAAAAGGAGAAGTTTTTGAATGTGATGCCAATTTAGTTTAATGTGGTAAATTGTTAATGGTTAATTAATTAATTAATGTACAGTGGAACTTATAAAATGAAAATAGAGTAATCTAATAAAGCTCTTCAAATGTTTGTGTGCTTATAGGATACCTAGTCTTTGAAGTAGCAGCCTGGAGTCTGGGAGACGTTAGCTACAATTGTATCTAAGACTAGGTAATTCCCATATTGTGGATGTGAGTTACTTATATATTCTGTACATTTTGTGTTTCTATACGCTACTCCACCCTGTCGGTAAGGGAAACTGACACCCCGGGGATTCTGAGCCTTGGGGGGTGTTTTCCCCAACATTATGATGGGAGGTTGAATGGATGACTACCCCCTTTGGCTCCGCTCTGTTCTCTTGGTAGATACTTGTGCCATGAGGCACAGTGGTTAGTTACCCCCTATATGTGTGTAGAGGGTTGTAATGGCTTGTGGTTATTCACACATATATATTCTGGATATAGTATCCTACGGACTACTATAGGTGTAACGTGTATAGGCTATGATGGATTGAGGATCCTTACTCGGAGTATGGGCTGTAATGGCTTGAGGTATTATACCCGACGTATGATACACATTATGCGAGCTGTGGTGGCTCCCGAAAACTACCTGGTTACCTTTGGTTGTGAGGACGGCATGGTGCTTTTCCCAGGAGTGTGCGGGCAAGCCTATGTGGTGCACTAGGTGCAGATTGTGGATCTTAGTCCAGGTGTCTGCGGGCAAGCCTTTGGAGAGAGATGCACAAGATGTATGTCATTGGAGAAAAGCGGAAAACCAGTGGGGAAGTAGTAGCGGGGTACCCTTGATATTCATTACTATATGCTATATTCTTGTATGCGATACTTGGTGAGAGTAGCCATGGTGAGGTTGGGAACATAGTATACCTGTTTAGGTGACGAGTTAGTTTCACTTGTTGTTCACTGGGCTTTAGCATGCTTTCTTTACCTTTTCACGAGAGGCTTGGGGGGATCCTACTGAGTATACTGTTATACTCACCCTATGTACATATAAACTGTTTTTCAGGTCACTTGGATCAAGTTGGAGATCAAGCGGGTTACTACTAGCTTGTGGTTGGAGGAGGAGATGTTCGGGCTCGTGGTCGCAACCGTTTTTCTTTCTTTTGGGTACTTTTAGTTTTCCCTTTCAGTTGTAGTACTTTTTCATGACATTTCATATATGTACTTGGGTTTCTTTTATATTTCAGTTATGAGTTGGAGTTGGTTGGAGTCTATTCTATCTCTCTCTTCTACATGTGTTCTCTTAGAGGGTAATGCCTCCCATTTGTATGTTATTATACCCTCGGTGCTAGTTTCCAACCCAGGGCCTACTGGAGGCGGGACTCGGGGGTCGTTATGTCCCTTTTCACATTGTCAGCCCAGGAGGGGTACACTTTGTGGGGAGGGGGTTGTGTCATTAGAAGACCCAATTTCGTGGTTTGTGGGTTGGACTACCCTGATTCTGAATATGAGACAGCTTTCAGTAGACCACAAGTTAACAAAAATATCCCTTTTGAGTTTTTACCTGAGGATGTAGTATGAAAATATGATCTAGACTAGTTGATGTATGAACTTAAGGCCTTATTTGTGGAAGAGATAAGAAGAATGGAAACCTCTTTAATATCATCCATTCAACCTGTTATGAATGACTCTTCGGATAGTATTGTATTAGACAAAGCACCAGTAGTTGTGCCGGAATGTCTGGTTACTAAGGCTGACCGTGAATCTTTAAAGGAAGAATTGATTGAAACCTGGACTACACCCGTTATAGACTGAAAAATCTATCTTGTTGAAGAGCTGAGAAAAATGGAATAATCTTTTGAACTCTCTCTTGTATGTGTTGTGTCAAACACTCTTGGAGAGATGGTGAATGAAGTCAAGACTTGTCAGAATAAAGTTTCATGATTGGTAGATGATGTTAAATCTCTAAATAAGTCACTTGTCTTTATGGAATCTTATATGAGATCTGAATCTCAGGAAAACAAAGACTTGGCCTTTTTAAAGAGTGTAGTTGGCCATATGATTTCAGTTTTTGAGGGATTTAAGAAGTCCATAGAGAATCCTGTCAGCACCCAGGACTCTCTTGTGAAAAATATTATCAGTGGTCTATCTAAAAGTTTCAAGGAAACTGTCGTTTTTTCTCTTGGTTCTCTTGCTTCAAGACCCTCAGTAGAGTTGGATCAAATTCGATCTTTGATGAAAGAGGATCTTGGTTCAGTATCCACAAGTGGCTCTGTAGACTCTGTTGTCCTAACCCAGGTGGTGACTACCACTAGGGATATAGGACAAATTGTTTTGAATTTAATTAGAGAAGCCACTGCTTCTCAGAAAGAGGTAAAAGAAAGGTGGATTACAATTTCCAAAGAGTCTATACACAACATTATCTCAACAACCATTTCATGCTTATGCTAGAAAACATGAGGCTACCTCTAGTCAATCAAGCCTTCAGAGAACAAGTCAGCAAGCTTTGAAATTTGACCCCTACTCTAGACAAATTTCTGGATAATAAGCAATACTTCGTTTTGGATATGGAGAGAGGAGGAGGAATCATTATGGACATTAGGAATGTGTTGCTGCCATTTTTTCATTTATACAATACTCCTATCAATGCACCCCTTGCTCTGATTGCCTCTACTCAGTCTGCATCCATTCCTCAGATGACTCCAGTCCAAGAAATCTGGAGCCTCACTGCTATGATCACACAGAGGGCTACCCACTACATGCTAGGAACAGTTTCTATTGTTCAACCTCCAACAGTGCTTTTTAGAATTTCCATGCCTTCTACTGAAGCTACCCTGTCTGAATCTACCTTCGAACCCAAACCCAAATCCAAAGTGGACATTTAGGAGGTGGATTGATTAGTGGATAGGACCTTTGATAGGAATCAATTATATTCTTTTTGGTTCCATTATTCCATTCCATGTATTTTGGACTCAAGTAATATATAACTTCTTTCATTCTATCTTATTTTTTGAAACTTCTCTCATTCTTTGTTTCACACTTTTTTCTAATAAAAAAGGAGGCGAAATATGAGAAATATAAGGGAAGGGGGAGAAATGTTATACAGGGTGATAAATATGAGTGTAAATTTTTTTATGAGCTTAAAATATTCTACATTTGGTACATTTGTTTTATATCTCTAATACAGTTGTTTCATACCTCTGGTACATTTCTTTTATAATTTTACCTCTGATACATTTAAAATATCACATTTAAAAATGTCATTACTCACACTGAGAAATAAAAACCATTGTATTTTATACTAATAAATTAATGTTTATTTTGGATTAAAATACCAAAAGTTGTGATTATCAAAAGGGGGGGGATTGTTGACCTCACCTGTTTGGATAATCCCAATTATGATTTAATATGTTTTGATATTCTCAATCATGTTTTAATATGTGTTTATACTCATATATATATATTCTAAATTATGTTGCCAAAAATATCAAAATATTCATTGGAATATGTTAATCAATGTTTAACAATGTTTATACATGATTTGAAATAATTCTAACTCAATATGGATAGGTTTTGCATAGAACAGATAAGTGTTAATTCCACTGGTATGCATAAGTCCATCGATATGAACATAGCTACTAATACAGACAAATAGATAGACCTACTATTATATCAAGATCTACCGATTTGAAGTTCACTGATAGGGATAGAATAAGTCTACCTATATGGATAACGTCATCGATATGCATAACAACTATCGATAGAAGAGGAGATACTGATAGAATAAGTCTACCGGTATGCACAAGTTGACTGATACATACCTAACGATACATAGTCTACCGATATGTAAAATTCACTGATACGTAGTTACCGATACAATCTACTGATAAAAACAGACAGACAGACAGCTACCATTACAAAGTCCACCAATACAGAAAGGAAAAAGTCTACCAATAGAAGTCTGCTGATACAGATAGATGGATATTGTTACAAAAGAGCTACCATTACAAAGAAGCTACCGATAAGAAGATCTACTAATAGAAAGATATACTGTAACAAAGAAGCTACCGATTACAAGGAGTAACAGCTATCGATTGAAACTAGTCAATGTTTCTCTAAACTCTATTTCTATTTTTTTATTTAGAAAAAGTCATATTTGATGTTGTTAATGCACCTACTATTCACTATTGATATTGGTTGGAATTTTAAGAACTGTATCTCGTACCTGTGAAAGAAATCATGCTTTTTGTCGAACCACTTGAGCTATAAATGGTAATACAAAATCCATGCATAAAAGTGTCTGTTTAAATGAAGTAACAAAGCCGCTGGGTGTGGTGAAGAAGAAGGAATGATACATACTGAAACTATAGAACCTGAGCATTCAAGGAAAAAAATAGCTTCTATGACTTCACCCATACTCAAGCTGATCAGGCTGATCAACCTGGACCTAGAAGTCAAATATAAAAACAACACTCTGTTTTCATGACAAAAACCAGATAAGAGCTCAAGGCTTTATCTACATCAATCTGAAGAGTCCAAGAGCTTCACTCAAAATACATAGAACATTCTAAACTCATATCTATATGTTTATCTCTATTGTGTTTCATTTACTTACATTTTGAGCAGTGTGTGTCCTCTGTATTTTTGGACACACACTATCTTATGTGTTGAATTGGAGTATTTATAAATCATCACTCAATATTTTCTGTATACTCTTATATCCCACTGTGGATAGTGGTAGAGGTCAAGTGTGACTTGGATAGACTGTGTGCTATTGTTTTGTCTTCCCACGAAGAACTGTGGTAGAGGTCTTAGTACCTGGAAAGTCTGTGTACTATTGTTAACCCCGATCCAGGGTGTGGATCAAAATTTATATAAATTGATTGAGAGGACTAAGTCTCACCTTGAGACAAAACCTCTTGGTTAAAACTGTTGTGCTTATTTATTTGTTTTTTAAATTTATCTTATTCTCTAGCTAAGTACTATAAATATAAATCTATTTTAAAGTAACTCTGATAGTTAAACTAGAAAGTATTTGTATTTATTGAAAAGCATTAGGTTAGTTTCAAAAGTTAATTAATCTTTATATTAGATTAAAAGAGATCTAATAAATCTCTTGAGAACCTAACTGACCCTCTACTGTATTACAAATTCACTACAGTTTAGCTTGTTATTCAATTTGAGGTTCTTTTAATAGAAATATTTTTAACAGATATTTTAATTGGAACTGAATTCACCCCCCTCTTGGGTATCCACTCTGACCAACAAATATATTAAAAAATGATATTTTTTTAAACCATACTAATAAGGTTCTTTAATAGTTTACAATATTTCAAGGATGACAATCATATTTGTTTATGTAAACTTATAGGAATTAAGTTATTATAATTTATAAAAAGGAAAATCATCATCATGGGTGAAAAACCATCAAGTCTATCAATACAGTTGGTCTTGAACCCATGATTGACAGAAGATAAGGGTTTCGGGCCTATAACTATCCTATGTGTTATCCTAGTAAATAATTCATTATTTTTTGTTAAAAAATACGATAATTAAATATTAATGATAAAATTTTATTAATAATATTTAGGTATAGATACAAATTTATAAACCATATTTCTTATGAAAAATATTTGGAGAGATATTTAATGACTTTTCAATCCATTAAGAATCATATGACAAGTTAGAAGTGAATTTTAGTTCTTCCGGGAAAAAAATTCATTTTGGATATTCATTTCTAATAGTATTGGGATAAATTGGAAATTTTCAAAAGAAAACCCAAAGGATGAAATTATACTTATGAAATATAAAAATATTTTTTACGTATATTTCCATGTATTATTGGGAAATAAAATAATTTCTCGACATGAGAATAAGAAATATGAAATAAAATGATATTCTATTACTATCATTTCTAATGACATCAACAAAATTTTCACACATATTATATTTAAGGTATTAATATCTTAAAATTTCCATTAATCATCCATTTTTTATCAGTGAACTCAATCACTCTCTATAGATATTCATGTTTTTTCCTTAATGTCTGTATTTTCACTTTCCACCAATGTTATCATAGAAACATTGTAATATGTTTTTCCATATAAGCTTTTTTACTTCTAATTCACTATTATTAAGAGAATTTTTTATTAATCATATATATATGTTTGTTTTTCAAAAATTAAATTTTAAAATAAAAAACCCTAGATTACCAATATATTGTATAAATTGCAAGGAAGAAAATTATTTAAGTTGGGGGGAATGAAACACTGTAAAATTATAAAATACGAACATCATATTTGATTTCATGTATGAAATGAAACACTAAGAGTTGAAGAGAATATTATATCCCAATATTTTAAAAATAAATAATTTTTTAATAAATTAAATCTATTATATAGCGTACAATTCATGGAACACTGATATAGAATGTGTTACAAAAATCAATGACTTTCTTTGATGGATTGCGTTACATTAGAGACCAATTTTTTTCAGATACTTTTAATATTATTATTTTAAATAGAAATTATCCCATGTACATTAAATCACTTGTAATGAATAAGATTATAATATATGATTTAATTCACTTGTCACCAATTATTAGAAATGAATATAAAAACCAATTTAATATGAAGAAAATGATTTTATTAAAAATATATTTTCCTGTACAATAGTTTTTTATCATTATTAATAATATTAATTAATATTAGTGAATGATATTAATAAAATTAATATATTATATCTTTAATAAAAAAATTTCATTCATCGAATATATTTTATAGGTGTATGATAATAAAAAATATAATTTTATTCATAAAAATTTGTACATTCCTAAAGAGAGATTTTTCGCCTTTAATGGTTCAGTTTTCATAAAACTAAATTTTGAACCTTCTTTAATTTATATTTGAAAAAATAAAAATTCTTTTGAAAATTCAAATATCAAAATTATCTTAGAGTAATTTTTTTTATTTATTTTGAAATGTTTTATTTTTTATAAATAGTGAAAAATACTAATTATAATTGAAAACCGACTTTTCATTCAAATATTTTATAATGTTGAAATATAAATTGAATGGTTTTTATCTTAATAATATTTAAATTATACACACATTAATCCAATTTATGTTATACTAATCATATTTATATTAAATATATATATATAAACCTACTAAACCTTTAAAATCTTCACATTAAAAACCTTCTCTCTCGTCCATCTAGCGTGATTAATTTTAAATTAATTATTTCCACTTCAATGGATTGAATTTGTAAAAATGGATTAATTTTTTGGAATAAAAATAATTTATATTTTAAAATTATTCCCACATAATTTTTGACCAATTTTCTTTATTAAATTTGTTACAATTATTTATGAAGATTATGAGAAAATGAGTTTACTGAGGGACTAAAATTTAACATAAGGGGCCAAATAAACTAGAAACTCATTCAAAATCCATTTTATGGAAAAAAATTTGCAACTATTCCTAATATTATCTAGTTTTTTTTTAATTTTTAGAGATAATTTAAATGGAAAATATTTTCCTGTAATTCATTCTTTAAAAACATTACTTATTTTCCACTCACCCAACTTATAAAAGGCCACCCACTCTCAACATCTATTAACACCTTAACACCACATTGGATCACACATGTCCCTCCCAAATAACTTCCATATTTCCTTACCCTAACACTATAATGCTTATTTTATCATAATGAAATGTTTTTAAATCATTAGTGCAAACAAGAGGAAACCTAAAGAAGAGGTAATGTTCTTCTAAAAGTGTTTCTATAGTATTGACTTATTCACATCCTCTAATTATTATTATTACATGATAACATAATAACATAATTTTTTCCATATAATTATATTTTTTTATTTTACGGATAAAACCTATAAACACAAGCACTTCTATCAAATGGTCTAAGAAACCATTGTTCAAGCGTATGACAGACTACCGCCTCACGAATCGATATTGTTCATTTTTCCATTACCACCATTCAATTATGGGAATAATTATTTATTTATAGTATATATATATATATATTATTTATAATGTTATTATTATTTTTGAATCATTATATCAAAAATTCATTCTTTTATTCAATTTTGTGAGAAGACGATCATGTTGCTCGTCTATATAGCAAACTACCACCTCAAAAACCGATGTGATTCGTCCATTCATTACATGGAATGTATTAATGTTGGGTTTAATAAGAATAATTGATTTATATGACATAAATATAATAATATAATTACAATATACTAATATATCATTTACTTTTATTTCTTTTAATATAATAATAAAATGGATGTAACGTCCATGTGTATGTACGACCTACCATCTACATAAACGATGTATTACATTTATTATAACCAATATTTATGGATTTATATAAATTAATATATAAAAAATATATTTCATATTTAAATCATGTATTAAATTCTGGATATGATTAAATCATGATCTATGTAATTGAGATAAAAAATAACAAGTCAAATCTTACTCAGAAAACTTGGCAATTAACACCCAAAACAATGAAAATATGGAAATATTATCCATAAACCGATGATTAGATGTTATAAAATGAAAATATGCTATATTTTAAATCATAATACGGTTCTTTTATAAGTTAATAGAATTTTTAGAACTATTATACATGATTTAAAAAAGTTTTTATCTAAAAGGACATGTTTGCTAAGGTATTTTCTCTCAATTTTATTTTAATTAGTCATAGTCTAATGTTATTCACCTAATTACATTTTTATAGTTTATATAATTTCCTTCGATAGGTAATATGATGAATAAATCATTATTCATGGTATTTAATGTTTTAATTTGAATTCTTTCATCTATGTGGATTTGAATTAAAAGTTACCAAGTGGTAATAAATTTCATAACTCAATTACTTTTCATTAGGCTAAATTACATCATCATTATCTTTAATATTATTATATTATCTATGCAACGAATATTTACATTATGTTTTCTATATCACACAATTTATAATTTTATTTATATTTTTTAAAATTCAATATATTCATATTTTGGATTCTCATATCCATGTTATGACCATTATAAGGGTATACTCCACAATCTCATTTTATTCACGATTGTTTACACATAAATTTAAATTTAATGAAATTATTTTATATTTTATTAATAACACATTTAATATTATTATACTATTGTTCTTAAAGATTATTTGTAAGTAATAGTTCAATTTTTACACTCTTTAGTATAGAAAATTTTTAAGAAAATAATTTTTAGAATACTCTAATTAATTTATCTCTTGTGTTGGAAAACAAATTTTCTTCACAAAAAACATAATTATTTAAAATGGAATTAAATTTTTTCACCATTTAATAATTATTCATCAAATAAATATTTTTCAATTTTTAATTTTTTTACCAAATTTATTCAATGAAATCTTTTTGTCTTTTTCTAAACACAGCACCTTTCAAACCATTGTAGAATTCAAAATTACAGTTCTTTTTACCTTGTACGTCATGTACGAAATTAAATTCTTATCATTTCTTTGAAGATTATATTTCTAGATTAAATGAATATTTTCAATGAAAATTTTATAAAATATGGTTTTCAAATAAATGGATTTTTAAAATGTATTTGAAAATGAAAAGGATATTTTCATCAAGAATGATTTTTTATAATCATTTTATGGTATTTCTATTCATCAATGACAAAAACCCATTATTCTTACTCTAATGGGTATACATTTTATTAATACCATCCTTATTCCCGTTTTGGATGTCTTATGATTATTTGTACCATGGATAGTACTAACATTCACTTAGTTGAAGAATTTTTATATTCATTAACTTCCCCTTGAATTACTCACTTTCTTATGATTATTGACCATTAAATTTCAAACAAATATCGATATCATTTATTATTGATCTGATTATTTCTTAAACTGTATACGTTGTTTACATTCAATTTTCACATTGAAATTAGTTTGATTAATTGGGGAAATACTGATAAATATTTATCCTTTAATCAATAATGATATTATATAAGGCAGATTATTTGTGAAATAAATCAATTATTTTATATATGAGTAATTCATTGGATTGTTATGTATTGGGTGGGGGAACATCTAATGTAATTCCCAAGATGAGTTGGTAGTCTCGTGGGATGAAAACGTGTCTACCATATACTAATAGGTTTTCACCCATAATGTTTTAAATCGTCTTTTTAATTTTATTTAAGATAATGTATCCATTTACCTTGAAAACATGGCATCCAATAACAAAACATTTCCTTCATTTAGTTTTAGTTAAAATTTTCCAGGAGATTTTTACTATAATAAAATAAATGGATTTATTTCAATATCACTATATCTATTTAATGGATTGGATTTCAATTATTTAACTTTCCATAATGATTATTTGATATATAGTTATGATGGAAATATTATTGATTAAATGGAATGTGTATTTAATTATTTACCCGTATATATAGTTTACACACTTCCTTCTTTGTTTATTGATTACATGGGACTTGTTATTAGTTATCTACCAGTCCATATTTATTATTATCATTGATTCACTACTAGTTAACCATTTTTTTACTCCTACTAAGTATTTGATCTCACCATTATATTGTTTCTTTTCCCTAGAATTTCAGGAAGTCTATTATGACTGATATGAAAGGATACACTATATGGAATTATGTAAATTAAAAAAATATTTTGTAGTTTAGTACTTCAAATGTTATTTAATACTCATTTATGTATCTATTATAACATTAATATTAAACTACTAGGCCCATTGTGACTCGATTTTTCCTATATCTTAGGCAATTGTGATGGTTGTATGCACCAACTTTGATCTGTTGGGGTTGGGGTCTCTACTTGGACCATCGGATCTCAATCAACTTCTTAATCATCATTATCATGTATTTTCCAATGATAAATCCTCATCTTATCCATCCCTATTACATATCTATATCACCTCATTAGTCACTTATTTAAGGAAAATCTCCATGATTTCATTATCTAAAACAACTTTTCTATTCATCCAAATGATCATCTCCCTTACCAAATATATGAAAATTATTACATAGGTGGATAGAACAAGTAATGAGGTTGTCCATAAATATTCACACTATGCATGTTACAACTCTTTATTCCTTAAATATAAAGGTTCATTTCCTAGATATTGTCCATAATACCTCCTGAAAAACAAATGAAAACATACATCCCACTTGATGGATTAATACTAACCACAATATAGAAATTAAATCAAACTAGAAAGAAACTCAAATGGGATCACAAAAACCATTATTACATCAAAAATCATGAACTCCCCCCACTAGATCTACTTTGTGCAAGACTCGACCATGAACTCTCTATGAGTGAACATGTCACAATCGAAAAGTACTTCCCCATATCAGTTGTTTCTAATATTTTATTAATGGAATTGAAAGAAAAGTGTGAGATATTATATGAGATAAAAAAAGAGTCGAGAGGGTTGGATTGAATGACCTAGGATATTCATAGTAACTAAAATAATAATTATAAATTTTGTTGATAATTGGAATAAAAAATTTAATAATAAAAAAATCATCCAGAGTTGATTAAATATAATAATAATAATAATAAATACAAGAGAGATATATAATAAATTTTTTTATATTATTTTGGATCAGAAAGAACATATTTATACTCTCAACACCTCAATACTTTTTGATAGGTATGGTACACACTATATAAACTTTAAATTTAAGTATAGTGATGTCTCTTTAAAAAATGCCTTTAACTAGACCCATGGAACATAAAAGACCTCAAACCTTATACCTTTCAAACCTAGAGGCACAAACCCAATAGGATTATTTTTTCTAGGGACATGGAATTAATATTTTTTTACTACTTATTCTAGTTAGAAAGAAAAACTTTTTCCTTTTATTATATGTTCAACCAGTATTTCATTTGATTGATCACAACTCGATAAAACATTGAAATATAAAAAAAACAGATGAAATATAAGATAATTAAACCAAAAATGTTATATATGTTATTACTAGTGTATAATCAAGTTAAATTTGTATATTTATAGATGATATCAAATTATTGTTCTTTTCATTGACAATGAAATACTTAGAAAATTACCAAGGTTGACAATCTAGATTTACGACATTATATATCACTTATATCAAATAATGAATTCATATCATATGGTTTTCTAGTATTTTTTCTTTTTATTATTATTATATGATAATGTAAAATGGAATTTCTAATATTAACAATTAAAATATTTCAAATATATAAATAATATCATCTCCCAAAATAATATAGTAGAATAATTATTTTATGAGTACTCAATACTCAATCAAATTTGTAAACTAATATATCTAAATAATTAACTACACTAATGATACCCAGTCACTATTTATATCCTTTATAGTTTTTATCTCCAAAATTTTATCAATGAAAATATTCATTAAAACATGTATGATAATATCTTTAAACTATTCATGAAATTATATATAATATAAATCTCTTAGATTTTCTATCACAATATACAATTGGTAATTATATTGTCAAAATTGATTATAATTTATTTAATTAAATATTTATTATATATGATGGATAAAAAACTATCATAGAAAGTGATAAATTTTTTTACATATAGTGGCTTCATACATTAACGTACCTTCATCAAAAGTAAAACTAATTATACTTTTTAAGATAAAATTTATAATACATAAGATTCAATTTATAATATGTATGTGTCAGTGCTAAAAATCATAGAATACATAAAAGTAAATCATTCAATTGGTACATGTCCAACACTTTTACAAATTATCAAATCATCATACATATGTTTAATCCATAACATCCCTAGTATATGTAGTGGTCATTTTCATTAGATATAAATGTTTTTAATATTATATAATCATGAACATAAGCTTCAAACCATCAAAACATAAAATCCATTCACTTATGAAAATTTATACAACAAAAAATATGAGAAAATGAAATAATAATAATGATCAATAATAAATATTAATTAATTAGTAATAAATAGAATATAAATAATAAACAAATATTAAAAAATGTTATATTTATGTAATTTACAAAAAAAATGAAGGATTCCCTCAATAGTCATTCCATTTTTTATAAGTACAGAACTGAAACATTACTCTGCATTTTTATGATCAAATAGTAAAGAAAATACCCAGAAGATCATGTAAAAACTGAAATAATAGTTAATTAAAAAATATATAGGGGAATGAAAAATCAAAATAAAACTCCCCATGTTTTATATAATTAGAATTATAAATAATGATAACTTTACAGTATACATTTATTCTTATATAGAAGAACAATCAAAACATGCTTAATTTAAATGTCAATTGTTTAAAAAAATAACTCTACATAAGCTAGTTAACAATAAAATAATGTACCAACTATTAAAGAACTAAAAAAATATTAATAATATATAAAAATCCCCTTGAATCAATGATTTCTTGTTTTTAGATGATTAGATAGTTTTTAATCATTGTATAAACACCATATGTATAAAAAAAATTAATTATAAGGAGAAACAAACCAGTTAATGATATTCAATGAACATTAAAATATATGAAAATAATATAAAAAATATAAAATGGTTAAGAAAAATGAGATGTAAAAATTAGAAAAAATGATATGCAATCTCACTGACCATTATAGAAATATAAAAAATAAATATCGTTTAAAAGAATAATAATAAAACAATAATGGGTATGAATACTGAAGTTAATAAATACTTCACCAAGGGTATGCAATTTAGATTGGGTCTAATTTGATTTAAATAAGAGAGTTTATGAACCCTTTCCATAGAAGGTTAAAATAGATTAATATTGAAGTTGAAGTTATATAGAAAAACCTTCTTTTGATAATGATATTTAAAAAACTTAATGCACTATCAACAGTATAATGACCAAAAACAAAACATATAAAATATTTAACTAAACAAATTTCATCACATTAATTTTTTAAAAAATATTTTCAATACATCACATGTAATAGATCATCTAATCAAATGAATTCGTTTCTTGCCGTAAAAAATATTCTCTTGATCTCAACCCAAATTTTTCCACAATTTTGAATTTATATAATTCTATCTTTAAAAATTATACATCATCATTCATCTTACTTTTTTTTAATAGCTTCCAAGTAATCCAAAACATTTCGGTTGTTCTTCAAATTAGTTTTATTCATAATTTCATTTTATTACATAATATTATCATTATCTTATTTAAGAATAAATTATTTCGAATAAAATATATTTATAATTTACAAAACCATTGTGATTCTTCTCCGATTTCATATAAATATCTCCAATGGGGACCCACTATCTTATAACTCAACAACCTTATTTTTAAAATTGATAACACAGAACTTATTATATTTTGAAAAGATATTATATCCATAATTAAAATCATATTTTTAATTTCATATCTCATCAATATAATCCATTAGATATATATTTTTATCTGTACTTTCTACTTCACCCTTATTACTTGATGAAAATGGGTGGGAAGGTGAAAATGACATCTTATCTTATTTATCTATAAAAAATTAAATATCATAGTTTCACTCAAAAAATTATTAGTTGAATTATATTCAATTATACTACTCTATGTTTCCATATATTTTTTCTATTTCTTAATGAATTTTATGTATTTATGATTACATTTTATCCTTGTATTGTTAATTTTAACATGGAATTTCTTTCTATAACCATAAATAGTAATATTAGAATTACTCAAATTAATATTCAAACTAACTTTGTTTTTATCCTTTTCTTAATCCTTCTTCATATACATTTTTTAACTTATATAGTATTTCTTCATAAATAATTTCCAAAATATATTAATGATCTTTGATAGCCACAATTTTCCCAAATTCAAACAATATGACTCGACATCAAATGAGTTTGAAGAAGTAATAATAGTTTCTGAAGAAATAACATTCACATTTTCATCAGTTTAATTCTTATTATTTTTAAACTTAATATTATACTGTTATATTGAACAGATATTATTATCCTAAGTGTAATAATTTAATTGTCTACTTTCATCAAAAACTAATTTCATTACATTCCACATATTGTATATGGATATAAGAACCCTTTTTATCATACTAGTATTCACTAATTCCTCTCCATGTGAATTAAACCCATTCAAAGATCTTGTGTATATTTTAAAGTGTTTATAAACACTATCATTTTCTCTCATCCTAAAATCAAGAGACTCATCCCACAACATTTCATGTTTAGTTATTTTCAACTGATTTGTATAGTAGTGTGTAACTATAATATTCCCTATATATCATGAGTATTATTCCTTGTAGAATCATGAATAAAATCATTTCATCAATATAACTAAAAAAATATTCTTGAAATTGTAATTTAAACAATATTTTGATGTATCATTACTGTTGAGAGAATCAGGATCAATATCAAGCAATTTATAAGGCTTTACCGTTATGGTGAAATGCTCAATGAATAATTTCATAAGGTAGGTTTCCTTCCTAGATTTATAATAACCATATTAATTACCATTAAAAAAGGTTTTCCTCTATATAATTTAACCATCATTAGGTCATGGGAATTCCATCAATTATCATATTTCCCTCATTATTTCAAGTAGAGGATAATGTTTCCATTAAAAAATATTAAATAAGTGATAATGCATAGATACCAACTATGAGGAATCAGAAATGGTATTAGTGAAGAACATATCTTAAAAGGTATATGATAAGATACCATTTTTTATTTCCCTTATAATGGATTTAATGTTAAAATAGATTCGGTTGTTTCACAAATTAATATAATCAATATAATGAAAATTGTAATATAGAATTTAGTGGATAATAACAAAAAAAAATTTAATCATAAAAAATGGTGATGATATTTGTAATGATTTTGATAAGAATAAGAGAGAAAAATATATAGAATATGATGACTTATTATAGTAAAGATCACATAAATCATATGTATCCTCTTTATACCCTTAGACTCCCTAAGATGTATGGTAAACTCTAAATAAACCTCACATTTGAAAGAGAGTGACAACTCTTTACTACCTACCTTTCAGAAAAATCATGTCATAATATAATACCACAATCCCATAATTTTATACACCAAGATACATAACCCAACTAACTACCTTTTTATAAGGATATTGTATGACCTGTGATTTTTTTTTGTTTAGGATAACATATACAATATGTAACTTTTAATAAATAAATAACCATCGTGTGATTAGATTCATTATAAATCAATAAAACAGTATAATACCATTAAAAGTTATCATAATAAAATGTAGAATAGACAATCCATAAAATATGTACGAGGTGTTACTAGTGTATGAACCTGTTATCTTATTACATTCATAGAATATGGCTGATAATTATTGTCTTGGGTGATTTGATAAGCCTTATCAAATCGTTGTGTTGAAAAATTTCCCATTAAAAACATTTATCAAATTAGTATAAATCAATGAAGTATTTTCACATAGTATATATTCATTTTTTATTTATATTCTATTTGTTTATGAATCTATAATAGTAACATTTTTACAATTACCATTTTAACAATTCAAATATATAAATACATTCTTTCCCGAAAATTCACAAATCATATCATCATGTTTTCATTCATAAATACATTTTCTAATTTCTAGAATAATATATTTGAATGAATAACTACTTAAATTATGAATTATCACTCATCAAGGTCATCATAATGATTAGAGTTTTAAAATAATATCTATTATTTTTCCACAATATATCATTATTTGAAATAGTTTGGAGATATCGCATGATTTTCCATAAAATAGAATATAATTTAAATCCTCTATATAATCTATAATTATGTGACATTGATAAATATATAATAATCATTGATTAAAAAATTATGTTTAATTCTATCGTAAAGTATTTCTATTAATATAACATAGACCTTCGTAGATATTTTTATATTCAACTGATTTATACATAAAATTAACTACATTTTATATAAGTCTGTTGATTATAATAACTAATAGTCACTCTATAATATGTAAGAGTAAATTTATAATACATAAGAGTAAATTTTTAAAACAAAAAGATACATAAAAATAAATGATACAATATATAAAGGTCCAAAACATTGCTAAATTTAAGATTCATCATACTTAAGTATAATTTTGAAAATATACTAATTGTGTAAAGGTTAGTTTTATCATATGAAATGGTTAATACTTTTACATAATCTTAAATTCAAGGGTAAGAACACTAATAATTAAAGGTAATACATATAGGAAAAAACATTAACACAAAATAAGATAAAATTGAATGGTAGTAAAAAATAAAAAAAAATTATTGTTATTAATTAAAAAATTATTAAAGGAATGAAAATATTAAAAAATATTAACAAAATAATGGGAGTAATATCTAATTATAATATATATATATATAAATATTGTTCATGGATCCACTCAATAAAAATCACCATCTAGTAAAAGGTCCATATTTCTTTTATTGTGTATAGGTGTCGCAACAAATTTCCCTTATCATTGTGATTTAGAGGTTATTATTTTTGATAATCATCATTTAAAATAGGATTCAATAATTGGTCAGTAATATTCCCATACTCCATTCATTTGAAGCATTAGATCGTGGGTGGTGTATTTTATTTCCATCTTTCATCATTATTTTAATTTAATTTCTTCTTCACATAACATTAGAACTTCTTTTCTAAATGGAATTATTTTCCAAAATTAATACATTTAATATTCCCCTTAAGAACATTTTCACCATGTTTCTATCCACACATCTTTCATAATGGAATTATTATCATCTTCTCTCATTTTTTTAATTTTTTTTTAATTCCATATTTCTTTTCATACCACGGAAATTAGATTTATGGGGAACTCTAATATCCATTTCTCTTTAATATCTCATCAAATGATTTATTATTTTCTACTAATTTCATTTATCTATAATCCCATTTGGGGACTTGGTTTTAATCCATTGAATATCGATCAATTAAACTTTCATGTTACATTATTATACTAGACGAATCAATCATATGTCATGAATTATTTTCCACATGGGTGTAAATGGATTCATAATCCATATTATCTAACTAGAGGAAATACTTCTCTATTTTAATAAAAATAATTCAGTTAAATTATTTGTCATAAAATATTATTATAAACACATACCACTCCATAGTGTCAATTGTTTCTTGTTTCCTCACGTTCTTAATAAGAGTCCACCATTAATATACTTTACCACTCAAAGGATAAATAACATAAATAACATTTTCATGTTTTAAAAACTAGAGAATGGAAAATACCTTTTTAGATTTATAAATAAATTTCTCAACAATTAGTCAATTGGTGAACCAAATAAAAGATGGTGTATGTTGCCTCATGAAGTAGTGAATCAAAAATCCTTCCCTCCATTTCTTATTCAATGATCAGAATGATTCACTGATTTAGAATGATTCATCTGAATAGTAAAAAGATATTACATTATATATTGAATATCATTTGGTTACATAGGAAGTCAATCAATCCATTATCTATTAAATTTTGTATTGAAAATATTTTTTCTAGTTCTATCCATTGAATAAAACCAAAAAAACAATGTTGAAGAAATAATAATCATAGTTAATGACCATATAATCAGGAATAATTATTTATAGGATATCTTACTCATAAAAAAATATTTTAAATCAGTGAAGTTATATGTTTATTCTTGTCCATACATGGTTATCATCTATAAAAATCCATCATTATAGTTCAAAAGGAAATTGTTAGTTAACCCAAGCATATCTCCATGGAGTGTCAAACCAGGTGCATAGTAATGGACTATTAATGATACAATAGAATAATAGATAAGATATAATCAACGCAATATTTTTTGGTATATTACCCATACATTAATCTATGATGAAACCACACTCACAGGTAGAATCAAGATGATGATCTATTATGTTAAAACCCACATAATCTGTAAGATAATAAAACCATAAGTTGGTATCTTATACTAAATATTATTACTGTGGGTTTTTACTAATTTTCTCAAATATAAATTCCTAAGGATTAAATAATCAATTCTTGGATTCCAATTAAGGAATCCAAACAATTATATATATTGATATTAGATCATTTTAGATGATTATTCAATACATAATAAAATTATACATTCCCCATAACCATAATGGTTTAGAGTATTTTGTGATAATAAATATAATCATCTTATTTCATTAAATATCTTCAATATAACTATAACATATTTTCTCACATAGTAAAATTATTTTGAATACCCTACTTAAAAACATTCTTCATGACATGGGGATGGGAAACATACGAAAGGGTGATCTCATATGCATAAAATGGGTAAAAATAAGTGATATAAATAAAATATAAGAAGTGATAAAAAGATGACCATAAATTTTTGAGAACATGATCAAAATGTATAATATTCAAACCAGATAACACAAAGATAATTAATCATAAAGAATGAAATAATTATTTTTCTAAAAATGAATAAAGTCATGACTGTGTGAATCATTTATAATCAATCATATTCCCTGAGAGTACATCATTAGTTTATGACATTGTTTTTTGGCATAGACATATTCATATAAAATCATTTACATTACAAAGGATCACATTCAAGACTATCATAGTGTATTAGTTTCACTCTCCATTCCATCATATCCTTATTCAAGTATTACTACTAATATTATTATTATGGATAGGGTCCCTAACTGAACTAGGTTTACTCCCCATTCACGGTATTATTTTCTCATGAGATACCATTATTTGTTGAATTTATTGGAGAGATATATAATTTTAATAAAACCTACTAAGTAAAAAAAACTATAAATATTTGAGACATAAGATCATAAAGAATTCACCATATCACCATATCATAACCCTTTCAAAGGAAAATCTTTTCTTTAAAGTATAGTCATTTCATCCTAGAATAAACCAAAACAATATATAGGTTTCATAAAATTATCATCATTATAATAATTAAATCCTATGGAGAAAAAGTATGAATTGTAGAAATGGATCATAGCCCCATTAAAGTATAATTAAAATTAATGGATTTCATAACATATGAAAATTTACATTAATTGATCATTAAAATATCTATTTAGGAAAATACCATTTTTATTTAAAAATTAAATTTTTAAACAAAAAATATGTTAAAGATATTAAGGAAACTTTTTTCATTTAAAATAACTTTATAAACATGAAGATTTTGATTCAAATAATTTAATGGTTGTAATTTTGGGATATTCCATTTAGGCCATAATCCTTAAATCAAGGATTATGTTCAATCCTTTGAAAAAAGTTCATTATTCATAAAATATAAAGATGATTATTTATAAAAAAATATTGAAAAAAATTAAAATTTGGGTAAAATTGAATTGAAACAGACATTTATTAATAGTTAAAAAATCATGAAAACATTTTATTAAACATCGATTTGTAAGAAAATTTTTTCTGATAGAAACAAGAGAAATAAAGTTGGTTTTTCTTAAACAATATATGAAAAATTTTGTGTAACTAAGAAATAAAATTGGTACTAAACATAAGAATACAAAAATATATAAAGGTTAATAAAAATTCATTGGATTTATTGAAAAATTATCATAAAATTTCCTCAATTATAATTTATGAATAAATAATCCGGATTAGAAGGGGATTAAAATGTAAATCCCTTACCTCCAGTCTCATATTACTTCATACATGTTAAAATATCATGTATAATAAATATATATATATATATATTAAATATATTATAGAACCATAATCATACATATAATACCAAATATTATAGACTAAAAACATTATATCACCTTTTTTAAACAAATCATTAATAGAATCATTATTCTTGGAGACAACGACATTGTTTTTCATGTTTGTATCAGTTAGATGGTTCAATTAATTCTAAATTGGCTATGGTTTCATAATTTCACAAATATTTATCATTATATGTGGATAATATCTATTTATTATATACCCTTTTATAATTATTCATAAAAATAAGTGAGGAAAACATTAATTACATCCCTTTATGGGGGTTGTAGTTTTTATATACGAATGAGTGATGTTTCTACTTTTTGATTTTTGAAATGATATAAGTGTAATTAATAGTTAAAATTTACATAATCATTATTAAATAATTTATGTCAAATATATTAAATAAATATATCTTCATTATAATCCTTGTAAAGAAAAAATGAAAAACAAATTGCATTGCTTCAAGGAGGGGGTAGTGCATATATACGCATGGGTGATGTTGTAGTTTTTGAAATGATGGTATTTTATGAAGGAAGATAAAATATTATAATTCCCTAAATATAATTATATCATATATATCATAAATAAACATAAAATATATCATTATAACTAACTATGAATTATGGTGAAGGAAAATGGATCATATCAAAATGTGGAAGCAGTAGTCCATACATACACAAGTGATACTTTTTGTAGAGACCCAATACTTGATGTACATATAAATTACATTACTTTTCGAGAATATCTAATACATAACAAAAACATACACCAAAGGACCGTAATAGTTTAGTGTCTTTGCAAACTCAGAATATAATCTTCTAATATTGGTGAAAGATCTTCAACATCTCCCATAAAGATCTTACTTTTTTTTCTTACCTAAAAACTTTCTTTATATCCTGGGGAAAAGAAAACATATAAAGGGTGAGCTTAAATTATTATTAAAGGTATGTATAGAGAAAATAATACAAACCATATACATTTTAACAGCAAAACATGAACATAATATTTAAACATCAAAATCACGACCAATGACATAAAACTTGAATGTATGTAAGGAATAGATCATAAAGAAACATTAATAATGATAAAATAGCATGGGAATAAAACATGTAATGTTGGAAACCATTAATCACATGTTATGATTTCCATATTAGCCAAGGCATTTCTACCAAGACCATCTTAGTGGACAAAGTCCCTTTCTTAATCGAGTTCACTCCTCGTTCGAGTCCTATATCACTGAACCGGATCAACTTACTGCTCCATCCATGTCTATATCATGAGAAATAAATATTTACCCAATTCATTAGAGGGAGATATAGTTCCCACCAATCTCATAATGAAATAATTCTTACGTGTGCCACAACATAAAAATAAATCATTCATCATAACCCAAAGAATAAAATGGGTTTCAAAAACATCATCCCATCATAACATAATCCATATAAAACAAATGGATATCATTTCATCATATGTAAAGTGACACCATGTAAATCATAGAGACATTATACTTGAAACATAAACATACTAAATAATTCTTTCTTATATGGAAAATATTTTTGATAAAACACTTGAAATGAATTCTTGAAGAAAATATCTTATCTTCCTCAAAATCATTTTCTTTTAACAAAATGCCACACAATTTTAAAAGAAAATAATTTTATTGAAAATGTCCTTGAAAACATGTAGAGTAAGATTCATGAACATAAGGCATTATAAATCGATAAAAATCCATTCTTGTTGTATAAGTTAACAAAAACTTTCTCCTCGTTCTTTTAACGGAAGAGTCGAAAAGTGTCATGTATGGTAAACAAAAGCTTGATTCCTTCCATAACACAAAGTAAAAGTCAAGAGGTATGAAATTAAAATTAAACGTAAATGTAATAATATTAAACGCTTTATAAAAACTTTTTAATGGACATGAATGGAAAATATAACCCCAGTAAATACTTACGTATATCCAATCTCAGATAAAAATGAGATTTGAAAAATTATCCCTTACCTTAGGTCCGATATGATTCGTACATATCTAAAACTCCATTATAAGATTTAAATAATGTAATTTACTTATTACATAATCATATTCATTTATATTATATCATATATGGTTCACTTATGACTTTATATTACCCGTTCTTTTGTAAATTCCATGTTAAAGCAGCGTTTTTGGGTAAATTCGTTTTATTTATCGTACGTGTTTAGAATTGTTGTTCTTGATATTATTATTACTTATATCATGATTTAATTACATCCAGAATATAAATCATGATTAATATATAATATATATTCATTATATATATATATATAATAGATAGGCAAATGTAATGAAATACACCATTCATAGAGATGGTAGGTCATACGTATGCACGAACACTGTTTGCTTTTCCTTATTGACTTGAATGAAAGTAAGTAAATGACATATATATATATATATATATATACATAAAATAGCTTAATTATGTAATATATTTCATTATTATTCATTATATATACTTTATAATCATTCTGGAATGGTTAATCATGGAAAATGAATCTCATCGCGTTCGTGGAGACGGTAGTCTGTACGTACGCACGAGTGATGATATCATTCCCATGATTATTGAATTGAATTGTAGTGGATGGTATAATATCTCAGAATCTATATTATGTTATAATAACAATATATAGTTATTTTTTAGACCATTATACCCATCCAAGTAAGGTGGTGGTGGAAAAAAAGATTACACCACGGTGTAGAGATGGTATTCCGTACATACGCACGCGCGGTGATTGAGTTTTCCATAGGATGGATAGAAGATTAAATAGGTTTGTTTAATATTTATAATAACATATAAGTATATGAGTGATACTGATGTTATTGATTTATTATGAAACAAATAATGAAGAAGAAGTAGAAGAATAAATAAATCGGAATGAATTGGTAAAGGATATTACCTCTTCTTTGACGCGCCTCTTCTTAACCTCATCTTAAGGAACTATAGTTGGTCTTTTGAGGAGACCAGAACCTCTATGATATAACTAGAAAGGTTTATAAGATGAATTGGTAGGGGTTTTCCGAGCATCAAGGCTCAAAAGGGTGTGAAATGAAGAGGAAAGGGGTGCCCTTTTTATAAGGGAGGAGAGGGGCACCTTTGGAAAAACATAAAATAATATTTTATAATAAAGTCATATTCGGTATATAAAACCTCAAAATTTATTTATTTAGAATATAAAGTGGGTATGGATCTAAATCCTCTAAACCAATAGGTTTTAGATAAGTTTAGGTTACTATTTTAACCTTATCATTTTGATTTAACTCTATGTTAAATAATTTATCTTTTATGGTGTCTTCTTGTTTTCTTACACTATATGGTTAATAAACTTACTATAACAAGCCAAACAAACCCCAAGTGGTTCATTATTAATATATTGAACTTTATATAATTCATTTGTCTGAACCTTATATTTTTAGGAATATAATAACAATTAATAATATAATATTTGTTTTAAAAACAATTTTTTGTCAATTTTGACACTATTTGGAAATTGATTTTTGTGAAAATTATAAAAACATTATTAGTTCAAAATAAATTAATTGAATCAATACTAACATGTCATATTAACCTATAAAATTATTTTAATTCATAAAAAGTCTCAAATTACATTTATCTGGGTATTTATAATATCAATTATGTTAATATTTCATTAATGAGGTAATTACTGCATCCTCATTTTGTCATAAATAAATTAAATTATTTAATGTCTAAAAACTATAAATAAAATTACATTATGTAGGAAATCCTTTTATATTTTTAATTAATATTTATAGTTTAATTTATCTTATGTATAACCCTATATTAAAAATGTTTTAGTTATTAAACATTGATTTTAACTATTTTAACTCTTCTTTAAATAAAATAATAATAAGTGTCCTAATCTAATCCAAGTGGATCTAAAGGGTAATATTTTAATCCTAAGTTTGTTTTTGGTCTAATTACACTTATCCAATATATTTAGGACATGTTTTAAGGTAATAATATTATTATTTTTACCCTTAATTGCCCTATTTACTTTAACCTGTGGTAAATAAAAGTAAAAAGTAAGTATTCACCATAAATTATTTTTATCTTATTGAACCACATTTTACTCCTTGATATTAACAGTGTCTCTCATATTTTCAAAATTCCACTCACAGAAGTGGTAAAATTATGTTTTATGTAAATTTTCAAATTCTCTTAGTAGGTGGGTAAAAGACGATAAAAAGTTCAATAAATTTTTTATATATCTAAAATTATTATAAAATGACACAAATAAATTACATTGAACTTATATAGGTATTATTCATCAATTTTTACCCAAAATAAATCTAAATAAAATAAATAATTTTTTAAATAAAACGTCGGGTTTTAAAAAGTAACCCATTGTTTTCACTATTCATCAAAAATTGAAAGTTTTCAGAAAAATACCAAAAATTCATCCTAAGAAAATTTCGATATTCCAAATCCAAAAATGAATTCCATTTTGAAAGATAAAATTTATAAAATTTCAAAAAGTGAGTATTATTATTCATAACGTCTAGTTTATAATAATATTATAATAATATATCATTTAGTGAAACTCGGTATTGCGTACTTCACACGCTATCGAGAAAGGTCTTGATTGTGTGTAATGCAAGCCAAGCCAGGGGTGCATGTAGTGAAAGCTCTATTTGGTGTTTCATATAACATAATCAGTACTTATTTCATTTATACATTAAACAAAATCTTTACTTAATATTGCGTAGAATAATTTCCATAAAACGAACTTGAATTTCTGTGTAACAAGAGCCACGAATAGTATTGTGTATACTACAAGATGATACAGTGTTTTGTATAGTACAAGATAATCTTGGTGTAGTGTATAATAGAACACATCAATGAAATTAAAAATAATATATCTCATAAAATCTCGGGGTGTTACATTCTACCCCCCTTAAAATGAATTTCTCCCTCGAAATTTACCGGGGTTATAAATGGTTTAATACTTGAAATTTTCTTTCATAGAAACCCACATCGTAAAAAGGAATACTAAAAATTCATTTTAAAAAGTGAAGTTAGAATCATAACAGTCACCCAAAGTAACTCATCACTGGGTTTCCACATAGGACAACATAGGTTAAAATATGGAAATGGAAGAGAAATATAACCATCAACTTCTGATGAAGAGTGGTAGAGGACATGGATATGAAAAATCCAACAATCACAAAGCCATAAATTTATGATGATATAAGGTACCATCTAATTCATCATATATAAGGGAATTAGGACAAAATTTTTTGTTTTCAAGATCATTTCCCTAAAGTTGAAGAAATTAGAATTAGAAGAAATAATTTCCTGATTTTGGTACAATCTCACCATTGGTCATTCCTTGGACAATTTCCACTTCATCTATTAAAGAAATAAAGTTTAATTTTTCATTTGTGATGTGTTTTTAGATCATGTGATAGAATGATGGTTCATTCCATCTGTCTCAAACAAAAGGTTAGAAAAAGTTATAAAAAATACAGAAGTCCATCTATAGTGAGATTAATCATATATGGTTTCTAAAATGGACTTATACTTCATATATCATACTGCTTAATATAATGAAACTAGTTTCTACTAACCAGGGACTTCCTGTAGACCCGTGGTAGGCGATAATAGCATGTCACACTTCGGTTGTGGGTTCGATTCCCACAGCCTTGTCTAATGCGACGGGTTGTCGCCCATCCTGTAGGTTGTCCTTTTTCTAATACTACATTATTATAACATTCCAGAAATGATATTTAAAAAAGATCTAGCCTTAAACAATACTGACTTATTTCCAAAATAATCTAATCCAATATTTAGGTTTATCCAAAATACTTATGTCTAGGCTCATAGTATAAAGAAAACAATTACTAGAAATGTCATCTGCCGAGCAAGTATATACCATCATTTATCCCCCATATATCATATGATATATCTTGTTGGTCAAATTATAAACATGTGAATACCTTAATAATGTATTCTATTAAAAAATTAATAACCATTGACTCTTAGGTAAAACATGAATGCTGTCAAAATTTAACACTTTCCACATACCAAAATCCAAAAATTTCTATATACTCAAACCATGATATAAATTTGTCCTTATTTTAGTCATGATCTCATTTCATTTTTTTCATTATCGCTTCATTATGCGCATATCATTTTCTTACCAAAAAAAATCAATCACTTTTCATGGTTACTGGTACTATATAATTTTTGAAAACCAATACATAGATATTCCAAAATTCCATGATTCCATAAATGAAATTCCTTGATACTATTTTGAAAACCCATTACATAAACACTTAATCATTACACAACATCATTGTCATAGTCAACAACCCAAATAGTGATCGCATGTGACTTCCCTTTACCCTTTTCCTTAAGAGGTTTCTCACGTTGATCATCATTAACCCTTAGATTATGGCATTGATTACCATAATGCCCCATTTCCTTGCACTTGAAGCATTGAAGTGTTAGTGGTGTGTTCTCTGCAGTATTTTCTTTATTCACATCATTAGCAACCCTTTTTCTATTACATCGACACTTAGCTGATCGATGACCTTCTTTTCCACACTTAAAACATTTTCTAGTCCTTTTAAGACAATATCTAACATGCTTCTTTCCACACATTGAGCATAAAAAAACATTCATCTTCTTTTCACCATTATTCTGAGATTTCTCCTTGAACTCCATCTTTCTTTTCTTGTCAAAACCATGAGATAGATGTGTAACACCAACTTCCATTTCTACCTTGATAGCACAACACACAATTTCTTCACAGCTGTTGAAGTCAATTATAGCTAATGCCCTTCGAAGACTTGGTTTTAAGCCACTAAAGAATCGATCTACATTACATTCCGGTCGGATGATAAAGCCAGATTCATACCATGAAAGCCCTGTAAAATTTTCATTGTATATACCAACCGATTCATCATCCTTTTGCTTAAGCTCATAGAACTCCTTTTCCATATTTGTTCGAAGAATACAAGGGAAGTACTTATTGAAAAATAAGTTCTTGAACTCATCACATTCCATGGATTCAATTCCATCCCGGGGCCTTGTATTCTTAATTAGAGTCCACCATTGATCTGATTCGCATTATAAATGGTAAATATCCAGAATGACTTTTTCATGTTCCGAACAGCGAAGTATGGAAAATATATTTTCAATGGTTCTGGTCCATTTTTCCGCAACAAGTGGATTAAAAGACCCACTGAAAGAAGGTGGACATTGCCTCATGAAGGACTCAATAGAATATTGTTCCCTTATATGCTCATTTGGAAGTCCAGAATGATTCATAGCTTGTGTAAGTATAGTAATAAGATTTTCCACTCCATCTACCACAACATTGGTTTGTTCAGGAGGGAAATCATTGCATTGTCCATTACATTGATCAACACGGTTCCTTTGGGTTCCAGCCATCGTCTAAAACCCAAAAAGAATAGTGTGAGAGGAAAAAATCATGCTAGGGAAAACAACATAATACTGGGAGAGTACCTTCAATATATAACATCTTAGGGTTAATTCTATGATTTTTACCATAGTTATAGGACTATAACCTAAACTAATACTTAACCTTAGGGACATCCCTAGACATACCTTAGATATATCTCTAGGGATCTCACTAAAGTTTTCACATCCTAGTTTCCAAAGGTTCACTAAACATTTCCTCTGATACCATCTGTACAGACCCAAATCTTGATGTACATAGACATTACATTACTTATTTAGAATTTCTAATAAATAACAAAAACATACATCAAAGGACCGTAATATTTTTGTGTCTTTGGAAACTAGGAATATAATCTTCCAATCTTGGTGAAAGATCTTCAACATCTCCCAAAAAGATCTTCCTTTTTTTCTTACCTACAACCTTTTGTTATATCCTGGGGAAAACAAAACATATAAAGGGTGAGCTCAAATTCTCAGTAAGGTTAATCATAGAGAAAATAAAACAAAACATATACATTTGAACTTCAAAACATGAACATAATATTTAAACATCAAAATCTTGAGAAATAAAATAAAACATGATAGTACGTATGTCATAGAAACATTAATCATGATAAAATATCATGGGAATAAAATATGTAATTTTGGAAACCATTAAGCACATGTTATGATTTCCATATTATCCAAGGAATTGCTACCAAGACCATCTTAGTGGACAAAGTCCCTTTCTGAATCGAGTTCACTCCCCGTTCCAGTCCTGTATCACTGAACTAGATTAACATGTCGTACCAGCCATGTCTATCTCATGAGATATAAATATTTACCCAATTCATTAGAGGTAGATATAGGTCCCACCCATATCATAATGAAATCATTCTTACGTGTGCAACAACATAAACATAAATCATTAATCATAACCCAAAGAATAAAATGGGTTTCATAAACATCATCCCATCATAACATAATCTATATAAAAAAATGGATATCATTTCATAATAAGAAAAGTGAAACCATGTAAATCATAGAGACATTATACTTGAAACATAAATATACTAAATAATGTCATCTTAGATGGAAAATAGTTTTGATAAAACCCTTGAAATGAATTCTTCGGGAAAATATCATTTCTTCTTCAAAATCATTTTCTTTTAACAAAATGACACACAATTTTAAAGTAAAATATTTTGTTGAAAATAACCATGAAAACATGTAGAGTATGCTTCATGAAAATAAGGCATTATAAAACCATAAAAATCCATTCTTGCCGTATAAGTTAACAAAAACATTCTCCCCGTACTTTTAACGGAAAAGTCATACAGTTCCACACATGGTAAAAACGATTGATTCCTTCCATAACACAAAGTAAAAGTCAAGAGGGATAAAATTGACTTTAAACATACATGTAAGAATATTATAATCTTTATAAAAACTTTTTTATGGACATGAGTGAAAAATGTAACCCCAGTAAATACTTACCTATAAGCAATATCAGATAAAAATGAGATTTGAAAAATTATCCCTTACCTTAGGTCAGATATGCCTCGTACGCATCTGAACCTCATGTATAATAATTTAAATAATGTCTTTGACTTATTAAAGAATCATATTTATTGTTATGATATCATATATTGTTCACTTATGACTTTATATTACCCTTTCTTTTGTAAATTACATGTTAAAGCAGCGTTTTGGGTAAAATCGTTTTATTTATCGTATGTGTTTGGACTTGTTGTTCTTGATATTATTATTACTTACATCATGATTTAATTACTTCCATAATGTAAATAATGATTTATATATCATATATATTCAATATATATATATATAATAGTTATGTAAATGAAATGAAATACACCGTTCATGGAGACGGTAGGTCGTACGTATGCATGAGCGCTGTTTTATTTTCCTTATTGACTTGAATGGAAGTAAGTAGATGAAATATATATATATATATATGTATAAATAAATCCAATAGCTTAATTATGTCATATATTTCATTATTATTCATTAAGTATACTTTATAATCATTCTTGAATGGTTAATCATGGAAATGAATCTCATTGCCTTCGTGGAGATGGTAGTCCGTACATACGCACGAGCGATGATATCATTCCCATGATTATTGAATTGAATTTAAGTGGATGATATAGTATCTCAGATTTAGTATGATGTTATAATAACTATATATATTTATTATTTACACCATTATACCCATCCAAGTAAGGTGGGGGTGGAAAAACAGATTACACCACATCTTGGAGACGGTATTCCATACGTGCGCACGCACGGTGATTTTGTTTTCCGTAGGATGGATAGAATATGAAATAGGGTTGTTTCATATTTATAATAACATATCAGTATATGAGTGATACTAATGTTACTAATTTATGATGAAATAAATAAAGAAAAATATGTAGAAGAAGAAATAAATTTGAAAGAATCAGTAAAGGATATTACCTCTTCTTTGACGCACCTCTTCTTAACCTCCTCTTAAGGCACTAGAGTTGGTCTTTTTAGGAGACCCAAACCTATATGATATAACTATAGAGGTGTATAAGAGGAATTGGAAGGGTTTGGCCGAGCTTCAAGGCGCAGAAGGTCATTACTGCATCATCATTGTGTGATACATAAATTAAATTATTTAATGTCTAAAAATAATAAATAAAATACCATTATGTAAGAAATATTTTTGTCTTTCTAATGAATATTTATAGTAGAATTTATGTTATAGATAACCCTTATATTAAAAATATTTTATTTATTAAACATTGATTTTAACTATTTTAACTCTTCTTTAAATAAAATAATATTAAGTGTCCTAATATAATCCAAGTAAACCTAAAGGGTAATATTTTATTCCTAAGGTTGTTTTTGGTCGAATCACACTTATCCAATAGAATTAGGACATGTGTTAGGGTAATAATAATATCATTTTTACCCTTAATTACCCTATTTACTTTTAACCATGGTAAATAAAAGTAAAAAGTTACTATTCACCAAAAATTATTTTTAACCTATTGAACCACATTTTACTCCTTGATATTAACCATGTATCTCAGATTTTCGAAATTCTACTCACAGAAGCAGTAAAATTATGTTTTATGTAAAATTTTAAATTCTCCTAGGAGATGGGTAAAGGACAGTAAAATGTTTAATAAAATTTTTATATATCTAAAATTATTATAAAATGACTCCAATAAAATACATTGAACTTCTATAAGTATTATGTATAAATTTTGACCTAAAATAAATTTAAATAAAATAAATGATTATTTAAATAAATAGATGGGTTTTAAATAGTAACCCATTGTCTTCACTATTCATCAAAAATTAAAAGTTTTTATAAAAATACCAAAAAATCACCCTAGGCTAATTTTGATATTCAGAATCCAAAAAAGAAGTCTATTTTGAAAGATAAAATTTATAAAATTTGAAAAATTGGGTATTACTATTCATAATGGGTAGTTCCAAATAATATTATAATAATATCTCGTTTAGTGAAACTCTGTATTGCGTACTACACACGCTATTGAGGTAGGTCTTGATTGCGTGTAATGCAAGCCAAGTCAGGGCTGCATGTAGTGAATGCTCCATTTGGTGTTGTGTATAAGATAATCAAAACTTATTTCATTTATACATTAAACAAAATCTATACTTAATGTTGCGTAGAATAATTTCCACAAAATGAACTTGAATTTGTTTGTAACACAAGCCAAGAATAGTGTTGCCTATACTGCAAGCTAATACGGTGTTGTGTATAGTAAAATCTAATCATGGTGTAGTGTATAATAGAAGACATCAAAGAAATTAAAAATAATATATCTCATAAAATCTCGGGGTGTTACACTTTTCATTCCTCATTTGTTAGATAGGATTAGAAAAATGGTTGATCAATCACAATAATAAAAATTTTGTATATTAAATACACCGAATTCACCATTTTAGAACTCTTACAATAGATTTATAGTAAGAATTGGTAAAATTAATTTCAAAGTCATCATGTAAGATGATTACCTCTTCTTCGATAGACATACTTACAAACCCTTCTTAAGGACCATTGAAATGATCATTTTATAAGATTGTAACATATTCATCATGGATATAAAATTTTGAAATATAATTGGTTAGGTTTGGGTTGATCTAGGTTTTTCAAATTCTTGCTTTGAAGAGAGAGGATTGGAGTCCTATTATATATGGGTGGAGGTACATTCCTTGAATTATAAAAAAAATTAAAATAGTATTATGTCATATTCATGGTGAAGGGTCATATAAATAATTAAAGTTAAATTATACATTGATAAGGGGTGAAATAACATCACCTAATAATAATTAAGCTTAAAATTTTCACTTTTTTCACTTAGCTTAACCTCATTTTTCTAGTTTAACTCTATTTTATAATTCAGTAATATTATTACCATAGTTTCAATTTATAAGAATAAAAAATTAAAATTGACAAAATTAATAAATTTGGAAATCATTATTCCAAATATAGAATATATTTTTCTAGATTCAATCTCTATAAATGAAATAAATTAATTTAATATAAAAAACACAAGGAAGTGATTTTTTATGAAAATCCCATTTTTTGGGTAAATGAATTTTTATACCAAGATCGAGTACAATGTTCATATAAAAGGTATAAATGAAATTATTTTTAAAAAAAATAAAATAATTAAATTTTAAAACCAATAAAAATAAAAATAACACTTTTAAAATACATGAAATAAAAATACTACATTTATTAAAAATCATCATTTTCTGTATTCATAAAAAGATCCAATTTTCTAAAAAAATTCAAAACAAATCCCGCAAATATAAATTTAAAATGATTATTTTAAAAATTATGTTATTTTTTTGAAATCAAATTTATAATATTTTTATAAATAAATTATAATGTTCACACAAAAATTGAAAACTATTTTTGAAGAAAACGTATTTTTTATGTATAAAATTGCTTAATTGAAAATTGAGCACTTATGTATCAATATTTCTGATTTATATAAATCATTTGAACCTATTTTCCTATATTTTATTACTCCTACTAATAAATCCCTTTTAATGTTATTTTTATATCAGTATACTATATTATGGATCATTTAGTCACAAGATTTCATGGATCAAAAGTTTTTGAAGAAATTAAATTTATTTGAAAAGAAATACTTTATAAAATATGTGGGTGTTAAAATTGGTTTATATTGGATACTACCATATTAGAGACGTATTAAAGGGTTTTGGTATGTAATGAAAAAACTAGTATGATTATGGATGGTTTTAGATGTTTTTGTAGATCTTGATATAAGTTTCCAGATTTAGTAATTATTATTTATATACACAATGAGGGATAATTATGATAGAGATCAAAATACCATGTGTTTATATAGCTAGAAGTAGTAGTAAATGTTTCTTTTTGTCTTCAATTTTTTATATAAAGATGAAAATTCACTCAGTTTATAATCATTATTAAAATAGGGATGTCTCTCTTATAGTTTTTCTTCCATTTCGATATGAATCAAGATGTTACTAAAAATTGATCATTATTAACATGGGGAAACCTTAACCTTTTTTTACACTATTAAGAGAAATGATTATGATTATTATTGGATGATATCACTATAGACCAATGATTAATTTTTCATTATATTATTACTATTCATCTCCAAGGTCTAGATTTCTTATGGCTAATAACGGTCACCATTCTTATTTTTCATTATACTAATATACTTATTACGATATAACTTAGGGAAAACATCCTTATAGAAATGAGAAGCTTTTCTGTTTTCCTTTTAATATGTTGATATGAAATAGATACTTATTTTGGATGATATCTTATATATGGTGGTGTCTTTACTATTTTCTATATATCACATGATTTTTAAGATTCCTTTAATATGTGATAGATAAAAGAAATGGGTTGCATCTCCCATTATCATTACATTTTTATATGATGTAGTTGTGATTCATTTTCATTGAGATCCAAAATTAATGATACTATACATCCTTTGGTTTTATTATTTTATTATAATATGGTTAGGGAAATTTTATCATGTATTGAGGCAGGTATGGTCATTCCCCAGGTTCCTAGATGGGAAATAAAGGGTATAATATATATATATATATATTAATTTTTATGTGTTTATTATTGCAAGAATAAATTTTTCTAATGAACCAGGTATTAATATATATATATATATCATAATTTTATATGAATATTAATTACATATCATCACGGTCCACACTAGAATCATATAGGTCTCATGCCTTTGGAAATTTTGACACAAAATGTAATGGTTCACAGAAGATATACATCATGACTTGAATAATGATTAAACATATCATAATTAAGAAATTTATTCAAAACTGAGGTTAAGTAAAAAATAATAATGTGTGAACATATATTCTCAATAATAGTAAAAAATGTATATGTGAGCATAACATGAGCATAAGGGTAAAATAATATGATCATAACATTTGAAAAACCCATCCATTCATAACATAGATAAAAAACATGTGTCCTAGAAAAAGTATTAGAAGTCCATTATGCAAGATTCAAAAATGAATCATTAAAAATTAGTATTGAGGGAATAACATTGTAAAATGAAATGGGTTTATTCCAAACACATAATATTATCACCTTGTGAACATTTATAAATAGAATAAGGTTCAATAATTGTGATAAGGATATGAAATCATGACCTCATATAAAATTATAGACATAGAACAAGGTCTACAAAAAAATATTATGTATTTGAAATATAGGTTCATGCATGAACATATAGACATAAAAACAAGGTCCGTGAATAATCTTATGTATACAAATATCTTGTCCATTATTAATATTTTGAACATTAAAATCAGGTCCACTCTTGAAATAATTATCACGTAATTAGGTTCATGCATATTATATTTATCTCATGATTTATCCTAATTTACCTAATTAATTGGATGTATACATAGGTCTAACCTATTACATGATAAAAAACATGTATATGTGAGCCACAACATCACTAAACATTCATCATATCAAAACCCATAAAAATAAATTTGTTTCTTAAAAAATTATTCATAGCACAACCTGATGAAAAGAAATGGGTTTTATAATCATATATTCAACATTAAAATAAAAAATCTAGATATTTTAAAAAATCAGTGTCCTTGGATCATATACCATGTATAATATATGTGAAATAAAGGTTTTTTGTCATTGGTTATTAGAAATATCATAAAATATCATTATAACATTCTTGATGAAAATTTCTTTTCCATTTTGAAATCACTAAATTAAGACATAAAATTTTGGAATATATTATGGAAAACATATGGTTTTGAAATAATCATATAAAATTTTAAATATGTAATTAAGTCATTGGTTTGTAATGATGGTATAAATTCTTTTCCATTTGTATCAGTTAAAAGAAAACATTCCATTCACATTTTTGAAAAAGTCAAAAAGTTAATTTTCTAGAAAATAAAAAGTATATTACATTAAAACCATTTTGTAAAATGTCAAATATGGGAATATATAAATTATTAGTAATTATAGAGTAGTAAAAACCTCTTTATAACATTTTTATAAATCATGGATATCAAATAAAAAGGTTTTGACCGAAGAGAGAAATAAAGTCATTTTTACCTTAAACCCTTATTTTCATTCTCATGAGTACATATGCTAAGAAAAATGAATGAAAAAAGTATTCTCAATAAATAAATATATTAGGATAAATTAATGATATTTTATATATTTAGTTTGTAATATTTTATCCTTATAAATATAATTCTATGAAATGTTGATAAATAATGAGATTATAACCAAAACCCCATACCATTTTAATAACATTTGAATCATAATACTCATGAATTAATTAAACATGTATGGATATGTAAATCACCCAACAATTAATAATAATAATCATTAAATAAATTCATTTTATTTATATGAACCACATAAAATAAACAAGTGGTGAATATGGCATGTGTCTCACAACAATAAAAGTGAGATGGAAATCCTTTACCTTAGATCTGACTTCCTCTGTACATATTAGAACCTAATATATAATAAATATATATTTATTATAAATATATTATATAACCATAATCATACTTATAATACCTTATTTCATTTACTTATAACCTTTTATCATACTTTATTTAAGAATACTTTATTTAAATAACTATTTTTGGTGATATTTTCTTTGTTTCTCGTGTATATTGTGGAGTAATAGTATTGGTCCTAGTACATTGATCATGGTTCTATAATATACATAATTTTATTAAATATATTAATATAATATATATTCAATATATCTATATTTATATTCATTCATAAAATACTGAAATAGAAAATGAATTAAATTACTCATGAAGATAATAGGTCATACCTACACATGAATGATGTTATATGTTTTTGAAATATAGAATGAATGAATGGTAAATAACAGATCTACATTATGGAATAATTATATTATCATATATATCATACATATTAATTAAATACATACTTTTTATAAGCCATGAATAATATAAATTAAAGACCAATCACATTGCCTTATAGAGGTGGTAGTCCACACGTATGCAAAAGCAACATTATCATTTCACAATAGATTGGAAGGTAATAATGAAGATATAATTCAACATTATAGGTTACAAATTATATAAAAATTATATTATATAAATAATAAACACATAAAAATACCCATCTATAAATTTTGGTTATGTGAAATGAATTCTATCACTATATCGAGTCTATAATTCGCAAGTATTCACGAGCAATACTTTAACATCACTTTTGAGGAGGAAGATGGTGAATACTTTTTTTAATTATAAAAATAAAAATAAAATATATTTATGACACATAATATTGTATTTTATGATAAATATCATAAATATAGAGTCGTTATAAGAATAATTAAAAAGGAAGTGATCGTTTATGTTGATTACCATGTCACTGAAACAACTCTTCTAGATCTACTCTTGAGGATCCATGGGTTTGTATTTTGGGAAGAAGATCGCCACTAGAATGATTATAATGAAGTTTATATGTAATTTTGGTAGGTTATGATCAATATATGTGTTTCAAAAGTGTGTGAATAAGAGAAAAGAGATATTCCCTTTTAAAATTCATGTGAGGTGCACATTTACAATTTCTTAAAATATTAAAATATTATTATGTCATTATCTATCTCAAATTATTCACAATGACTAGGTATTATATGATCAGGTTTTATGGGTTAAAAATTATATCAACCAATAAACTTTTGGTTTGTTGATGTGGTGTTCAAAACCTTATCTTTTGGCTTAACCCCTTTGTTTATATAATTTAATGTTAACCGCGGTAACAACTTTTTGTCTCTTAAAAGGTGGTAATTTTACTTATAAGGTAATAAATGGAACATAAATGGCCATGTTATAACATTTTATATAATACATTATCCACATTTCACAGTTTGAAGATTTTGTTATTTTTCAATAATTTAATAATATATTGTTTTGATAAAATATCATTAATATCAATTTTAATACACCTTATATAATTTGACATAAAAGATATAATTGAAATTATGGAATTATTATATACATTTAATAATTTTAAATTCATTTATTTTATTTTTGTAATAATTGAATAAATTTTCTATCGGTGTTACATAAGAATTTATGGTAATTTTATAATTTTAAAATAATTAATACATTTCCAATATTAAAATATTTTCATTAAACTCCAAATAGATATTTATATTCATTCAAATATTTATTTTGTCTCTATGTGGACACATAAATAATATTTAAAAATAAGAGAGTGAGACTTTGTAACATTCTTTACTTATTATATTATATAGGTAATGTTCATTGAATAGTGTCCATTACACAAATAATTTTTGATCCAAAGGTGATATGGGTAGAATTAAATTCATCAAATAAGAATTATGTTCTAAAATTATTGCTATATCACTTATTGGTATTCTAGATTAACCTGATTTTCCCTTTACTAGGGTGATAAATTTTACTATTATTACTATTTATATAGACAAAAAATAAAAGGGAACTAATAAAAAATTTAAAACCAAATAATTATAAATATGTTATCAATTATATAAAATTTAATTTCAAAAATTGGGAGAATTAAATTTTAAAATAGGCTTTTAACACACGTTGAAAGCTTCATTTTTGAAATATAATGTTTTTAGAATAAATTTTATTTTATTCTTATCACATGCCTATATAAATATTAAATTAATTTTAAAACATTTTATTTAATATATATTATATTAATTTTATAATAGTCATCTAATAATAGTTTTAAATGTAATTTATTAGGAAAAAACCTAGTGTTCACATAAAAAAAATTTAAGAAAAATATTGTTTTACGTTTAATAAATGTTTTTATACCAAATAAAAAATTAAAATTTATTCCAATGAAATTAATTGTATTATTTAAAATATAAGGTTACTAATTTAATGTTTAAAAAATTAAAATAAAATATATCTTTTTAAATGCTTGAAATAAAATATTGTATTTAAAAAAATTTATTTTTCTTTATTCAATGGAAAATATGTATTTCAAAAAACAATCGAGGAAATTCACAACAAGATTACTATGATATGTGGATTTAAAAATGTAGTTAATTTTATGAAATAAAATTTTTAGGTGTCTAAAATTAAATATAATATTTTTATTAAAATAAATATAATTTTTTTTGAAGGCAATATTTTTTTTAGAATAAAATAAATGTTCTAAAAATTGAAAATTTATTTACTAAAAAATAAATAAATTTATATTGTGATAGATATTTTAATATGTTTCAAATATTTTTGTTCCAAATAATACCTTCAAATTTATAATCATGTAATAACATTCATATTTAAATAAAAATTATTCATTGTTCCATTATGTTTCGGGTTGGGTGTCTTATACATTATCGAACAAAATGTTCTTCTACTAAGATCTAATGGTGCCACACTATTCACAATTAATAAACTGAATCCTCTTACTTTGAAAATGTTATTTCAAATCAAGGGTTTGAAATTTGAATTTTCCTTTATATAAATCCCACGTCAAAAATAGTGTTAATAAAACATCCTCTCGAAAATAGGGGAAGGTAAACTTGAATGTTTTGTAGAATAATACATCACTAGTTTTACAAACATGAAAACATTATTTGAATGTGAAAATATGGAAATAGAATAAAAATTAACAACAAAGGATTGATAGTAAGTCATAGAGAACACAACCTTGGGAATGTTAACAACCACAAAAAAATGAATCAGTGAGTGTTAAAAGATCATAAATTCAATGGAATTAAAGGTTTTTAGAAAAATAATTACCATAAGATCCTTTTCCTAGATTTTTGGAATTCAATTACAATCTATAATAAAACTATAAATAAATACACATAAATAAAAAGTAAAAATTCATCCTTTAATATTTTTCTACCACATTAATATTTGATGCTCAACATTATGAGAATTAGTGATTAAATTTTCATGTCTGAAGAACCAAAATATAAATTTAACAGATGAAAAATAATATCAAGATATTCATCCAATATTTAGTCATTAACACAATAAAAAATAGTTAGCATAATTAAATTCTCTAAATGAATAAAAAATTATATGATGAATCCCAAAATCAATCTCTGAAGCCTAAATTAACTCAACATAATAACTGTAAATGTAGTATTATTCTAGAAGGCTATATCTTACCCATCATCTTATATAATTTTAAATTAAATTTATTTACTCCCAAATGATTTTTTTGTTAAATCGGATTTTAAAACTAAGGGATAGATATACCAAAACCCAATAAAAACTCCCTAATATCATAAAGAATCAGGATAAATCACTATATAATATTCGAATCTAGTGAAATTCACTAAAACATAAGGTATAAAATGTATATATTTCCCTGAAAGGTAATTTTTAACATGAATGTAAATATATCATAAAATTCCACCTTGTCAATGAATAAATTTTCAACCTTTAATATTATATATACCTTATAATCTATTAGACCATTTTTAATATAAAATCATATACTAACTACAATGGTTTATTTAAAACTCTATATAGTATTCTTACTAATACATAGTAAAACTCTCATATCATATAAAAATCCCATAACCTAAAACATTAAAAGGGTGTTTATTCCTTTGAACTTATGATCGACCCTAATATTATAAACTCATGATGGTATCCATAACATTTATGTTGAACTCAAATGAAAACATAAATGATTCCAAAAATTAATGCAAATCCTTATTTCTTAAACAAATTAAAAAACTATTGAATATATTCCATAAACCCAAAAATGAAATAAAAATAATCAAAGATGATCTATGTCACATTATAATAAAATAATCCAGTTCAATGTAACCATGAATATGCTACCACTGTCTATCTTCTCATTATCCCAATTAATAATTATTTTTCAAATTCAATAGTGGAACAATACCAGTATGTTTCATGATCCATATATTCAAAATATAATTAATATAACACTTCCATGAAATAATTATTTAATCATAATAAAAAACATTTCAAGAATTTAAATTTATAGGTATTTACATTCTCTATGATTTCATCCTTATATTATAGAATTTTCATTGATAATTATCATATTCCTAACACATAAGATATTGAACTGTAAATTGTACATTAGTATGATCTTCATCTCCCTCCATCTAACTATTCATTTTCCCTTAGTGATTACATTCCTTATTCCATTATTTTCTATATTTAAAACATATTATTTATCTAATGAGACATTAAATTGAGTGATTATTTCCACACTATCAACATATAGAATGTTGAATCATATTTCTTTCATATTTTCCACCACCTAAGATATTAGTGACCATTTTACTTATTTTATTTACTGAGTCTGAGAGTTAGTTATGGTGAAGGATGATAGTAATGTATCACAATAACAGATTAATAATAAGACTAAGATTCTGTATTCTATATCTGATTTAATTTTTTGTACCATGGGGATAATCATTCCACTATCCAACAACATTAATATACATCCTCGAGGTTCCAACAATTAACAAGAACAAAAATAATTTTTTGAGAAGTAGTAGTAACTTTGAGGAATCATCCAAAACCCTTTAAAGAATTTCTAAATTATTACACCTGCATTTCAATCTCGGAAGCCTTTGCTTTATGCTAGATTATAAATGATCGCTACTGAAACCATAGGATGTTATCATATAGATAGACATGTCCTTAAGGCTATCAAAACAGTTATATCATCCTTGTTTCCAAATGATAATTAGACCTTTCCCTGATTACAACTAAAACGTCAAAGGATATTCATACATAGGTATTTCTCCTATTTAGATGAATATTCATTAAACAACATATTGATCCATGACAAGATCCTATAGGTCTAGTGCCTTTTGAAACATTTATACATTGACTTCTATTTCATAATATACATACATATGAAGTATCATCAATATCAAAAATATCATACATAATACCTTTCTTCATAACATAGGGAAATTAAATATAATAATATGGGAACTCATATCCTTATTGAGGGTAAAAATGTATATATAAACTTAAAAATAATATAAGGGTATGGAAACATGCGTATAAAATTTGAAAAACCAATGCCATAATATCATAGAGCATTAACATTAGTCATGTCATATATATTAGATGTACATAAGATATGAGTCATAAAAGAATCAAGGAACATGAGAAATAGGGACATGAAATTTTCATAATACGTGATTTTTCTCATACACATAAGCTTATAACACTGTGAACATGTGTAAATATAAACATGTTCGCTCATTATGTTAAGGACATGATATCATGCTCCAAAATAAACATATGGATATAGAACTAGTACCACACATATTTTTATTGATATGAAATCCATGTCTACACATAATATTATAAAAATGAATACTAGTTCATTTCATAACCTTATAGACATTAAATTTTGTCCCGTGCTTAATCTTATAAACATTAAAACTGAGTTTATACATGAAGTTGAGAACAATAATGTAGGTTTACAAAAATCGTATTTATATCATTAGATTTCAATATTTAACTAATATATTAGAGTGAGATATATGTCCCACCCTTAGAATAATGAGAAACTTAAATATGTGATCCATAACATTATAAAACATTTGTCGTCATAGAACCCAAGGAAATAAATGAGTTTCATAATTAGTTCATCATAACATAACCCAGGGAAAGGAAACAAATTTCAAAAAAATATTTTCATCATAATGTATACTATCTAGATAAATAATAAATATTGAATCCTATTATAAAATCCCTTTTTAATCATAATTTAATTCAAGGGTTCTTTCCTTTACCGAATATAAATTCCATTAAAATATCATTCAAACATTCATGAGGAAAATATCATTTACATTTTGGAATCACTTCATTAAATCCTATTTTTTTAAAAATATTATTGAAAAAAATTTATTTAAAACTAAAAAAGGGAATTCTTAATTTAATATTAGAAAAATTTAGAGTTAATTGTGGTATAAAATTCTATTCTTGTCGTATAAGTTGTAAGAAATTATTCCGTTCTCATTTTTTTTGTAAAAAGTAAATCATTCCTTTTTTAGAAACTGATAAGTTTATTAGTCTAAAACCATTTTTTAAAATTTTATACATGGATTAAATTGACATGAAAGTTTATTTTTTTAATATTATAAATATTGGTTTATACTTGTACAGAAAATAAGGATATGGATTAAAAAAATTCAAATTAAGTGACAAATGAAGTCATTTTTCATTAAAAATATGATTGGTATATTCAGTAAATAAGGAAAGTAATATGAAAAGAAAAAAATTAATTCTGAATAAATTACCAGTGGACTATAAATTAATTAGTTATTTTATAGTTTGACTATAATATATCATCATTAGAAACACAATCGTAAACACTCTCAAAAACATTGAGATTTTTACATAAAACCCTTACTTTTTTGTAACATTTGAATGTTAAACAAAATAATAGATATATATATATATATATATCTGTATATATGTATATGTAAATATATAAAACCATTATAAAAATAATCATAAAATAATTTTATGGAAATTATATACACCACATAAAATAACCAAGTGGTGAATTTGTCATGTGCCTTATAGAAATAAAAGTGAGATGAAAATCCCTTACCATAGGTCTAAATTCTGACATATGTGTTGGAAACTACTTTATAATTAATATAACATTATTTTAAATATATTATAATTCCATAACCATATATATAATTTTATTTATTACTAACTTATAACATTTAATTTCCCATTTGATTACAATTCATTATTAAATCACTGTTCTAGGTGATATCTGGTTCTTTTTCATGTATGTATTGGTTTGGTAGTTTTGGACCATAAACATTCATCATGGTTAAATGATATCAAGAATTTAAATAATGATATAAATATCATATATATTCATTATATACAATTTTATATTCATTTATAAATGATATATATAGAAAAAGGAATTACATCATTCATGGAAACTGTAGGTCATACGTATGCATGAATATTGTTTTCAATATTCAATGGATTAAATGAAAGAATGGTAATTAAAAAATAACCATTATAGAATCATTATTGAACCATATATATCATTTATATTCATTAAATCCATACGTATTACCATCTTGGTAAAATAGAAAAGAAGAATGTATCACATTGCTTCATGGTGGTGGTGGTCTATACATACACATGAGCGATGTTGTCCTTTTACAAAATATTTTAAGGTAATCATGTACATTTTATATTATCATTAAATAAGAGTAATTATTTCATTATTATCACATATAAACATTAAAACCATCGAAATACCCATCCATAAAATACAGTGATAAACAATAATTGTATCATAACATGGAGACGATGAGTTGTATGTACACAGGAGCGATAGTTTCAATTATCATTTGATTAAAACGTGGGTGAATAATAGTTTTTTAATGATCATTATAAAATTTATGTATAATTTTATTCTTATTCAATTATTTTAATTTAAATACACTAGAATTATATTAGTTAAAATAATAAAAAATAATAATTTATCGGTTAATGAAGTTACCTCATCATTAAAACCTCTCATTTTGATCTTCTATTGAGTATCCAAGGGATGGTATTTGGGAAAAAAATAACTTCTATAACATGTATAATAAAGTTTATAAAGTACTTTTTTAGGGTATTGTCTATCATGATGTACAAATGTAGATTCAATAAGAGAGAGGAATGGTTCCCTTTAATAATTGAGGTGAGGGGAACTTCTAGAATTTACCAAAAGATTAAAATAAAATGAAATTATCATTCCCTAATGATTTCAAAGGGTTAAGTATTCTTTTATATGTTTTTATAATCTTTAAATAAAATAATGAAATATAATTTGGAAGTGATTATGTTGGTTTTTTAAACATATATTTTTTTAACCTCGTAGTTAAACAATTTTAACATTAAATGCGGTAACATCATTATTTATCTTAAAAGGGTTTGATTTAACATGTAATGTGAAAAATGAATCATAATTTTTCAAGGGATAAAATTATTAACCGTATTATATACACATTATCATCCTTAAATATTTTTATATTTTTAAATAACTTAATAAAGTATTATTTTGATAAAATATCATTAATGTCGAAGTTAACGCAGTTCAATTAATTAGACATAAAAGATATAAATAAAATTTTTTAATTAGAATATAATAATTAAAATCAAAAATAATATATTAAATTCCTTTATAATTTTTTTAAACACATTTTGAAACTCAAATTATAATACTTTTAATATTTTCAAAATATTTGATTTAGTTTTTCTAATCATTGCATAAATATTTCTTTGACATTTAATTTTAATTTAAATGTAATTATTTAATTTATAAATGGTAAAAATAAATATTAACAACTAATATAATTTCATTGAGCTCAAAATATATATTTATATTGTCTCATAACTTAATTTTGTCACTACGTTGACACATAAAAAATTTTAAAATTAAGAGAGTAACAATTTGTAACTTTTTCTATATTATATTATATAGGTCGTTTTCATGGACTAGTGTTTATTAGAAAAATTCAATTTCAATCATAATCTGGTAAAGGTCGAAATAAATTCATATAGTAAGAATTAATATGGAAAAATATGGCCTTATTACATAGTTTAAACCTAGATTATTAGAATTTACCGTTAACTGAGGTGATAATTTTTACCATTGTAACTATTCCTATTGAAAAACTATAAAGTAGTTTATTTAAAAACATTATCATCATATTTCATGAAATATAATCATTTTTTGAAAATTCAACTTCTAATATTGGAAAAAAAATTAATTTTAAAATAAGAGCGCAACATGCAATGAAAACCCCTTTTTAGAAAAATACATTTCTAACCATATGACATGGTTTATTTATATCCTTTGCCTAGAAAAATATTAAATGAATGTTAAAATTTTTGATTCAATATATGATATATAAATTTCACTAAAATTATTCACCAATAGTGAAAAATTAAATTTATTAATATAAAAATGTATTTCTCACATAAAAGCTATTTTTCAGAAAATACCTTTTTATGTATAAAAAATGTTTTTATAGCAAATTCAAACATAAAATTGATTCAAAAGAAAACAATTTTCATATTTAATATACAAAATAACTACTATTAATTTGAACCAATTTAAATAATATGGTAATTTTTACATTCATGAAAAGAAATATAGTTATCTATAAAATATGTATTCTTCACTATTCACTAAAAAACCAATACTTTTAGAAAAGATCATGTAACATTTCATTACCCAATTTTTTGTATTTTTCATCTCACATTTCATGTCTCTCTTTATTTGGGTATGTGTAGGGACTCCTAAAGAGAGGTATTTCTTTATGTGGAAAATGATCAAAATTCCATGGATTTAATGTTTTTCTTGATTTAATGGATTGTGGTTAAAAATGTATCAATTTATTTACAGGGTTCTCTGCAAGTACAGAGAATGGTAAAATTGGTTTAGTTTTTTTCTTAAGAATCTACAATTATTGTATTCTAAAGGAAAAATACATGTTGTGTAATGGGTTTACATGTCGTGTAATGTTAATTAAAAAGATTTCATGAAATGGATTCATATTGGTAAAGGATTCATCTCATGAAAAGTATTTAAAATCTTAGTAAATAGAAAATTATAGTTTTTAATAAAAGGATATAATTTTTTGATGTATGTGATCATAGTGGATTACATAACATGTTATGAGATTACACCCCATTTAATTTAGATGGATTAGGCTTTTAGGGGGTCTTTAGGTTATTTATTATTTCATTCATTCTATGCTTTATTTTCTCTTAACCGAGAGGCACTAAGGGGAAATTTTGGAAATCTCCATTTCTTCTAAACTGTGTTGTTTAGTAATCGATCATTAGGGTTATGGTGTTATATCACTACTATTAATAATTCCTTAAATTTCTTTATTTCCCTTAATCATGTTAGAGTCTTTTCTCTATGTTTATAGATATATTTATCTACGATGATAATTATCATTATTATTTTCTGTATTTGTCATGGGACCTTGTTTTGGGGGTTGGTCCTTTATTGGTTATAGTGAAATGGGTGTGATTTCTTCATGTTTTGTTGTGAATATTCTTCTCCACTAACTATTTTATTTTATAAATCAATTTGGAGATATCTGGATTGATTCTATGGACTCCAATATAATTGTTTTGTTATCACTTGTTGGTGGATCTTATTGTGGGCATGTGCGACCCAAGGTTATAGTGTGTGGTTCCTTCTCTATCCTGTGTTGAATGAAACACATTTCCATGATTTTATAAATTGTTTTTAAATTAAATTTCAGGATTGATTGATCGATTTGTGTGTGTGAAATGGTATTTTGATAAAATATGATTTTCTACTTGGTTTGATAAGTAAAAATATATTTTAAAAGAATTGTGAAATGAATTTAATTTTTTTTTAAGTCATGGTTTTAAATGAAATTGTTTCAAAAAAATATCACATGGAAATCTTTGGGCACTTAGGTGGATGGTGTAGTAATAGTTTTCATCCACTAGATGGTGGTTCCCTCATGGGGTGTTCTTAAGATCCATAAGATTGTTGGTATAGGGATATGTTAGACATGTTGCTTGGTTAACATTCTAGTTTGTTTCTATGATCTCCATATTCGATTCATTTATCTTGAGACTTAATATGTGTGATTGTATATGTTAGGTATATGTTTCCAAGATAGCATGGACTAGTGTGATCCGCAATGTGATGTTAGCTTTTCTATGTACACATGGGCTACTAGTCTTTAATTTTTTATCTTGTACTTCCATGGATTTGATATTACATTTGATGCATGATTTTTTTTTTGATTTTATTGACTACTTGATGTATATTAAATGATTTGGAACTGTTTTTTTCTTTATTGTTTCTGAGATATGGGTAAATTGAAAATTAATTTGATACATGGATTTAATGTAAAACTTATACATTTTTTATCATTTTTTTACTCATTAAAGTTGTGTATGTTCATTTAATTATTAAAAATAATTGTATTGAAACCCCTAGGCTATAACCTACTAAGAATGTTATCTCACACCATATGCACCCCTTCGGTAGTGTGTAGACCATTTTCATTATTTTCATATAGGGAAAGTCATGGAACCATAATGTGGTGGTGTGGTTTTCTATCGGCTAGTTTTTTTATATTGTGGTGATGATGGTGGGTGTTTTACTTTTATATTACATGGACTAATTAGTTATATAATTTTTTGTCCATGTATGTGGAGTTTAAAATTTTGATTTTATAACTCCTTTTGAATTATATCATTTTTACTATATTCTTCATTTAAGGAATACATTTATCTTTTCTATTGTTTCACCCAATCATTTATATAAAGTCCACTTTTTTACCTCAGGTAGAATGAAATCATTCCATCAAGTGATTGTTTGGTGTCTGTGTACTAGTCACCCACCCATAGGGATTAAGAACACCATTAGTGTATGTAAAAATTCATGTTGGGTACTAATTAGAGAGGGTATCTAGATCAGGTTCACCATAGTTTGGTATCAGTGGTTGTATATGCTAAATTTTTCTTTTCTGGACACATTTGGTAGACTAAAGATAAGATTGTTGGGACACAAGAGGTATGTTTTTGTGTGTTCTTTGACATCCCTTTCCATGACAATACACTAGTTAACATGGATTTTTTGGATGTGTGCCTTCAATTTTGAGTATTTTGTATTGATATATGTTTTTTATTATTGATTCAACTTTGAACTTTGAAAATATTATTGACTGATCACTTCATATTTTTTGGTATGTTTAATTATGTCATTGAGATGTGTTCCATGTATTCCACATGAGGGTGAACTTGATTATCTTCCAAGGAATACAACTATATATCATAATTTATTTTATGTTATCATTTGGGAATTTTCTACTATCGATAAAAACATACTAAAAGTATAGAGCCCAGTATTTGAGATTCAACTAGTATATGGAGGAGAATTAATTGATCTTGTGAATTAATACATGAGAAGATTTTTCCATTAAAGGAATTAATTAACCATAAGAGGTTTATTATTGGATGGAAAGGATTGATCATATTTTCGACTACCTAGATACACCTGAGAGTATCATGGTTATGTTTGCAGTGTTCAAACCAGAGGGTCCAACAATAGATTGTGGGATTCCATGCTTTTGGAGAATAGGCATGTGGCCTTTTATTTGAAGGTTTTTGAATCCCTTTAAATTTGGTAGTTTATTATAGAGTAAATTATGATGGTTAAGTCTATGTAGTTTCTATCATTTTAGTAGGGACAGTGTACAATTTTGACATACACTGATTAGTTTTTGGAGGTGCGTTGTTTTCCACATGTGACGTAGAAGAATAATATGCTGAAAGCTCATAACCACCAATAGGTTTTCTTGATAGATATCATATCATATATATTTATGCTAAATAATTTGATGAATATGGTGAAACTAGAAAATTTAATGGTGTAAGAGGTTAATATGGTAGGTGGGGTTAGTTATTTTTTCATTTCTCTTCTAAAAAGCAGCAGATTCAATGGTGTTCATGGAAAGAGGTGGATGTTTCAGGATCATAATTGGAGTGGTGGATGTGGTCCTCAACAATATGACTCTACATCATCTCCATTTGTAGCTAGTGGTGTGCTTATGGCTTGCTATCAGTTTGTAAAGGTCAAGCACACCCAATGGGTGTTTCCTACACTAATAGATATATGCAACAGTTTTAGATGTTATGGATATCGACAATAATTCTATTAGGACATGTATATGCATCATTATGTTCATGGATAAATGGATACAAAAGATATGGTGGAAAAAATATTCCTCAATGATTTTAGTTCTCATGCCATTGGCCATGGGAGTGATTCACATACACATAATAGATGAGTTTCTGGTGAAGGTAGATGTAGTTCTAGTGATAGTGAGAGATTTCATCTTTATTGAATCATCGAGTGGAATTTCTTTATTAGATATTAGGTGTTCCAACATTTTTATGTCTATTAATTCTATTGATAATCTTAAACATAAAATAATTCTCATTTACTTTATTATGTAATTAGTAAAACTACTTGCAAAGAGGAAAAGGAAGGGGGTTTATTAACCTTCTATACTATAGATAGCTAATGTTGAGTTAGTCTGTGATTTCCTTATTCTTGATCTCAATCTATTTGAAGAAATCATTGGGTTGGATTGTGTTGTGACTCGTTATGTTGAGGTTTATTATTATCATTGGAATGTTTCTATTTATACAAAAAATGGATGTTAACAGGTGTTTCAAGGAGAGTTGTATCTCAGTTCTGGTTGTGATGGATCTTACCACCCATAGCTCATGAGTTTTTTTGTCTAATGTAGTAGTTAAGATAAGTGATGTTTATATGTATTTTTATATTCCCATGATTGTTCGCTACATTAATGACATTATCTTACAATACTTATATATTCATCCTCTAGAATGTCTGGAATTATTTACGATTGATCTTGTTCTATATTTGTAGATTATTTTGATACCCTTTTATTTTATGGCACCCGTGGAGCTAAAAGAGCTCAAAATTCGGTTGGATGATCTGATGGAAAAAAATTCACCTTAGTGTCTCTCTTTAAGAATCTTTTGTTCTCTTTTCCAACAAGGTATATGGTTTTCTTTGATTATGTGTGGACTATTTGAATTTAAATGTTGTGGTGGTTAAGAACGGGTATACTTTTCTCCAAGTGGATGATTTTTTTAGTTAATGTTGTAGAATTGGTTTTTTAAGACCGTTCTTCAGTCAAGTTATCATCAACTCATAGTTCATGAGTCTGATATACTAAAAAAGGATTTTAGGAGTAGTCATAGCCACATATAATATCTTGTAATACAATATAATCTGACTAAAACTCCTAATATTTCCATGTCATTGATGAATTAGATATTCCATCATTATATTGACACATTTTTATTAGTATTTGGGGATGATATTTGTTATTCTAGATCATTTAATGATAATAATCACCATTTGAGTTTGGTTTTGGAAATACCAGTGATTAAATATGGGTATAGATGATTTTGAAATGAAATTTCAGGATTCGTAAATTGATGTTCTTAGTGTACCAGATTTTTGGAAATTGGTTATCTGTTTATCCTGAGGAGAAGTATGTTTTCCCTTGGGAAGATCCATGAAACACCTTTGGGGTTCAGAACATCATTTGATATACTAGATACTATAGATGTTTTATCAACTATTTTTCAAAATTGGGGTGACCTTTTACTAATCATACTATAATCGGGTTGAACTTCATATGGGATTCAAAGTGTCAGTATTCTTTAGATGACCCAAAATAACTTCTAACATCAACTCCTATCCTAATTTTACCTATGCTCAGTAAGGGGTATGTGGTTTTATATTATGGTTTTGGATCTGGTTAATGTTTTGTTATTATATAGGATGTTAATGTGGTAGATTATGGATCTATTTATCTTCAAAAACAGGATAATAATTACCCAAATCATGATTTATATATTTCCATAGTCATGTATTTTCTTAAGTGTTGGAAACACTATCATTTTGGAGAGTGGTTCACTGTATGTTCTGGCCATAATATTCTGAGTAATATATTCTCTCCGAAATACTTGTATCTTAGATAGAGTTGGTGGGTTGAATACCTTCGTATATTTTACTTCAACATCACTAATACCTTTTGAAGGGGAATGTCCTCACAGTCACTTTCTTTAGTAAATTACTATCGTAGCCTATTTCAAAATCAAAGAAAGAGTGGAACCTTATGTGTATTTTCTTTTAGTTTCATCTGCATTCTCAGAAGGTTGTTTTTTTATGATATCGACTAATGATTATTTATCATCACATCTCATAGAATTTATATAGAAGATTCTACAGTAGGATGATGGGTTCAATGGAATTTGAGAAACCCAATATAGTAGGGACATTGTTTTTGGTTGGTCTTTCACTTCAGATTGTATACTCTATTTTGGGTGTTAGATTTCATTATATAGAACCACCATAACTGTACTTTATGATATCCTATATTCATATTTTTTATATTAATAAACTTCTTATATAATAATGATTGTTCTACTAAAAAACATAGTATTGGGTAATGTCCTAAGAATATGGAAATCAGGGGTACACTTTATTCTTTTCAAAAATTCTAACTATGTCCTATCACCCACTTATAATAGTCCCCATCTCCATTCTTATTCACACATCCAAATCCTTATTGATAAAATAAAACCAACCCAAATAAATTAATTACATCCCAATACTCATCCTATATGACTTATTTTGGTTCAAAATCCATTTTAAAAAGGATTTTGGTATAACCAAAAGAGGCACTCTGAATAAGAGAAAAAAATTTCAACTTTCATTTTTTAATTTCTTCTTCAATATCATTTTATAATTTTAAAATAAAATGATATAATGACAAAAATTTATAGCATAAATTTGATTTTAATTTGTAAAATTAAGGAAATATCTTCATATGAACATCCATAAAGTGATAAGTTAAACTCTCGGTTTTGGGTACAACTGACTACCACCTCACGAACCGATGTTATTCATTTTTCATCCCCAAATCTAATTTCTAGATATACTGATAGATTTAATATTTATATATTATATTTATAATATTATTATACCTACTTAAATATAATACAACTTATTCATTCTTACCTCGAAACCTTTTGGATATCAATATCATCATTCATGTGTACGGTACACTACAACCTTGTGAACCGACGTGATGTGATTTTTCAAATCCATTGTACATGAATGGTAATAAGGATAGAATAAGTAGATATATATGATACCTTTTAAAAATTATAACTATTTAATAAATATATAGTATATACCTTCTTAATTTCCATTCTTTTGGAAATACGATAACGTCGTTCGTGTGTATGGAGGACAACCTCCTCGCAAAGCGATGTGATTCATTTTTCACTAACTCATTGATTAGAGGGTAATAAAGATAAAATAAGTAATTATATGTGATATTTATATAAATAATAATTATATTTTAAATATAAATTTTTATTTACCTTTTTTTAATTCATAAAAATAATGGAATAAGTGTTCATGTGTACGTACAACATAACATCTCCAAGAATAGTGTGTTTTGTTTTCTATATCTAACTTTTATGGATTACTATAAACACATATATATATGAAGAATATATATGACATTTATTTAATGGTTAAAAATAATAATATTATGGAACAACTATTAAGGTAAACTTATAGAAAATATCAAATCAAAACATATAAGAAAAACAAAGAATTTATTACACATAATGTGATTTTAACATAGAATAGTAAATAAACAGGTAATAAAAGGTCATAGGTAAATCATAAATGGTAAGATATATAAAATCAATTTTTTAGTATATGTATAATAAAAATATATTTACTATATATTAGGTTATAATTTGTATAAAAAAATTCAAGACCTAATGTAATAAGTAATAAACTCACATTATTTTTTGTAAGAGACATGCCATATTCATCATGTGGTTATTTTATGTGCTATATAGTTTTTCCATGAATCTATTTTATGATTAATATCCTAGAAATTTTGAGTATTTAAATATACACTTTAGGATCGCCCTTTAATGTAGTTTACTATTCAAAAATTATTGAAATGGTTTTGTATTTTTTTTTCAATTTGTCGTATTTGGGGAAAATAATGTTTTATGCACCTATTTTATTTTATGATGTGTATATAAATCCCCTTTTAAATGTAATATCATGAACTAATTTATTGTAATTAAATATTAGGATTCATTTAATTTTATTCTTTTACATTGAAAAAAAAATCAATGTTACCAAAATGGAAAATGTTTTGTTATACAATCTCGTTATTTATAAGGATTGTTTATGTTAATTATTATGATGAATAAATATTATGATATATCTCTTAAGAGTCTAATTAATTTTATTCTCATAATTTATTTTCCTAAGAATATATTTTTTCAATTAATTTTATTCTATTTATGTAGTTAATATTCCATTAAATTAAGGAAAATTTTATTTCTCTTCTTTATAAAAAATCATTTTACATCCATATATGTGTTTTCTAAAAAAATTACATAAAATTTTTACATTATCCAAATTATTTATTAAATAAATTATTTCTATTTGTTTCATTTTAAAAAGTTATTAAAAATTTCCAACAATGTGAAAACAATATTTATTTTAACATGTATGGAGGGAATATAATATCACATATTCAACAGAATTATTTACATTTAAGATTCCATTATAAGGTTCAAATGTTTTTCAAAAAAAATAGTTTTATATTTTTTTATTTTTTAAAAATAATTTTTCAAAGTAAAAAATGTAATTTCAACATGAACAATCTTAATTTCTATTTAAATATTCCTTTATAAGTTTTTAAGGTTATTTTCAGTGAAAATTATTTCAGAAATGTTTTATGATTAAAAAAATGTGGAAAGATTATTTTCCTCAGTTAAATATTTAATCAATCATTAAAGATTCATTTATAATTTTTCTAAAGTTATTAACAAAGAAAGAAATTCTAAAATTTTTTATGTTTTAAAAAGTATTTTTTAAATGTGTAAGTCTACTTTAATCCATAAATGTTCTAAGTGATCATTCAAAATCATTTTCCATGTATATAAATATCCTTTTATGTGTCTTATTATTTACTATGTATAAGATCCAAGATACAATTCTTATTTATTACTTAAATGTTTTATGTTTACGATGACAAGATGTTTAAGAAAATAATTACTTTTTCGTGGGTTATGTTAAGATAAATTGTTGAAATGATTATGAAGACTATTTATTTTACATGTATTAAGCTATTATGATATGTTTTTTGAAACATTTTTCTTTTCATTGGTTGTGATATGATTAATATTTTTTGATTTTTTTCCACTCATATGTATGATTTTAATTATCTAATGGGTGTGGCCAATATATACCTCAAATTAATTGGGTAATGATTAATATTTTATGAGAAAAAAGGGTATATGTATGGTCATATAAATAGCTAATGAGGGTACATTGGTGGTTATCCCATGCCTGAAATATTGTACATGGGAGGTTATCCAATGGTTGAAGCTGGAAACAGGTGGTTATCCTAATATAAACATGATTCAAATCTCTTGGTGGATATACTTGACCTAATATTTTATATGATTATGTGTATGAAAAAATATACATTTCATTCCATTATGATTCATGTCTTTTGATATTTCAAGAATTATGTCATGACTCACATTTATGATATATTATATACAGGGTATTATTTTCATATGTTATTCTTGGTTTGTCATTCCCATATGATAATTTTATAATGATATATCCTTTTTACCCCTACCTAGCATCTAGGCTCACCATTTATTATTTTTTATTTTCATAGGATATGAAGAAAGGTTTTATGTATGATATGTCTTTGAAGGGGCTATTTATGAAGAACCTGGTGGGAGATGGCATAGCTTACTTATGGACTAGCAGATTATGTGCACATGTTTCAAAATCTATAATACCTAAATAATTATGGCATGGATCCTTTTGTTATTTAGTTAATATTAATCTACTAAGATGTAATATATATGAATGAGAATTTTTGGGATTCACTATTTGTATTAGATCAAGGTTTAGTTAAACATTTGGAAACTATGATGAGAAAGCATTATTAAGAACCATGAGGATAATAGTGAGTACACAAAAATACCCTATAATTTTCATAATAGAGATAGGAATTGATTTTTGAGAAATCAAATTTCTGTGTGGATACTATAAATATATGTGGTCCAAGAACAAATGTTATTATAGGTAATAATTCTAGAAATGGTGTGTCGGGCTTGACACGAGAATTTTCGTGTATACAACAATGGGTCTTGTTGTGCACCATGTTCAACACTCTTGGACATATGCACTAGAAATTAAAAAACTATTCAAGAACCATTAAGAAAGATTTGGATAGGTGATGATCACAGATAACCTTGGTTGCTCAAAATTTTTTATATATTAAGAAAATGTGTCTTCATTTAGACAACTGATAATTGATTCTTAAAAACTATGTGTTTACCCATAATGATTAGTATTATTGAAACAGAGATTATTTATTTTTAAAATTAATAGAATCTAAATAATTTAGTTTAATACTGATTTAAATGGAAAATTCAATGATTTTCCTCCTGATAAACTAAATTTTAGGGGAGATATAATGACAAAATCTCATTTTTATGCTCACACACCTTTCTCAAATGTTGAATCAAACTAAAAATACAACAAATAAAATGAGTGAACAATATTGTATTGATTCCTTCTTGAAGAAATATCCACCTTTCTTTGCTTCCACTAATCCACTTGTAGCATAGAAATGGATAAGTACCACTAAACAAATATTTTCTATTATCCAGTGTTCAAATAATGAAAAATACATTTTGGATGTCTAACATTTTTAAGGTGAATTTTATCAATTGTGGAAGCTTATTAATTTTATGATTCAAGTGGAGGAAATTGAATTAAAATATTATTATGAGTTTAACAGGATATTTTTAAATAATTAATTCCCCAATATTCCTTCTACAATGATAGAAAATGATTTTTTCATACCCAAACAAAAGGAAGATGAATCAATTAAAATATGTAAAACAAATTAAAAGACGTGTCGGTAATTCGTTTAGATTATCCATCATCCAAAAGAATAATTTGATCAGTATCATAGGGGACTAAATTAAATTCATTGATTGTTGTTGGATATAAGATACATAATATCTAAAAATAAGTTGTTTTAAGTACACTAAAGGTCAAATTTGAAATTAAATACTCATAAAATTACTATGGATTTGTTAAGAAAATAAAGATAATGTGGGATGAGAAGTCAAATAAATTACATGGTGGAATGAAATTATAGTCATATATAAGATAAAAATATTGGGTAAACCACTTAGGAGAATTCATGAAATCAATAAGAAATTTTACAAAAGTTCTAAAAGTACATACATCAAGTAAAAGAATGTGGATGTGATGTGAAGATGTTTGTCAATGAAATGAATAGAGACTGAGTTCAATGGAATTCCCCCATCCAAAATCTAGTGTTTCAAATTTAAAGATTTTGGGAATTAATCAAATATATATACCAATGTAAGGACTAAGGAAGATGATAATCTACAAAAAAAATTGAATACAATGAACAAAGTTGAAGATTATGTAGTCATAACAACTGAATTGAATCATGAAAATTTGAGAACTCTATAGTGGTGAAATTCATGTTTTTTTATAAAGAGCTCATTGAAATTATTATTAGGACCTTTTGTTAAATTTTATTTGATTTTAACAATTTATTTCCATTCCTTACAAATATTATTGAATTATTCAATCAAATTTTATATTCTGATTCAACCTATGATCATCTATAAGTGTACAGATGTACCCAGCTCTCCAATTCAAATGTTTTTGTCTATGGTAATAACTTATTTATATAAAGAAAGGTGAATTATATTTATAATTAATGTATGTATTTATTTGAACTTTTATAAAGTGATTAGGAAACATATAATTGTATGGAAATTTATGTGTGAATAAATTTATTTTTTATATGATCATAAAATTATGTGTGATCAAATCATTACAATATTTACTATTTAATCTTGGCCACAAAAATTTTGGGAGGATACTTATGGTTATATTTTTATAGAATGGATTAATTTGATTTTTGTATTTTATTAGAAAACCTGTGCCACCAATCATGGTTTCTTCAAATAATAAGAGGATAAAGAAATTATTTGTGTATATTATTATTATTTTATATCTTTAGTAATGGTTGAAAAATAATCATGAATATTCATATCATAGAAGAATAGATGAAGTAAAATTTGATAAAATCAAAACTAAAGGATAAAATTATGCTTTGGATTTATGGAAAATATGAGACTAGGTATATCAATCAGATTTAAATTATTGATCATATTGGGATGGTATCTTATAAGTTGTTGCTTCCACCAAAAAAATATATAGTTCACAATGTATTCCAAGAATCCCTCCTAAGAAAGTACATACTTGATCAATAAAATTTACTAAAATTAGTGTTCATAATTATAGAGTTAGATATTGTTAATGAGTAATATCTTGTTGTTATTTTGGATCATAGAAATAATGTTCTAGGAAACAGTACCACGTGCCTGGTCGAAGATTTGTGGTGAAACAACTATCTTGAGAAAAATATGTGTGAACCAAGTGATGTAACGAGATGTAATTATCCTCATCTGTTTATCGTAGTGATTAATTTCAAGGGATAAATTTAATTTAATGGGGTAGAAATTAACAACCTAATATTTTATGAAATTATTTATTCCTCAAATAAATTTAATTTTTTGGTATCTTTTGTTACATGCAACAACGATTTTTAACAGAACATGACATGCTACTCAATTTTTATGACATATATGATATTTAACTTCTTGATTTTGAAATATATAAAATGAATATTATTAAATAAATTTTAAAAATATATTTTTAGCACATGTATGTAAAATTAATTCTTTGGTATCCAAATAATTTAATGTGAAATTAAAAATCATTTCCAAATAAAGGATATATTTTTCTTAAAAAACTATTTTTGTTTGAACAATTATGTTTTATCTCAATAAATAAAATAAATAAACACATGATCAATTATTTAAATGAAATTTATATATAATATATTTCAAAAAAAATTTATTAATTCATCTTTTGTGTTTTCTAGGTATGAGAGAAGAAAAAATCCAACTTTACTCTTAAAATTGATTTTTTTGAAAAAAAAAATCTATTCACATTTGATGTACTTTTTTTAAATTATTTCTTAAATTTTTCTATTATTTAATTTAAAAAATTAAATTTTTTTTTGAAATCATTATTATAAAATTACAGTATAGTGAATTTTTTAGAATTTTATAGAAATATAAAATTTTATATGATGGCTCAAAAATACCTATTTTTATCAAAATTGAGCATTCATTCAAAGGAATTATAAGATAAATTTTATTTTAATATAGTTTTAGAACAAATATTAATTCCATAAAATATATATTAATGCAACCTTGGTCTTTGGAGTAAATTTATTGTTGAAGTTTTATATAAACACCTTTTAATCTTTGGATGATTTTTTTGAAAAATGCTTTTTCAAGGCGTCTATGGTATCAATATAAGTTAAATTTTTTTTGCCTTTGTGAATGAAATTTACAATTTTTTATTCCTTGTTTGAAATAACAATAATTTAAATTATCTAATGAACATAACGTAATTTTTTCAAAAACTAATTGTAAAAATAGTAAAAAAATAATTACACGATTAAGGTTAAAATGAGATTTCTGGGGGGTTAAACTAAAATTATAAGAGGTAAATGACCAATAAAATTGACCAAAACACAATTTATGGAAATATTTTGACCTGATTAGCAATAATTTTCTATAATTACCCATTTTATATTCTTTTTACTTGTAAAAAATTTGTGTAATATTTAATGCTTTGAAAAAATCTATGTGTGTCCCCTCCCCCACTTATAAAAGGCCACACACTTTCCCCTTCAATTATAGTATAAAAAAAACTTTTTTTATCAAATTCCAGAAAAAGTAATTTCTTTACTTATATCAACTCATCCTAGATTAATTATTTTGGTTATTAATAAACCCTTAGAAGTCATATGGTGTGATCCAAAAGTGGCTCTCTAATGAAGGGGAAAAATCTTAAACATGCATTTATATTTACTTCATATTCTAACTCCATTAATCATATTCTCCTATGATGATATGACAAAAAAAATATCTATATTATTCATTTATGTTATTATTTTTAGTTAATAACCTATATCCATATCTACATCTATCAAATGGTAAACCAAATTATCAATCGTGTGTGTGACATAATACTATCTCACGAACCGACGCTATTCATTTTCAATCACAACCTATAATGGATAGATATAATTATGGATAAAATTTTTATATATGATATTTATGATATTATTATACCTATTTAATAATAATATAAAATTTACCTTCTTACCTATCATCCCTTTTGGAAAATAATAATGTCACTCTTATGTACGGCAGACTACCACATCGTGATGGGATGTAATCTATTTTTCAATATCTATTTTATTTGGATGGTAATAAGGATAGATGAAATAAATATATAATTTATTTTTAAAATAGTTATTCTACATTAATAAATATACCATAAATAAATTATTATTTTTTTTCTGTGAGGGGGTATGATAATGTCGCTCGTGTGAACGACGAACTACCACATTGTGATTCAAGCGAATCATTTCCACTGCATCATTGCATGGATAGTAATAAGGATAAAGTAAATAAATATAATTTATATATATTAAAAAATAATTATAATATAACTATGAATTATTATTTAAATTTATTTTTTTCAAACCATTAAATAATGGAAACAACATGCATGCATGCATATGGCCTACTGTCTCCAGGAACAACATGTCTGATTTTCTATCTCTAACATTATGAATTACTATAAATAAATATATACTGAATAAATTTGATATTAATATCATTTTAGTCATTTTTTATATTACTAAACCATTATTAATATAAAATAATTGAACATATAAAATCCAAATATGCATGAAAATGAAAGAATTGTTTACACAAAACATGATTTTAATAAAAAAAATTGTTAATAAATGGGTAAAAAGGGTCATATCAAAATCATATATGGTATTATAAATATAAATTTGGTTTTATTTTATATTTATAATTAAATTATATTTATTATAATATATTTTCAAATGTGTACATAAAAATTCTACACTTAATGTAAGGGATTCCTGTCGCATTTTTTGGGACGATTGCCATAATAACCATGAGTTTATTTTAAGTGTTATATATACTATACATGAATATATTTCTATTATTATAAACATAAAAATTATGTTCATTTAAATAAAAATTTCATTATGTCTCTTTAATGGGTTTAATGGTTAAAAATATATCATATGGATAAATAATCTTTATATTAGTTTTTCTTCTTTGATAAATTTTTTTTATTATGCACCTATATTCATTTATATGATGTATATACAACCCCATTAACATGTAATATCATTTATTTATTTATTATAATTATTATTTTTTAATTTAATGTTATTATTACATCATTATTATGATTCAAATTCACCAAAATGGTAAAGGTTTTATGATTCAATATTAACTTTCTTCAGGATTGTTTATGTTTATGCTTTAGATGATGATATATTATGATCTATCTGTCAATAATCTCTTGAAATTTCTTCTACTATAGTTATTTATTAAGAATAAGTTTTCTCATTAAATTTTCCACACCTTATATATTAAGGATTCCTAAATAATTTTTTTTAATTATAAATGATTTTATTTATCTTTTCAGTAAACATAACATTTTCTTCTATATACAAGTTTTCTAAAAATGTTTCAATTTTTTTAAAATATATCCAGAAAATATGTCAAATACTTTCTTACTATGTTATCACTTTTTAAAAACATTAAAAAGTAATCTTAATTTTTTTTCAAAAAAAATATGTTTTTATTTTTCTAAAAATGTGAAATGAATATTTATTTTAACATTTATGTCATGAACCAAATTTAATGTCAATGTGATCATTATTTTCATTGAATGTTAGTTTATAATATTCTATGTCACCTTCAAAATAAAATTATTTTAGATATTTTTTATGTTTTAAAAAATATTTTTCAATGTTAAAAGGTCATTTTCCTGAAGAAATGTTTTAATTAATATTTAAAGCTTCCGTTTTATGATTCTAATGTTTTTTTCAAAAAAATTTTTTGAAAATGTTTGATTTTATATTTTTTTAAAATTAATCTATTTATCTTTATCATAAATTTTTTTTATTTAATATTTAAAGATTCAATTTTATGTTTCTAATGGTATTTTAAATGAATAGTATTTTGAAAATATTTTATATTTTAGAAATGTTTTTCAAAGTTGAAAGGATATATTATTGAATAAATGTTCCATGTGATCTTTCATAATCATTTCCCATATATGGTAACATCCTCTTATGTTCCATATGATTTATTGGTAATATGATCCAAGGATACCATTCTTATTCATTCCTTAATTTTTTTATTTTTATGATGATAATATCATTATGAAATTCATCCATTTTCCTATGGGTTGTGTTATGGTGAAATGATAAAATAAAAATGATCCCCATTTATCTTCCATGTATTATGAAATAATGAAATGTTTTATGAAACCCATTTTATCATTGTTTCTCAAATGATTATTGTATTATGATCTTATGGAATACATATGTATGATTTTCATTATGTGAAATGCAAGACCTATAACTCCCTACAATTAAATGGTAAATGTTTACTTTTATATGATCTTAATGGTACACAATGTGTTATCCCATTCCTAATATTGTATACATTAGTAGTTAAACCAAGACTAAAATAGGGTACATGAGAAGTTACACCAAGCCTGAAGCAGGTTTATTGTGGGTTAGCTATCATGACCCGTCCCCCGGGGCCCGTGTCGTAACTGCCCCAAGCCCACCTTCCATAGGCCAGGGGATGGAGACTAGCACCGAAGGCGTAAATACCTATAACTGGGAAGGCATGGCCTTTATAAAACATAAAAACACACACAACCAGAGTACAAGAAGAAGAAAACACTATGTAAAGCAGTAATAGGTGTGCTGATAGAACAAAGGGTCCGGAAATACAATCCCAAAAGAAAGGTACAACTACAACAGAAACAAAGTACAACTGAAAAGACAAACATCTAAATGGTGAAGTAGCTCCTGGATCGTCCTCCAGGTTCCTACCTAAAGGGTATGTACAGATATCCTCCTCAGCACTCCACGTCTGTCTGTATCCTCCGGGTACCAACTCGTCGTGAGATCCACCTCCGGGTACCATCCAACTCTACAATCCTCAATGAGGATCAGTTTTGTCCATCGTCCGCATCCAACACAACAAGGTGCAAGCATATCCCATGTAGGGGTGAGTATAACGATACTCAGAAGGTACCCTGAGACCCTCAATGTCTCACTAAAACCAACAAGGATAATCCAAAAAGAAAGATCTCAACAGATAACCTTTACCTAGGTATATTCCCATACATATACCTATGTTATCAAGTAACCCATCTCAATCATGAGGTAAACACAAAGGTCAATGACTCAGCTCAAACCTGGATTTTTATTCCCGATGACGAAAACACGACTGCTAGTGAACTCCTCATCTATCGAGCGTAGTCTTCCTTCCATGATTCCGAGGTTCCACTCACTAACCTTAGACTACTGAGGTACTCTTCCTATCAAGTACTGCGGGTCTGCCGCCTCACAAAGTAGTGCTCCTCCACCATGGTTCTGCCACCTCACAATGTAGTGCTCCCCCTCATAACCTACAGAGGTACTCCTCCTGTCGAGTACCGTGATTCTTCCACCTCATAAATTAGTTCTCCTCCGCTATTGGTCTGCCACCACACAAAATAGTTCTCCCCACTAGGCTATAGAAGTCACTCCGAATCGAATCGGACAAGCAGTCATCAGGTCTCAGCCAGATACAAGGTCATTGTACTCCATATTCTCGTCTCCATGAGGATCCACTCCATGAGTGACTAGTAGACACTCTAATTGTCACGATTTCCCACAAATAATCATAACAAAGGACCGCCTCGTCATGGGGGTCTCAATGCAATAGACGGCACGTCAATCGGCCGCCCAGTCTGTGAGTTGTTAGCCTTTCAATCCTAGGGGCCCGGTTGTTTTCGTGTACAAACCAACGCGACCGTATATCAACTGTATCCTAAACTCCCATGGGATATACTCAAAGTAATGGTTTCTCAATGACATTACCAACTCCGCTTACGGTTCGTCAAACGGAAGTTAGGCTTGAGAGTTATTGGATTTTCCGTTCTAGGGGAACAATTGGTTTTTAAGCTAAAACTAACCCGGATGTACTCCCACTTCATCCAAACCTCAAGTGGAGTATTACAAAAGAACCTTCTTATCAAGAGGAATCCAACGTAGTCGACATCACATCAATCGGACGTCCAGTACTCAAGATATAAGCATTTCTACTCCGAGGGCCAGGTTGGTTTTGAGTTTGAACTGACCTGGCCTTCCCTAAACATCGCCGAAACCTTGATTGTAATATACTAAAACAGCCGTCTTGATCCAAGGAATCCTACGCAACTTACGGTGCATCGATCAGAGGTCAGTTTCTCAAGATATGTTCGTTTAACCAAAAATGTTCCGAAAATATGGGGTCTGGGCCCGGTCCGACCCGGCCCAACACCCCCTAGGTCGGATCGAACAAGGTCGACCCAACCCGGGTCCGGGTCTGGCCTAGTTGGGCATGGCCCGGCCCGGCCAACACGGCCTGGCTCGCACGACCCACCCCATCTTGGCCGGGGGAGGCTGGTTTAGCCAGCTGGCCGAGCGGGGGGAGGCGCGACCTCCCCCCCAGCTGACATGACATTAAGCCGCTCCCCTCCGCATCTGGAACGTCTTAATTGTTCCGATTTTAATCCACCTTCGCGACTCAATAGCGGCGGTCTTCTCCAGCGGTGTTCCACCTCTACTTTCCGCGGACCAAAGGACGCGCTCTGGTGGTCTGTTTCACCCACCGATTGCGCCTACAGCCTTCTCGGGTCCCAAACATTACTACGAAGGCTCCAAATCGCCGTTGCAGCCCCATTTCATCATCACTCTTCATCCCACGCACAAATGAACAACCATCAGAGGTTCGTAAAGACGTGTTTGTTCGGCCCGCGCCCTCTGTGTTAGGCGTTATCAAATGGCAATAATCAAACACTTGCTTTCAACTACAACAAGGGTATAATTTGTTCAACAATAAATTATACAAACATTATATAATTAAACGCTCATTCTCATGAGATAAAACCACTTAAATGTGAAATAAATAATATTACCCTACCTATAATTCAAGGTTCGTTCTCCGTTGTCGTGGAATGCAGCATTGCGGAAGATGGACGTCATTTCTGTTGTCGTCGGGGTGCGTTCAATGTGGAATCATCGTTGGAGAAATCCCTCACGTTCTTCACAGGTATAGTATTTCTCTCTTGACGTGGAGGAAGAAGAAGAGGAAGAATGACGGTGCTCTTCGTGGCATCACCACACGTTCTTCCCCCATTGAAGGAGGTGCCCTTCGCCGAGAGGAAGGTTGCGTTCTTTGTGGGAAGAAGGCTTTTCTTCTAATCCTCCAAAGCTTCTCCACAGAATAATTGCCAAAAAAATAACAAAATGGCTCTCCCATATTTAAGAAGTTCCATGAAAATTAATTTAATTCTAACTCTTCAAATTAATTGATTGAAATGTGTTGGCATAATGGATTAGGGAGATAGGGAGGTGAGAGGTCTCATTTATGGAGGGGGAGTTAACAAACTTAAATAAAGAGGCGATTAATGGGGAGTTGGCACATTAAAATGGAATTTCAAGATTCAAGGGGTTAAATAGTTATGGGAGATGAATGTTTGGGGCTCGTGTGGGCCCCAACTCTCATTTATCCAAACATGGGATGTTGGGTGGTTGTGGGCACCACCAAAAACTTCCCATGGGAGGGTTTAACATCCAAATATATAAAATAAAATTGTTCTAACAATTTCATATATTCTAAACTAACTCCCCAAATAATAATTCACAACCCGCTAAAAACGCAACTGCGGTAAAGGTCCCCTTAAGAAATTACCGGTGATACAAGTTCATCAGTGCCCTCAGATTTCAATTTCGAGCACCAGTTCATAAGATAGAAAAAACCTCTCATACATTTACTGAACGTGCCTAAGAAAAAATTCAGAAATTGATTCCGGACTCTCCGGGCCACCGAATCAAGTGCAGTCAGAAGGTACAGACTCTTAAATTTCCAAAGAAATTAAGAAAATAATTTCCTTGAAATTTCCGTGTCATTAAATTACTCCCACCTCAGGGATTTACGTCCCTGTCCATCTACAACACAAACTACGGAAACTAAATGAGGTACCAAGAACACATCTGAGCCTCCTGCTCCCATGTTCTCTCTTGGAGGTTCCCGTTCTGCCTGCGAAAGCGCATAAGATGAATCGACCGTCCTCATAGGATCCTCTCTTGTCAATCCTCAACCTCTACTGGAACCCCGTGAAAGCTGCCTTGTCATTGATGTCTAGAACTCCGTGGTTGATGATGATGGATAGGTTGTGCACACATCTCCTCAGCTGATATATGTGGATGATGTCGTGAACCCGGTCTATCTGAGGTGGAAAGGCCAAAAGAATCGTTGAGATAACTTGCTGCCCTAGCCAAATCTCCATAGACCTCATCAAGGTGAGACCCATAAGAAAACGTGGTTATCACCCTTTAACTCCAATGGTCTTCATCTTCTATCAGCATAGGACATCAGTCTGTTCTATGCAATCTTCATCTGCTCCAGGATGATCTGCACCTTCTCTCGTAGCCTCAAAATGGGCGAGCTGGTCAACCTCTGCCTCAGCTCTTGAAAAGCACTGCTAGAAAATCACTAACTACATGAAGGGTTTCCCCTTCTTCTTTAATGATAAAAGTAGTGTAACAACTTAGGAGAAGTATAAATAAAATCTAAATTTGGTCGACTCATGAGTGATCGACTGCACCCACTTATGCATGATTCTATCTAATACTGCCTGGGGTTTCCTTTTCACTGACCAAGGAAAACCCATCCCATCATTGTAGGTAAACCACAACCTTTTTGCCTAATACAGTCAATCTGTGTATGAACTGTAGTTTCCCAGTTCATACCCAAACTAACGTCGAAATACCTTGACGCTGCCACCAAGAGGTTCCAACCGAAACTCTCAACTCAAGGGTCAGATCACACCATCAGTGTAAGCATGATTATTGAGTCTCCTCCCAATGGTATATCCAGACATGAGGGTCAATTCAACGGCTTACCGGAAACTCTATGTCTGGGACAAGATTCGTGGAAGGAAGGGATGATTCGTATCAAGGTCTGTTGTTATGGTAGCTAGTAGTAGACACAAATGATACTTCGAATCATTCCTAGATCCCTTGGGTCACACTCCTTGACCTCATGCAACTACTCTCTTCCCCTGCTCTCCTGATCCTAGAGCCTGGTGGGGACTACAAAGGCGTGTGGTTGTAACATGTTGAAATGTACACCACCTCATGCTTCTCTTCTAGCTGTGCTTCCACATCTGCTGCTCTGCAGATTCATCTATCCATAAAACTTCCTCTTCTTGAAACCTTTTACATGTCCAAGTCTCTGACACTAGCGACAGTTTCCTGCTTTCCCACTACTAACCTTCACTGGATGTATCCACTCAGCCAAAGAACATTCAACCACAAAGGTTCTCTCTATCACCCTAGCATAAGTGGGAATGCATAGAGGAAATGTGATCGCTCGGATATCCTTTAAACACACCTCGCTCTGAGGTCCGAGCTCTAAAGCACTGATCGTATTGTAGTCATCAAGTACCAAGAATGATCGGTATGCCTCGATGAATACTTAACTACCGACATGTCTTCCTGCCGAAGCTGTATAAGCTCTCGAAAACTCTCAGCCACCTCTTCAATACAGTCCTCAGCAACCTATGAGTCAGGCTCACTTCGGAACCTGAGAGTTATCTGATGCTGAAACACGTGTAAGGAACTATTCCTACATGTTTCATCTACCGGTACCACCGGTTGTGACTGCTGACCATTAGGTAGTGATATATCTGGCACACTACCCGAAGGTACTATCTCAGGCATCGATCCACATACCTAAGCCTTATCTCTAAGCAGACCAACCTCATGGTCACTCACTGGGAAACACTAGTAGATAAGATCACCATCTACTCTACTAGTGTCCTAACTAGGTGTAGAAATCTTGCAATAGCCTCCATCTAGTCCTCTAATACCTGGGAATCTGTCTCGCCTCATAAGCTCGGAGGACTCTGTTGCTGGAACTCGTGCAACGCACTCTGTCTGCGAGCACCATCTGCTAGTACGGCTAGTGGAATCTGCTGCCAAACGGGTGGTGGTGCTGCTGGTGCACCACCCAAAGGTGCTATCAAAGCAAGAGGGCCCTGTATTGGAGCCTCATCGCTCGGTGGGCCATCAAAAGGTACTCTCTCGGAACTCCAACAGACTGACTGCGTGGCGACATCCGGAATGGATGCGACACAGTCAAACGATTAAAACATGGTGAGCTAATTTGGTTGAGCTGACTTAAAGAAAACTTTTTGAAACACACACACAATTATTGTTTTCGTTCCCTGAGTCAGAAATCAGTAGTCAGGTTCATGGTGTATGGATACGTCGGCCTCCGCACCAACACAGGACTCCATGAACTAAAAACCACACTCGGTACCCATAACACTATTGCTTCACAGAAACGAAATATCAGAGTCTTAATTTCTAAAGTAGAACCGACTCCTCTGATATCAATTTGTCACGACCCGTACTATGGGGCTTGTGTCGTAACTACCCCAAGCCCGCCTTCCATAGGCTAGGGGTTGGCAACTAGCACCAAAGGCATAAATCCCTATAATTGGAAAGGCATTGCCTTTATAAAACGTAAACACACACACAACCAGAGTTCAAGCGGAAGAAAACACTAAGTAAAGAAGTAACATGTTTGTTGATAGAACAAAGCGGCCAGAAATACAAGCCCAACAGAAAGGTACAGATACAACTGAATGAAAGTACAACTAAAAAGACAATCAACTAAATAGTGAAGCAACTCCTGGATCATACTCTGGGTTCCTACCTGAAGTGTAGGTAAAGATATCCTCTTCATCACTCAACATCCGTCCTTCTCCTCTGGGTACCGACTCGTTGTGAGATCCACCTCGAGGTATCGTTCAGCTCTAGAAGCCTCAACCACGATCAATGATGTCCTTCGTCTGCAAACAACACAACGAGGTACAGGTATAGCCCATGTAGTAGTGAGTATAACGATACTCAGTAGAGACCTCGAGACCCTCAAGGTCTCACTAAAACCAACAAGGATAAACCACAAAGAAACATATCAATAGATAACCTTTACTTAGGTATATTCCCATACATATACCTATGTTATCAAGTAACCCATCTCAATCATGAGGTAAACCGAAAGGTCAATGACTCTACTCAAACCATAATTTTTATTTACAATGACGAAAACACGACTGCTGGAGAACTACTCCTCTGTCAAGTGCAGTAGTCCTGCCACGACTCCGAGGTGCCAGTCACTAACCTTAGACTACTGAGTTACTCCTCATGTCAAGTACTGTGGGTCTACCTCCTCACAAACTAGTTCTCCTCTTCCATGGGTCTGCCACCTCACAAAGTAGTGCTCCCCCTCATAGCCTATAGAGGTACTCCTCCTGTCCAGTACATCGGGTCTTCCACCTCAGAAAGTAGTTCTCATCCTTTATGGGTCTTTCACCTCACAACGTAGTGCTCCCCACTGGGCTATACAAGTCACTCCGAATCGAATCGGACAAGTATTCATCAGGTCTCAGCCACCTACAAGGTCACCGTACTCGGTATGATTGTCTCCGGGAGGATCCGCTCCACGAGCCACTGGTCGAAACTCCAATTTTCATTAAGTACCATGAAGAAGTATAATAGATGACCTCCTCATCAGAGGGGTCTCAACACAACAGACGACGCGTCAATCGGTCGCCCGATCTATGAGTTATTAGCCTTTCTACCAAGGGGGACCGGTAGGTTTCATATATGAACCAACCCGACCGTATCTCAACTGTATCCCAAACTCCCATGGGTTATATTCAAACAAACCATTTCTCAATGCGATTACCAACATCGCTGATGGTTTGTCAAACTGACATCTGGTCTGAGAGTTATTGGCTTTTCCGTTCGAGGGGCCTGGTTGGTTTTTAAGCCAAAACTAACCCGGAGATACTCCAACTACGTCCAAACCTCAAGTGGAGTATTCCAAAATAACCTTCTTATCATGAGGAATCCAACGTAGTCGACAAAACGTCAATTGGACGCCTGGTCCTCAAGTTATAAGCGTTTCCGCTCCGAGGGCCCGGTTGGTTTCGAGTTTTAACCAACCCGACCATACACAAACTTCGCCGAAACCCTCAGTGTAAAATACAGAAACAACCGCCTCAATACAAGTAATTATATCCAACTGACGATGCATCCATCAGAGGTCTATAGCTCAAGATATGTCCATTTAACCAAAAACATTCTGAAAATAGGGGGTCTGGGCCTGGTCCAACACGGCCCAACACCCCCAGGGATGGCCCGAACCGGGTCGACCCGACCCGGGTTAGGGTCCGGCCTGGTTGGGTGCGGCCCGATCCACATGGCCCGCCTCATCCCAGCCAGGGGAGTCTGGCTTGGCCAGCTGGCCGAGCGTGGGGAGGCGCAACCTCCCCCCCAGCTGGTGCGGCATTAAGCAATGCCCCTCCACATTCGTAATGGATTATTCGTTCCAGTTTTGATCTGCCGTCGCGCCGGCATGGTGCGTTTCCGCCGCTTTTTGCGGACCACCGGATGCGCTCCGGTGGTCCGTTTCGCCCACTGATTGCGCCCACAGCCTTGTCGGGTCCTGAACTTTACTGTAAAGGCTCAAAATCACCGTTGTGGCCCCATTTAATCGTTTACCATCATCCCGCGCACAAATGAACAACTAGCAGAGGTTCGTCGGTCCAGGTTTGTTCAACCTGCGCCCTCCATGTTAGGCGTTATCAAATATCAATAATCAAACACTTGCTTTCAACTACAACAAGGGTATAATTTATTCAATAATAAATTATACAAACATTATATAATTAAACACTCATGATCATGAGATAAACCCACTTAAATGAGAAATAAAAAACATTCCCCTACCTCTAATTCAAGGTTCGTTCACCATAGTCACAAAATGCGGCGTCGCGGAAGATGGACATCAATTCTGTTGACGTCGGGGTGCGTCCGAAGTGGAAGCATCATTGGATATATCCATCATGTTCTTCGTGGGAATAGTCTTTGTCCATTTATGTGGAGGAAAAATAAGAAGAAGAATGACAGTGCTATTCATGGTGTCACCTCACGTTCTTGCCCCGGTTGAAGGAGGTTCCCTTCGCCGAGAGGAAGGTTGTGTTCTTCGTGGGAAGAAGGATTTTCTTATAATCCTCCAAATCTTCTCCATAGAATAACTTCTAAACAAAAAATAATAATATGGCTCTCCCATATTTAAGAAGTTCCATGCAAATCAATTTAATTCAAACTCTTCAAATTAATTGATTGAAATGTGTGTGGCATAATTGATTAGGGAGAGAGGGAGGTGAGAGGTCTCATTGATGGAGGGGGAGTTAAAAAACATAAAGAAAGAGGATATTAATGGGGATTTGGCAAAATAAAATGGAAGCTCAAGATTCAAGGTGTTAAAGAGTTATGGGAGATGAATGGTTGGTCCTCGTGTGGGCCCCACCTCTCATTTATCCACACATGGGATGTTGGGTGGTTGTGGGCCCCACTAACAACTTCCCATGGGAGGGTTTAACATCCAAAGATATAAAATAAAATTTTTCTAACAATTTTATTTATTTTAAACTAACTCCCTAAATAATAATTCACAACCCGCCAAAAACGCAACTGCGGTAAAGGTCCCCTTAAGCAATTATCGGCGCTGGTAGTTAATCGGTTCCCTCGGATTTCAGTTTCGAGCACTAGTTCATAAGATAGATAAACCCGCTCATTTGTTTACTGAATATACCCAATCAAAACATAAAAAATTGATTCCGGGCACTCCGGGCCTCATAATCAAGTGCGTCAGAAGTTAGAGACTCGTAAATTTCCAATGAAATTAAGAATAAAATTTCCTTGAAATTTCCTGGTCATTACATTAGCACAATATTAACTTGTTATGAATGTCTTGGTGGATATCCTTGTCGCGAGATTTTATACACTTATGTGTATGTCATAAATCATTATCTTATTCCAATGTTATGTTTTCATGGATCATTTGATAATATTACATTATGATTCATGTCTTATGACCTACCATTATATATTCCAATACTCACATTTATAATATTTTCTATATAGGGCATGGGTTTTAAATGTTATTATTGTTTTCCCAATCCCATATGCTCATGTTATACTGATATATCCCTTCATTACCCTTACTAGACTTCTGAGATCACCCATTATTATGTTTCCTTTTCATAGGATATCAAGAATGGTATTATGTAAGATATGTATTAGAAGGGATCTAGTTTTGAATAACTTCATGTGGGATGATTTATCTCACTTATGAACTATTTATTTACGTCTCTATGTTTTAAAAGGAACTATACCTAACTGATTCTAGAATAGATCATTATTTTATTTTATGATTATTCATATAATAATGTGTAATAATTATGTATGAGACATTTGTGTCATTACAGTTTGTTTTAGACAAATATTTAGTTAATCCTTTGGATTATAGGATGATAAAACTATACTGATAGTACTAGAAAAATTATCTATATCCACAGACCTATAGCCATGGGTTAATTTGTATGTGGATATAGATTAAAATATAGCCACGATTATTTGAAAACCATGGATTTAGAATAGATAAACCTATAGTTAAACTATGTACCTTGGAAAAATATCCCCAATTAGTTTAACTACATCATGAATCATCTCCCACCCACATCTCCCCCCTCATCGAGACTCATCTCCCACCTATGAAACCCTTCTCCCTCATCACCAACTGGTCAATTCTCTCTCGCATATCCTTTCCAGATTCTCCACTGGGTTTACCCCTCCCTCATGCAATCCCTTCCATCCCCTTAATCATGGGCTCCTCTCTTCATTGACCCCCATTCATCACATGTTCCTCCCCCAATCACTAAATCGGCCAAACCGAGACCTTATATGAGTGGGATCCACATGAGCCAGCCACTACACATTGGGTGAAGATTGATGTGGTTACTCCTTCACGACAGCTACACTAGTGAAAGGTAAATCATTCCATGAACCCTCAGTTCATGCCTAGAATGGATCCAAATTTTCTTTTATACATGGGGGTTGTCCTGTTTATTTTAAATATGGGTGATTTGGGTTTAAAGGGTTTTGTACATTAAGAGAAGGCTAGTTCTCAAAGGTTCTAACTCACTTTTTCCCTCCTTTGATCCACCTAGATTGGAGATCAATTTCTGGTATTATTGTATGGTGATTTTGAGTGAGTTATTCTATCCCCTTCCATTTGTTTTAGTTTACATCCATAGTATATGATTTTAGGATTTTTATATTGGGGTTTATTTGAAATTTGCACCAAAGGATGGTGGAAATTGTCCCACATGATTGGGATTTTCTTGGTGTAAATAGAGGATGTATTGAGATAACCATTATATGTTATGTCATGTTGTTTCATAAAAGGTGCATCACCTGATGATATTATTTATGGTTTTTTGATAAATTTACTGAAATAAACTATTAAATATATATCATTTTGTTTGAATTTTCCAATGATAGTAATGGGTGTATTCCATAAAACCACCATGTGTGTTTGTTCATGATTTCAGTGCATTGAGGTATCCTAATGATTGATTAATCATTTATGTCATTTTGTTTTAAATTATGAAATTATTTATAATAAATATAATTAATATAATTGGATAATATAGATAATTATAAAATATTATAATTGATTTTTTTTAATTTTGGGTCCAAGTTAGGTGCCTCAGTTGATAAAATAACATATACAAGCTTAGAAGTTGGAAAATATTCATTAATGGAAATAAATTCAATTACAGTCAGTGGTTTCTTGGGTATAAACCTTTGGTTTATACATGATTTATTTGAAATTTGATTTGTGCAGTTTCACCACCTCTAGATATTTACCTTTCTAAATTAATTATTTAGTCAAATTATAATGGAATTCATTTAAATTAAATGTTGAAAGTGATAAGGTCCATGATAGAACATTGTTCACTAGATATATATCTCGACTAGATATATCTAATAGTATAAGTATAATTTTACGTTTTGAGAAACATGAACTCCATATGGGGTGTATATAAAATAAAGTGAATTATATATGTGCAGTGTACCTTAGTGTAGGGTCCTTGGTGACCTTCAAGTGGAGGGATGTGATGAGATATGGTTATAATTCCTAGTACGCCATGAAAGATCATTAATATTTTTTAAAACCTTCATGATAGAATATATGAGTGTGATAAGGCCTTCCTCCAATAATGAGGATTATATACCTTGGTGGGTATAATTTATCTATGTTGGTGATAGGTTTGGTGGGCAGACCGACATAGTGTGACTTGGAACGTGATATGGGAAGGTTTCCATCTCCTTAGTCCAATGAGTGTGAGGATTGTCTTATGGGTATATTGAGGTCATGATATGTTTATGACTATTTTGAGGGACATTATTCCCTTGTAGTGGTGGGTGTTGACAAGATAGATGTGAATTTGATAAATGAATCCACAAAGGGTGTCCATGCTATAATGTAACCTAGAGAAACAATGATGGTGCCTCAATGATTTTGACCCTTGTGAGGTTTCATGAAATAAGGATTATAGATGATTGTGGGTGAAACATTGGAACCCAAATCAATTTTCTGTGATCTATATATGACATTAGTGATGATGATAGGTCATGCACTTGAGAGGGAAACCCTTGTAATTTTATATGAGTTTGAGAAGACTGAAAACCTGTATATAATGTGTTATATGAGATGTTAAGAGAGGGACACACTACCCTCAAATATTGGAGTTCAATACCCAAGAGGTTACCTAGGATTTAGCTGTTTGGACCAAAAATAATGCATGGGATGTGCTCCTAGAATTTGGCTGCTGATCTGTATACAATATGAATGCCTTGGGAAATCCACTTATATTCAATATTTTGGTTTATATAGAATTCCCAGAATATTTGGATTCCATCATTAGGTAAATATTATTACCTAGATTCATCATCCAATGAATCTATTATTTTGATGATACTACTGGATTTCCTAGGCATATCCCCCTAAAAATCTGTTATATGCTTCAAACTAAAAGATTTCCTAGAACACACTCCTTGTAATTAGACATGGTCATGATACAATTATATTTACTAGAATTACCTCCATGGAATTGGTTTCATCACCTTATAATAAATTTATATTGGGCTCTGTACTAGTGGGAATGATCGTGTGACCTGTTAAGAAAACTCGGACACTAACCAAAGCATGTATAACCAATACTGAGTGTCACGTTATAGCCCAAGGATCAATGATGGGTAAATATTTATGCTTCTCTAGTTTGATTTTTTATTCAACTGAAAAAATAATCTACCCATACACTATATTTTCTGGATCTCATACTACCCCATTGGTGGTTCCCTACATTATTGTACTAAAACACTTCATGGGTGGCCATGATGCTTGGGTACTTTGGAATAATTCAATAATCATAGGTTCAGGTTGGGAAGAAGCCTATAGTTTCAGAATCGATTGAGATATCATAGATGATATTGATTGTTGGGATGAGGTGATGATTGGTGATGATAGTAGAACCTTAGTTTAGGAACAATTCTCTAGTAGGATGGTTATTTTAATGTAATTCCTAATATGTGTATATTTGAGAAATTTAGATTTGGGTTTAGAACAATAGTTGCAACAAGATATTTCAAACGTCAAAAATTTGATGTTTCCCAAGGTGATGTGACTTATGGGAGATGTGGTTATTGAGCTATGTGGGAGGGTATAATTCCCTTGAGATATGACTAAAGATATTGGTTATTTGGGTACTATTATTGATATGGGATATGGTATATGATAATAACCAAATAGAGGAAATAGCCTGGGATTTTTAGTTCCATTAGAGACAAAATCATGGGTAGATGATTTAAATTATGATATTGGTGAATTATAGGCACTATCGAGTATGTGGTATGGTCAAGGTGATTTTTAAGACTACCATGATGAGAATATCTACAGTCATTTCAGTATTAAGGTTTGGATTTCAAATGGAAGGATTTGTAGGATACTTTTCCTGACTATTTTTTTGTAGGAATCCAAATGAGGTATATGATTAAGATCTTAAATGGTCTGATCTTTGATGAATATAGTAAAAGTATTCCCTCAGGGTTTGATAATATGGTAGTTGAGGGGTGGTTGTGTGATTAGATATTTAATGGTTAAGATGTTTGTCTTTTTAGGGAGAAAGCACTAATATGAGTTTATGATGAAATTATTTTGACTAAACTCTTATGTGTGTCTATTTCTATGTCTACACCAATTAGGATCATGTGGACTACTTGGATTATGTTTTAGGCTGCATGGATACCCCACTGGTCCCCCCTCTATTAGGGTGGGTGGAGGATTCATCCTGACTACTTTGGATTCATTGTTCTGACCATTATCCCCCTTCATCAACCCTATCAATTTTCCTAGCATCCCAAAATTGAAATTATCCCTAACTTTTTTTCAAGATATGATGAAATTATTAAGATTTTAGTTTCCCCCATGAATTTTTAAATGTTTCTTCTCTATTTAATCTCACATTATTGGCTCACTTATACAATAGTCTCCACTCAAAGGAAACCTTTTATAGGATTATTTTTTATTCATGTGGTTTTCCTGAATGTTTGATTATATGGATTATGGATCTTCGGAAAATTTTGATTCATTTTTTAACTAAAGATTCCACTATCTCTACCTGATTGAATGCTCCACATGCTTTCACAAGCTTATACTTCTCTATTTTCAATTGGTTTTTCATGATACACCTAAAATGTGATCTTCCCACCATGGTGATTTTGATATCCCGCCCTATTCTACATCCCCCATTTCAGAATTTGGTTATTCTTAAATTGATTGGTAATATGTTGGGAAACTTTTTATGTTTTAATAATCACACCATAACATTATTCGAAATTATTTATCCTAAAATATGTGTTGAGTTCGACGTATCAATGGTACCGATGGATTTTATCTTCATTGATATTGAAAGGGCGCATTGTTGGAAGAAACAGGTCTACTATGAATATTATGATGGCTTTTTCTCATCATGTAGACACATGGGTTAGGATCTATCCAACTACAAGCATGGGGAGAAATTTTATCATCATATAGGCCTCTTAATAGGTAACTCATTAATCAAAGGCAACTTAATAAATGATTATCAATAGAAGGGGTAAGGACACTGCAACTAGAACTAAGGGTAACATATAACATTGATAGTTTGAGGAAAAAATTGGAAAAATCCAAGTGGGATATAAAAGTCATGGAAGGGACAGGTCCAATATCTTCCACTGCTATACCCACCCATTCCCAATCTGCAACTTCTATAAATTGGTACAAAGGAAACGTTCTTGATGATGGTGTTGTTCTGATCACTAATTTAGGAACTTTGAATGACTATAGTCTAATTTCATTAGATTCAGTACATAGTTTTACATTATAGGTTAGTGTTTTTAGTATTATTATAGCATTTTTTGGAAAAAATTGTTGTAGAACTGAATCCTCGGACATTTTATGGTCCAGATACAAGAGATTTTGAAATATAGTTGTCTTCTAAGATATGATCCCCCTAACTCAATCCATATTCACAATCATTTAAAATGTTTGAATGAATATATCGATGGTGATAACGATCCTTAATGGGTAGAAGATAGTCATTCCTAGGTGAAAAAGGAAGAAGGTTGGTTCAAATATCTAAGAAGAACTAGATCCGAGTGATAAATAAGTAGATTTTGAATTTGATTTAGACTATGAGTAGGATCATCCTGCGATAGTTCCATTTTGGTTTGGCTCAAGGAATTGGAAGAAATAAATCTGTGATTCATGGAATTAAACAACCATCAAAGGGAAAAGAATAATGAATCATAAGTATTAGTCAAATTTATCAATTCCCTTGGCTACCAGATCTTCTGGTAAAAAAATCAATCTATGGAAGAGGTAAGGCCATTTATGTTGGCACTGGAAGTGATTGCAGATCTAATGATTACATAGAATTTTGAGTACAAAAAATCTTTTTATTATGATGATGAGGAAGAAAAATATAATAGAAAAAAGGTCAATATTAGATAAAGGAATATAAGACAGTTGATGGTGTTTTGAAGGCTGCAATAATGGATAAAATTGTGATGGAGTGGGTGTCTAGCCTAAAAGTCCTTGACTAATGGGAGAAATCAAGTGTTAATTGACAATCATTTTTAGTAATTATGTTCAGTGTAGGACTAGTCAAGGTCTTCGTAGAATGATGTGAGTTCTATGAGGTAACAATAATGATACTATTATGGTTGGGATTATCAATCTGGTTTCATGTTAAATGACATCTCTTATGGAAAGGGTCATGGTCTTGCATAAGAATGACCCTTGGATTATCTTGGAGACTCCATGAGACCAACGTTTAATAGACCTATGAATATCTGATTCCTTGAGTAATTCCTAATTCTTGATTCAGATGTAGCACTTGATGGAGTCCAGATAACGGCATTAGACTCCAGATGAAATCTATGCAAACTAAGAGGAATGTGGATTTTTGACAGGTTGGTGGAGGGTTGAATGCCATGTGACATGTGAAATTTGTTATTGAATCAACTAGTAAAATTAGTTCATTGTTGGTTTAGAACATGATGAGGTGGGGGTCAGTATTAGGGGGTCTTTCTTGGGGAGAGGGGGTTTTCTAGGGGGAGGGGTTGTCCTGGGTTAGGGGGTCTGTCCAGGAAGAGGGGAGGGGCTTTCCAGGGGGTTTGTTCATGGTGTGTTGGGGGTATTAATGGGAATGGGGTCTGTAGTGGGGGAGTAGTTACAGGGTTGGGGGACTGTACCTGATGTAGTGGGGGGGGGGGGGGTTATGTCTGGGGGGGCTATCGAGTCGGAGGGGGTGTCTAGGGAGGGGGTTCTGTGCAGAGTTGGGGGGGGGGGGGGGGCAGGGTTGTATGTCTAAGAAGGAGGAGGGGTTTTATGGGGGAGCTATCTAGGGGTTATTGGAGTGGGGGCATTACAGGGTGGAAAGGAAGTGTAGGGGGGATATTGATTCAGAAAATGAGGCAATAAGGATGGTAAATGGGATTTCACTAAGGAATCCTCTCATTTCTAAAATACAGAAGAATATATTGATGATTTTGGGCATGTCCCATTAAGGGGTTGGGTAATGTTTTGGGGAGGGGGTGTCCTTGGGGGTGGGGGTGGTGGGTATGTTCAGGAAGGTGGGGGTCTATAGTGGGGGTGGGGTCTTTCCAGGAAGGATTGGGGTTATCCAAGGTGGGGTGGCTTTCCATGAGGGGTGCATGGTCGGGGGGTATGTCTAGGAATGGGGTCCTACGATGGGGGATGGGTGGGGGTTTTCCAGGAAGGAGTGGAGGTATGTTCGGGGGTGGGGGCTATGCAGGGGGTTGTGGATGGGGGGATTTTCAAGTGGAAGGGGGTATTCATGGGGGATTAAGATCCAGAAAATGAGGTAATAATACTGGTAATTGGGATTTCACCAAGGAATCATCTCAATTTAGAAATTCATAGGAAAATATTGATGATTCATGGAATGACCCATTAAAATAGCGGTTACATCCACATGACACTGGCTACCAATCTTTCTTCTTAGTTTTTCATCACCATAGATTTCATATATACCCTATCTTAGTGGGAGTGGGAAACATGGATGAATTATCTGCCTGTTGATGGGATCTGAAGTTTCCTTCAGGAGAAAGAAATCATTCTGAATGTGTCTTGAGAAATTTCCACATGTTAGAGCATTTCTTACATGAAACATCCTGATATTGTGTAATCTTACATGAAAAACTTGAAAACACCTACATGTATAGGTTCCAATTTATGAAATCCCCTCATTACCAAGATCCACCACTCTTTTTCCACCACATCTCAATACCAATAAATCTAATACATATATATATATATATATCATTTATATTTTCTCACAACTTCAAACTCCTCATCAACCGCTTTTTCAACATGTCTAACTAAAACTCACTTTAGGGGTTTCCATCAATCTCTCCATATTTTCTACAAATCATCTTGGGGAAGGTCCTCAAATTTTTTCAAAAATACAACACATCCCAAGGGTGTCAAAAAGTATCATTATCCACTCATATCTTTCATTTTTCCCATCGATAGTGGAGCAAGCTACTCAATTATGGAATACTCAATAGATATATAATAATATTACTTAAACGCTTCTGTGATGTATGTATTGAATGAAATTGGATTTCATTTGAAAAAAAGTACAATATTAACAATCGTGTTATTCAGTATTGGGACGTACATATCAATCTGAATATTATTTGTTCATTTTTAGTTACAGAGTTATGTATGAGTTGTCATGTATAATTGACACATTGATCACATATATATAAGAAGTCGTTATATCTCACTTAGTTTCACATTATTTACTTATAGGTGGTTACTTATGATGAGGTCGATTCTACACAGCACCATAGAAGGCAGTGACTTGAACATCAAATTCAGGTAAGGTTTATTCCATTTTTATTCTTTGGCTCAATTTTAATTAAGGTTTTGTGATTTTTGGGTTCCTTATCTTTGTGCGGTGCATTTGGGATCTCATTGAGAATAGTGAACCACCACATGATTGGCATATCCTCTCAACATGTGGGCATGAGTTCGTCTAAAAGTTCATCGCAAGGCCTATCTCATTGGTTCAGTTTGGGTTAGTTTAGGTTTTCAATGTTATTTTTTATTGGGTTCATTTTTTTGGTTTCTGTTAATTTGACCAGGTTCATTTTGATCAATTTGGGCTATTATGTTCAATTAAACTAATTTAAGATTCAATCAGGTATGTTTTATTAGTTTCATTTTTTAATGGTCAATTATGATCTATTGAAGTTATTTTTGATTGGTTTGATTTAACTTGGTTACATTATATTCAATTTGGTTCAGTTTCATCTTTTTCAAAACCATTTGGTTTGGTTCCACTACCCCATTTGGCTTGATGATGTTTGATTTAGTTTTAGTCATATTAACATGTTTTTTATTATTGTAGTTCATTTGACATTAAATTTTTGTATAATATCCATATCAGTATGTTTTTTCTTTTCACAATTCAAATGGCTTGTGTTTAGGGAGGGTTGGGGGTGTAGTGTGGGGTCATGTCCAGGGTGGTTTCTCCAGGACTGGGGGGTTGTCCAAGAAGGGATGAAGGGGGCTGGAAGGGAAGTGGGGTGTGTTAATGTCCAGGGAAAGGGTGGAAGGGGGCTGGAGAGGGAGCGGTGGCAGGGGTGTCCAGGGAAAGGGAGGGGATGTAGGGCGAGTGGTGTGGGGGTGTCTAGGGGGAGATAGGGGGTTATCTAGGGGGAGGGGTTGTCCTGGGAAAGGGAGAGGTGTAGGGGGTGTGGTGGGGGTGTTCGTGGAAAGGGAGGGTGTTGTAGGTGGAGTAATGGGGGAGGAGTTTCCAAGATAAGGGAGGTGGCTCTATATAGAGTGGTGGAGGATGACCAGGGGGAGGGGGCTACATGAGGAGTGGTGGGTGGGGCTCTTTATGGGGTGGAAGTGGGGGGGATATCTACGGGTTTTGAGGGGGTGATGTCCAGGGGTGGGAGGGGGTATGTAGGTTGGGTGTTTATGTGTTTGTGTGTGGGGGGGTCTAGGGAAAGGGAGGGGTTGTAGGGGGAGTGGGTGTGTCCAGGGTGACGGAGAGGGCTATAGGTGGAGTGGTGGGGGATATCTAGGAGGAGACAGGGTGGCTGTACAGGGGGATAGGGGTGTGAAGTGAGGAGGGGGCTAGGGGTATAAAGAAGAGGGAAAGAGTGTGGGGTAGGGGAGGTGTGTAGGAGCAGGGGTTAGAGGTGCTGGTGCAGGGTGTGGGTGTGGGTGATGGGAGGGAGGATTTGGTAGTGTCCCCTCAACAAAAAGAATGATGATCCATTCTGGTTTTTTATGAAATATAACGGCCTATAGAAACGGTTTTATGAATCATGAATGTTATTGGCACGGATATAGGGTAGACCCTATAGACAGAGTTCGAAACTGTATGTATAGCCCTATAGACATGGTAGGATCCGTATATATATCCATTTCCCTATAGCCATGCCAATACCATCCACGGTTCATGAAATCATGGTTATAACCTATATCCATGGTTTTTGGGCCTATAGCCATGGTTTACAACAAATTATATAGCCTAAATTTATATTAGTGTGTGAACCATAAGGATATGTCTAAATATATGAAAACTATTGTGGGATTTTGGTGAACAATTATAAGACCCCAACCTTAAACCTTACTTAATATTTAATTAAATGAATAATTGACATTGAGGATTTTTTCAGGTTTAGAGTTTTAGAGAATTAGGACATAACTATTACATCTCCGAAGATTACAAAGTAGAAAGTTTTACTATGTTTCCATAAAATAAAAACTCTTAAAAAGAAACATGTCAAGTTCCATGTTTTAGGTTGCATGACTTTCCCTTGATCCCATCCTTGACCCTATTCCACGTTAAGTCCTGTGAAAAACATTTCTAAAACTTGGGATGAGCATAAAAAGATCAGTAAGGGATACACAAAGAATTAAAACTGTTAGTTTTTCAAAACAACAAGTAAACCATGTATACTTTATCAAAGTAATACATGTCACCTTTTCGAAGTAGTAAAAACCCTTCACAAGAATAAAAGTTCATTACTTACCCTTCTGTAACCAAAATATTACCATAAAACCCATATAAATATCACATAACATATAAAGGTAACTTGGGAAATAGACATACATAAGTGGAATAACCATACGGTCGACTTCCACACATACTTAATGGGATAGCCATATGGCCAACTTCAACACACACTTAATGGAATAGCCATACGGCCAACTTCCCTACCCAATGCATTGAAGGTTATAACGTAACCACCCATCCTGGTATTCCCGGCACCACCCGTCATATGGTTCATCACGTAACCACCCATCAAATGTCCAAGTACCATTATAAAAATCATAAGACATAAAACAAATATAATGGAAAGAAAACATTTCCACACTTTGATCACAATATATAACTTAAATATATTTACATAACAAATCCATTATAAAAAACCATTTTCAATACCAAAATACACAAAAGAGTATATGGTATTTATTTCATTTAAAAAAACATTACGGCTTGTTGAGGAAGCCAAAGACCAAATAATACTCACGGTGGCGGAAAAGGTCGTTGTCACCGCGTACGTTAAAAGAAACATTCCTTTTTGTCGTTTAGTAAAATGCTTCGTAGAAAAGGATTCATTTTGTATAAAAGTAAAAGTTAAAGGGGTTTATACACCGTATAAAATATAGTTGTGTATAAAATGAAATATGCCTCAACGAAAGGAGATCGAGACGAAGTCCCTTATAAAGATGGTATCCTTGGTTTAAGGATAATTCAATTACATAATTATGTGTGAAAAATGAATACACCCAATATAAGTGGATATTAAGTGTAAAACAATCAGAGGTTATTCACACATATTCATATAATGACATATTCAAAGAGTACAAGATTATCCCAAAGAATCAAATTTGGATTAAAAAGTTCCCTTGCAAAAATATGACAGCCTAACGGCATCACTACAAAATTCAAAAAATGAGTTGATGAGAGATAAAAAGGGTATCTCATCACTTGGACATAAAATTTACATCAATAAGGTTATATGAGAATGTATCCCAACATAACAATATGTAAATTAAAAGACCCAAAAAATAAGTCTTTTAAAAAGAGGAGGTTGAAAGGATCCCTTACCGACATGGGTATCTTTCGAGACATGCACCCCGTGAAAGAAGGACAATACAACATTGATGTAAATACTCATAAATGAAATTATTATACACAATGAGTAAAGTAATGGGAATTACATACACCACTTAAAGGAAATTGTGGCAAATGTAGCATAAATCTCACGGGAATAAGAGTGAGAAGAAAAATCCCTTACGAAAACTCGGCAGCCTAACGGCGCCACAAAAATGGATTGGTGAGATCAAATAGGGTATCTTATCATATTAACATAAAGTTTACAGAAAGGGGAATATAAAAGAACATCCCCCAACATAACAAATAGGAGCATAAAAGAAGTGACATAAAGGAGAGTACTTAAAACAAAGAGAGAGGTTAGATCTCTTACGAAAATTCAGCAGCCTAACGGGGCCACTCAAAACTCCCAAAATGGATTAATGAGAGAGAATAGGGTCTCTCATCATATGAACATAAAAATTAAAGTAAGATTAATATAAAATAACATCCCAATCACATGAAAGATGAGCTTAAAATTAATGGCATACAAGAGTGTACTTAAAAAGGAAGAGAGGAGTAGGATCCCTTACCTCGGGTCCGACTTGACTTGATCGTTCTTTAACGTCCTGAATAATAAACTTGAGTTAATTTATACTTTCTTAAGAAAATTTTTCAAGTTAATTATTCCTTTTATATCAATTATGGACATGTTATAAACATTATGTAATCATTTAAGTTAATAATGTTGGTTTTGTCGATATTTGGTTGTTAAGTCAAAAGTGGACTTCTTACAATTACATGTTGTTCCTGTGGTCAAAGGTTCTTTATATCCAGAATGACATTCCTGATTTGGATATCATATATATCATATATATCTAGAATATACATGTATTTATAATATCACATAATCATTTAGAGATATGAAATGAAATTCACCGTTCATGGAGACGGTAAGCCGTACGTACGCATGAACGCTACTTTCATTTCTATGTCATATTAATGGAATTAAAACTAAATGAGAGGTATGTATATTTTATTTCCAGAATTATATTAATCATTTATATGTAACATACATCATATATTTCCATTATATATATGTACTTATAATAGTACATTACATTTGGGGATAAGAAATGAAATGCAACGTTCATGGAGACGGTAAGCCGTACGTATCCATGAACGCTACTTTCATTTCTATCTCATAATTTAATTGAAAGAAATTATAATTATATAGAGGTATATTATTATTCTAGTATACCATAATATATAATAACTTTAAATTCATCCTTTATACGTCCCACATATGGAATTAACGAATCGCATCACTTTGAGGGGGCGGTAGTCCGCACTTCCTTAAATGAAGATATCGTGTTTACCCATAATGGAAACCATAAAGGTATTCCCAAAATGAAAAATACAGAATCTTAAAGAAAACATAAACATATTATATATCATATATAAATAGAGTGACATCTTAATGGCCACCATTAAATGTGTTTAAAAGAAGATTAAACAATCATCATTTCGTGAGGCAGAAATTCACCAACCACAGAAACAGTATGTTCTTTAACCATTAGATGTTCATGTGTGTAAGGGTAGCTCGAAATATTCTTATAACAACATCCTAGTATATTTAATATACTGGATTTGTTACAAAAGAAATGAATAAAGAGCGTTTAGGGGGTTGGAGAAGCAAAATAAAACAAAAGGACTCAAGTGAAGACATTACCTTAAAATCGGGTAACTCTGTTTAGTTTGAGCTCAAAGGCTTCCTTGGGAAGACTTATTCCCAGAGTGAGGCTTCAAGGAGTATTAGAGGTAAGTGGAGAGAAAAAATGGGTAGAGTTTGGCCGATCCAAAGGCTTTGCAAGTGTGGGTAAAGAGTTAGAGGTGGGGGCCTTTTATAAGAGGAGAGGAGGGGCACTCTTGGAAAGTAAAGAAATGTTACTTTATTTGAAAATGGGTTTCGGATTTAAAAGGTCCCACATTGAAATAATTCTAGGATAAAGTGATTAGGGTTCGAAATCCACCCATCCAATAGGTTTTGGACATGTGTAGGTCCTAGATTTTACATTATCTTTCCATTTTATTTAAATCATTAAATAATGAGGTCATCACAACATCATCATGATGTCATAAATAATTTAATTTATTTAATGTCTAAAAATTATAAAAAAAATACTATGATGTAGGAAATATTTTTATATTTAAATTTATTATTTATAGTCAAAACGCTGACTTGTATAACCCCATGTAAAAAGTTTTTTAGTAAAACATTTCATGTTTGTGTCATTTTTACTTTAACATTAAATAAAAACATATTTATGTCATTTTCAAACCAAAGTGTCTCCATGGGGTCCCAAAGTTGACCCATGGATTTTATTGGTCGGCCATGACACATCCAATTAGGGTAGGACATGTGTCTAGGTCATTTGATTTTATTAGAACATTATTCTTACCTTAAACTACACCAATTACCTCTAATCGCGATTAAAAACTTAATAAGTTACTATTCACCAAAAAATTATTTTAATCCCATTGAACCACATTTTACTTATTAATTACAAACATGTATGTCATATTTTTGAAATTCAAAACACAGTGATTGCAAAATTTCATTTAAACGGAAAATCAGTTTTTATAAGTACCACTTAGTGGTTTCACTATTCATCAAAAATTGAAGTTTTTCAGAAAATTACCAAATGTTCACCCTAAGAAATATTTGATATTCTGAATTCAAAAATGTTTTCTATTTAAAAAAATTCAGAACATATAAGTTTCAATAATTAATTTAATAATTAATTCCCGTTGTCAAAACAGATAGCGTGTTTTTATGAAACAAAAAGTATCAAAAGATTGACACTAGTTTAAGTCCGATTTCAAAGTGAAATTAATTCCAATGACCACTATTGTATTAAATGGTAAAAATATATTCTAATTTCAATTTAAAACCAATTCAAAATATAATCTAATCATATAAATAAATTAGATTAAAAGAGGTTTTGAATTATAATACAACATTTTTCACTATTCATTAAAAATTTAACTTTTTTGGAAAAATACCAAAAATTTACACAAAGTAAATTTTGATGTCCCGATTCTAAAGAAGATTTTTATTTTGTCAAAGATAACACATAAAATAGTCAAAAAGTGGATTTAAAAGAGTTTCTCCATCAAAAGGCGGTTAATCGACCTTTTAAATAATATTAGAATGTTTACGCTTAAAATTGGATTCATTTGCATTTTTAATCCTCTAACATTTATTGTAAAAAGTAAAAATATTTGACAAACATATATAATCATTTTGTAGTTAGTTCTGTTCATTCCCGCCATTACAACAGTTAGGCGTTAACTATAATATTATTTTATTATTAGAGTGCAACGTAAGATTCTAAAGAAACTCGTTGTTGCGTGTTGGGTAGGCCATCGAGCATAGCGTCCCCTTTAAAGTCATATTAATATTTTATACAAAAATATAGATAAATGTGAAAATTTCATACTCTTTATATACCTGGGGTGTTACATCCTTCCCCCCTTTTGGGAATTGCGTCCTTGCAATTTTAAAATTGGGCTCGGAAACATCCTTGAAAGTCCCACATCGGAACAAGAGTCGGTAAAACAATCACTTTAAAATAAAGGGAGAGAAGTACAGAGGTCACCCTAGTTAACCCATACTATGATTCCAAGTAGGAAAATATGGATATGGAAGAAAAAACAAAGGGTCATGTTCTGATGGAGAGTGATAGTAAACATGTCTAGGAGAAAGTTAACCATAAGAAAATCACAAACTTGTGATGGGTTATACGGTATTCGATTACCCAGTAGGAAAAGTTAATAGACAACATTTTTGTTTTAAGTTACTTTTTATTGAGGAATTTATTCATAAGGAAACATAATCACTTATCAGGTTGACTTTCAACTTTTACTAGATTCCATAATCAAACTCATATTTTCTCCAAAAGATGAGTATTTAGGAAAAAAATTTCGCATTAAGTGTACTATAATAAATTTCTAGAGAATCACCTAATCCAAAATAGATAACTATATACTTCTCGTGTCTTTAGACTCTATCCAAAACATAAACCAAAAAGGTTAGTACAAGATCAGATAATCTAGAAAAGGATAACCCTTTATAAAAAGAAAATATATTATTAATCTCCAAAATTTGTCCAACAAAACCCAAAGTTCAACGAGGACTATTCGATACAAAAATTGTCCATAAAATACTTGAAAGTAAACCAAACTAATATTGAAACCCAAATATTTGAAGGATTTAGTCACATAGTCTTCCAAGTTAAATCGTAACATTTATCTCCAAACAACATTAGTTGCTCTTAATGTCTCATATTGAAAAGTAAGTAACCTAATCACATATCCTCCATGATAGGTTAATAAATATCCATAGATAACCCAAAATCAACTTACTCTTAATTCATAAAATCACCAAACTAAAAAGAATCAGTCAAACTAACCAGGGACTTCACATAGTCCAGTGGTAGGCGATAAATACCAGTCTAACTTTGGTTGTGGGTTTGATTCCCGTAGCTTTGTCTGACGTGACGGGTTGTCACACAGTCTACGTGTTGTCCTTTTTCCAAAACTATATAATTATCAAATTATTCCCAAAAAGAGATAAAATCATCAAAAATAACCATAACATAATTTAACCTCAATTTAATCTCATGCCTTTTACTTCCATCATAACATATAGTAACCCATAATTACCTCAAAAGTAAGGATCATATAAACCCAAATGGTTCTTCATAACTATGTCCACAAAAGAACAGATTACTATTCTTTGAATAAAATTTTCATATATCAAACATCAGTGTTACACATACTATAAAAAGTCTTCTAATGTACCCCATCATCAAAAGACACTTAATACTCTTAAGAGTTTCACCATAACTCGTGAAACCCTTATATGTTGACTTCTTACACATTCAACATTCTTCATGTTCCATTAACCATTCCTTTCCAACTTATTCTGAAATACTTCTTTCCTACAAACAAAATCATGAATCATATCCTAAGATTCCAAAATTGAAAACAAAAGTTAAGAAATAATCCATACCTTTGATTGGTCATTGTCAGTTTCTTCATCCTCAATCGGAATGGAATTAGGTATTGGTAAATGAGTATCTGTATGATATTGGTGATCCCATTCATGAAACTTCTTCATAGGACATGTGTTTTCATAATGACCATGCACACCACATTTAAAACATTCAATTGATCCCTCAGACAGAACTTCTTTCCCTTTCCTCGAGTCAACTGGATGCTTCCTTTTTCTATGGCAGGTTCTTGCTTTATGACCTTCATTTCCACATCTATAGCATATTTATGTCCCTTTCAAACATTTTCCTATGTGTTTCTTTCGACATCTATGACACATAGGTTTTTGAACACACTTACCTTTATGATTATTACCTGTAGTTACGTAGGGATTTGTTTCTCGCATATAAGATGCCTTATAGAAATCACAAAGGTTTAGGTGGTCAATCATGACTCCAGATAGTTGGTTGAGGATAAACACAAGAGTTCTCATTGCAGCTTCCATATCATTCAGTTGCTCGCTCAAAAAACTGTCACATTTTCCTTCACATCCACTGTTACCTTGGTGCCTGCTAGATCCAGCCATTTACTAAAACCAAAATGGTCAGTGTGAGTATATCAACAAAACCATCATGTACTAAAGAGGAAGATAAACACTAAGATATACTTACTCATTCACTTTATCTAAAACTAGGATTGTTTATGAAATCCTAACCATTATGGTCCTGTCAATTATGCTTAAAGAATACCCTAACCTCTAAATTTATCTAAACCAACCTCTGATACCAACTATAAGACCACAACCATAAACCATAATTAATATTGAATTAAATTAATAATTCACATTGAGGATCTTTTCAGGTTTAGAGTTTTAGAGAATTAGGACATAACTATTACATCTTCAAAGATTACAAAGTAGAAACTTTTACTAAGTTTCCATAAAATAAAAACCCTTAAAAAGAAACATGTCCAGTTCCATGTTTTAGGTTGCATGACTTTCCCTTGATCCCATCCTTGACCCTATTCCACGTTAAGTCCTGTGAAAATCATTTCAAAGACTTGGGATGACAATAAAAATCTCAGTAAGGGATACACAATGAATTAAAAACTTTTAGTTTTTCAAAACAAAAAGTAAACCATGAATACTTTATCAAAGTAATACTTTTCACCTTTTTGAAGTAGTAAAAACCCTTCACTAAATAAAAGTTCATTACCTACCCTTATGTAACCAAAAGATTACCATAAAACCCATATAAATATCACATAACATATAAAGGTAACTTGGGACATAAACATACATAAGTGGAATAACCATACGGTCGACTTCCACACATACTTAATGGGATAGCCATACGACCGACTTCCACACATACTTAATGGAATAGCCATACGGCCGACTTCCATACCCAATGAGTTGGAGGTTATAACGTAACCACCCGTCCGGGTATTCACGGCACCACCCGTCATATGGTTCATCATGCAACCACCCGTCAAATGTCCAAGTACCATTATAAAAATCATAAGACATAAAAAAATATAATGGAATGAAAACATTTCCACACTTTGATCACAATATATCACTCAAATATATTGACATAACAAATCCATTATAAAAAAACCATTTTCAATACCAAAATACATAAAAGAGTATATGGTATTTATTTCATTTATAAAAACATTACGGCTTGTTGAGGAAGCCAAAGACCAAATAATACTCGCGGCGGCGGAAAAGGTAGTTGTCATCGCGTACGTTGAAATAAAAATTCATTTTTGTCATTTAGTAAAACGCTTCGTAGAAAAAGATTCCTTTTGTATAAAAGTAAATGCCATAGGGGTTTATACACCATATAAAAGATAGTTGTGTATAAAAAGAAATATTCCTCAATGAAAGGTGATCGAGACGAAGTCCCTTACAAAGATGTTATCCTTGGTTTAAGGATAAGTCAATTACATAATTATGTGTGACAAACGAATACACCCAATATAAGTGGATATTAAGTGTAAAACAATCAGACTTTATTCACACATATTCATATAATGACATATTCAAGGAGTACAAGATTTTCGCAAAGAATCAAATTTGGGTTAAGAAGTTCCCTTGCAAAAATATTACAGCCCAACGGCATCACTACAAAATTCAGAAAATGAGTTGATGAGAGATAAAAAGGGTATCTCATCACTTGGATATAAAGTCTACAGAAAGAGGAATATAAAAGAACATCCCCCAACATAACAAAAAGGAGCTTAAAATATGTGACATAAAGGAGAGTACTTAAAAAGAAAGAGAGAGGTTAGATCTATTACGAAAATTCAGCAGCCTAACGGCGCCACTCAAAACTTCCAAAATGGATTGATGAGAGAGAATAGGGTCTCTCATCATATGAACATAAAAATTACAGTAAGAGTAATATAAAATAACATCCCAATCACAAGAAATATGAGCTTAAAAGTAATGGCGTAAAAGAGTGTACTTGAAAAGAAAGAGAGGAGTAGGATCCCTTACATCGGGTCCGACTTGACTCGATCGTTCTTTAACGTCCTAAATAATAAACTTGAGTACATTTCTACTTGCTTAAGAACATTTTTCAAGTTCATTATTCCATTTATATCAATTATGGAAATTTTATAAACATTATGTAATCATTTAAGTTAATAATGTTTGTTTTGTCGATATTTGGTTCTTAAGTCAAAAGTGGACTTCTTACAATTACATGTTGTTCGTGTGGTCAAAGGTTCTTTATATCTAGAATGACATTACTGATTTGGATATCATATATATAATATATATCTAGCATATACATGTATTTATTATATCACAGAATCATTTAGAGGTAAGAAATGAAATGCACCGTTCATGGAGACGGTAAGCTGTACGTACGCATGAATGCTACCTTCATTTCTATGTCATATTAATGGAATTAAAACTAAATGGGAGGTATGTATATTTTAAATCCAGAATTATATTAATAATTTATATGTAACATACATCATATATATCCATTATATATATGTACTTATAATATTACATTACATTTGGGGATAAGAAATGAAATGCACCGTCCATGGAGACGGTAAGCCGTACGTAGGCATGAACGCTACTTTCATTTCTATATCATACTTTAATGGAAAGAAATAATAATTATATAGAGGTATATTATAATTCCAGTATAACATCATATATAATAACTTTATATCCATCCTTTATACGTCCCACATATGGCATTAACGAATCACATCACTTTGAGGGGGAGGTAGTCTGCACTACCTTAAATGATGATATCACGTTTACCCATAATGGAAACCATAAAGGTATGACCAAAATGAAAAATACAGAAGCTTAAAGAAAAACTAAACATATTATATATCATATATAAATAGAGTGACATCTTAATGGCCACCATTAAAGGTGTTTAAAATAATATTGAACAATCATCGTTTCATGAGGCAGAAATTCGCTAACCACAGAAACAGTATGTTATTTAACCATTAGACGTAGATGTGTGTAAGTGTAGCTCGAAATAATCTTATAAAAACATCCTAGTATATTTAATATACTGGATTTTTTACAAAATAAATGAATAAATAGAGTTTAGGGGGTTGGAGAAGTAAAATAAATCAAAAGGACTCAAGTGAAGACATTACCTTAAAATCGGGTAACTCCGTTTAGATTGAGCTCAAAGCCTTCCTTGGGAAGACTTATGCCCAAATTGAGGCTTCAAGGAGTAAGATAGGGAACTGGAGAGACAAACTGGGCAGGGGTTGGCCGAGAAAAATGCTTTGGAAGTGTGGGTAAAGAGGTAGAGGTGGGGGCCCTTTATAAGAGGAGAGGAGGGGTACTCTTGTAATGTAAAGAAATGTTACATTATTTGAAAATAGGTTTCGGATTTAAAAGGTCCCACATTGATATAATTATAGGATAAGATGATAGGGGTTCCCAATACACCCATCCAATAGGTTTTGGACATGTTTATGTCTTAGATTTTACATTATCTTTCCATTTTATTTAAATCGTTAAATAATGAGGTCATCGCTGTATCATCATGATGTCATAAATAATTTAATTTATTTAATGTCTAAAAATTATAAAAAAAAATACTGTGATGTAGGAAATATTTTTAGCTTTCCATTTATTATTTATAGTCAAAATATGACTTGTATAACCCCATGTAAATTTTTTTTAGTAAAACATCTCATGTTTGTGTCATTATTACTTTAACATTAAATAAAAAGATATTTATGTCATTTTCCAACCAAAGTGGCTCCATGGGGTCCCCATGTTGACCCATGGATTATCTTGGTCGGCCATGACACATACAGAGTGGGTAGGACATGTGTCTAGGTCATTTCATTTTATTAAAACAATAATCTTACCTTAAACTACACCAATTACCTCTAATCGCGATTAAAAACATAATAAGTTACTATTCACCAAAAAATTATTTTAATCCCATTGAACCACATTTTACTTCTTAATCATAACCATGTATGTCGGATTTTTGAAATTCAAAACAAAATGATGGAAAAATTTCATTTAAATGGAAAATCAGTTTTTATAAGTACCACTTAGTGGTTTCACTATTCATAAAAAATTGATGTTTTTCAGAAAATTACAAAAAGTTCACCCTAAGCTATATTTGATATTCCGAATTCAAAAATGATGTCTATTTTACAAAATTCAGGACATATAAGTTGAATTAATTAATTTAATAATTAATTCCCACTGTCAAAACAAATAGCGTGTTTTTATGAAACAAAAAGTATTAAAAGATTGACACTAGTTTCAGTTCAATTTCAAAGTGAAATTAATTCCAATGACCACCATAGGATTAAATGGTAAAAATATATTCTAATTTTATTTTAAAACCACTTCAAAATATAATCTAATCATATAAATAAATTATGTTAAAAAGGGGTTTTGAATTAAAATACAACATTTTTTACCATTCATTAAAAAATGAACTTTATCGGAAAAATACCAAAAATTTACACAATATAAATTTTGATGTCCTGATTCTAAAGAAGAATTTTCTTTTGTCAAGGATAACACATAAAATTTTCAAAAAGTGGATTTAAAAGAGGATCGCCATCAAAAGGCGGTTAATTGACCTTTTAAATTATATTAGAATGTTTACGCTTAAAATTGGATTGATTTGCATTTTTAACCCTCAAAAATTTATTGTAAAAAGTAAAAATATTTGAAAAACATATATAATCATTTTGTAGCTAGTTCTTTTCATTCCCACCATTACAACGGCTAGGCGTTAACTATAATATTGTTTTATTATTAGAGTGCAACTTAAGATTCCCAAGAAACTCGTTGTTGCGTGTTGGGTACGCCATCGAGCATAGCGTCCCCTTTAAAGTCATATTAATATTTTATTCATAAATATAGATAAATGTGAAAATTTAATACTCTTTATTTACCTGGGGTGTTACAACAATAGAGAGAGAATTTTTTGGAAAATTAAATCACTATCTGGATTCTATAATTTTATGTTGTTCTATTAAAGATTTTTCTTGAATTAGTAAAATTGAAAAATGAATTTCAGTATTGACTAGATCATTTCTTGTTTTAAGACAAGGATCTTTACTATGCCCCAATTTTGACACTCTTAAGGGATATTCCTTGGAAATTCAAAAACCCTTAATGAACCATCATGAAGTATTTAGATATATGATTATCATGGATTAACTAAGATAAATCTATCTTTTAATTATTTTAAAATATGGTGAATTTATTTATAAATCATTTAAATGATTCGTTATGACTATGTGTTTTCACACTATGATTAGTGTTTCTAACACAATTATTTTTTTTCCAATGAAGGGATTGAACTAGAATAAATCATGTTAATAATGATTGTAATGGAAAATGAAATGATTTTCATCATGATAAACCAAATTTTTTGGGGGACAGAGTGTAAAATCATTTTTCTATGCCAATACAAAATTTTCAAACTATAAATCATACTAAACATAAAAATTGTTAGAGGAGGGGAAAATGTTTTTTTTTTAATTCCTTAATACAAATTCATTATTCTTCATTTAGTGGGTGCACGAATCCTCTGGTAAATAAGACATTGATTGTGACCACTGAAATTATAATTCTTGGTTATAAGTTATAAGATCTTGAAAATTTTGTTTTTTGTTTATATCATTTAAAAGGTGAATAATATCAATGGAGGAACCATAATAACAATATGATTGAATTTGTGGAAATTGACTCTATATAATTGGTTGAGTGTAAGAGTATATATTTCTATAATTAAATCCCTCATATAATATCTACAAGGATAGATAAGGAATTTCATGAGATCTTGTAGAAGGATGATAAATATTTTGGAGTCTATTAAAATACTTTTACAAGACATGTAAGGTACACTTCTTTTTTAATCATTAATCCTAAAAGAAAAAATGATCAATTCTTTGGGGGCCTAAAAAAATCCTCCAAATGGTGTTGGTTATAAGTTACTTTATTAACTATAATGATTTCATCTAATATTCACTAGATGTGGAAATGAAAATGAGGGATTCCTATTATTCCTATGGTTTTGATATGAAAAGGGAGACTGAGCATCATGAGAACTAAAATAAAAAATATGATGGAATTAAATTTCAATCACCTACATGATAGAAATATGCGAATAAGAACTTAGGTAAATTACTGAATATAAAAAGTGTTTATACCAATTATGGGAGGATTGGACATCATGAAAAATAATTTATAGGTGATGTGGAGAGGTCGATGAATTTAATGAATGTAGAGATAACTCAATGAAATGTACTACCCATACTCCAGTATTTCAAATTACAAGTGTTTGTTCACTATTAAAATTAATTACCAAATCCATGGGATAATGAGGATGATAAATTGCAACATCCATTGAAGACAAAGGACAAAAGAAAAGATTTTGAAATCTCCATAACTGAAGTGAATCATGATAATTACTTCACTCCATAGTGAGTAATTTGTTGTTTTATTTTCTATGAACAAGATATATGAAAGTATTATTATTCATCTTTTAGTTAAATTTGAGGAAATTATGATCATTGTTGTCCTCCCTCTATATAGATTCTATAATAATGATATCACATTTTATTTAAAAAATCAACCAAATATAATCTATAACTGAAAGGATGAACCTTGATTTCTATTGGGAATGTTTTTCGATAAGATAAGAGTGCATTTTAGTAATGAAAGTTGAATTATCTTTATGAAGAATTTATTTTTTATTGTGAATTTTTGTTAATGATTAATATATATATATATATATATTATGAGACATTATGGGGGATAAAAATTATTGTTATGTTGGTCATGGAAGAATGTGCGATCAAGTCATTTTAATAATTGGGATTCAATTTTGGATATAAATATTTTGGGAGGATCATTAAGGTTAACTATTTACGGGATGAATTAAGTTGATGTTTTGATGTTATTGGATAAATTAGGCTACCCATATTGGTTTTTTAAATAATTAGTGGCCGAAGGAATGAATTTTGGTTCTAATGATGATTTTTGTACTTTGGGAATGAAATAATGTTTATTGAAAACTCTAAATTAATTATTTAAATCTTAATTTGAAAATTTTATTAGATTCAATTTTTTAAAATTTTATGAAAATATAAAATTTTGAGTGTATAATGAAAAATAATGGTTTTAGTTAAAAACTAAATTTTTAGTCAAAGAGTTTAAATGATAATAAAATTAATATTTTTTAAAATTATAATTAGTTAAATTATATATATTATTCCAATTTATGTCATTTTAATCAATTACATATGTAATTTTGATATAAAAAAATTTATAACATTTGATGAATTTTTCTTTGGAAGCCCACTTTTTCATCGAATATGTGGGATTAATTTTAAATAAACTATTTCAAAATATATCAATTGAATTTTTAAAAATGTATTCTATATTTTTAATTAGAATAATTTATATTATCTAATTATATTAATTTAATTTTATACAATAATTAATTATAAAAATATTAAACATTACTGTTCATGATTATTGTTAGAATGGGTTTACTATGGGTTAAACTACAAATATAATAGTTTAAATGACATATAATATTTTCAAAAACCTATTTTACTTTTATATATATACTCTATGACCTAAATGGGTCGATAATGACCCATTTTCATTCCTTAAAAAATGTGAAAAACATGGGTACACATTATTCATTTCATAAATTCCAAATGAGTCCTCTCCCCTATTATAATATGCCACAAACTATCTTCTCCTATTCACACATAAAAAACCATTTGTTTCATCCACTACCTAACAAAATAATTATTTAATTCCTTAAACTCATAATATTGGCCTTATTATGCTTATTAATCCCTACTATGAAGGCATTATGTGTAAACTTATAGAGGATCTCATAAGAAGAGGTAAAATTCATAAACATGTGTAATGTTTTATTTAATCTTCTAACACATTTAATATTATTAAAATATAATGATATAATAAAACCTATATATTCTGTATACTGATATTTTATAATTTTAATGGAATATCCTATATCAATCTCCACTTCCATCAAGTGGGAAATGAAATTGTACATCATATGTACAGAGGATTACTACCTCACAAACCGATATTATTCGATCTCCACCACCACCTCTAGAAAATGAATTTAATGATGGATTTATGTTTATATATGATATTTATGATTTTATTAATCATATTTAATTACAAAACAACATATACCTTCTTACCTCACAACCTGTTGGAAAATAATAGTGTCACTCATGTGTATGGTGGACTACCACCTCACAAACCTATCTGATATATTTTTTCATTTATATTTTAAATATATAGTAGAAAAGATATGTTTAATTTATAAATTTATTATATTTGTAACATAATCATACGTATGTAAAAAATATATCACATAACATTTTTACTTTCCATTTCATGGGGTATACAATAATGTCACTTGTGTGTACGGAGGACTATCGCCTAAGAAAGCGATGTGATTCAATTTTCACTAAGACTTTTCATGTAATGTAATCGGTATAATATTTATAATTATATCTGATAGCTATAATAATAATTATATTTTAGTTTTGAATTATTATTTACCGTTTATTCATTCCATCCGTAAAAAAATGGAAATAGTTCTCTTAGGTACATACAAAATACTCTCTCCATAAATAATGTATTTCGTTTTCTATCTCCAAATTTTATTGATTACACAATATAAGTATATAATGAATATACTATATATATAAATATATTTATTTATAAATTCTGAAGATTATGTACCCATGATTAATGTAAATGGATAAAAAATATCAAATCAAAACATAGATGAAAACTATAACAAATAATACATGAAAAGTGATTTTAACTAGGAATTATTAATAAACATGTAATAAAAGGTAAAAAGAAAACCATAAATGGTGTGATATATATATATGTGTATTATATTTATAGTAAACCTATATTTATTTATTTTTTTGAATGTTTAATGAGGATTTCGATACATAAGGTATGAGATTTCCTCCCACTTTTATTTTCTATGAGAATCATTCCATATTCACCATGTATGTTTTTTATTCCATGTATAAATTATCAATCAATGGGTTTTATAATGATTTTATTAAAAATTATATATATTTAATTATATTTTTTATCATATCTATTTAATGGGTTTTCCTTTATAAAAGTAATCGATGTAGTAAGGGTTTTTTTTATCTCAATAAATCTTCTTTTGGACATACATTATCTTATGCACCTATATTCTTTTATATAGTTTATATACATCCTCTTTAATATGTAATATCATGAATTAAATTATTTACATGATATGTTAATATTTATTAGACCTTATTTTTCATGGGGCTTATGGTTTAATGTACCCAATGTGGTAAGGGTTTTATGATACAAACTCATTCTTTATCAGGATTATTTATGTTTATTGTTCTGATTATAAAATATTATGACATATCACTAAATAAACACATGATATTTATTATAATTTGGTACTTTATTAAGAATAAATGTTTTCACTAAATTTTACTCACTTTATGTACTCAATATCCCAAAAAAAAGTTTTTTATGAAAAAATTACATTATTTCTCCTTTCAGTCAAAACCCATTTTTCTTTTATATCCATGTTTTCAAAAAAATGTTTTAAAAATGATTAAAAATATTTCAATGATTTAGTAAATACATTATTACACATTTTTTAATTTTTACAAATCATTTTAAAAAATAATCTTCTAGTAGTTTTCCCTACAATGTTCAATTGGTTTATACCAAAAATGAGAAAGTAATCATTATTTTAACATGTTTGAAATGAACAGAATTTCCCACCCTAATACAACCAAATTTAATTTTAATTTGACATAATATGTTTCAGTGGATATATTAAAAAAATTATTTTTTAATTTTTTAAATATTAAAAAAAATCAAAGAGAAAAATTATTTTCCTCAATTAACATTTTACTTTTTTTAAAATGATTATTTTATAAGATTCTGTGGCCCGTTTTTAAGAAATAATATTAAAAAAATTTTATGTTTTAAAAAGTTATTTTTGATGTTAAGAGTTTATTTTCATCAAGAAACGTTTTATTTGTTCATTAAATAATAATTTATTCAATTTAAATATTATTTTTAATGAAAAAGAATTTGATGATGATTTATGTTTTAAAAAAATAAAATGGAAAGACTATTTTCTGCATGAAATGTTCCAATTAATCTTTCAAAATCATTTTCCATCTAAGAAGACATAATTTGATTTATATTATGATTTATTATTGATATCATCCAACGATACCATTCAAAATCTTTCCATGAATGGATTATATTTATTATGATAAGATATTAGTGAAACCTATTCCTTTATTTGTGGATTATGATATAATTAAATAATGAAATGATAATGAAACACATTTATTTTTCATGGGTTATGCTATGATAATATGTTTTAAGAAACCAATTTATTTTTAAAGGGCTTTGATATGATTAATGTTTTATGATCTTATGGGAAAAATGTTTATGATTTTCATAATGTGATGGTGGAACCTATATCCCTATCAAATGGATTGGGTAATGATGAAGGTTATATAATATCTAAGGGTACACAGTAGTTTATTCCAAGAATGATAGTGGAAACATGGGTGGTGAATCCAATCCTAAAAGAGGGTACATAGGAGTCTATCCAAATCCCAATGTAGGTACATAGGTGGTTGTCTCAAGCAAAGCATGTCACTAATGTCTCGATACATATCATTAACTTAATACTTTATATTCTTATGAGTATGCTAGAAATCAAAGTCTTATGAAAATGTTATGATCTAATGGATCATGTTCTTTGATTCCATTATGATACATTTCTTATGAACTACCATAATTTCTTCCATGAATCATGTTTATGATCTATGATATGCAGGGTATGGTAATAAAATTTTATTCTCTTGTTCTCACACCCAAATGCTAATGTTATATTGATATCACCCTTGTTTAACCTTACTGGGATTCTAAGATCACCCATCCTTATGGTTCCTTTTACTACTATATAGAGAAAATTAATATATATAACACTTATATAAATGATTATAGATAGGAAGATCTTAGCTGGAAATGGTATAGCTCACTTATGGACCAGTAGTTTATTTGTCCAAAATTTAAAAGTCACTTGACACAAATGATTCAAGCATAAATTGTGTTTGTTATGTATTTATTATTAATATTCTGTGATGTAATATTTATGTGTGATATGTTTGGGTTTCTACACTAGGTACTCGAGAAGACTTCTTTATTGTAGAAATAGTTATGGGGAAGGGCATTTTATTATATTGTTGAGAAGGTGGTGTAATGAACATGTAATTTCAAGCTGTGTTTTATGTCAATAATTATTAATATTATCTATATAATTGAGTTCTTGTTGTTGTATATGTTTCCAATGGCCTTGGATAATGATTTTAATAATTTAATCTTAGGTTGGATAAATTTTTCTTATATAATTGGATATCATTACATGGTGAACGAGTATTTGGAGTGATGGGACAACTGACTTTGTGTCACAACTTAGCCATGAGGCACCCTAGTGTCAAACATTGTTAGGAGGTGGAGGTCATGATGTGGTTGGGTGGAAACATAGTGTGAGAATTGGTATATAAAATTTTAATTCTCTTTACTCTTATATTAGAATACAATAAATAAAGAAATTTTCCTTACATATGGTGACACCATTGTGAAGGTTTTATAGTGTGATAGTTGGCATGATAGAATGGGTGAAGGCATGGTGTTGCATCTTGAAAATAGGGAGTCCCAGATTTGGTCAAATTCAGCAAGGGCCATCATTGGGTGACTAATCTGGTCCCACTGTGATTGTTTCTAGCTATCTATTTGGACCGCTACCTAGGGTGGATTACACCATGACATTGAGGGGAAGGTTGTAATGTGAGACTCGTGCGAATGCATCATGGAGTGGCCATTATAGTCATGATATAACCATGGTTCTGGGAATTTTTAAAAGCATGGTGTTTGGGATTATACACTTGGGCCATTTTAACCTCAACTCTTCATATCCTTTGATGTTCTTTTGATTTTGGCTAATTTTGGATCTCTTTCAAGGTGTCTTATTCTTCCCAAATCTATTCCCTTATCTATTTGAATCATTATCCATTCAAGATGTTTTCGTTTAGTAATTCTAACAACGTATAAGAAATCTATGAATTATTTTTCCTATGTTTAATAATATTATTTTTTAAACTCTAGTTATGATGGTTTCAGGATGATTTTAGATTTTTAATGGATCGAGCCGAAATTATATAGCCCAACTAAAAATTTGTACTCTATTAATATTATGGTTGGATTTTCATATCATGTTATGAATATATTATGATGCTTCATGGATTGAATTCCATTGATGTGATAATGTATCGTTGTATATTTTTTATTTTGGAATCAAAGTGACTAGGTATGTTTGTTTAATGATGTTTACCTCTTAGATGGGGGATTATGAGTTAATGTATTAAAAATGGTAGAATCCCACCCCATACCATGGGTTACGATTGGGTTTTCCACCATGGTGGATTAGGCTTAGAGTGAGCTGTATGGGGTCGATTAAGGCCATAGTGACCCGATAGAGAGGTATTTGGGTATGTGTGATGATTTCCTTCACATGAGATGGTATTAGGTGTGTGAACATGGATATACAAAAAAAATATATAGTTGGATAGGGGGAAACTTTGTGGTTAGAATTAGAATCTTTATTAACTATATTGTTTCATATTATGAAGCTAGATAAGACTTTTTTTGAGCCTATCATAAGGGAGAAGATGGTGGGTTGTTATATGATAGTATACAATCAGTGGCATTGTGAATACCCATGAGTGAGAAACTGTGGTTAGATATAAAATTTTTGACCAACATTGAGTGGGAATTTGTAGTCTAAGATGTGATAGGATACCATCCCAATGTGAGAAGGTTTTTTATAAAATGTTGATATGAGACCACACTTAAGTAAAATGGGTGTGGTCTGGTGTTGTATATATGACATGACTGGGTACTTCATATGTGTTAAATGGGTGTCCTATCTTGAGTGAGGAGTGTGATGTCTTGTCATTTATTTGATGGACGATGTGGGGAATGATGTGGTACTTAATTTTAGTCATATCATTATTGATAAGTTTTTCGACATGTTCTATATTTTATTTTTGGTTGTAAATGAATCTTCCTTCTAAAATTATGTAAATGTAAGTATGATTGAGGTTTTTGGCGGCATAGCTAATGCACGATGACCTAACAAATGTTTTATATCTATTATGTTCTTATTTCTATCACAGTATAAGATTTAATACATCTAATAAAAATTTTAGGTAGACATTTTATTTGTGTCTTTCTAGGTTTTATTAATCACACATAACATGGGAACCCAATTGTTAGTATGAAAACATTATTTATAGGCTTCCGTCATTGGGGAAAGACCATATGAAAGGTTGTATAGCCAGTGGATCTATTTGGGATTAGGGTAATGTCGAGACATACTCCACTATACATCTTTGTTTGGTCTATGTTATTATTAGGTTTTTTTTATTATCTTACTTTGATCCAATACATGTGGGGATATTTTTTCTTTGATGAATGATTTATTACTAATCATTTTCACATTATATATGGTGTTATCATATTTTTTATTCCACTATGTATATTTTATTTCTTTTATTCTTTAATGATTCATTTAATTTATTAATTCTTAATGGTTACCCAATATCAATGGTATAGTCTCTTCACTATATTATTTAGGCCCTCTCTACTAGTCAAACACCCCTTGAATATAGGGAGGCATGAATGAGGTCTTTCAGAACATTTGATTAGTCGTACTAGTAAATTTTGGGGGAACAATGAATGGTATTAATCCCCTTTTTATTTATTAATTTATTTTTAGTTGAATAGATATAGGGTATCCCAAAATCAATAAAGAAGTTGTATTTGTTCCTAATTAGAACCTGTATAGTGTATGATTGAGTTTTTAGGGTAGTTTTATTACTTTTATTGGTCATTCAATTAATATCCTATATTGTTTTCAATTATTTTTTATGGATTATAGAATTTTTCACTTTCACCTAGTAGGGAGACTTGGTGTGTTCTGCATCATGGATTGGCATGTTGGTTTACATGTAATGTGATTGTTTACATATTTGTGATGTAGGAATAATTTAATTAAATACCATAAATAATATATTTTTTGTTGACAAAAAATACAATATTGGTGGCATGTAATTATTTTATCATGGTCATGTTGATGTTTTTTATTATGATTGTGACTTACCCGCATATATTTATGGTGAAAGATGAGTTCATGGATTAATTGTATATGAATATTCCTAGTTGATCTGGGTATAACCGTAGTAAATGCATCTTATTATTTTTTCATGAGTTTTCACATATTAATTTCTTAAATTTTGATAGGATTTAAGTTTATTAATGGTGATTATGGATCTCAATTTTAGCATTTAATAAAAAAATTCATCAATGTTATCATAGTTACACTTAGGGTATATGTTGAGAATGTCCTCAAGGAAGGTTTTTCTGTTATTATACCTTTATTAGTTTAATAGAGTGGTAATGAAATTTCTCTTGTGATTTTACCAATGGTTCAGGCAGTAAACCATCATAAGCCATGTTTTTTCTTATTTTATCTATGGTAGTAAGTTTTTATCAACAGGGTGGATATAATTTGGTATACCTCACTAAATATTTTCAGTTAAAACAACCTACAGCATTACAAGGTACATGTGGTCTTCTAGAAACCAAGGATTAGATTATGATCCTTAGTATGGTATTTGAGCTATTAATGACACTAGATGACCGACGGTTGAAGCTAGTGGCCTGCATATTTCAGGGACCCACCAAGTGGAGGTGGAATTTCATGGTATATTCTAGGAAGTTTTAGTTTCTAGCATTGAATTAATTAAAGTACATGTATATTGAGAATTTCTTACCCAATTCACTAGAAATAGATTATGCATGGTAATTCATTGTAATTTAGTAGTGGATGATGTCTATGACGAACTATGATAGTATCTTCATGAAGATAAAATATTTTTCTTCATTTCTAAATATAATTGAGGCCCTGAAATCCCATATATTTCATATTGTTCTTTGATTATAGAAAATATTTCAGATCAATGTGTTTAACATGACATATTACCTAGTTTGGTTTGTTCGTCTCTCCCTATTGATAATGTCCTAGAAGATAATGAGGTTGTGGGTTTTTCCCTCTTTTTAATGATCTAGATGGTGTCCATTCTATAGAATTTATCAGTTTATGTTCTTATGTTAGGAATATTATATTTTCTTATATCCACTATATTTTATAGAGATTGTCTAGTTAATCAATGATAGAAAAAATTTTCTGATAAAATAAGATTATGGATTTTTTTAATCTATGCTAAATTTTTTATGACATGAATATCTTGATCAAGTTCTATATTCTTAGAGATTAATTTAGTAAGAGTTTATACTTATCAATTTTAGTATATCTTAGGAACTAAAATCTTGTTATTTTTTGGTTTATTATTACAATATTAATTTTTGAACTATTTTAGTTGTCATGTTTTTTATAAATATGGTTTTTGGAATTAAATACCTACATAATGTTTGGTAAAAAACATTGAAACATTGGTAAAATTTCATTTTATTGAATTAAAGTGTTTATTTATTTTCAGGTTTGGATTCAAATGGTGAATCAGAGAACTACATAGAATATAAGGGTCAATAGAGAGAAACATAAAGGTTATTGGGGTAACCTTTGTAATATTAGTATCAAAAGATTCATTGATATGGTAAGCTAACTCAAATGATTCAATACTACATAAGGATCATCTTGGACCCTACATGAAGGTCACAATAATGCGTGGGTATCTACATATTTTTTAAGAGGGCTATGTAAAGGTCATCTTATATACAATGTTCCTATGAAAGGATAAATTTGTGCTTCAACATTGCTACAAAAGTGAAATCGAAATTTTGGGGAATGGTAATTTAAGCACATGGAAGTTACATAAGTGGCATACTGGTGATTTATAATATTAAGAATATTCTTTTAATAATGGTAAGGGAATCTTCGAAGTAGTTTTGTAATTGTATCCTTGTTCATCACATGGGTCATGGAAGGGTAAAAGAACAAAATCGCATACCTATGTGAATGATTTCTGTGATCCATGATAACTATATAAATGTGTTGATGATTAAAGTATTAAAGGTAACCTAATTATCAAAAAATAATATGAGATTGAGGATTTGTGAAGCATCATTGAGGGAAACTAACAAAGATTATATAAGAGTACATGGTAATGAACTGTGCTACGAATATGTTGAGATTTATGATCCTTTAATGAGAAATAAAGGCCACATAAGAGAATTCTACTCATTCAAATGATTTTGGAATGATTAAATAGATAGAAGAAGATCCATGGTGATCAATAGCCACATGTAGGTTAGGGAGAATATCTCAAGGTCAGTTTTTGGGAGTTGTAATGATAGAGATAATGTATGACTACATTATTTAAAGGTAGACTACCTATGAATAATTTGGGGGTAGATTTGGATTTTAGAGATTTTTTATTTGGTAAGGCTGGACTATAAGTTGGATAACTTATGAAGGAATGTGTTAATGGTAGTTTGAACTAGAGGAAGGAGGTGATCTCATTTAAGAATTATCATTATCGATTCCTTAATAATTACTTTTTATGCTAGGTTGTTTGTATTTAATATGTTATTTTCTTCTACTGTTGTGATTTGTAACTACAAGTCTTAGGGGTGATAGATTATATTAAATTGAAATATTTCTTTATATTATTGTAATATTATAAATCATATATGTTTGTTTTTCATCAAATATTTTATCCACTAAAATCTTTATAATTATATAATAAACTTATAAATAATAAATTTATATTTGGACCTATTAGGTGTTCAAAAATCAATTCATTCATCATTGATATAAACAGTTAATGTGAGGATTAAACTGGATGTTCACAATGTCTTTCCTTTCACTCGGGGTTTTCACTTTCCAATCCTTATGATAATATTTTTTTATTACTCTATGTATGTTTGGAGGTGGGGTAATGGATCTCTAATCTTTTTAACTTCAACTAAAGTATAGAATTGGGAAAAGGTTGAGGTTTTTGTCTCCATTTTGAATCATCCATATCCTACTATTTGTTAGAAATACCTTAACATAAGATGGATCACTAGTCAATGTTCTCCACCCAATGATAGTTAGGTGTTTGAAACTATCAGTCACATATCATTATAGAATATATTAGGTAGATTTTTATGCTAGAGTAGTAATTATATTATCAGTTAACTATAGTATAGTTTTCCCCTCATTATCTCATTTTTCTTCTTTTTTCCATTTCCAATATATCAACTTTGTTGACTTGGATTTCATCATTGTTTCATCACTTTTTCATTCCCATAACCAATTATTCAACTACCACATATATGTATTCTTGTTTTTGGTTTGTTTTTATTTTATTTTCAAAAAATTTCTTAATTATGGTTTGAACCTACTTACCCCAATGCTAGTAATATGTTTTTTATTGTAAATTGTAAAATAGTTTATGATCTTCTAGTTGATGTCCCATCATTGTGTCACAAACCCGGTCATGTTGTGAAAGTGTATGTCTTGAACTTATGGTCCTCTTCCTATGGATAGATTTGTTGTAACATTGAGGGATTATTCCATGATGCGGGCCTCACATGAAGGAATCATGATTTTTCCATCATTTTTATTTTGTGAACATGAATCTAATATATTTTTTAAGGGATTATCTTTTAATTAATACGTTGATCCTATTAATGATTCCTATTATTTTCCCTCAGTTACATGTTATTTTGGTTAACATTGTAGTGTTTAGCTAGATATATGTAATATAGATTTTTAATATGGTTGAATTGGTTTTCTATAATTTTAAATATAAAACAAAACAACAAAAAAGTAAAAACATGTAAGTAATTAAGAACACATGAAATTTTTATAGTAGTTTCCATTATAAAGATACAACATCTACTTATCACACCCTTCTACACTTCGATATGTGTGGTATTCACTACAATAACCTGAATTCAATATGTTTTCCTAAACCAATACAAAATTATTTTGTGAATTGGAAGCATAAACAAAAAAATATTTTTTCTATGGATGATAACTAATACCAAAACTTTATTTTATAGTGGAGGAAAAATCAATAGAAATGAAAATTTTATGAGGGATTAACAAATATATCATTCATTGGTTTGGGAAAATAATAATAAAACTAAAATTTAATTTATTACAAAAATTAAATAAATAAAACTCAATAAAATGGAAATAAAAATAAATAGTTACATTATTAGAGATTTTGAAAAATGATCACTTTTTTAAATGAGTTCAAACACAATAAAGATTTACATTTGATCACGTAAATATTATAGTCATGATTTTTGTTCCTATTTTAATTATTAAATAATTTATCATGAAGTTTATTTATATAAATATATTCTTGGGTCATATCCCTGATGTTTCTAAATTCTTTTTTCATGTCAGATTAGTCATGGTTTCCAAAAAATTATATATATGATGGTTCAATGGAACAGTATCCATAATTTGGAAGTAGTTTTATTGATTTAAATAAAAATACAAAAAATATAATTTTGGATATAAAAACCACAAAGAATATGTATATATATATATTATCAATGTGTGAAGAAAATATCCACTACAAAATTTAAATAATATCTTCTGATATATATCCCATAAAATTATAATTTTTGAAAAATATAATACATGTAATATAAATTATGAATATATAAAATCATAGGTATAAATTTTTTGATGTGAAAAAACATATTTTACATAGTCAAAAAAAATGATACGTATTAAATTCAACCGAAGAAACATATGGAGTTATAAGGTCTAGAACGTCAGTATGTGTCCTATAAAAAACATAGATGAAAATGGAAACTGATTATAATCCACTTTGTTATTCATTCTTTATTCATAATGGAAACACTAAGATGTATACAGATATGAATAAAAAATTGTGGTGGGATAACATGAGAGTTAGTTTAGAGAATTTGAATCATGATTCATGGTATGTTAATAAATTATGGGTGAATGCTATAAGTATAATCATATGACATAGCTAGTGTTAATACCAATATGTAAATGGGAAAATATAACCCTGAATTCTTTATAGAACTTCCCAAGATATCTAAAGGAAATAAATCAATATGGTTAGTAGTTGATCACAATAAAAAGGTAGTGAAATTTCATTATTATCATATAATATATTTCTCTTGATGAACTCAACACGATATACCTAATAGATGTTTTAATAATACATGGAGTTACAATTTTCCTTATATCATATCGAGATATGATTTTTACATCAATGTTATGAAGAATCCTTGAGAACATACCAGATATAGAGATGAGTTTCAGTACTTCTTGTCACCCTTATAAAAATGGTTAGTATAAAGACCCAAGACTTTTATACATATTAATAAATTATTTTTTGAATTAAATATTTACTGAGTATAACCCTAGAGATCATGAGGCCTAGTGTCATTCAAAGAATATGTTCATGACACATCAACAAAAACGTCAAACACTAAATCTTTTTTTCAACATAATTATCTCCTTAGCCAATTTAAGTTCCTAAAATTGTAGATTATTACTTGGGGAAAACATAAAATACATATGTGAGATAAAAATATAAATAATGGGAAAACAAGATAAGGAAATATAACGTGTGAGTCAATGGTATAACATGATGTCATAAATGAGAAGGCTCGTGAGTAGTCACATAGAAGTATAATATAAATAACATGGTATCATAAGATCACATTAACATAGGAAATCTGGAAGAAACAAAAAAAAGACATAAACATGATTCAAGGAAACTACCTAGATTAAATCACATGGTTGAAAATGTCCCATAATTTATTTAGTCTACACCCTAATCCCATAAAAAACATTTTGACAGATAAATGATTTTCCCAATGTATCAGAGTGCTATCTGGGTACACCCATCCCAAAAGATTTCATGAGTTTTTATAGAAAAAAATGAAATGAATCATTATTCATAAACAAACTAATATTCCATGAAATGAAAATGGGTTTTATTATCATGTCTTGAATCATAATAAAAGAAAATTTTACAAATAAGTAATTTTAAAAATGAACATAATACAAGCATTACCATGTCATATAACAGAATAATGAGATAGGTATATTTTTCATAGATGTATATATATATATATATAATTTATAATAATTATATAACATTAAGTAAAGTGATAATGTGATTAAGAGAGAGAATGGTCATAACCAGAAGATAAGGGTTGTTTAAAGAGATCCCTTACCTTGATCTTGATTCATCATGTGTGTCCTTTATATTACTAAATAATGAAATAATGTTAATTATTTATATTCTTAAAAACCTTTCCAATTTTATTATTCATTTTATTTTATTTTTTGTCATGTTATATTCAATTACATAATCATTTAGTTTCATGTAATATGTTTGGATGATGATTGGCTCATATGTTCAAAATCACTATGGAAAGTTGAATAAGTTCAAAGGTATTATTATCAAATAACATCCTAAATAATTATAATGACATAATTATAATTTATATAGATCAATTGTACATTTAAAATAAATTTTTAAGATCTTTATGATAAATGATCTATCTTATAATCATGGAGACGTTAATTCATTCTTAGGAATTTGTAACATTTCCATTTTTCAACGATCATGGTGGAAAGAATATAAGTATTATTTTAGAATTATAGAAATTTTATTATGACATATATATAATATTATTTTATTAAATAATCTTATATATACCATAAATATGATGTGGTAATTAAAAATGAGTCACATCTTTTCAGGTTGGTGGTAATCCACATGTATGAAAAAACAATGTTATCATTTTTTATGAAAGGAATGGTAAGAAAAAATATGATATATTAATTTTACAAAATGATAAATATGTAATGAATATCATATATTTACATTAATTCATTCATCAAAAATATTCGGGACTAGAAATTATGGAAAATGAATTACAACGGTTCATGAGGCGGTAGTGCATCTTACACACGAACAATACTTATGTTTCCCATTTTTTAGAATTGGAGAGTCATTTTGGTTATTAAATTAACCTAATAAAATCCTATTATATGGTATATATTTATGTTATTATATAATTATGGTTTAATAAGATTTAATGGAGATATTATAATAAATAAACAAAACACTCAGTTAAAAATGACACCACTTCATTATACAACATCTTTAGGTTTGCACCAAATTCTTTCAATGTAATGTTTTATAATAAAAAATGCATCTAGGATGTGGTAAGGGTAGGATTTAATTTATTATATTAGGTATTTTATGATCCAAATTTATTTAATTTTTTATGGAAATAAGATATTATGTTCTCATTTATAAGTGAGAGGTTGTGGCAGTTTTGTAATTACCCAAAACTATTCAATAATGGGAAGTCACTCTCAATACAAGTTCCTCAAAAATTGATAAATAATAGTTTCTATGGGTTATATAGTTGATTTAAATATCTAACATTAAAAAATAATCATGTTTTAAACATGTTGATCCATTTACCTCTATGGTTTCTCACTTTTTATATTTTAGATTTTTAACACAGTAATTAGTTTTCTACTGGAAGTAATATTCATTATAAAAAAAATTAATTTATACTAATTAACTAATATAAATGATTCTAATTACAAATATAGAACCAATTTTATCAAATTAAAATCACAAAAGTTTCAAAATTCAATTTATTATTAATCTGGAAGAATATGTTGAAAAATGGTTTTTCAAGAAATGCATTTATTAAAAAATAGTTTATCTTATACTAAATATATAACTAATAATAACCATTATATGAATATATATTAAAATAAATATATTTATAAAAAATTATTTTACTTTATCTATTTCTTTAAGATGTTATTTTCTTTAATTAAAATGTATAATCTTTATGTACTAAAAACAGTTTGTAGAAATCATGTTTTTAAGAATAAAAATAAACTCATATAAAAATGATGAATATTAATGATTCAACAGAAATTAATTATATTATGATAAATATAATATTTTATTTATAAATCTATTAGAAAATAAAAAATATACTGTAACTTTTAAATGGATTTATTTATTTAAAATAAATGATTTTATAATAAATTTCATTAACAATCACGAATCACTGAAAATTAATCTATTTCAAAAAAATCCAAAATTTTCACCATAAGTTAACATTGATATGGTTATTTAAAAAACAATTTAAATTTTATCAGTATGTTTTTTAAAGGTTATGAAAATTATTTATAATATTTTCTCAAAAAAAATAATAAACATTTTTAATGAATATTATATTTTTTTGAAAATTATATTTATTAAAAAAATTGGTACTTATTTAGTGAAAATTTATTAATACATTTATATTTATTTTGAACATTATAAATATTTCATAAAGTATTTAATCCTATTCATTCAAGGAAATTTATTGTCTAGGTTATAATTTTTATTTTCAAATAATCATAGTTCATTTATGTCTGTCGTTGAGTTCCATATACTCCATTGGTAATAGTTTTATTTTTTTAAACATAGGGTGTTACATTATTTTACCTTGAAGAATTTGACCCTTGACAGTTCATATTACATAATAAGGTTAAAGAATATGAGGGTAAATCAACTCTATTAATTCATCCAGTTCCAAGATTGACTCTTCGTATTCAGGGTGCTTCTATAGCACTTTGACTTAGTGAGTCACCTTGTTACATAGAAATTTATCTCGATGGTATATGATCTTTACGAGATACTCCTCATAAGAGAAGTAATTTCCCATATAAAACACCTATACACTTAGTACATGTGAGGGATCTCAAATATACTTCTTCTAGAGGGATACATGTAATATATAATGCACTTAAGAAAGGGTTGGTAGGAGTACTTATTAATAAGACACATCTTCGATGCGATTGAGAGTCTCCAAGTGGTCAACGTACTTGAAGATTTTCTTTCCCTTATTACCATATCTTCTAAATCTATTCCATGAGAATAAGTATAGAAAAACTTTAACCCCTCCTAAAACGCTATGTATCATAAAAGATTGTCATCATAACTCTTATATTGACTACATGTAGTTTGGATGTGTTTATGAATGGTCTTGACCATTTTTAAAATTTCCCCAACCATTTCATATCCCATATTTTTGTGTTTACTAACATCATCCAAACCAATAGGTTTTCTATATCTCTTCTTACATAGGGCTTCATAAGGATCCATTTGGATTCTAGGGTGAAAGCTATTATTGTATAAGAACCCAACCAAATGATGATTTTTATCCAAACCTCCTTAAATGTCCATAAAAAATTCTATTAAGATGTCTTCCATTGTCTGAATTATTTTCTCAAATTAGCTACTAGTTTGAGGGTTATATGTTGTACTAATTCTCATATTATTATTTAGAGCATTATGGAAGATATTTTGAAGTAATATTTTATAAATGATGTTTCTCATTCATATAAAATTACTAGCGGTGTTCCATGTAGTCTCACCACTAGCATGACTTATATCCTTAAATTTTAAATGAGTGAGAAGTCCTCTAAAATTTAAATGATGTGATCAGTATTTGTATTATGATTCATCATAATGCATATGGAATTATAACCTCTTGATGTCTTTGGAATAACAATGAAATATTTTGTGGTTATGATTACACATCTCCATGTAAGTATGGGTAATGGTTGCATCATCCCCATAGACTTATTCCATTATGACATCACCTTCTGACATTATAGACACTTTGATGTATATTCTGTGATCTCCTTCTTCATATTATCCCACAAATATTCATTTAAAATATCTCAGAATATATTTTTTCTCCCTCTGTTTTGGGGGAAGTTCAATCTATATCAATAATTCAACAAATATTTCTTCATTAATGGATTTAATGTACACATAGTCCTGACCCAAATATTGCAATTCCATTTTTATTTATATTGAACTCTAAGCATTTATTTTACTTCCACCTTCTTATAAATTTCTATATCATGTATTTTTAAATATTTTATCAAATTTATAATGGATGATTGATAAATAATTTTTGAAAGGGATGATGATTTTCCTTCAATTATAAAAATATTGTATGTTTCTTAATTCTCACCAATGATAATATTTTCTAATACCTTATACATAGAATGTATACCACATGGTTTTATTTTCTAGGATGTTAGTTGATTGATTATTTATAGTCCTTGAAGAACAAAAACCATTTACATTAGCACTTATTAATATTCTTTTATATGAATATATATTTTATCCTATGATGATCTTTATATATTTCACACTTCTCCCTGTATAGATAATGTCACCAGATATTCAATGAAAATTTCACTACAGATAACTCCAGATCAAGCATAGGATAGTTCGTATCATGAACTATAAAATACAGTAAGTAATATTCTATCACATTATCATTTATCATCAGTACACAACCAAATCTAGTTTTCAAATAATCGTCATAAACCATGAAAATATCCCCACATAATGGTTGTGTGAGGACTAGTGTAGTGATAAACCTCTTTTTCAACACTTTAAAGATTTATTTATATTCACTAGTCTTTAAAAACATTACTCCATTTCTTTTTAGAATGTTTAGTGAGTTTGATAACTATGAGAAGTTTCTATAAATTTTTCAATAATACCTAGCTAGATAGGGAAACTATAGATCTCCATTATAGATGTTGGAAAAGGAAAGTCCTCAATTTCCATTATCCTAGAAGGGTAAACAAATTTAAATTTACTAGGGATAATATTCCCAAATAATGATACTTCCTTTATCTAGAACACATATTTTGTCTAAATTTCATATATATTTTCTTCTATCAAATTCATTAGCAATGTATTCAAATGTTCTACATGCTTATCCTTTCTTTTCCAGTAAATCATATAAGCATCAATAAATATATCAACAAATTTTTAGAGGTAATCTCTAAAGATTCTATTAATTAATTCCATAAATATTGTTAGAGAATTAGTTAATATAAAAGGAATTATTATGAACTTGTAGTTTCTATTACTTGTTCATTTAAATTTTTAGGAATATTTTCATTCTTCATCATTAATTTGTTATATCCTAACCGATGATTTACAATAGATAAATATTGGTCCCCTTATAGTTGATTGAATAATTAATCTATCTATTGGAGGGGATACTTTTTATTTTTTATGATTTTTTTGAGTACACAATAATCAATATATAGGTTTATATTTTCATCCTTATTATTGAAAAGGATCACCAACACACCCCATGATGAAACACTCATACATCCAAAACCCTTTTCTATATTCTATTTTGATTTATTTTCCATCTCATAAAACTAAAATATTCAAATTCCATAATGATTATTTGATATGATCAACGATCCTCTTATAAGGTTTGTTGAAAACAATACCCATTGATTAGGAGGAAGATGAAGTAATTCATCGGGGAATATATAAATGTAAACCCTTAAAATAAGCTTGTCTTTAAGAATGATTCTATAATTTTTCTCAATCATTTAAGAAAGATGTTATTTATCAAAAGGTAATAATATATATACAAAAATATAAGATTCCATGTGAGATTCACCCTTCTCTTTACACTTGTATAAAATCATTGGATGACTTGGTGCAAGTAGAGTGATCCCTCTCTCTTAATGGTTGATGTATTCTTTTTATAAAGATATGTAGGATCGAAATAATGAATCTAGATTCTAAATATACAAGATAGGGGTGAATTGAAAACATTAAAAATTCTTTTGGATATTTCAAAGATGGTATAAAACCTTCTGTTTTTTAATAATGACAAACAAGGTAAATTCAGAAAACCTCTATGTTATATAGACTTGCTAGATTATGGAAATACGGTACCAAAAATGAAACATAACAAAAGTTTACAAAAAAATGTTTCTGCCTTAAAGAGTATAGAATTTTTCTAATCATAGTACAAGAATAAGAAATTATATGATAGTTATACTTTCTTTAATAATAAAAATGCAGTGGAAAACAAACTTGAAACAATACAAGTAACATGTAGTATATCTTTTAACCCAAAGATTAGGGTATCCAAAAACATTTGATAAAGGTCTTTTGATTTATAATTTCAATAAATTTTGTCTTACCCACATCATGGTAAGCCCTCGATACAAATATTAGAGTCAGTATTGTTATCCCATCAAGCCCTCAAAATTTAAGGTAGTCGGCACCTCTATCTTCTTGTCCCTAGAAGCCCTCGATTGTACACAGCAACAATCAGAGTCGCACGAAGCAATCTTGAACAAGATTTTTAGTACGCAAAAATCATGAGAGTCTCTCTCTAGAAATCACTTCAGTAGCATGTAATCTCAAGAGTCATAGAACAGTGTTGAGATCATTCAAATGAGATCCTATTTATAGGCACAACTTTAACGGTCGGCTCTCTCCTCTAACGGTCATATTTCTCCTTGAATTTCAATACACGGGTCACTCAAACAATGGTTAGTGAATAACAGAATGCATGATATCATTTTATACCTATAAAAACTTTAATCAAAATATGGTTTCTTAATCAAATATAAATTTATCGAGTCTAAAGTTTGAATTATAAAAACATTCAGATTCTATATGGCATGAATATTCAGATTCTGTTTTTCAAGGAATTCAGAGTCATAACTGTATAGACTTCAGAGGATGAATTTTGAGGAATTAGAAACCTGAATATGAAGGAATTCAGAACCTGAATTCTAAGGAATTCTAACTCTGAATTATATGTAATTTAAAACCGATATTCTAAGGAATTCGGAGTTTTAATTCTATGTAATTAACATTCTGAATTATAAGGAATTTGGAACCTGAATTCTAAGGAATTCGTAGTCTGAATTCTAAAGAATTTGTAGTTTGAATTTCATATACTTTGAGGTCTGAATTTCAGAGAATTCGGAGTTTGAATTTCAGATAATTTGTAGTTTGAATCTCAGAGAATTCGGAGTCTGAATTTCAGTGAATTAGGAGTCTGAATTTTAGAGAATTCAGAACCTGAATTCGAATCTTGAAAAAATAATACTCAATATCTAAGTATTTATAGAATTCCAAGGTTTCATATGTGAAACTGAATTTTACACTTAGGAAAAAAAGAGATCTATTTTTGATCAACTAAAAAATGAACAATGAAGACATGGTAAGGATAAATTTTCCTTGGGGAATGAAAATTTTCCTAATCATGAAAATATTAGGGAAAATGAAATTGGCCTTAAGATAGGGTGTTTGTGATTTTCAAAACATGAAGGAATGGAAAAGTCATAAGGAAACCTTATTGACTCAACAATCTCCCCCTTTTTGGAATGCAAACAATTCCTAACGAAAAATAATATATTGACTTTATAAATTTTATTGGCTTGTATATAAAAACTTGTCTCCCTTTACTTATGGATCAAAGTGAATATTACTAACTCCCCCTTAGGATTTGAAATATCTAAGGATCATATTCTGAGATTCCTGAATTAGATTTTTCATTTTCTTGTATATGAAAATCTTAATGATGAAAGCTCCCCCTTATATGAAATCCCCCTTACTTAGGGAAATTTATTCTTTACTAAGTATTATATTTTAGTTATACATTTCTACCTCTTTTATATTTTCAAAACGAAATATAGGGAATAGAAATAAAATTTGGTACCTAAAAGATTAGTACTAAACAACCAAAAACAATAAGAATTTCATTAAGATTAGAATAAATTGTACAACAAGAATATAAGACAAAAAAATGGATTTGAAAAATATTATCCTTCCTTCTCCTTTGGAATCAGCTTATTAACTATGATTTTCAACTTCTTAAGCCCATTGTGATCCTCCTCAGCATGCTTCAGAAACTGATCCTGATCTTTGGTTTTCTTCTCTAAGGACTTGATTTTCTCTTCCTGGGCCTTAAGAGATTCTGTCGGAGCCTTTAGAACTTCTTCTTGCTTAGAAAGATTCTCTCCAATCTCAATTATGAGATCCCATTCCCTCTTCCAACTCTGAGAAACTGAATTTATCTTATCATTCAGATCCTTAACTTCTTGCTTCCTAGAAGTCTATTCAAGAGTCATATTTTACTCAAAACTATTAGTGTGATACTTGATCTTCACATATTTGGGGTCAAAAGTTTCCTTGACACTATCTTGAAGTTAATCAAGGATCCTCATCTCTTCTATTGTTTTCCTTGACCAACATGTCATCTTCTTACAAGATCTTTTATGAGCTATGTATCCAATGAGAAATGTTTTGATGTCTACCTCGAGTTTGACACATTTATCCATCACCATGGATACTGATTCCGATTTTTAATTTAATGAATGCTGAATAATATGAAATCTAGAGTCTATACTGGGAAATATTGGAATAGTCCCAACCATCTTCTTTAAATAATTAACTACCAAGTCATGTCCAAGAGAGGACGATTCTGAATCTGAGACTTTGTTTGGTTAGGATTCCTTTTCTAATTCAACTGCCTTCCTCTTCGATGAACCACTAGCTTCGTATTTCTTTACCACTGCTTTGATAGGTGTATCTACAATGACCTGTTTTCCCTTTTTGTCCTTTGGAATGACTTATTCTTGATCAAGTGATTCATGTTCACTATCTGATAGCTGAACAATTTTTTCTTCATCAACTTATTCCTTTTCAGCTCCTTCCTCAACATCCTCTGGGTGAATGAAATATTTGTTGATTATTTCTTCCCCGGATAGTTTATTTCCTTCATATTCACCCTTCTCTTCATCCTTCCTATGAGTAGAAAGCTTTGAATATTTTTCTTGATCATCTTGTAATGATAATTTCTTAGAAGGGCTTTCCTTCTCAAGATATTCCTCCACCCTCTTTAACACATCTTCGGTGTCACCACTACCTTTTTCTTCTTCTTATACTTAATCTTATTCAACTAATTCATCTTCTTCAACTACTTATTATTCTTCAACTACTTCTTGTTGATGTTTTTCCAGAATTATAATATTATTTCTTAGAGTCTCAGGAAGTGATTCTTGAATAAATGACTCAGGTACCTGAACTTGTTCAGAATCATTCTTGGTTTCCTGGTGAAGGGATTGGACTATTTCATATTATTACATCTTCTTCTTCTGCTTCTTCTCCTTTTTTTTCTTCTCAAGATCTTCAGAAACCTTTTATTTCAAATCCTTTTCCTGAATAGGATCCAGGAAAAACATAGGGTCCCCTTCCTTCTTGTTCTTCTTGTATTCTCTCCACTTAGCCACTACTTCATCCAGATATGATTTTTTATTCTTTGGATTTGGAAGTGTTGATTAAGTTATCTTAGCCACTAGGGTTTTTGATTTATCTTATAGCTCTTTGTCTTTCCTCTTCCTTCCACCCTTCTTAGATGTCTCAGCTACGTCCTGTTTCTCTGTTAAGGATTCAACTTTCATTTCTGATAGATTATAAAATTCTCCGAATTGAATATTAAAGCCAATATTTATCCTCCTAAGAGTATCACCACTTATCTGCATCACCTTGGAGTTCCTCTGCTAGGAACTGGTTGCAATCATGAAGGAATTAAGACAAAGAAAAATTATCTTTGAAATAATGGATGGATACTTGATAATCTAAGACTTTAAATTCCCATTATTGATATTTTCAATTGTAACCAAGATATAATTGACCTGGTTAATCTTTTTGAGGTTAACCAAGAAATCCAATATATACAAATCACTCTTCTTTAGAGTATCCTTATCTCATTTTCTCAGTATGACGAACCATTGAACCCGCAATTCAAGAATCCAATGGTTTGTAGATAGATGTATTATCTTTGGAGTCTTCACATCTAAAAGACCAAGGCAAGATAGAGAATTTTCATTATCCGAGAAACCTGATACACACGTAGTTTGTGAGTACATAACACACCTTCCCCTTCATAAGGAATACCAATTAGACTAGCTTCCTTGCTATAAGAAAGAGAATATGTCTTCTCGTGAGTCTTAAAATAAAATTTATCTCTTCCTCCTTCATTGAAAAATCTTATTGTCTCGTATAATTTAACCAGCTACTCTGGATACACTGGATCCTATACTTTTAGTTTTGATATGAAAACACTCTCCCACCTATTCATTTTGATATTCATAGAGATAATGGAATCATAATTATCAATGAAATTCGGATGAACCATCCTTTCTCTGTAAATCTTCCATTCATAGATTTCCTATTTAGATGACATTTCATTTTGAAATGAAGCTTTAGCAGACATTAAAAAATAAGGAAACCTTGAAGATTTGGAACGAGCTTATAAAAGAAGGGCAGAGCTTCAGCATGCGAAGGATTGAGTTTTACTATGAGAAAACCATTGGGGGTCCTTTATATATGCAATTGAAGCTATGAATAAGCTTCCCCAATTGATCCAACATTTGAAACCTTTTTGAGAATATATAATGGTTGAGATGATAGCCATAGGAGGATTTTGATATATTCTGATCTTTTGAGGTTTTGAAAATAAAACATTCAGATTTAAGGAAAAGTGTATCTGAAAAATTTAAGACAAAAATAAAATACTAGTAAGAAGCAAAAAATTATTACGAAGACTTAGGAAAGGAAGCATAACTTTTGAATTACAAGTAAGATTATTCGTAATGAGAAAAAACTTTCTTGGAAAATATTTGATTTCAAAATTTTGATTACAGAAAATTTTAACTACAAAAATTTTGGCTGTAAATTTTAACTATGAAAAATTTCAATATGAAAATGTTAACTACGAAAATCGTAACACTGAAAATTCTAACTACAAAAATTTTGACTACAAAAATTTTCACTAAGATAATTTTGACTTTAGAAAACACGAAAATGTACCCCCCCACCATGAAAAAGAGTTTCTTACTGTAAGGATATAGGTTTCATCAAGAACTTATTAAAGAAGATTACCATATGGTTATCATTCCTAACTACTATTTAATGTATTGAAATCTATCAGATGGTAAGGATTTTGTGAAAATATCAGCATATTGATTTTTTGTTCTGATAAATTGAAGAATGATGTCTCCTTTTTGTGTGTGATACCTGAGAAAGTGATGCCTAATATCTATGTGTTTTTCATGAGAGTGATGTGAGGGGTTTTTAATTAAGGTAATGGAACTAGTATTATCACACAATATTTGTGTTTTGGTAAAACAAAAAGCATAGTCTATGAGTGTGTGTTGCATCCACAACACTTGATCACAACAACTTCCAACTGCTACATATTTAGCTTCAGCAGTGGAAAGTGCTACTATGTGTTTCTTTTTTCATGACCAAGAAACTATTGAATCTCCTAAAAATTACAAGTTTTGGATGTACTTTTTCTATCCATTCTACATCCACCAAACTTAGTATCCGAAAAACTTTTTTTAAAAAAAATCAATTCCGTAAGTATAAAAGAGTCATAAATCCATGGTTCCCTTTAAGTAGTAAAAAATATTTTTCACTGCCTTTAAATGAGATTCCTAAGGAATGGTTTGATATCTTGCACATAAGAAAACAGAAAACATTAATTATGGATGACTAGATGTCAAGAAAAGTATACATCATATCATTCCTCTAAAAGATGTTTGATCTACTGGTTTCCCAGGTCCATTAAAATCGAGTGAATTTGAGGTACCAATGGGAGTACATATACTCTTAGTATTGTCAAATCCATAATTATTAAAAAGATATTTAATATACTTATGTTGAGATATATAGATTTTGTTTGGTTTTTGAGAAATTTGAAAACCAAGGAAAAAAGTTAACTCACCCACCATACACATTTCAAACTCAGATTTCTTAAGATCCAAAAAGGAATCAGTTAAAGATTACTGAGTTGAACCAAATATAATTTCATCAACATAAATTTAAAAAATCAAAAAAAAAATTTATCTTTATTTATAAAAAGGATTGGATCCGCATTTCCCTTAATATAATTATTTTGAGGCAAAAATCTTGTAAGTCTCTCATACCAGGCTTGAGGGTCTTGTTTAAGTCTATACAAAGCTTGGGTGAGTTTGTAAACATGTTTAGAATGTTTTGAACATTCAAAACTAGGAGGTTGTTCAACAAAAACACCCGCTTGGACAAAACCATTAAGGAAAGCATAATTTACATTTATTTGGAAAAGTTTGAAATTAAAGAATGCTGCAAAGATAATTAGGATATGAATAGATTAAAGTCTAGATAATGGATCATAGGTTTCCTTATAGTCTATTTGATTCTCGCTCAAATTTACCCAAGAGATGAAGGTAAAATGGTCCTTGTAGTTTAGCTTGGGTTATCGAATCCTCAGAGACCTAAGAAGAAACCTATATACACGTACATTCTATGGACTGTTTTTGGCTATGAGGTGGCTAACATGGGTTGATTTTATATGGTTTTAAAGTATAACTAACATATTTAAGTTAGTTAAATTTAAAAGAATGAGTTGATCCTAGGTTATCACTCGGGGTGGATTGGACGTATTTTCTTTTTAATGATTTCAATTTCTTAAATTTGAGATGGGTTCATTTAAGGAGATAAAACAACATCATCACTTACTAGTTTAATGACTACACCCTTTAATACTAATCACATATACACTTGAAGGATCAATGTTTTGAGCACTTCAAGGTAAAGGTTCATATTAGCACTTGAAATGTGTGGCCTTAAATTCAACAAGGACAATGGAGTTTAAAAACCATAAAATAAAAATCTCAATTAAAGAAGTGACTATATATTAATGAGGTGATAAATAAAATCCAATCCATCCCCTTTATACTCCGTTGGATCAACCCATAAGTGGGTTAGCCCTCCATTGATTCTATGGTTTCAATGGAAGTGGAAAGTAGACTCATGAGGGAGGAAATGGAGAAGTAAAAAACGCAATAAAATAACAATCACTCCACCGTTGTGTGATAATATCACAAGGTTTGGTATGAACAAGTTCACACCTTGAACCAACGGTATCAAAGTGATAAGGAGAAGAACAGAATAATAAGAGAAGCAGAACTTTTATTAAGAAACAATGATGAAATAAAACTACTTACATGTGAAGGAAGAACATTACAAAGAGAAATTAGCAACATAACATTAAGATGAAAACAAGCTCAAAGATCATTAAATCCTCCAACACCACTACCTTAAATAGTAATTTTGAGCCCTTGGGTCGAGCCTCCAACAGTAAAAGTTATCCCAATTGATTATGGTAGGTATAGGGTGGTGGAAAGTTTGTGGAAAGAAGACTTTCCACCCTTGACCTGAAAAGGCATCTAGCTTTCATGCACCGAACAGACGCTCTTGAAACACCTTCTCGGTGGCCGAATCAGAGTGGTACATAGAAGAATAAAATGTATATCCGGATGTCTTCTAACCGCCTGTAAAATTTGGGCCCATTGGGATTTGTATATTCGGAGATATGATTAGATTAGAGGGCTGTTTTTCTGGGCCGCAGAATCTGTCCTGGAATTTTATCTCTAACTTGGGCCGCCTAAAGGACCACCATGGAGGCCGAATTAGCATTGTATCCTGAAGAGTTATTTGTTACTATACATTTCTTCTAGAATACCACGAAATTTGGGATTAATTGGGCCTGTATGTTGGGCCCCCCAATCTCATCGGTGGGATAGTTTCCAATCTTCCTTCTCTAGAATTGTTTCCTTTCATCACAAAATATCCTCATCTTCCTCCCTGAATTCTCCATTGATCCCTGAATCAAACATGTTCATATTTAAGTGTAGATCAATTTCCAAAAATATCAAATTAAAATATGTATAATTAAATTCCTTAAAATCAGATGAATCATTGGGTACTTTAAATGATGTTCAAAAATGTACCACATAATAGTGCATTTTAAGAAGGTATTACAAACATAATGTGAAATGATGTTCAAAGTGTAAAATGAACCAAAATGGTGTTTATTAAAAATAAATAAAATGAATATTATATATATTACCAATGAATATTAGCCTCATTTAGTGGCTAATCACACCCACCAACTTGATTTTTTCTAGTCCCGAGCAAAATATATCTCACCAATATGAAATTTGAATTCCCTTTTCCAAAAACATTTTAATACACAATGATCACCAAAAAACCTTATACCAAACAATCATGAAACCCATCAAAATATTTTAATAAAATATAGTTTCATAAGCAGATCCCAATCCTAAGCCCATTCCTTTGTTCAAATTTATTTCCATATTTCATCCAATATCAATTAAGTATGAGGATGTGTTGTGCATCACAATAAACATGGGGGTTCATCTTTATTCAAGGGGTAAATTACGGAAGCTCTAGGGGGAATCACATTTCAATATTAAGATGAGTATTCATTTTTTTGTAAATTTTTTTGTTGCTTTTTTTTTGTTGTTTTTTTGTTGTTTTTGAAATTTTGCCTTGGTAATTGAAGTTGCACTCAAAAGAGTCAACCCCTGTAGCGAGACTTTGCCGATGACTCCCAGGCTCAAAGACCTTAGGGCACCAAGTGAATCCCACATACTCGGGCATCATATCGAGTTAACTCAGTCAAAAACAAATTCAAATTACCAAAAATAGGGATAAAATTACTAACTTTGGGCCAGACAACTATGGAGTCACGATCCCCAAGTGTCGAAAGCCACGCATTAGGTCATTTCATTGCTCTATACACAATTTTTTTTTTAATATTTTTTTTGAATACTCATATTAAACTGAAATGATCACCAAACCTATGCTATTTATTTGGGGAACCCCATGAACTAAAATAATAACCCACTATCCAAAGGACGCGCATTGTGATCTTTTTTTTATTTGGATGAAAATATAAACGATGAAATATCACATTGGACAGCCACACTTTCCAAAATCTATGATCATGAAATTATACAATGATTAAAATCAGAATCAGGGCATGCTAAATTATTTGATATTCAGTTTCAAAGTGTGCAATGTGTATTACCATGTTCAAAGTTAAAGGAATTTTTCCTTCCATTTACACATTTTATTTTCAAATCATTCGTTTTTTTACACAAAAGTAATTTTTTTATTTTAACTTCCACCCAACTTAAAACAACATTGTCCCCAGTGTTTGAAGAAATGAAAATTTAGAAGGAGTAGAGGCAGATAATGGAAGTTCAAAAAGGAAATTAAAACTGAGGATCATAGAATGAAATCACCTGGTGGTTGAAGTTGAAGTTCTTACTTCTCCAAATTAGTCCTTTGATCTCTTGGGGGATGTAGGCACCTCCTTGATTGAACATGTATCACCCAAAATAGTACCTAAACAAAAAGAATAACAATCCAGACAAAAAAAACAACACAACGACTTATTTAATTCCAAGTATCATCATTTTTATGGTTTTTCCTGTTTTTCTGTTTTTTTAATCAAACTAATGACACATTGTCTTATTTTAATTTTCTGGGTAAGGTATTACTCAGGTATCAGACCGCGTGACATAGATGAATACGATGCTCCCCTTTCATACCCATCCATACTCATAATATAAGAACAGGTCAATAGCCTTTTTTTAATATAAAAATGATTAATTAATCCTATTTAAAATATAAAGTTTATTAAAACAACAAAATGATAGGAAACTTGAAAACCATGGGTTTCCTCCCATGCAATGCTTTTTTTAACATCGTTAGCCCGACATGGACCCTAAATCTATCAATTTTTTCCTTGTTCATAGGTTGGCTCAGTTAACTCAACCTCTATTTCCTATTTATTGAATGATTCAATGAATGGTTTTAACCTTTGACCATTGACCTTGAAAATGTAACAACTTGTGGGATCTTGAATCTCTATTGCCCCATGGGGGAATACATGATGCACTATGAAAGGTCATGACCATCTAGACCTTATCTTTCCCAGATGTAAATGAAGTTTTGAACTATACAAGAGCACAAGTTTTCCCGGTTCAAAATGTTTGACCATGATATTCCTAGATTGGAAGGCTTGAACTTTATCTTTACTAATCCTTGAATTTTCATAATCTTTCATCATTAGTTCCTCCAGTTCATTGTGACACAATTTCCTTTTTTTTCCTGCCAGTGAGAGGTCATAATCCATTTTCTTAATTGCCCAAAAGGCCTTATGTTCAATCTCCACTGGAAAGTGGCATGCTTTACCATAAACCAACCTATATGGGGACATTCCTAAAATGGTTTTATATGCGGTTCTATAGGCCCAAAGAGCATCTAAGGGTTTCTCAGACCAATCTTTCTGAGAGGGGTTGACAGTTTTTTCAAGAATTTTCTTATTCTCCCTATTCTCTAACTCAGCTTGACCATTGGTTTGAGGATGGTATGCAGTGGATACTTTTTTAGAAATAACATACTTAGACATGAGTGAAGAGAATGGGAGGTTGCAGAAATGGGTTCCTCGATCACTGATTATAGCCTTAGGAATTCCAAATCTTGAAAATATGTTCTCTTTCAAAAATTGAACCACAACTTGATGATCATTAGACTTAGTGGGAATGGCCTCAACCCATTTTGAGACATAATCAATAGATAAGAGTATGTAGAGGTATCCCCGAGAGGTTGGGAAGGGACCCATGAAGTCAATTCCCCAACAGTCAAAAATTTCAACCACTAAGATGGGTGTGAGTGTCATTTGATTCCTTTTTGTGATGGACCCTACTTGTTGACACCTAGGACAGCTTTGACAAAATGTGTAGGAGTCCCTTGAGAGGGTGGGCCAGAAGAGACCACATTGAAGAATCTTAGTAGTAGTTTTCTTAGAGGACAAGTGACCTCCACATGCCTCACTGTAACAGAATTTAAGGATGGACTCTTGTTCATATTCTGGAACACACCGCCTAATGACTTGATTAGGGTAGAACTTATAGAGGTATGGATCATCAAACACATAGTGTCTAACATCAGAAAGTAATTTTCTTCGAGCTTGAGTCCCTAAGAATTTTGGAATGACTCATGTAACTAAGAAATTGGCTATGTCGGCATACCAAGGGCAGTCACTCACAGTGTATTGGTGTTCATCAGGAAATGAATCAGAGACAGAAAGGTGATTGGAGTTATCTTTGAATTCCATTCTAGATAGGTGATCAGCTACAACATTTTCAACACCCTTTTTATCCTTGATTGTGAGGTCAAATTCTTGTAAGAGATGGACCCACCTAATCAGTCTAGCCTTGGCATATTGTTTTTGGAAGAGGTATTTTTGTGTAGAATGGTTAGTGAACACAGTGATGGGGGATCCTAATATGTAGGACCTAAACTTCTCTAAAGAAAACACAATAGCAAGTAACTCCTTTTCAGTATTGTTGTAGTTGATTTGGGCATCATTTAAGGATTTTCTTGCATAAGCAATGACATAAGGAGTTTTATCACAACATTGTCCTAACACAGCTCCTACATAAGAGTCACTGGCCTCACACATAAGTTCAAAAGGAAGGTTCCAATTTAGAGATTTCATAATGGGAGGAGAGGTGAGAGAGTATTTGAGGGTTGAGAATGAACCCTCACAGCTTTCTGTCTAAACAAATAGAGCATCCTTTACTAGGAGAGCACAAAGGGGATGGGATATTGAACTAAAGTGCTTGATGAATCTTCTATAGAAACCAGCATGTCTTAATAAAGACCTCACTTCCTTGATAGTTTTGGGTGTTGGAAGGTGACGAATGATGTCAACCTTGGCTTTATCAACTTCAATCCCCCTACCTGAGACCAGATGGCCTAAAACTAGCCCATCTTTAACCATAAAATGGCATTTTTCCCAGTTTAGGACTAGATTCTTTTCTTCACATCTTAACAAGACTCTCTATACATTCCTCATACATCCCTCAAATGTATCCCCAAACACAGATAAGTCATCCATGAATACCTCTAGAAAATCCCCTACCATGTCTGAGTAGATTCCCATCATGCACCGCTGGAATGTTCTAGGGGAATTTCATAACCCAAAGGGCATGCGTTTGAAGGAAAAGGTACCGAAAGGACATGTGAATGTAGTCCTCCCTTGATCATCTAGGGAGACCTCAATTTGATTGTACCATGAGTACCCATCTAAGAAAAAATAGAAGGCATGACCTGTCACTCTCTCAAGGACTTGGTCAATGAATGGTAAGGGGAAACAGTCCTTCTTGGTGAATGAGTTTAGATTCCTATAGTCAACACAGACCCTCCATCCACTAATCAACCTTGTTGGAAGAATCTCTCCATCCTCATTGGTTATCACTTTGATTACAGCCTTTTTTGGAACCACTTGGATAGGGCTCACCCATTCACTCTCAGCTATGGGATATATGATACTAGCCTTTAGAAATTTCAGGAGTTCTTTTCTTACTACCTCCATGAGATTCGGATTGAGTCTTCATTGAGGTTGACGACATGGCTTTGAATCAGATTCCAGAACAATCCTATGAGTCCCAACAAGTGGGCTAATCCCAGGAATATCAGAAAGGGTCCAACCAATGGCTTTCTTTTTCTTCCTATGGATATCTAGAAGAATCTTTTCATGATTGGCATCAAGAGAATAAGAAATAACAATAGTATGTGTTTTATTGTCCCCTAAGAAAGAATACTTGAGTGTAACGGGAAGTTCCTTCAATTCAAGGTCAGGTTGGTTCGGAATTTCAATAGAAGATTGGGACATTGGATCAATTTCAATTTATTTTTTTAGAGTTTCAAATAGGATTGATTCCCCACATGTAGAAGTTTTAGCTACTAGGTTGGCTTGATCAGATTTAGGGAAGGAATATGGAGTGGTCTCCATGAAAGTGGTTTGCTGAAAGGTTTCACTGAGTGTTGGACCTAAGATTTCATCATAAGAGAAATTTGAAAATGATTCAAGCCAAGGAGATAAAATTCCTTCATATGAAAAAAGGAAATCAATCTCATCCTGACTTAAACCTTCATCAAATATTCCTTGATGTTCCATGGATTCATTATCAATTCTTGCAATCATGTTTACTTCATGAATGTCCTCTTCATCCCATATTTGTGAGTTTTCATTATAGATGTTCAAGTCCAAACTCATGTTCCCAAAGGTGATGGTCATGTTCCCATTTCGGACTCGGATAACAGAGTTGATTGTTGCAAGGAAAGGACGACCAAGGATGATTGGGGTTTGTTCCTTATTTTCTATGTTTGGATGGTATTCAATGACAATGAAATCAGCAGGGAAGATGAAGTTTTCAACCTTTACCAGAACGTCCTTTAAAATCCCCTTTGGAACCCTAATACTACGATCAGAAAGTTGAAGTGTGACAGATGTGGGTTGGAGTTCTTCTAGGCCTAACTGGTAGTACACGTCATAGGGGATGAGATTGACACTAGCACCTAGATCACACAAGGCCTTGACAACTTTTCTTTCTCCTTGTTCAACATTTATGTAAGGGAAACCTGGGTCTTTCAACTTAGGAGGAATGGTCCCTTGAATGGTGGTACTCATATTAGCAGCCAAAAGGACTTGGTTTTTATGTGAAAATTTTCATTTAAAAGTGCACAATTCCTTAAGGTACTTTGATTAGGAAGTTATGGTTTGGATTTCATCGAGAAGGGGTATGTTCAACTTGACTTGTGAAAATATTTCTCTCAACTTTTCACTCAGTTCAAGCTTGGTTTTCCCCCACATACATTGAGGAAATGGTGCATGTTGTGGGGTTGTTTATTGAAGAGTTTTTTCCTTGACAATGTTATCAGTTTCCTCAGTTTCATCTTGTGGTTCATTTGAATTTTCATCAAAGTTTGAATCTTCAGGTGGGTTCTAAATTAGTTGTTCAGTTTTCTCAATTGATTTCCCACTTCTTAAAACAGTCACAGCCTTTAGTTGTTCATGAGTTATTTGAGCACAACTTGACTCTCCCCTTGAAGTTGAGGATGGCACCACCTGAGTAGGCATGGGTGCCTTTACAGTTTTGATGGTTTGAATTTCTTGTTTTAGGGTAGATACCTCTGAGTTCATCCTCTCCATTTGATTGCACAGTTGTTCTAGTAGGATTTGTGGAACAGCTTGGGTGGGTGCTAGAGTAGATTTTTTATCCAGGGGGGATATTTTGGAAGTGGGATGGTTTGTTAAAAATGGACCGGTGGATATTGGTATTGGATAGGTTGGGTTTTGAACTGGTTATGGGTTTCGTAGTTCTGATGGGGGTAAGGATTTTGTCCCTGTGGTTGGATAGGTTGTTTGTTATCTTTCCAGCAGAAGCCTGGGTGGTCGTTATACCTTGGGTTGAAGGTGTTTTGGTATTGAGGCTTTTGAATGTTAAAATAATTTACTTCCGCTGGGGGTCCTCCTAAGAGAACATCCTTGATGGATGGAATGGTTGGGAAATTGTCTGTCTTAATGTCATGTTTGTCACAAATTGTGCAAACAGGGTCAACAGTTTGGATTTCATGGACTTTCCTAAGGTCTATCTCTTCAACCTTCCTAGAGAGTGCTGCGAGTTTAGCCCTAAGGCTTTCCTCTTCTCGAAGTGTATGAATTCCAGTAGTTCTTTGTGGATTTTCAAAATAAGGTGAAGTTACCCATGTTTGGTTTTGTTCAGAAAGGCTTTCTAGATACTCATAAGCATCATTTGGGGCTTTGTTTTTAAAGGTTCCATTACACATCATGTTAATGAATTGTTTGTTCCCCGGACCCAACCCTTCGTAGAAAATTTTCACTTGTTTAGGAATAGAAAAACCATGGTGTGGAACCATGTTTAGAGTGTCTTTGAACCTCTCCCATGTTTCATATAATGACTCTCCATCTTTTTCAAAAAAGTTTTGGATACTCTTTTTAAGTGCAATTGTTTTATGGTGGGGAAAGTATTTTTTGTAGAATTCTCTTTGTAGTTGGTCCCAAGAGCTGATGGATGATGGTCTCAAATTGTTTAGCCAATTTTTAGCTTGATCCTTTAAATAAAAAGGAAATAGCCTCATCCTAGCTGATTCTAGTTGATGTGGGGGGCACATGGTTTCTACAATGTCATTGAACTCCTTAATGTGCAGGTATGGCATCTCGGACTCCATTCCATAGAATGTGGGAAGGTGGTTTAGGAAATGGGGTATAAATATGTAGTTTGAATCTCCTAGGGAATTTTGTCTAATGCATGAGGGGTCATTGGTCCAAGAAGGTGTGAGGTAGTCATTCATGGTTTGATCAATTTCATTCCCCAAGTTTGGGGCTGCCTCATTTGGGTTTCCATTTTGGTTCTCACCCGGGTTTATGAGTTGGTTTCTTTGAAGACATTCCATTGAAATGGGCTCAATTTTTGACTCGGGGGGTGTTAGGAAGATTAGGATCTAATGGAAATAGTTCCCTTGGTGTACTTGACTCCCCAACCCCAGGACTATCCACCATAACTAGACGGGTTGATTGATTGCGGGTGTAGGCGGACATGCGCCAAAAGAAAAAAATGAGAAAGGGACAAGATAAGATAATTTGGATGAGAAAAGATGAAATGGGGGAGAATAGAATGGGTGTTTACATTACTTACTTGGGTCCCCGGAAACGGTGCCAAAATTTGATTATCGCTCAAATTTACCCAAGAGATGATGGTAAAACGGTCCTTGTAGTTTATCTTGGGTCATCGAATCCTCAAAGACCTAAGAAGAAACCTATAGACACGTACATTCTATGGACTTTTTTTGGCTATGAAGTGGCCAAATTGGGTTGATTTTGTATGGTTTTAAATTATAACTAACATATTTAAGTGAATTCAATTTAAATTAATGAGTTGATCCTAGGTTATCCATCGGGGTGGATTGGACGTATTTTCGTTTTAATGATTTCAATTTCTTAAATTTGAGATGGGTTCATTTAAGGAGATAAAACAACATCATCACTTACTAGTTTAATTCCTACACCCTTTAATACTAATCACCTATACACATGAAGGATCAAAGTTTTGATCACTTCAACGTAATGGTTCGTATTAGCATTTGAAGTGTGTGGCCTTAAATTCAACAAGGACGATGGAGTTTAAAAACCATCAAATAAAAATCAAAATTAAAGAAGTGATTATACATTAATGAGGTGATAAATAACATCCAATCCAGCCCCTTGATACTCCGGTGGATCAACCCATAAGTGTGTTAGCCCTCCATTGATTCTATGGTTTCAATGGAAGAGGAAAGTAGACTCATGAGGGAGGAAATGGAGAAGTAAAAAAACGTAATAAAATAACAATCACTCCAATGTTGTGTGATAATCTCACAAGGTTTGGTATGAAAAAGTTCACACCATGAACCAACAGTATCAAAGTGATAAGGATAAGAACAAAATAATAAGATAAGAAGAACTTTTATTAAGAAACAAGGATGAATTAAAACAACTTACATGTGAAGGAAGAACATTACAAAGAGAAATTGGTAGCATAACATCAAGATGAAAACAAGCTCAAATATCCTTAAATCCTCCAACACCACTACCTTAAATAGGCATTTTTGAGTCCTTGGGACGAGCCTCCAACAGTACAAGTCATCCCACTTGTGTATGGTAGGTCTAGGGTGGTGGAAAGTTTGTGGAAAGATGACTTTCCACCCTTGACCCGAAAAGGCATCCAGCTTTCATGCACCGAATAGACGCGCTTGAAACACCTTCCAGATGGCCGAATCAGAGTGGTACATATAAGAAGAAAATGGATCTCATGATGTATTATAACCTCATGTAAATTTTGGGCCCATTTAGATTCGTATATTCGCAGATATGATTAGATTAGTGTGTTGTTTTTCTGGGCCGCAGAATCTGGCCCAGAATTTTATCTCTAATTTGGGCCACCTAAAGGACCCCCATGGAGGACGAATTATCATTTTATCATGAAGAGTGATTTGTTCCTATACATTTCTTTTATCATACCACAAAATATAGGATTAATGGGTCCTGTATGTTGGGCCCCACAGTCTTATCAGTGGGATAGTGTCCAATCTCCCTTCTCTAGAATTGCTTCCTTTCATCACAAAATATCCCCATCTTCTTCCATGAATTCTCCATTGATCCCTGAATCAAACATGTTAATAATTAAGTTTAGATCAATTTCCAAAAATATAAAATTAAAATATGTATAATTCAGTTCCTTAAAATCAGATGAATCATTGGGTACTTTAAATGATGTTCAAAAATGTACCACATAATAGTGCATTTTAAGAAGGTATTACAATCATAATGTGAAATGATGTTCAAAGTGTAAAATGAACTAAAATAGTGTTTATGAATAATAGATAACTCGAATATTATATATATTACCATTGAATATTATCCTCCTTTAGTGGCTAATCACTATTACTTCTTGTTGATTATAGACTTTAGTAACTAATCTAGCTTTATTTCTTACCATGATTCCATTTTCTTTACACATATTTGTAAAGAACCATTTTACTCCAATAATTAATTTTCCTTAGGTATTTCAACAAAGATCCAAACTTTATTCCTTTTGAATTTTTTTGGCTCATCTTTCATAGCTTTTATCCAATCATCATCACCTAAAGCTTCATCAGTGATTTTTTATTCTAATTGGGAATGGAATGATAGATGTTCTATTTCATTTCATAAGTAACTTCTAGTTCTTACGAGTTGATTAACATCACCAATGATACTACCACATGGATGATTCTTAATAAAAAACGTATTTTGGTTTTGTAAAACCTGTTCATCAATGTATGGTAAGATGTATTCTGGGGTAAATTATTCAGAAACATTTTCTTGAACATTTTCTTTATTAGAAGGATCTTTTACCAAGGGTTGATAATTGGTTTTTGAGAACACATCTGAAGATGTAGGTTGGGGCAGTTTAAAAACAAAAGTATCAGTTTCATCAAATTTGACATGTATTGTTTCTTCAATAGTACACGTATTTTTATTGAAAACTCTATAAGCTTTAAAGGTTGTGGAGTAGCCTAAGAAAATTCCATCATCAAATTTTGGTGCTAATTTTTGTAGATTATATTTAGTATTTAGAATTAATACTTTGTAACCAAAAACCGTGATGTAAGAAAGTCTTGGTTTTCTACCATTCCATAACTCATAATGAGTTTCATTTTAGAATGGTCTAATCATAACTCGATTTATAATATAACAAGTAGTGATTACATCTTTATCCCATAAATATTTTGCTATAGAATATTCACTCAACATGGCTCTTGTTATCTCTTGAATAACTATATTTCTTCTTTAAACAACATTATTTTGTTGAGGAGTTCTTGGTGTTTAGAATTTATCAGTAAAGCATTTTCTACAACAAAAAATTCCAAAATCAGAATTATGAAATTCTCCTCCACGATCACTATGAATATTTTTCAACGGAAGGTTTCTCTCATTTTTAACATGGGCTCTAAATCTTTTTAAATAAGAAAAATATTCAGATTTATTTTCTAGAAAATAAACCCATGTAAATATAGTGTAATCATTAACTAAAATAGATATATAATATTTTCCTCCAATGCTTCCAGTTTGTGTTGAAACAAAAATATCCATGTTCACTAACTATAATCCATCAGTTGTTGAGACTTCACTGAATAATTTAAAACTTGATTTATGTTTCTTTCTATAGTGACAAGGCTCACAAACTTTTGAAGAATCAAATATAAGCTCTGATAGATCCTTAACTAATATTTTCATAGAGATCTTTCATAGGTTCATAATGTTACAGTGTCCTAACCTTTTATGTCATAACCAATAATGATCTTCCATTACACTAAGATAAGGTAGATCTTGGATCCTAAGGTCTTCTATGTTTAGTGTGTAAAAATTATCTTACTTATGGGTATAAAGAATAAATTATTCCATAGAATTGTATACTAAACACTTTTCATTCCTAAAATTCACAAGGTAACCTTAATCACAAAATTGACTTATTCAAATGAGGTTGTGCTTAATACCCTAAACAAATAAAACATTTGAAATAAATGTTTTTTCAAGAAGAACAATATTACTTATACCAATAATTTCTCCCGGAGCATTATCTATGAAAGTTACTTTTCCTCCCTTCATCTTGATAATCATTTTAATGAAGTCTTTGTTACCAGTCATATGTCAGGAACATCCACTATCCATGCACCATGTGTTGTTGTTGGTACTATCTTTATTTTCCTAAAAAGAAGAGTTAGACTTTCAGAACCCAAAATTTCTTGGATCTGGAAACTTCAGAAATCAAAATGTTAGGAATCCACATTTTCCTAAAAAATAAGATTTATGAAAACCTAAAGACTAAGTTTTATTTAAGGAAAAAAAAATTTCCCAATGCCCACTACACTGACACTTAGTGCAGAATGGATCACTTTGAGAAATAAAATAATTGATACTAAAAATAGATTTTGAACTAGTATAACCAAAACCAGAATTATATTTTGGAGGTAGATCTTGGGAATACAATTAATCAAAACTTTCCTTAGCTATGGTAAATTTTGAAAAACACTTCCTCAAGGAAAATATTTCTGACTTCAGTATAATAACTATGTTCTTGTCTTCAAAGACATTAGATTTTTCACTATAGTTAGGCTCAAAAATATTTTTCATTGAAATTGATTTTTCTAGATCCTTTGAAAGTTTATCCTTTTCAGAATTTACTTCCTTAAGGTTTTTTGAAATACTTTCAAAATCACAGATTTTCTTATCAATATATTTAGAACGATATAATATTTCCTTAGTAAGAATAGAAATCCTAGAATTTTCCTTATCAATATTTTTCATGACCTATGAATTTTTATTATCAAGGAACATAGAAAACCTAAAAACTTCTTCAAATGTAGGTAAAGTATTATTTTCATCAGAAGAAGATTATTTATCTTAAGATTCATAATATTTACTATCATTATAAGTAGAATTCAAGGATGCATTGGTCATGGATTTAGTATTGTGTAGCTTTTCTATTAAATAATGATTTTCAATATGTTACATGGCAAGTAAACCAAGATTCTTTTGACTAAAAGAGGATTCATAATCTGAGGATTCATCAGAAGATTCTCCACCACTGGCACTCCATGTGTCATTAGCTCTCAAAACTTTCTTAGCCTTAGCCTTGTAGTATTTTTTTATTCCTCTCAGAATGATTTTCCTTTCAATATTTTCTCTTAAAAATATGATAATCTTGCCTTATATGCCCTGCTCTTTAGCATTCATAACAAGTTACTTCAGAGTCTTTATTATCCATTATTTCATTATTGTTGTATCTAAACTGAAAGTCTTTCTTTACAACTATCATTTTTATCCTTTGAGGAATATTAGCTAGTTCATTCTCAGAATGTTCACTTTCACTTGATTCAGATAAAATAGTAATCTTATTAGACTTAGATCTAGTAAATCTTTCAGGAGTCTTGGCTTTTATATGATTAGAGGAAGTTGTAAAAGCAACGCTTCCATTTCCATTCTTCTTCTTATTTAGATTAGCGTCTCTTTTCATTCTGGTTTCATATTGAATAAGAGTTCTAAAAAGAACATCAAGAGTAATATGTGAGACTTTTCTATTCTCATCAATAGATGTTCTCTTTGATTCCCAATCATTAGGCAAGATGTCTTTAATCTTGTCTACAAGCACCTCATCATCTAAACCTTTTTCACCCATTGATTGTAAACTGTTAACAATAGTCATAAATATATGTTGTACATTACATACATGTTCTCCATAAGGAACTCAAAAACCATGATACTCATCTACGTGCATAGCTCTTATAGTTTCAATAACTTTGGAAGTTCCAAAATGAGTTACTTCCAGCTTCTTCAAAATACATTTTGTAGCTTCACAAGAAGAAATCTGGCTATATGTATTTCTAGTCATGGAACACAACAAAGTATTGCATACCTTATAGTTTTACTGATATTCTGACTTTTCTTGATTAGTAAAAGTTCTGACTTCCTTATTAGGAATCCTATAATCTCTAGTAATCATAAAAAAGTTGTCAGCTCCAATGTTAATGAAAAAAGTCTTCATATAATCTCTCCAATATTCATAATCATTCCCATCAAAAATAGGTGGTCTAGTAGGATTAAGATTATCAATTGAACCAATATTCATTCCTATCATATCAAAGAAAAATATATTTCCACAAAAACTTGTTAGTAATTAAATTTTGTAAACAAGCATAAAAAATCCAAAGTATGGAAAATATAGAAAAATGAAAAACTTGAGAAATAAAACATATATGTGAAAATAAGTTTTTCAAAGACTAGACCTTCGAAACCAATTGTAGTATCGAAATAATAAATGTAGATTCTTAAGATATAATTGGGGTTGAATAGTATAATTTAAAAATTCATTTGGAACTTTTGAAGATGGTATAAAACCTTATATTTTTTTAACAAAGTTAAATAAGGTAAATTCACAAGACCTCTAGGTTTTATAGACTTGCTAGATTCTGGAAAAATAGTTCCAGAAATGAAATGTAACAAAAGATTACAAAAACAAAGATTCTACCTTAAGGCGTATAGAATCTTGCTAATCAGAGTACAAGAATAAGAATGTATAAGATAGTTATACTTTCCTTAATAATCAAAATGCAGTAGAAAAAAAACTAGAAACAATATAAGTAACAAGTAGTAGATCTTTTAACCCAAAGAGTAGGGTATCCAACAACCTTGGATAAAGGTCCCTTGATATATATTTTCAAAAAATCATATCTTTCCCAGACCAGGGTAATCCATTGATATGAATATCGGTGCCTGTCATGCTATCCTTACAAGCCCTAGAACATCAAGTTAGTCGACATCTCTATCTTCCTATCCTTGGAAGCCCTCTATTGTACACAAAAATAATTAGAGTCACACGAAGAAATTCTGAACAAGATGTTCAGTATGTAGAAATCATGAGAGTCTATCTCTAGAAATCACTTTAGAAGCATGTAATATTTAGAGTTGTAGAACATTGTTGAGCTCATTCATATGAGCTCCTATTTATAGTCACATCTCCAATGGTCTGCTCCCTCCTAAAACGGCCATATTTTTACTTGAATTTTGGAGGGACCTATACCCGTGTCTCTCAAACAATGGTTAGTAAATAATAGAAAGCAGAACATTGTTTTATACTTATAACAAAGGTAAAAAAATAAATGTTTCTTAATCAAATATAAATTTCTGGAGACTAAAGTTCAGAGTCTAAAAAAATTCAGATTCTATATTGCATGAATATTTAGAATTTTTCAAGGAATTCAGAGTCATAATTATATCGACTACAGAGTTTTAATTCTGAAGACTTCGGAACCTGAATACTGAGGAATTTAGAACCTGAATTCTAATGAATTTAGAGTCTTAATTATAAGTAATTCTGCGTAAAAATTATAAGGATTTTGGAACCTAAATTATAAGGAGTTTGGAGTTTGAATTCTAAATAATTTGTATTCTGAATTCTGAAGAATTCAGAACATGAATTTTAAGGAATCTAGAATGTAAATTCTTTGGAAAATAGGATTTTGAATTTCAGAGAATTTAGAGTCTGAATTTCAGAGAATTCGGAGTCTATATTTCATAAAATTTGGAGTTTTAATATCAGTGAATTTGGAGTCTTAATTTCAAAGAATTCGGAGTCTGAATTTCAAAAAATTCGGAACCCAAATTCAGATCCTAAAAAAATAATATTCTATATCTAAGTATTTATAGAATTATAATTTATTAGATGTTAAACCGAATATTACACTTATGGAAAAAAGAGTTAGATTTTAGAGCAACTAAAATATGAACAATGAAAACATGGTATGGATAAGTTTTCCTTAGGGAAGAAAAATATTCCTTATTAAGGAAAATCTTAGGGAAAATGAAATTTTCGTTCAGATAGTGTGTTTATGATTTTCAAAACATGAAGGAATGGAAAGGTCATAATAAAACCTTATTGACTCAATAGGATAGTCAATACATAGCCAATATAGCATCATATCCAGTAAAGGAAGTAAGAAATTATTTTCTGGAAGGTTTATTACACAAAAATTAACAATGAAAAATGTATATTCCTACGATACAACCATTTATATGATTATTTTTCTTACATATATCTCAACCTCCATGTTTTGAGGTGGTGGATGAATAGTTCAATTAAATTTTCAAGATATGAAATATTGTGTAAGACCAGAAACAAAGTGTACTATCACTATTTTAAATTTAATAAATATATTACTTATCACTACATGATTTTGGGTATACAACTCACTAAGAGTGATAGATAGTTCCCTTCCTTTCTAGGTCTTGGAGGTTATTGTCTTTGAAATTCTGTAACATTCATTGGGTTAGGGATTTTTCATTCATAATGCATGTGTTTATTACCATTAAAAAACTATATAGTAGACATAGTGTTGATCTAAAACAAATTTACTTCTTCTACATTAGGTGTTTCCTTCATTTTACTCATGCAGTGATTTTCCTAATTCCCTTTTTTTCAACAATTAAAACATCTCCTAATTCCCATTAGATAGTTTATAACATGTTTCTTTCCATAATTCTGACAATTGGTATGTTGGGTTGTCTTTCCTATAATGGACTTTTCTATTGATATTCTAGAATAAGTCATAATTTTATGATTTTCTCCAGTCCCATGAGACCAAATAGAATAACTAATCTATGTATCAACATTGGTGCACAACAAAAAATCAAATAAAAATTTTAAGGTTCTGAATATCTATTTTGTTTCCTAGTCTCAACATTAACCCACTAAATAAGTGTTCCACATTACATTTTTTGTTAATGATAGTGTATAAAGTGTACCATGTAAACCTATATGATGTTTTCTTCATGTTCCACAATAGACTCATGTTACTTTTTCATCAAACCAATGAAATCCTTCTCCATTTGAACATGGATAGTTAAAAGAAAATATTTATTAAAAATTATTATGGAAATGTCTTCCCCTTCTATAGAATCAATATCTTATTTTTAAATTGTGTTCTTGATTAGTGTCCACCATTGATCGACTTCTCCCTCAATGTGATAAATATCCCACAAAAATTCCTCTTGATTTTGGAATTAAAGGATAGAGAATATCTTCTCACTAGATTTATTATATTGTTCCATGATTTTAGGATGAGTAGATCCATTAATGGTAATAATCCATTAACATATAAAATAATAGACTTGAACTTTCTATTTCTTATCAGGATTTATTCAGTTTATTATTCATAACATAAACTTCTACGACTAGTAATTCCATGTATTTATTGTATCTATATCCAAAAATGTTAGCCATACAATTAGTGAAATAATCACATTTCCTATCATGTTTATTGTGGAATGGTTTCTCCTATTTTCCAAAATTATCTAAATAAATATGAATAAGATGAGAATATATTAAATAATAAACATACAAACGGGAAATTTATATACTTGAAAATAATAACATATAAATGATAAAAATATTATAAATTAGGAATCTATATGTTTTAATATAGTTTATTCTCAATAATTTCCCTATTAGGCTTCCTAACCTAATAATTTTTCCAATTCATTCATAATTTTTCATAAAGAGTTTGTGAATTTACAAAAAATATCCCCAAGGAGGGTTAAACCAACTATGCAACAAGGCCCATTTTCATAAACTATGTGATGATATAGTTTATATCAAAGTGATATCTTTTGGAATATTAACTACAGATACAATTTTTCTACATCCACAACCACTTTTAGCAACTAGATCGGGATTTATTTTCTTATAAACCCGTTACTCTATACTTTACCAAAATATAAGTATATTTTCTTATGTTTAGTCTTATCCCTAAGCATTTCACAAGATTTTTAAAATCCTAATAAAAATATAACATTATATTTGTATTCTAAAAGCTATAGTGACCCATTCCATATATATAATATTACATGATTTCTAACCATAAATATCAAATAATTACAACCCTAAAGATCATGAGGCCAAGTGTCTTTAGGAGAATAAGTTCATGAAAATTTAATGGAAACTTAAAATATGAAATCATTTTTTATACTATATAATGAGCTTAGAAATTTATTTTATCTACTATAAGTATATAGGATAACCTAGGGAATCCCTAAAATAATGTTTTTATCTAAAACCCTATTATGGGAAGAAACATGATAAGGAAACATAACGTTTGAGTTAAATGTACAACATGATGTAATAAATAGGATGGACCATGAGTAATCAAATAGAAGCATAAAATTTTCATAGACCATGGTAACATAGAAAATGTGTAATAAAAAATGATATAAACAATATCCAAGGCTTGTTTCCTAGGCAATTACACATGGTGTTCAAAGGTTCATATTGGATTAGGTTTACTCCTTAATCCTGTACATAACATCTCTAGACACAAAATCGTTACCAAATGAATTGGAGAGATATCTTTCCACACCCATCATATCATCTTCATAATTATGTGTTCAAAAGAAATTAAATCAATTATAAGGGATAAATATAATAATTACCCATGGAATGAAAATGGGTTCTATAGTCATTCCCCGTATCATAATCAAAGGGATTTCATAGTGAATGAATTTGAGAAATGAACATAAGACATGTATTACCCCATAAAATGAAAGAGTATAAGGTACTTATATATTTTATAAACATACATATTTATAATTTATAATAATTAGATAACATTAAAGGTTGAGAAAATGAGTTAGATAGAGAATGGTGAAAACCCTAAGAAAATGGTGGTTTCGAGATATCTCTTACCTTGAGCCAAATTCATTAGGTTACTTATTTATCTACATGAATAATAAAATTATATTAATAATTTAAATTATTTATAAAACTTTTAATGTTTTTTATTGATTTAATTTTATTTATTATCAAGTTATATTCAGTTACAAAATCATTTAGTTTCAAGTGGGATGTTTTGACGATGTTGGGTTCAAATGTCCAAAATAACTTCAAGAAGTTTACTAGGACAAAAGTTATTATTATTTATTTTTATATACAATAATAAAAAAGGAATAAATATTATTTTTATACATCAATTATACCTTTAAAACCAACCATAAAATATGTTTATTAAAAATAAACTACATTACAATCACGGAGATGGTAGGTTGTGTTTACACATCTGTAACATTTCCATTTATAAATGACCATGATGGGAACAAATTTAAGTGTTATTCTATATTCCCATGATTATAATTATATTATAAACATCATATTAATTATTAAATAAACCAAATATATTCCAACCATATCATGCAGTAATTAAAAATGATTCACATCACTTCATGGAGGTCGTAATCAAGATGAATGCACGAATGATGTAATCATTTTTCTATGAATGAAAAGGTAAGAAATATATATGATATATTAATTTTCCATAGTGACAAATATTTCCTTAATATAATAAATTTACATTAAATCCATCATCACAATCATTTGTGATATGTGATAATGGAAAATGAATTACATCATTTCACAAGGTGGTAATATGTCTTACCCACGATCGATGGTTTCATTTCCCATTTTATGGAAGAGGACATGGATTTAGGTTATTACATTAACACAATTAAATTTATTTATATATTATTTACTAGTTTTATTATATCAACACATTTAAATAACATTATATGTATTTGAAAATAAATAAAATAAAATGTTTGGTTAAGAACGATACCTCTTCTTTTAACTACCTCTTTATGGCTCCACAAAAGTCCTTCCATAGAGGGTTCTATAATAAATAAATCCCCTAGGAACTTTAAATGAATGTAATGAATTTATTTGGTAATTTATTTTAATAATTTATGGATTTTTAATTTTTATGCAAAACGGGTGGTAAGTTCCCTTTTATAAGAAGGAGGGAGTGGCATTTTTGTAAATACCTAAAACTATTTTGTAAAGGGAAGTCACACTCGAGACAAGTGCCTCCAAAATTTCTAAATAATGGATTTAATGTGTTATATGTTCAATATAAACCTCTAAAATTAAAAACAAATGTTTAAGACATGTTATTAAATTTACTTCTATGGTTACTCACATTTAACATTTTTTATTTCACCACCGTAACTAGTTTTTAAACTGTTTTTACAATTCATTGTGACCAAATATTATCTTAAAATTAATGAATAATATAAATTATACTTATTTAAATTATAAAGACAATTTTATCTACTTCAAATCATATAATTGGAATAATTCAGTTGAAAATTAAACCCGTAAAACCTGTCGAAAATTAGTTTTTTAAGAAATATATTTTCATGAAATATATGATCTTATATTAACTCTCTCACTATGAAACATCATTATTTGAATTTAAATTCATAGAATTACATTTATAATATATGAATTTCATTTCATTATTTCTTTACTAGTTGTTATTTTAATTATTTAAAATGGACAAATTTTGTGCACTTAAAAATACTTTTCCAAAAATCTTGTTTTAAGCATAAAAATAATCATACTACAATTACAAAAATTGAGGATTAAAAATAAATAAATTAATTTATTCAAAATAAAATGGATCATATTTAACAATAATTTTAAATAAAAAATATAATATGTAAATTTTAAAATAAATTATTTAATGAAAATAAAATACACTATTTGAAAAATTGGTAATTTTCAATATTCACTTAAAAATAAACCATTTTAGAGAAAACCCAAAATTTAAAAAAATGTTATATTTTCTATTATGATTAATATTTTTAGTTACTTTTCTAAACTAAATTTTATAAAAATGTTTAAAAATAATTTTAATTGTTTCTCAAAAAAATAAAACAAATTAATGAATTTTTTTAAAAAAATTACTATTTGAAAATTAGTTACTTATTTCTTAAAAATTTATTGATAAATTTATACTGATTAATAACTTTATATATATTTAATAAATTTTTAAAACATACTCACATCTTCCAATTGAATAGATATTTTATAATGGCCATATTCAAATAATCAAGGTCCATTTAGGCTTGGTGTAGTGTTCCCTATGCACCATTGATCAGAGTTTTCTCTTTTTAAAATATATGGATGTTACAATATGTATGATATAACTATTAAAACTCTATAGGATATTTTAAGATAATGTTAAAGTGATTTCATAGAACTTTTGTATCAAAAACATCCCATAGTGTATTACTCATATAAAAAGTTCTATCATTATAGCATATTCGAATGGTTCCTTATGAGGCTCTATGTGGAAAGTGGTTGGGTTTAAAAATTATTGTGTTGATATTTTAGAGTGTAAGTTAATGGGTCCTGATCAAGTCCAATAGAAAATATAAAAGTATTAAACCATTCAACTACATTTGAAATCGTCACATTGTCAACAAAAAATATATGGAGACCACCATTGATGGGATTTAGATTTTGAGGTCACAGACAAAGTGTTCCTTCATATATTTCCATGCAATAGTATCATGAGGTTTGGGAAAGAGGGTAATATTATTCTCAAAAATATATCCCCCTCTGATATCCTTGATCACAATGGAGTTGTGGAATATTTACTTACACTCCCACCTAACTTATCATAGGTACATGATATGTTTCATGTGTCCCTCTTGATGTAGTTTATAAAATAACACTCACATGTTCTAAATCAAAAGCTGGTACCAATGTAAAATGATCCTTGATGTGAGGTGTACCCAATAATGATATTAATTCTTAGAGACAATGTTTTATAAATTAATACAACTCGCTTAGTCAATGTTTTCTAGGAGAACCAAAAGTCCAAGGAAGAAACTTTGGAATTGGAAGGTGATATGAAAAAAAGTACCCTCATCTGTTTTAGGGTATCAAATTTTTGTTTCAGGGAAAATTATTTTATTTTTAGAATAATTAATTTTCTTGGTGTTTTATAAAAGAAATTCCCATTTCAATTGAATAAATTTATTATTAAGAATTCAAATTATACAAAACCCATGAACTAATTTGGTTATTTTGGACCATTGTAAGTTATGTTTTTTCTAGTTTAAAATATTATTGCGTATCATAACCATTGATAATTTTGTTATTTTACAGTGTCCATTAAGATTAAAATGTATTAAGGTTTGGGATAAATCTAATTGACACATAAAAAAGATGTGATGACCTCATCTACTAGAATCCTACCCTATAAAGCCCATTTTCCTGAGCTTCCATGGGAGATTTAGTCACTAGTATTTTCCATTGACTAATACCTATATGATATTCAGTAATCAAATAATGATATAAATGATTTATTGATGAATTTAAATCTTATTGAGACCATGACCAAAACCACTTTCTGCAAACCACCCCATGAAACTCTCAATATCACACACCTACCCATTAGATATAAACTAGTGTAATAATGTGTTATCTATCAAGACCCTAATAGTATGAATGTGTATGTTTTTCATTTTTAAAAGAATAATGTATATATTTATCACTTTTATTTTTAAATTATATATTATTAATTAATTAGTTTTAAAAAACTAATATTTTGATACGATGAAACTTGAATTTTTTTTTGAAATATATATTTTCAATCAAGGTACCCTTTTTATATATTTAAAAAAATGATGTAAGAAGCATGGCCCTAGTTTCCAAGAGTCGGTGAATTATTTTATTACATTGGAATATAAACAAGAATGTTTTATCTTGAATAAATGACTAGTTTAGTATCATTGGAAATATAGATACATACATAATAGTTTCATACAATGTGAAATGAAAAACAACATAGTAAACACATTGGAAACACAAGTACAATTTTGGATTATCCTCTCAAGACATTCATAATATACATCTTTACATCCTGTGGGAAAATAAAACATAATAAATGGGTGAGCTCAAATTATTGGTAAGGGTATATAATATAGCATAAGAGAAAAATATAAACCATGGTGAATAACTAAAAGAGCACATTCCATTAAAAATAGTCTTTAGCATAAAATGGTAGAAATTAAAACAGATAATACCATAATAAAACATTACCATGGATATTCTGATTTTCAAATAAACACATGGACAAAGAATTACTAGCTTCAGAATGAGGGAATGCATAATTTTCTACATCATAATCATAACGCCATTGCCTTAGCCAGGACACCATACATAATGGGTAAAAACACAAGTAAGTTTGTCTCATGAGACCTATCGATGTATAAAGGGGATATAGAGGGCCCCACCCAACACTTACTAAGTCCAATAAATTTCTCATATGAAATTTGATAAATATAATAAACATATACATTCATATTTAAATTAACATATGAAATGTAAACAACCTTCTCCAATTAGTAAACATAAAAAAACTAACCTTTCAATATAATATGGGTAATGGTATTAGTATTGAATATCCAAATTCAAAATAATCATAAATCATTAAATAAAATATAGTAGATTATTTCATAAAATATTAATCCAAATTAAACATAATATTTAACAAGATGGTTGTAATTGATGTAAATAATCTTATAAAATCATCGAGTAATACTTGAGAGAAATACTCTTTTATTTTACAGAGAAGTGTTATTTTTATAAAATGATCGTATAAAACCATAAGAAAAATCATATAGTATTCCCATAATAAAAATAATTATTTTAGAAAAATAATGGTGTCTTAAAACATATTATAATGTGCACTTGAATATAGATAATAATTTGAGAAGTTCCCTTTAATCAGGCATGTTTATCAAGAATAATTTTAGAAAGATCCTTTTGAAACATTTAATTCCCCATAAACTAAAGAATAATTAGGATTGGTACTTATATATATAAATTTTAAACATAATTAATGAAAATTACAAGAGAATAATTAATAATTTCGTTGGGTTCAAGAGGGAAAATTAGTAACCAAAAATAAATTGGAGTTTATGGTAGAAAACCATTACATTATTTTTGAATGTGTTTTACACATGACCTTAACATCTGGGATAATAAAATAAAATCAATTAATTAAATAATTAATATCCTATTCTACATTTATTTTATTTATTATAATTTTATTAGGTTCATTTATGTATTTCATTATGAGTTATAAGATATAATTTTATTGCATGGGGGAATTCATTTCCGTGGTTTTAATGATTGATATAGTTGTATATGAGTAATGAAGTTCATGTAAAATGGGTATAATTCACCAGAAGTGGAATTAAATGTTATTATCTAACAACTAAAAGATTAATTGTTAATATTTATTATTTTTTCCATATATGAGAATGAATCATTAGATAACATGGTAATGATAATCATTAAGCTTAATTTTAGCATTTTTCATTCATAATAAGCTAGTTTTGTTCTATTATTTTATATTACGTATATAAAATACTTATACAAAATTAAATAAGATATAATAAATAATTAATAATTTTTTTGACAATAATAATGGTTTCATGACTATAATTGAAGGTGAATTTGATGAACGAAAGGTCTTCATCCATAAAGGTTGTAAAGAAGCACCTCACAGATGATGATTTCATATTTAAAATAAAAGGGAGAGGGTAAGAAGATAGATAATGTATATTTCATTAACATTATATAATTATAGTATAAATATGATTTTGGAGTTATCACTATCATTTAGAAGGATTAGGTGAGGAAGGGATAAGAAAAGAACGTAAATTGAAATGAAATTAAAAGAAAAAGTAAGAGGATTTTCCTCTTGAATTATCCTCCTTGATAACCTCCTTAAGGGAAGAGATTTTGGTATTTTGTAAAGACCAAGAGCTTATGGATGTGTTTTAAAGACTATTAAATATTATTTGGGTATAATTTAGACAATCTTCAAGTCTTAGAGTTTTGCGGAGAAGTGGAGGTGAGGGGTGGTTTTTATAGTGGAGGAGAGGGGTGATTTCTCAATCATTTATTCATTATTTTATTTTTTTACTCTAGATAAGAAATTTTGATGATTCTTGTGAATAAATATATTAATAATTGCATGTTATTTATAAACAATGATTCTTACATCATTCATGGATCAATGAATAGTGTATTTGACTTATAATGTATTTATACTGTAAATTATTGTATTTTCATATTCTGTAAAATTCAAGTATTTCAAAAAAATCCCAAAAAAATCACCCTAGTAGTTTTTAAACATAATAAATTCAATAATTATATCCATTTTTTTACCATAATTTTCTAATTATGAGAAATTTTAATAAGGTGTTATTCTTATCTAAAGAAAATTTTAAAAACTCACTGAACAAAAAAAAGTCAAGATGCAATCTTATATAGTAGTTAATACACTGTCCCTAAGTTATATGTTACTACAATAGTTTACTTTCTAGAAGGATTTTAGTAGTATGGTACTAATAAAAAAATAAGATATATACAACCTCATTATTCTGTTGTGTACAGTATGAAATAATCTTATCATCTTGTTTTATACAACCTAAAATCCAAAATAATAGAATAAAAAATTTTGTAAAAATAATCAAAATTTAAAATATGTTGGGAAATAAAATACTTAAGTTAACCCCCAAGATGTTATTTATTTTATTTATTTACAACTAGATAGTTTAAATAGGTTATCCATAATATTAGCTGGTATTTGGTTTCTACGGTAGAAACCACCACCTATTTTCTCATATAGTGTTATTTCAACGACGTTATCTTTTTCGCTCCACTCTTCTAAAAATATTATTGAACCAAAGTTCCCCATAAAATATGTAATATATTTCTTATAATTGTTTTTTCCACCACATATATTTGGTCTATATAGGGTACATTAAATAGTGTGGAGGATCTCCCTCTTATTCTTTATTTTCTCTCTTCATTGAGTGTTTAATGTTCAATAAGATCTCTATTTATTCCTTATCATGCGAGTCTTACTAACACTCAAGGGGTATCCATTAATGATATAAATATATAGTGTTTCATTATGTAATTTTTTTTTTCAAATTATATTCAATGAAATTAAAAATAAAAAAATAGAATTATCCGTAAATATATGTCATGTTTCATTCCATTCAGGAATATATAGTTAATATATAATATAAATATACATACCACTCATCAATACTCACCACCTCATTGGGATATTCATCTTATCTTGATATAGAAGTAATTGTGGTTCTTATTTTTACATTTTAAAATAAGGTGAAATCATTTGGAATGTTATTTTTTACAAAATTAGTTTAATATAGAATCAAGGATTGTCGATCTCTCACATTTGCATAATCAATTAAGACTTTTTCAATATCTTCTATAATGAATCAATAAAAACCACTCATCAATATCTCAATCACAGCACCATGTAATCTCAATTGTGCTTACTTGTAATATATAGAATAGAGAGTAGTGGTGAAGTCCTAAATCATACATTAGGGGGACTATTCCTTTAATGTCATAAACATCAATATTAAATAAATAATCAAGCATCCTATATTATAAATCTTATGTTAATTCATAACAAATAAAAAGATTCTAATATATAAAAAATCAATATACTTCACATATTCATAGATCCCAACTAATAACCCAATAGGATGATCACATACACAAATCAACTAAATAAATAAATACATAGGGAGGATCCATTACTATCCTTAGTCTCACCTAAATCCCTTTACAATAATTTCCAAGATAATCCCACCTTTTTTTCTTTATATCCCATGTTGTAGCCTTTAATTAAAATATGAGGTTTGCACATACATTCAGGGATAGTGTGTAGGGTGTGATAAATTCATTTAAGTATGGTCTCATGAAGTCCCCCCAATATATACTATCACTTCTATGCATATTAAAAAAGAAAATAAATTTCATAAATCATGCACATAAGAATGTTTTCCATATTTTCATATTCCAAATAAGCCACCATGATACCAGACTATATCTACTGCATCCAATAATGGAGAAATGTCACATTGTTCCATATATCCTAACAAGTACCCAAAGACTTATGGAATGGGATCTATACGAATTCGACCCATACTCGAGAATACATTGTAGGTTGCCTCAGAAACCCATTACACTTCCCCAAATTTATCGGGTAGGGTGTCATACCCTGTCCATAAAATCATCTAATTGAGGAAATACTATTAATAGAAAGGATAAACAATTTCATATCCAAGTGAATAAAAAATTATAACAACCCTAACTCACCTAACCCATTGTAAATGTTTACTTTATTAAAATTAAATAATATACAAGGGACTTAATAATAAATGTCTGATTAGTTTAGTAGTCCTGAAGAAACATATTTATACCTGGTTCCAATTTCTCATTGGAAATAAATTATAAAACATAGAAAATCCAAATGATCAGCATCCTTGAAACTCATTCAAATATTTCTTCTTCACATCTGGGGGAAACAAAAATAAGGGTGAGATCAAATTCTTTATTACGGTTAAATAAAATAGAATCATTCAATAATAAATAAGTAATCGTCAATATAGAAAGGTAAATAACTTGAAATACATTCCATTTAATCAATAACTTTAGAAAAAAATGCATACATGGATAATATCAATGTAGTAAACTCATGGATAATAAAAACTAAATACTCAAGGAACTAAATTAATAATATTGTATTTCATGATCTCATACATCATGATATCTCTATCCATAAGGCCTTGTTCTAATATGATTTAAACTATGGGTAGGCATACACCAAAAAACATTTAAAAAGTCCAGCCAACTTGTATGTCTCATTATAAATGTTGATACATCAAGGGGTTATTAATTCTAGGAACCACCCTTCACTTCATGTCCAATTAATTACATATATATTGAATGATAACTTTAATTAATAAAAAAAATTCATTATCACCAAATGTTTATATTGAATAAAAAATATAAAATATCAATATTTTAACAGTCAATAAAATAACATTCAAATTATGATAATATATTAAGAAATGTTATATAGATTAAGAAACAATCATATCCAACATAAAAATAATATTGATATTTAAATGAAATTTAATTCTCAAAATAATAATAAATTGAATGTTTTATTAGAATGTAAATAATCACAAAATTAAAAAGATATAAAATATCACCATCAATTCATTAGAAATGTAGTTTTTGTAATAAAATCATGTCATTTGGAGAAATAAATAAGATTTAATTGAAATAATAAAATAATCATGCATTAAAGAGTTTTATTTTCAAAACCACTAAAATATTTAGAAGAATATAATAACGTAAAATGGTTATGGTAGTAGGATAAACATTTTACATCGTATATATTAAATAAAATTCCTTTTTAATTATTGAAAACTGAAAAATTACCCTTCAGAAAAAAAATTTATTATTTCTTTAAAAATAATTAAAAATACTTGGATAAAAAATCTTATTTGAGTTAAAAATGACATATGTCAAAAAAATTGAAAAATATGGACATTTAATACAAATAAACTTGATCAAAAGGGAAATAAGTTAGGATGTTGTTTTAAGCATTTATTTTCTAGATTAAAGAGTCAAAGAAATTATATTATAGATGAAATAAAGAGACTTATTATTTATCTAGATGATAAGAAAACAGTTGAATCTTATTAAGGATAAGTTAGAATATTTCATCAATAAAAAATAAAGGCAATCCTAAAAATGATATTGTTAAAATAAATCCATAGCACTTTAGTAATTTTCAAATAGTAACCCCATGAAAGAGTAATAATGAATTGAAAATTTAATAATAATGAGTAATATCATATCTATAACAAATAACTCAATGTTTTAGTATATCCACCACATAAAAAATAGGTTCATAATATGAAATATGTCTTAAGAGAGTAGAAATTGAGATGAAATCGCTTACAAAGATTATATCATTGAAGAGGTAATTAACCAATGAAAATATTTTATGTAACAAATATAAATAAACATAAATAATTTCTAAATAAAACATAAAATAATCATAGTTCAATAGACTCATAATTATATTACAACATAGATAATGAAATGTAATTTTTCCCAATAAAGGAAATTGAGCTAAGAAAACCCTTACCTTATATCTCCCCTAAGTAGAATGTGATTTAACCTCTTATATATTATTTTCTAGTATGATATTAATTTATAAAAACACCATTTTTATATTAATAATATCATATGTGATCCACTTATAACAACTTATCATCCTTTCATTAGTAATATTTCATTATTATCATTGTTTGAGGTATTAACTTCTTTTTTTTTCTCATGCACATTTCATCATAGATATTCCAAAACATATAAATTAATTATGGTTCAAAAATATCCATAATTTTAATCATGATATAATTATATTCTATATTCATAATATAAAGATATTTATATTCATCCTTATAATATAGCGATTAAAAAATGAATTAAACTGTTCATAGAAATGGTTGGTTGTACGTACAACTTAAAATAGTTTTGAAATTTCAATTGATAGATAAAAAGAAAGGTAAATAATTATTCACCTTTCTATAAGAATTATTATTTCATATACATCATAAATATTTATTTATTTTATCCTTATTATTTTACATGTAAACAAAAATAAAAAGAGAATCACATCACTTCGTGGAGGAGGTAGTCCACGATTACGCAAGAGAAATGCTATCTTTTTCCAATAGATTGGAAGTTAAGAAGGTAGATATGATATTATAATTAAAAAATTATGATTTAAAAGAATCATATATTAATTAATTATTTTCATCTTTACAACAATCCATGTAAAATGGTGCTAAAAAATGATTTACACTGCTACATAGAGACGACAAGTCGTATTTATACAGTAGCGATGTTTTCACACTTTATAGAATGGAAAAGAGATGGAATATGGATATCATATAATAATAATAACATATCAGTATATTTATAATAATTTATTTTTAATTTATGTATGGGTACAACAATTTTATATGGATTATAAGAAGAAATAAAATTGAAAGAGCCAATAATAATGATTACCACTACTTTGGTAGACTTCATTTATATATCCTATTAATTTACCTAGGGTTTGTCTTTTGTAAGTACCAAAACATATTTAAATTAGATAATAATATTGATAATACAAATGGATAGTGTATTTTTGATATAATATTCTATAGTTTGTGTATAGAATAGAAGAGTGTTTGTACCATTTTATATCAAATAAAAAGAAACACGTGGAATTAATAAATATATTTAAATATAATAAATTGATTTTCATGTGAAATTGGAAAATTGTGCACATAATTTCTAAAATATGATATGTTATGGATGAAACCCAATCAACAAATAGAATTCTGACAAATTTTACATTGTATTTTCAACCATATCTACTAGTTTAACACCTTTATTACACAATTTATCATTTAATCTTAGTAATAACTTATTCAATATTAAAGGGTTAATATTTTAATTATAAGGTTTTAATTTTCTCATAAATGGAAAAGAAATGAAATTTAAGATCATTTATGATCTAATATTTACTTTTCAAGTATTTTATTTTAAAAAAATAAATTTATTTATTTATCAGAAAATATGAATAATGTCATTTTTAAAAATACTCATGTTATTTGAGTTTAAATAAAACAAGAAATATATAAATTATATATATAATATTTAAAAATAAATGATATTTCAGATATATCTACATATTTAGTGGTCATTGTAATTCACCCAACAAATATTACTTTTATAGTTTTAAAATAATTAATTTTTTTATATTATATATTATGTTGGTGTTTGAAAAGTATTTAAGATAATTTTTCAATTACTGAAAATTAAAAATTAATTAATATGATAAAAATGAATTTATTAAGTTCAAAATATGTTTTATATTCAATCATAACATATTTTTACCCTTATGATAAGATATAATAGAAATTAAAGTCAAGAGAGGGATATTTTGGAATTTTCTTTACTTAAAATAATATGAATTTCATTATCAAGGTCAAATGGATTAAAAAAAGATATGTATTTTTAATTGGGTGTCCATGGAATAATTCCACACATGTATTGAAATAAAGGCACATTTTTTGTTTAATTTTTATTGCCTTATCACATTATTTTAAAACATAATTACCTAATTTACCCTTTATCAATGTGATAAATTTTATCATTGTTAATATTAAAAATTCATTAAAGTAAAAGTGTTTTATTTATGAAATTTGAACATTATTATAAAATTATGTTATCCAATTTCCAATATTCATTTTTGATAAGTGGTAGAAATGAATTTTAATATAAATGTGTGTGTAAAACCAAATGCAAAATATTCGTTTATAAAAATATGTTATTAAGAATAAAAATTATCTTATATTGAAATCATGATAATTGTTGATTAAAATTATATTATTAAAAATAAAAATGATAATATGTTACATAAAGACTAAATAAAAGATATAATGGGACATTTAAATTAGTTTATTTAATGAAAATAAATAACAGTAATTGAAAGATTGGTATTTTTCCCTATTCACTAACAAATAAATCTTCTGAAAGAAAAGCCCTAAAATTCAATGAAATATAAATTTGTTATGATGATTTTGAATATTATATTATTTTTATCTAATAAATTTTTTAAAATTTCTATAAATTAATAATAATACTCTATCAACAGAAGTAATAAACCCCATTTTTAGAGAAAACATATTTTGAAGAATAACATATACTCAACAAAATTATAGAGCTTATTTCCTAATAATTAAAAAATATATTTAAATTTATTATATCCATTATATATATATATCAATATATTATTAATCCTTTTCAAACCAAAAAATTCAATGGATTTGTTATAATGGTCATATTTAAAAATAATATTAAGTGGTTCATTTATGTTTGGTGTTGTGACGAGTTTACACTGTTGAACATATATTTTTTTTAAATATAGTGTTATTACATTATCCCCCTTTAGAAAATATTGTCTTCAAAATTTGAAATTTCAATTGGTAATAATTGTATTGATATTTGAAAATTACTTTGTGGAGAACCGACATAAAAACAGTTAATAAAACATTATCTTAAAAATAGGTAAAGGGGAATATTATGGTCAACTATAATAATAAAAAACTGGGATTCCAAATAAGATAACATTAGTTAGAAGTAAACATATGGACATGGAGGAGAAAACTAATTCTCGAGGACTAATAAAGAGTTATGGATAACATGTCAAGGCGAAAGTTAATGAGCATAAAATAATAAATTTATTATGGGTGAAAACACCATCAATTCATCAGAAATGATCATAATAGGATACCATTTTTATTTCAACATCCTTTTCATAGTTTTGTGAAATTATTTTACCATATATACTGAGAACATAAGGAGTTATACATATTTTTCATGTTAAATGTTAACCTTTAAATCAATTTCCACCAAAATCTCATCATTTCTCTCAATTTTGGCTACTAAAGATGAATTTATCATGCGTGAAGCACTAAAATTAACATATAACAGATCACATGATCCAAAAAATTAAAAAAATATATTCCCCCAATCATTAAATTTTAACCAAAAATAAAATTTTTACCACAAGGTAAGATGATTTTCAAAATGCATATTCCATCATATGAAGAAATAATAAATTTTAATTTAAAATTTAAACAATAACACCAAAGGTTCAACATAGTTTATTCTATAAATAAATAAACCCACATCCCTATTAACCCTAATATCCTCAATATTAAATAATATCTTTACCACAATGGTGATCTAATATTTATTCACTTTCATTCCCAAAATATAATTTTATTCTTCCGACATAATAGTTATTGTTAAACAACAAGTAAAACATAAAGGTTATATATAAATAAACCAAGTGAAGAATCCCAAAAATACCATTAATCATCATAATAAACCATGATGATATCTATAACTATTAATTTAACATCACATGAAACATATAAACTTCAAAAAAAATTAAGACAATCCTTTTTCCTTAAAAAATCACTTACTATTTCCATAAATCAAAAAATATAATAAACTTTATCAAATATGACCTAAATAAATTTTTTGTCAAATCACTGACCAATTTCAAGGTCACTAATACAATATAATTTGCTTCATTAATATCAATAATCCCTTTATCCCAACACATATTCATATAAAAGCTTTTACTTCAGATATTGGGATTACATAAGTCGTTCTTGGGTCATGGAGTTAACCCTTTGATTAGGAAGTTGGCTTTGATAGTTCCCATATTCCCCACAAATAAGACATTGAACTATATATAGTATTTTGGGATAAACTTCATATCCATCTATAAAAATATTCATTTTTTCTTGAAATTTTTTTGATCTATACACTTATTTTTCCAACATAAAACATTCACCCATTCCTTTGAGGCATTCTCTAGGGTGTCTCTTTCAATAGTTATTAAATAAAGGAATTTAATCTTTTATTTCTCTATAGTCTCCACAATCATAGATCTTATAATACTATATTATTCACTTATTTTTTGAGTTAAAGAGTTATTTAGTTTCAAGTATTTTAATTATATATTTTGAAAACTAATTAGGAGTAATCACAATATCTTTCACTCTTGTTATCATCCAATTTGGTATCTCATAATCACTACATTTTCCATCACTTTCAGAATTAACATAACTCCTCCTAGTTCCTTCCAATGACTGAAAAAAAATCATAGTATTAGAAAAAAAAATTGTGGGGAACCAAATAATCTCTACCTTATCACAATTTAATGATGTTATCCTATACATTGACTTATCCTCAAATTCAGTCATAAGGTTATGTTCCCTAATCTTTATTTTCCCAAATCCAGTTCTTAAAGATTATACTAAACCACTCATTAATAGAAACTATAATAAACACAAATATAGTAATTTAAAACCTATATATACATTATTTATTTTGTAACAACTTGAAATTTAATGATTTTTTTGGAATAAATTAAATTTCTATCATAGATTTCATTGAACGCAACAATGAGTTTTAAAAAACCAATCCAATATAATAAAATTATTATTTAATCAATAGATTTATTACCTAGCTATTAAAAATGTTTTAATGAATAAGAATAACAAAATTTTAATTATTACATGTAGTAGTTCTTTATAAAAAACATATTAACAAAAAATAATTACTTTTTGGTAAAGACATTATATGATTTGAAAATAATATTTTCTCGTGAAAAATGTTTCTTTTATTCATTTTTGAAAAATATTAAAATTAATTACCAAAATTTTATAAAATTAATTCTGCAAAATAAACATAAATTTTTAAATAAATATGGAAAATTTATCTTTGGTTATGCTTTTGGTATTTTTCTTAAAAGATTTATTTTTCGTTGAAGTGTGTAAAATACTAGTTTATATTGAATACTGCCTTTTAATTTAAATAATTTATAAGAATAATTTTTGTTTTAAAATGTGTTTGAAATTAAAATAAGTTAAACAATATATAAATTAATCCAATTTAGTTCATTTAAATCATTTCTATATTAAATTTTTATATAAATCTCTTCAAATTTATGAACATTTTCTCTTTGGAGAGTAATGTTCTCGTCAAGTATGTAGGTTTAATTTTAAATTAAATTTATTCACTTATGTGAATGTAATTTAGAAAAATGTATTAAATATTTAGAATTAGAATAATTTATATTATCAAATATGGTAAAATTAATGTTTTACCATAATTAATCATAAAAACAATAAAAATTTATTTACTATGGTTAAGGTAAAAATGGGTTTATAAGGGGTAAAACTAAAAAATATGTTTTTAAAATGAACAAAAAAAAATTCAAATCACGTTTAATTGAAATATTTAGACTTTGCAATGTTTTAGTCTCTATAATGTAACAATTTTGGGGGATTGTATTCTGTAAAAAACATGGCTTATCCATTTTTATTTAAAATATTATATGTGTGTCACTCATATCACTTATGAAAGTCCCACCACTCTCCTTTACTCTTAAAACATAAAAACCGTTTGGTTCGGAAAAACCAAAGAAAAATATCTTATTTAAATATGTCCTCTCATTATAGAATACATATTTTAGTCATAAATACAACTGAAGATGTATTTTGGTGAAAACCTAAGGTGGTTACCCAAATAATAAGGAAAGTTCTTCAACATGAATTTTTATTTTATTTCATCCAACACCACCATAAATTATTATTAAACCATTATGATATAATAATTTCATTATATTCCATATCCCTATATGTTTCTATGTTACGTTCATGACCTACAACTATCTCCACTTCTATCAAATTGGATAAAAAATCCTCACTCATGGGTATGGTGGACTCTCACCTCGTGAACCGATGTTATTAGTTTTCTATCACCACAAATTAAGGATGGATATCATGATTCATTAAATATTTATATATGATATTTATAAAATTATTATAATTTTGTATTTATTATATCACATATAACTTCTTACTATCCATTCTTTAAGAATATGATAACGTCACTTTTGGGTACGGCGGACTATCATCTCATGAAGAGATGTGATTCATTAACGTTTTACTTGGAATATAATGATGAAATTTTTAATGATTATATGTTATATATATGAAATAAAAAAGATCCACTAATTTTAATATATTTTTCACTAGTATTTCTTTCAATCTTTCAAGAAAATGGAAACAATGTTCATGCATACATATGACCTATCATCTCTATGAACTATGTATATTATTTTTTATCTATAACTTTTATAGATTAATTTAATACATATATATTTAATATATATAATATTTATATAATGGTTATCATTTTTGAGATTTCATAACCATAATCAAATTAAGATGACTAAAAAAATAACCTGTCAAAACATACATTAAAAACAAACAAGTTATTGACCAAAACGTGATTTTAACATAAAATTGTTAATAAATGAGTAATAAAAGGTCATAAGTAAATATTATATAGTATTATATATATGTATACATTTTTATTTAATATTTTTAATTTAATAATATATTTATTTTATATTTATTTGAATGTGTATAAAGGAATTCAAGACATAATGTATGGTATTTTATCTCAATTTTCCTTCTTTGAGACATATGTTATATTGTTCTCCTATCTTATTTAATGATGTGTATATATATACCCTTTGAAATTTAATTCAATCAATTAATTAATTTTCATGATATTCTATGTTTCAGTTAATTTAAGTCTATTGTGGGGCTTACAATTCAATGTTATAGAGTAGGTAATGGTTTTATGATACAATCTCATCATATATTGAGATTGTTTATATTTATTCTTCCAAAGATGAAATATTATGATCCAACTCTTAAAAAACTCATGACCTTTATTATCCACTTTTTATTTCAATAAAATACAAGTTTTGACTTCATTTTTATATCTTTATGTACACAATAATTCAAAATTAGTTTTTCAAGAAAAGTCATCATTATTTATCTCTTTGATTGAAAAATAAATTTTCATTCAAACCCATGTTTTCTAAAAAAATTCAAAAAATGTTTTTAGAATTAAAAAATTGATTTATTAAAGACATTTTCACCCATGTTGAAATTTTTAGAAAATGTTTTGAAATGAATCTTCATGTCATGTTCTAAACAGGGCGAGTTTGGCATTTACTAAAAATATAAAAGGAAACATTTTTTAACCTATACTACATAAACATAATTTCCTAGCCTCATAAATATTATTTAATTTGAAAATTACTTTATAACATTCAAGGTTATTTTCAATGAAAATTATTTCCAAAATATTTTATTAATTTGTTATTTTAAATAATGTCATTTTCAAATAAATTATATTTTCATCAAGAAACATTCCCAGTAGGTTTTTCTTCGAAATAATTTTCCTAATAAGATAAAATCATTTGATGTTACTTATAATTTACTAGGGATATTATCAATGTATAAAATTATAATTACTTTTCTAAATGGTTTATGCTTATGATGAAAATTTTTTTAGGATACATTGTTTATCATACTAGTGTTATACCATGATAAATGCTATTGAAACCCACTTTTTACATGTGTTGTACCCTGATAAAATTATTATGATGACATAGTCTTTTATATGGGTTTTGATTTGATGAAATGGTGAAATGATTATGAAAACTATTACTTTTCTAAAGTGTATGATATGATAAAAATTTTATAAAAAAAATTTCATTTCATTGGTTTTGATATGATAAATGTTTTTATGAAACATCAGAACACATATATATGATTTTCATTATGTGATGTGTGAGATCTATATATCTTTCCAATGCATAGGTTAAGGATTGATATCTTATGATGAAAAAAACATTATATTCGAAAGTGAACCCAGTTCAGCAAGGGACTCTATCCACTATGATTGTATTGGGAGTGAAACTTAACTATTACAATAGATTGGGGAGTGAACACAATCCACTATGATAGTATTGGTAGTCATCGTTGGAAATCTAAGGAAATTATTTTTTATATTTATGTGTTTTTTAAAAATCTATGTTTTATGCCAATGTTATGATCTCATGGTTCATATTGTTTGATTTAATTATGATTCAGTTATTATGAACCTAATGTATTTATAAATTAATCAAGTTTATGAACTATGATAGGGTGGGTATAGTTTTAAAATTTAATTCTTGTGTTCTTAAACCCCTGTGATCATGATATTTTGATATATCCCTTTTCTACCCATACGATCATCTGAGCTCACCCTTTTATATGATTACTTTTCCTAGGATATGCTGAAGGGTATTATACATGATATAACTAATAAGGGTCCTAGTTATGAAGAAAAATGTGGGAGATGACATAGATCCCTCATAGACCAATTTTTTATGTGTTCAAATATCTGAATTCATTATACTTTTATTACCCTGAGGTGTGGGTTTGTGTGATTTAATGAATACTCATCTAAAAAGATGTAATATCTATGTATGAGAAGTTTGGGTCACTATAGTTGGTATAAAAGGACACGTTTATTCAACCATTAGAAACTATGATATAAAAAATTCTATGATAACTCTGAGGATAAGTATGAGTATAAGTTTAAGGATGCTTCAAAGTATAGGAAACAGTTTTTGGAATTTTGGTAGAGGATACAAAACTTGGTTTCCATGAAATCATACCCATGTCTGGATACTTTAAGTGGATATGGCTCTATCGTAGAGGTACTTAGGGGTAATAACATTGAAAAGCGCACATTGATTTGATCTTTATAATCACTCGGTTCGTGACGATTTCCCATATTAAACACCTAGTTTGACGTTCTAGGGAATATGATTTATAAAATCTGAAACACTTTATAAACCATCATGAAGGATTTAAATAGATGATGACTAAGAATGTCCTAGGATGAACCTAAGGTGTCCAAGATTAAAAATAATGTTCTATGATTTATACAACTTATAAGTTTTCTTATGATTATGTGGTTCACTACTATGATTATTTTTTCTTACACTATGCCTTTTGGTTTTAGTATATGGATGAAACTTTAAGAAATTGTGTTAATGATGAGTGTGATGGAAAATAAAATGTTTTTCCTCTTGAGAATCCAAATGTTATAGTTGTTGGAATACAAAATATCATTATTTTTCTCACATAGATTTTTGAATATATTAATCATGTTGAAATTTCAAACTAGAAAATGAGGGAACAACATTCTATTGATTAATCCATAAGGAAATGTCCACCTTCTTTAAGTGGTTTTATTGATCTACAAGTTATTGAATAATTGATCAGTTCCTCTAAAAAGATATTTTTTGTTCTCCACTATTCAGAACATGTAAATTTCATTTTTTTCCCTAGCATTTGTAAGGTTATGTGGTTAAAGTGTGGATACTCATCAAGAATATAGGAGAACATGATCAATTTAAATCCATGGATTCAGATGATTTTAAGAGGTTATTTTCCGATAAGATCATCCCTTGTATCCTTTGTAAAAATATAGGGAAGGAATTACTTAATCTAAACTAGATGGAAAATGAATCTTTTGGTTCCTATGAGTAAAATTTTACATGAATAGTGAGGTATGCTTTGAGACGTATCATCAAACCAGAAACTAAGGTCGATCGATTATTCAATGGAAAAAAACTAAGTATCTAACTGGTTTTATCCATAAGGTACCTCGTTATCTATGAATAAATAATTTGATGTGATCTCAAAGTATATATGGAGATTGTAGTTACCCAAAAATCTTATGGTTTTCACAAGAATGGGAATATGGAGTTAAAATTATACTCTAAAAAATATAGAGAGAATTGGATAAGCTTTCCTTCATGCTCAAAGTGTGGAAGAAACAAGGAGGAACATTTATTTAAGGGGACTAGTAAATGTTTTATGTTTGGGAAGGAAGTTCATTGAGAAATTTATTTCCAAATTTAGGTGAATATGTTAACTAATAATATAAATAGAGATAAATCTACACAAAATACACCACCCACACTCCAGTGTTTCAAATACCTGGAGTATAGGAACTATGCTTACTAGTGGCCAAATATGGGGTTTAATGATGATTATCAATGTTATCATCTTCTTAAACTAATGTAAAATGGAAAATCACATGCTTTTACAATATATGAAAATAGATGCAATAACAACATAGTGAAACGTACACTTACCATCCACTCTAGAACTGTTGATGTATTATTTGACTCTCGATCTACCCATTCTTTCATATCTAAAAAAACATTTATATGGGTACCAAGATTCCACCAAAAAAATTACATTTATAATTAACAGTGAACCCCATAATGATATGAACATTTCATCTCAAGTATATAGTTCTTCTTCAGTTGAGGATTGTGGGAATGTGCTTCATATAAATTTTTTCATTCTTCCTATGGTTAAAATTTATGTAATCCATAGAATATGTTGAATCTATCTATATAAATTCTACATGAATTTTCAATGAATGGAATTCAAGTTTGATATTCCAAATTAACCTATGATCTTTAATCAGTGTGATGATAAGTATAATCATCTGATGGAGATCACATCCATTGTATGGGTCTTGATTCCTATTCAGAAAGGGTTTTTATATATGATGGTTAGAGAGAAACTTGACATCAATGATATGTAAGTTATAAAGAATATGTTGATATATTACTTGAATGGTTTCCTAGTATTTCATATAATTTTGATGGTTTTTTTAAATAGAACACATTCTTTTTTCCACACCAATTTGAAATAGTCCTTATGGAATGGCCCTGATTGAGTTGCATGAATTGGAGAAAAAACTCTTGGATAATATTGGAAATGGATACATTCATACAAGTGTGTGGTCGTTGTGAGAACCTATTCTTTTTGTTAAAATGAAATATTTATTAATGTGACTCTTAATTGATTATTAGGATCTGAACCACATCCAAATAAATAATAAGTATTCTCTACCTTGTATTAATGACCTTTCTGATAAACTACATAGATATCAAATCATTTCTAATGTTGAACTCCATTCTTAACATCCTCAATTAAGATTTAATGTGGGGGATATGATCGATATAGACTTCCATATAAGGTTTGGACACTATGAATATAATGTGATTCCATTTAGTCTTACTAATTGTCCAATTATCCTAATATATTTCATTAATATTCACTATAGATATTACATTGATCAGTTTTTCATATCCTTTATAGATGATATTCTTATCTATATAATTAAAAATTAAGAGCATAAATATTACTTGATAATTTTACTAAAGACCTATGTAAAGAAAAAATATATGAAAAATTTAAAAAAATAAATTTTGGATAAAAAGGTTTTATTTTTTGTTTATATAATCTCAAGATAGGGTATACTAGTAGATCCATCAAATATAGAGAATACTAAATGTTGGCCCAAATCAACCACGGTGATAGAGACCACTATTTTTCTTTCTTAATCTATATATTATCAATAGTTCTTGGACAATTTATAATTACTATCTAGTATACACAAATTGTTTAATTTTAAGGGACATAAGTTCCACTTGATATTTGAATGTGAAGAAATTTTCCAAGAACTAGATACAATATGAGTTTTCACAACTATTATTATATTAAACTATCATGGATAAGGGTTTTTAATCTATAGTGATTCAACCATGAAGGAATTGGTATGTGATATTTGGTATAATGAAATGGTCATAGATTATTCCAGGAAACAATTGATGGTTCGTGAGAAAAATTACACAAATCAGGATTTGGATTAATCTATGGTAATTTTTGAGTTAAATATATGAAGGAATTATAATTATGGAGAAAAGTGTGATATATATACCAATAAATAAAGTTTAAAGTATATATTCACATAGATTTAGTTGAAAATAAACCATAGTAGATGGTTACATATGATTAAAAATTATGACTCCACAATACATTTCCACCCTTTGAAAGAAAACAAGGTGGTCAAAGCTATTAGTTGAAAGGATAATACTAGTTTATCCATTATTAGGATTAAAAAGTATCCAATATTTTTTTATTTTAAAAAGATGGATCTATAAATATTTAATGAAGGGGATAAATAATATCTTAATCTATTGAATGATCAACCATCTATCCAATTAATAATTAATAATTTGAGTAAAAAAGATGTAGAGCTATGAAGAATGTTCTAAATGAAAAAGAGTTTAACATTGATCATGAAGGTATGATAAATTACTAGATCCATGTATATATTCTATCCATACTATATTTGAAGAAGGATTTGATATATGAATCTCATAGTTCATTATTTTCCACTCATCTTGGAAGTATGAATATATATATAAAGACTTGAAAGAGTATTTCTAGTGGGATGTCATCAAGAGAGATATAAAAAATTATGTATCTCAGTTCATGGTATGTCTTTAAGTTAAGGCTATGAGAAAAAAATATAAGGGGGTTTTGCATCCATTAGCCATACCAGAATATAAATGGAAAAACATAACCCTGGATATTTTCATTGGACACCCCAAAACATCTAAATGGTAAATTTTTTTATGGGTTGTGTTTGATTACATTAAAAATTTATCACACTTCATCACTATCACAGAATATTTCTCTCAAAATAAGCTATCCTAGATATAAATTAATGACATGTTAAGGTAGATGGAGTACCACATTCAATTATATCTGATCGGGATCTAAGGTATACCATAATGTTTCATAGAATTCTTCCACAAGCTCTTGATACATAACTGAGTTTTAGTGTTTCATATCATCATAAAACATATGGTTAACCTAAGTTATAAATTCAAACCCTTGATGATATGTTGATATCTAGTTATCTGGATTTTAATGTTGTTTGGGATCAAAACCTTCCTCTACTTGAGTTTTCATACAACAGTAGCTTTCAATAAAGAATTCATATGAATCCTTATGAATACTTATTTATAAAGTAGTGTAGAAATACAAAATATTAGAATAAATATTAACAAATAATGATATTAGTACCAAAAATAGTCTAAGAAAAAGAATATAACATTATATATTTTTAAACAAACTTATTACAATCATAAAGTCGATCGAAACGTTATACTGATAATCGTGGATGTCATGTGAAATTTTAATATGGTGAAGAGGTGTTTCAAATAATTTCTCAATGGATTAATGTAATGAGATTTAGAAAAAAGGTAAAACTAAGCCCTCGTTATATCATTCCCATTGAAATTCTTGATCATGTCGGGATATTAGCCTATGAGTTGGAATTTCTACCAAACATCTCTAAATTTTGTGATGTGTTCTATGTATCTCCACTAATGAATTATTTACCCAATCCTTCACATGAAATGAACTAAGGGGTCATTATATAATAGAAAATACTTTTATGGGGAAAAACCATGGTGATTTAGGATTTTATAGATAAAGTTCGATGAAGCAAGAATACTCACATGGTCAACGTGTTATGGTGAAACCACTAGATTGAGGAAGATTTGTGGGAACTTGAGAATATATGGAGGTAGAAGTATCCTTATCTATTTAAATTAGAGTAGAGGAATATAAAGGGAAAAATAAATTTATGGGGGGTATAATGTAACACCATAAGATTTTATGAAACTGTCTTCAAATAAATTAAATTTTTTCGATAGCTTGCATTACACATATCAACGACTTTTTATGAACCACAACAACTATTAATATTATTATTTAAATAATATTGTTATTTAAATATATATTAAAATTTGGTGCATGAATTTAAATGAAAAAAATTTATTTATTAATTATAATTTTTTTTATATAATAAAAATATATTTATTAAAAAAATACTTAATTTTTCTTAAAGTCATAATATGTTTCGAAAATATTATTTTCTAAAAAAAATTATTTATTTTTATGAAAAATAATAAAGATATTTTTGCATATTTATAAAATTAATTTTATAAAATAAACATAATTTTATAAATTATTATATTAAAATTATATTAAGGTGATTTTTTTGATTTTTCTAAAAATATATGTTTTTAATTAACAGTGAAAATAGTTCATTTTTATTGAAAACTGACATTTCCATTTAAGAATTTATAATGTTAAATTTTGTTTTAATATATATTTTAAGAAAAATTTCTTCGAATTTTTATTAATTAATCAAATTTACAAAATTTTAGTCATTTTCACATTGAATTTTTATATAAAAACATTTTAAACGGTTGAACATTTTCTCTTTGCAAACCCACTTTCTAGTCACATATGTGGGTGTAATTATAAATTAAAAATTTTCACTTATGGGAATGGAAATTGTAAAATTGGATTCTATATTTGGAATCAGAATAAACTATATTATCTAATATGTTAAAATTTATTTTGACAATAATGAAAAGTAATAACAGTAAAAAACTATTAACCGTGTTTAAGGTAAAAATTGGTTTGTTAAGGGTTAAACTAAATTGATAAGGGTTAGAAAATCCAAAAACATGTTCAGAACCCATTTTATGGACATATTTAGACATTATCATTATAAATATTGTTAAATTCCCTTTTTATCCTTTTTTCATGTGAAAAACTTCAGTGAACCTTTTTCTTTTCAAAAATTACTTGTGTGCCACTCACCTCACTTATAAAAGGCAACCCATTATCATCTCTTATTCACACTTCCAAATCTATTTAATTAAGACAATACCTATAAAAATATATTTATTTCTTCCATAATCACGTCATATAATCCTTATTAAATCCATAAATCTGACTTAGAAATTCTTTTGGTGTAATCTTAAGGAGGTTACCCGAAGAAGAAGTTACATTCTTCAACAATCATTTATATTTTATTTCTATCACTACCTATGTACATTCTTATTAAACCTTGATGATATCATAACATTAATATATTACATATAATTAGGTGTTTTTATTTTAATTACATGGCCTAAAATTGTCTCCACTTCTATCAAATGGGATATGAAATCATCATTAATATGAATGGCGGACTACCGTCTCGCGAACCGATGATATTAATTTTACATCACCACATCTCCCAGATGGATATAATTATATATTAAATTTTTATATATGATATTTAATATATTTATATACTTAAATAATTATTATATCACTTATACCTTCTTACTTTCTACACTGTGGTAATACGATAATGTCTCCCTTGTGTACGGTGGACCACTTCCTCGCGATGTGATCTGATTAGTAAACATTTTACATGGAAGATAATAAGGATGGTTTTAGTATAAATATGTGATATATATGACGGAAAAATTATTCTATAATGGTAATATAATATTTACCTTTTGTCATTAGATTTTTTTAGAAAATCCAAGTAATGTCCACGCATACAGACGACCTATTTTTCTATGAACTGTGTATTTTATTTTCTATATATAACTTTTATAGAATACACAAAAAAATACAATGAATATATTTTATTTTTAAATATTTATTAAAAATTTTGATATATTTGAACAATTATGAAGGTAAGAGGGTGAAAAATAAAAAAAATAAATTTATACACAAAAAAACAATTATTGCCCAAAAAGAAACGTGGCTTTAACATGGAATTGTTAATAAAAAGGTAATAAAATGTCATAAGTAAATAATAAACGGTATTATATATATATATATATGATTCTATAATGGATTTATAATAAACTTATATTTATTATAAAATAATTTTAATGTGCATAAAGGAATTCAAGACTTAATGTAATCAATTTTTGAATAAATTTTCCTTATTTGAGATATGTGTTATATTATGTACATATCTTCTTTTATGAGCTATATATAAAACCTATTTGACATATAATATGATGAACTTATTTATTCTCATTTATTTTTTAGTTTCACATAATTTTATCCATTCATAAGGCTTATGATTCAATGTTAAAAAAGTGGTAACGGTTTAATGATATAATCTCATCCTTTTTTCAGGATTATTTATGTTTATGTTTCCAATGATTAAATATTAAAATAAAACAATCAAAAGACTTAATAATTTATTATAATCTGGTTATTTAATTAAAAACACATGTTTTATATTCATTTTCCACTTTTTTGTACTATGAGTTCAAAAAATGTTTTCAAGAAAAATCGTCTTTATTTCTCTCTTCTGTCAAAACCCCCTTTCTCTTCCAAAAACAAGTTTTCTAAAAAAATTAAAAAATTATTTTAACATTATAAAAATGATTTATTAAATTAAATTTTACAAATTATTAAATTAGAAAAATAATTTTAATAAATTTTCATGAGGTTTTCCTAAAAAGTCCCATTTTTCTTTTATTGAAAATGTGAAGGAAATATTTTCTCTAGCTGTACAGAAGGAATGGAATTTACTAATGCCATGAACATTATTTTATTTTAAGTTTAAATTATAATATTTCAAGGTTAAGTTCAAATAAAATTATTTTCACAATATTTAATGAATTTTTAATTTGAAAAGGGTTTATTTTAAAAGAAATGGTGTTTTTCTTATGAAACGTTCCAAGTTATTTTTATTTAAAATCATTTTTCATCTGAGATGACATCCTTTAATGTCCCTTATGATTACTGTGGATATTTGACAGGGATTAAATTATTGTTCTTTCTTTTAATGGTCTATTATTAAAATCAAAATATGTTTCTAAAACTCATTTATCTTCCACATCATATACAATGATAAAATTATTATGAAACTTAGTTCATTTACCATGGGTCATACCATGATAAAAGGATTATAAAACATACTTCCTTTTCCAAGGGTTATACTTTTATCAAACGATGAATTTATTATGTAACCAATTTATTTTTCACTAGTTATATTGTGATGAAATTTTTATAAACGCCATTTCATTTCAAGGATTCTGATATGATTAATATTTTATTATCTAGTGTAACACATATATATAATTTTCATTACTTGTTAGGTTGGACCTATATCTATATCCAGTGACTTGGGTAAATATTAATATCTATTGAGATAAGTACTATAATGGGGAGTAAACCTAATTTAGTAATCGAATCTTTTTAGTATGTTATTCTTGGGAGTAAACCATAACTACTATAATTGTTTGGAGAGTGAACCCAATCTACTATGATAGTCTTGGAAATGCGACTTATACTACTAAGTAAATGATTTATAAGAATATTTTTATTGAAGAAAACTATGTATTATGCCAATTTTATTCTCTCATGGTTCATCTTCTTAGATTATGTTATAATTCATATCTAATGAACTACCAGGATTTATTCTATGAATAAAGTTTGTGATCTATGATTTTCAGGGAGTGGTTTTAAGATTTTATTCTCATACTCCCAAACCCCCATGCTAATGATATATTGATATCTCGTTTTCTTTCCCTTATTGAGATTCTGAGCTCAACCTTTATTATGTTTCCTTTCCCCATGTTATGATAAATTTTACATTGTATGATATTTCTAATAAGGGTGCTAGTTTTGATGAACATAGTGGTTGATGGTGTAGCTCACTTATAGAACAATTGTTTAGGTTTCCAAATTTCTAAATTCACTATGAAATTACAATCCTCGAGAGTATATTTGTGTATTGTAATGAATATTTATCTCAAAAGATATAATATATATTTATGAGAACATTGAATATCTACAAGATTGGCATAAGATACAAGTGATCAAATCCTGAAGGAGCAATCAGTTTATTAGTCTTCAAAATGGAGATAAATATATGATTCAAATTTTTATATTGGAAATAAAATATAAAACATAAAAAAATATAATTCTTGACATTCATGAAACTCATTCAAATATTTATTCTACATATCTTAGGGAAATAAAAAAAATATAGGTGAGATAAAATACTCATTATGGGTTAACTACAATAAAATTTATCATGATTAAATAAGGCGTAGTTAAAATGTCAATGTAAATAAATGTAAATACATGCCATATAATTTGTAAATTGAACACTAAAAGCATCCATGGATAATATAATCGTACTAATATCATGTAAAATTATAAATAAATTTTTAATGAAGCAAATTCTTAATGTTGGATGTCATGATCGTAGACATTATCTGATATTTAAATTCAAGACCTTGTTATAAGAAATTTCAAACTATGGGTGGGAATACACCAAAAAACTATTTTATAAGGATAGCTAACTTGTATGTCTCAAGAAACCTCTCAATTAATCTGGGGGATATTATCTCTAGGACCCACATATCACTTCATGTCCAATGAATTCCTAATATAATAAATTATTACATTAATTCATTGATAAAATTACTTATCCTGAAATGTTTTTATATAATAAATAATATGTAATATCAATATTACACTAGTTAAGAGAATAAATTTAATATTAAAATACCATGTGTTTAAATGGTTTATAGTTTAAGATATAATAATATCCATGATAATAAGATTATATATTTAATAGAAATGTAATGTTCAATGTTCATATGAGAGTGAACATTTCAAGAGAAATTTATCTATGATATAATTAAAAAGTGATAAAATATGACCATTAGGTCATCAAAAATATAGGTTTTGTAATAAAATAATATCTATTAGAGAAATAAAGAAAATATGAGTGTTATATTAAAATAACCACTCATAAAATATTTTCCTTTTTAAACCCACTGAAAATTATAGAAGTTGAGAGAGTAAAATAGTTATTTCATAGATAAAATCTATAAACTCCATATATGTTAAAAACTATTCTATTTTAATTCTTATAAATTAATTCAAAAATGACCATTTTAGAAAACATTATAAAGATTCTTTTCTAACCTTTTAAAAGGTAATTGATAAATTAAAATATCATTTGAGTAAATAATGAGGATTTTTATAAAAGATTTTTGGAAAATACGAACATAGAATAAAAATAAACCCTATTAAAAGAGCAATATTATCAGCCTTTCTCTTAGAAATTTATTTTCTTTATTAATGTTTCAAATAATGTAAAATCTAGAACAAAATATGAAAACTCATTAAATATAGAGTATAATAAAATGATTTGATCTTATTAAGGAAAAATTATAATATTTATTGAACAGAAAATAAGGATGGTCTAAAAAATGATATTGTTAAAATGAATTTGTACCACTTTGGTAACATTTATGTTGTAACACCTTGAAAGAGTAAACATTAATTGAATCTTTAGTCATCATGAGTAAATTTATATACATGATAAATACCTCAAAGAGGTAGTATATACATCACATAAAAATAAAAAGGTTCATAATACTAAATATGTCTTAGTGGAGTAGAAATTGACATGAAATTACATAAAAACTATAAAGGACCTGACTTTTCATATATATATATATATATTACATATTTTTTCTGAGGAATATTTAATACAGTTACCAAACATGTGCTTAAGGACCATAAATTTTGATTTTCTTTGGATACTATATTGAAAATATTATTATCTCATGAAATATATTCAACATATCCCAAAAGGACCTTCCTATTTTGTACTCTCTATAGAAAAACCCTACTTAAAACATTTATTCATAACCTAGGGAAGGGAGAAATAATAAAGTGGGATCTATGATTATTAGTAAGAGTTAACTTGGGAGTTATTAATATATGATCATATGAAAACATAAGAAAAGAAAAAGGGTATTAGATCATGGCCACAACTTACCAAGTTCATACCAAATCTATTAAAGGTCATAAATATGATTCATGGAATAAAGATTTATCATTTTAATATACTTGACTCATAAAAGTGATAAAACATCACAAATGAATCATGAACCTTATGTTAAGGTCCTAAAAGTGTGTCACCATCATTATAACGACCCACACTTTCCATACATTGATATTAAATCTAAGTAGATAAATAGTGATTAAATAACATAACAAAACCACACCAAGACCATAAATGTTTAGTGTATTTGAAAACCTAGAGAAAAAAACAAAAAAGTTATGGAAACATATAAATCATCACCCATTTACTCCTTTATAACTAGAAACCTTTTTGATATGCCATAATTAATACCATCCTTCATGTCCTATTGATAAAATATAAGAAAAGGGTGATCTTAGATTCTCATTAAGGGTAATCAAGGGAGATATAAATCATAAAATAAGTGTTATTTCATAAGAACATGAACATAACATTTGAAAATTATACTCTTTATATCAAATATCATAATCTTGAGACATGGGATAAATCAAATAATTTCATAAGACAAGAATCATAAATGAATCAAATAAAATAATCCATAACAGTGTAACATTGACATGAAACATTAAATTGTGGTATACACTTAAAATTATAACATTTTAAAAATGTATAAATAGAAACAGGTTCACTCATTATGTTTAGGATATTAAATCGGGCCCCGTATAAAGTTTTGGACATGAAATCCAGGACCACAAATAAACTTTTGGACATGAAAGATATGTCTTTGCATAAACATATTGACATGAAAAATTGGTACATGAATATAAATATGTACATGAAATCTAGGTCCATGAATAAAATTATTTACATGAAATATGGTTCCATACATAATCTTATGGACATGAAATCCATGTCCATATATAAACTTATGGACATCAAATCCTGGTCTATATGCAGAATTGTGAACATGAAATCAGGTTCACATATAACATATTCCCCTCATGATTTATCCATATTTATCTAATTCATTAGAGTGATATTTAGGTCCCATCCATCACATAATATAAACCATAAATATGTGTTCCATTAGAACATAAGTTAATCCTCATATCTGAACCCATGTGAATAAATTAGTTTCATAAACATTTCATCATAAAATAACTAATTGAAAAAACAAGATTAAAAATGAGCATGCATTCAAAAACATAAACCAAACATTAAAAAATAATAAATATAATATTATTGTATAATGTCCCTATTAAAGAATGAGTAACAAAAATGTTATCTGAGATGGAAAAATTATTTTCTTTTGAAGGATCACATGAAATAAATCATTAGGAAAATATCTTTTTTATTTTGAAAATTATTTTAACAAAATTTTACATTTATAAATTAAAAAATGTATATTTTAAAACAAACTTTTAAAATATTAAATGAATCTTTAAGTAATTAATTCTTTATAAATATTTGAAAATCCACTCATTCGGTATAAGTTAAAAATAACATTTCTTCCATATCTTTTTCAAAATATTCATATAGAACCTCATTTAGAAAATAAAAAAAATAATCCATTCAAAACATTTAAAAAAATTAAAACATGAATAAAAAAATTTAAAAATCAATTATATAATATTAAAAAAATGGAAACAATTTTAAAAAACATAGACATTGAAGAAAAATAGGGTTTTGAGGGAAATGATAAAAAGATGATTTCTAAAATAAAATCCCTTATAAATACCATATCATTGAAGTGGGTATTAAAAAAATTAACATATTATGTTGATTATATATAAATCCACATAAAAATATAAATACAAAATAATATAATAAAAATTCATCCCACACATAATCATAGCACAACATAATATTTGAAGTAGAAGGTTAACCTAAAGAATGGAAATTGGGTTAATAATTTCCTTACCACTTTATTATAAATTGTATTTATTTCCCATGAATGTAGTAATTATCAAATATAATTTTTAATAACATTGATATAACTACATTAATGATATTATATATCAAATTTAATTGTATATACCACACACATGAAATATGTGGTAAATAAGTCATATATTTCTTAGAAGAATAAGTGAGAAAAGAAACCATTACCTCATGGTTCTCTTTAGTTTTACAAACTTTAACCTCGTATATAATGGTTTAAATAAGGTTATTAATTAATTTAAAAATAATATTTATATTTTTAATACCTTATATTATATGTTTATAACATTTTAATACCTATTCCTTAATTATATTTCATTATTTTCAATGTTTCGGGTGTCTTTGTTTCATAGTTTTCATGGCAGGTTCATTTGTGAATAAGTATAAATATTATTGTAAAATATAAATAAAGCTTCATAAGTAAATTTTCATGGTATTAATGGACTTATATATTTCAAAATTGTATTTTGGGAATCCCACAATTTAAAAAGGGTTAATAAAACATCCTCTTAAAAATAGAGAAATTAAAAGGTGAAGATCACCGCACAACTATGATTATGATTAGGTGAATATTAGATGAAAGTATAAATATGGACATGTAAGAGAATTATAACTATCATTTTCTGATATAGAATGATATATAACATGGTCATTATAAGGTTAATGACTAAAATACATAGAACAAATAAGCCTGAAAAATTTCATTGATATAATCAAAATTGATGATAATAGGATAATATTTTTTTTCAAATAAATTTGAAAATATATACTTACTTTATTTCATCTCATAAGTAAAATCTCACTCTTTGATTTATCCTTGATCAATTTTCATTTCATATCTTACTCTAGGAAATTATGTTGAAATCACAATGCCTAAAGAACTCGTGGATCATAAGATCAATAATCGGATTAAATTTATTCCTTCTGTCTCTTGTAGTCATAAAAATAAAATGGATATCATAGCTTATCTAACATGCATAAATCTCAATATGGTTAGGAAACATATTAATCTCTAAAATCTCTTCCATAGTTTAACCAAAACAATATCTTTAATGGTTACCCTTACGATCCTTCTAGAAGATTAAACTTTCAAACTTTCAAATGAAGGTCACTAAATTTTCAAAATCTACTTATCACTAATCCCTAAAAAAATTTATGTAGATCTTAATTTTAATAAAATAAACATGTTAATATCATTATCACATATTCTCTTTAAACATGGTAATAATTTGAATTTCTATAATACCTTAGTGAAAACAAGAATTCTTTAAAAATTAACTCCTTCCTCACACCGTAAATCAGAAAATTCTATAAACTCAATCAATAAACAACCTTGTCATCATATTAAAAATTAACCCCAAAGAAATCAATACTTTACCATTTAATTTTTAACAATAAAACATGTGATTATTATCCCAACGTCATGAATATATTAGGGGTTATCTTTCCCTTAATCATGTGATCTCTAAAAATATCACTTTACCACCTCAATTACTTTTCATGATTACAAGTACCATTAAACATATTTGTTAAAATACATAAATTATAACTATAGTGGATTAATCCTTAGAGGATTCATTATTTGAAAATACCAAAAAATTGATTTTACAATAATATTCCTACATTACAATATATAAACACTCAATAATTCCACTTCCTTATTAAACCATAAACCAAACTATATAGTTTTAATCCATAACACTTCTTTCATCTCATATTTCATTCATATTATTTTCATCATAACCATTACACATATAACCATTCTAATTATCTTCAAGGGATTTCTCCCAAGATCATTTATTTTCATAATTCCTATAAAATCCATATTTAAAAATTTTAACCATTCATGAAGCCATCGGAATACCATTATTCTCATATATTGAGTTAACTAAACCTTTTAGTTTTCCTCTAAAATTAATTTCTTTGTGTCCTTATTTTCCACACCCAAAGCATCTTCTAGTTCCTTGTAAACATTCACCTTGACGACTCTTCCCATATTCTTTACATGAGGAAATTTGAACATTATTTCCTCTATGGTCACTATGAAACATCATTTTATCATAATATATTTCCTAAGAAACTCACCAATGTTGAGATTATTGATCATATTATGATATTTTTTATAATGAATAAAAACAAGGTTACAACATCCATCCCTTGTTTCATTTAGTTTCTCATGAGGAAGATTATTACATTGTACCTCGCATTCACCATTAACATAAATCCTCATTGTTTAATCCATTGCCTAAAACCCAAAAAACATAGTGTGAGAAACTGTAATCATTGTTGGAAAACCACATAATCAAGGATAACTACATATAAAATTTTAATATATGAAACCTTTGGTTTAACATAGGTTATTCATTAACATTACCAAAGCTCTGGTATTGTAACCTAGACAAGACCTTATAGCTCTTACTAGGGTTTTAACAACCTAAATTTCATAGGATAACTAAAACATACACTCATACTAACTATAAAGACTCACACTTTTCATAAATAAATATTACATCTATATAAATTAATATTCATAAAATAACATAACAAAATCAGGTGAGGATTTTATGGGTTTAACAACTGGTTATTAAACCATCTACATCATCTCTCGGGTATTTCTTCATATCTAGAACCCTTTTTGACATGTCATTATTAATACATTACATCATATCTAGAGGAAATAAATATTAAAAATCTATGATCAGATAATCGGTAAGGGTAAAAAAGTGATATATCAATCATAACAAAATCATAAAGGTATAACAACATGAACATAAAATTTGAAAATTATATCATGTATATTAAGGATTAGAATCCTGAGAAATGGAATAAATCATAGAATTTCATAAAGCATGAGTCATAAAACAATCAAAGAACATAATCCATAAGAGTGTGACATTGAATGGAAATATGAAATTTTTGCATATGCTGAAAATTCTAACATTGTGACCATATATAAATAGAAACATGATCACTCAATAATTTAAGGACATGAATCTTGACCATTATATAAACTTAAGGACATGAAATCCTAGACCACGTATAAACTTATGAGCATTAAAGCTAGGTCCACGAAAAAAAATTATGTAAATGTAATCCAAGTCTACGTATATATTTATAGACATGAAATCAAATCCCATGCATAAACTTATGGACATGAAATTCAGTTTCACGTATAAACTTATGGATGTGAAAGATAGGTCCATGCATAAAATTGTGGACATGAAATCCAAGTCCACACATAAAATTGTGACCATGAAATCAGGTTCACACTTACAATATTTATAAAAAAGTTATCAATATTTTTCTAATGAATGGGAGAGAGATATATATGTCTAACAAATCACATAATTATAACCTTAGATTTGTGTTCTATAGGAACATAATTTTTTTAACATATTTAAACCCATGTAAATAAATTAGTTTCATAAAAATTTCATCATAACATTACTCATGTAAAATAAACGGGATTCATAAATATATTTCAATATTAAAATTAAAAAAACCATATTAATTGTTAAAAGTATAGAATCTTAGAATAAAATAACCATTAAATCATAAGTATCATTAAATAATGTTATCTGAGCGGGAAAAAATTTAAGGATCCCTTGAAATAATTGTTGAGGAAATATCCTTTTTATTTTGAGAAAATTTTTTAAAATAGTGTGGAATTTAAAAAAAAAACTATGAATATAACATTTTAATATTTTACAGTAATATTTAATAAATTATGGTTCCATGTTGGTGGTAAAATCCACTCATTCCATATAATTAAAAAAATTACATCTATATTTTTTCTATAAAAGTCATAAAGAACCTCGTTTAAAAAATGAAAAAAATAATTATTTCAAAACATTTAGTAGATATGGATACATGAGTAAAAATGAATTTGAACAATCATATGATAATATTAAAAATATTTTTTGAAATAATTTTAGAAAAAATGTATGCAGAACAAAAATATAGTTTTAATGGGAATATTAAAAAGTTAATTTTTAAAATATAATCCCTTATAAATATCATATCATTAATTTGAACATTAATTAAATTAATAGATTTTGTGTATTATCTGCAAATATGCATATAAATAGGAAATAAAACATAATATGATAAAAATTCCACCCACACATAATCAATAAATTTGAAGGATAACCCAAATACTTGAAATTTAGTTCTGAATTCTCTTACAACATTGAAATCAGTCAAATCATATGCCACATAAAAGTATTAATTGTCAAATAAAACTTCATTAAAATTAATTTAGTTATATATATACCACACATATTAAATAATTGGTGAATAAGGTGTATATCTCGCAAAAGAAAATGTGTGACGAGAAACCTATATATTATGATTCACATTAGTTTTGTGTACTTTATACTATTGTATAAAGGTTTAATAAATTTACTATTTCTTTAAAGAACAATATTTATATTTATAATACATTATATTATACATACATAACATCTTATCCCCCTTTCATTAAAGATATTTCATTATTTTCATTGTTTTGGGAGTGTTTGTTTAATGGTTTTCAGGGCTGGTTCATTTGTGAATAGTTATGGATTTTCTTGTAAAATGGAAATAAAACTACTTAATTGAAATTAAAGAGTATTAAGGTACTTAAATAATTTTAAATGTACCCATATATAATTCTTATTTCTTAAATGAGGTTGATTAATTTGATAAAATATTTATGATAAATGATTAATTTAATTTGGCGATTTTGTCAACCATCATGAACTAGTTTCATTTTATTTAATATTATGTCAATATATTTACTTCATAACATAAAATAGGTTATAATATACCTATTAATATCTTATTTAATAATAATAATTTTATTTCCAACATTGAAGGTGGTAATTACAAACAAAAAAAATCATTATACCCTGAGACGATTAGGAGACATAATTTGGACAAAGATTTTGTTTCTTTGAATAAGAGGAGGTAATAAAAGGGAAGGATATAATATAAGTCATTAGAAACATATAATTTCTTTCTGTAAATTATTTTATATTTATTATTCCTTGACAGATTAATGAGTTGAGGATAATGTAGAGGAATAAAATTAAATAAGAATGGTGTTTTGAGAAAATTACCTCTTGAATGTAACCTCTTTGAAGTACCCTTGAAGAACATAGAATTGGTATTTTGGTGATACCAGAACAAGATGGAAGTTTTGACAGTTTTAATAAATGTTTTTTTGGATATTTTATGAGGATAAACTCTTTTATGGGGAAATGGGCGATGAGGAGTGGTATTTATACTTGTTGAGGTTTGTTTTATGTGATTATATAATGATTGTTTTATATTTAAATCCAAACACATTTCAGTTTTATTAATTACAATGGATTATATTGATAATTAATGTTATATTTGATGGTTAGATTCAATAATAACATCATATACCCCTTTAAGTTTTTATTTTGTTGTTATTTAAATCATTTAACATTAAACATTAACCTACTTTATTATTTTACATGTACTATAATAAATATTTATATTACAATGGTAAATTTTTTATGCCTAAAAATGATAATAAAATTAAAGAAAATTATGAATTTTTATTCAAAATGTGTAATCCATTTTACCAAATCAAATTCATTGAATTTTTAAAATTATATTTAAAATAAAACCCACACACGCGATAAAAAGGCATTTTTTTCAAGAAGTGGATTCTCCAAGAAAAATACGCTTTTATATTAAATCTATGAATAAAAAATATAATTACATGAAACTAAATTAATATTTAATAATATATAATCTATAAATTCCTTTTAAAACATTCCTTGTTAGTTATTATTTTAAATAATTGAAAATGAGAAACATTATGTACTTTAAAATAGTTTTTAGAAAAAATCATATTTTTAACCCCAAAAATAATCTTATTCTAAAATTAAATATAAATATGATTCTGAAGAGTTGAAGAGGATTAAATATAACTAAAAACTTCTTATTTTATTTTAAATCATATTACAACATAATTGGACTTTTAAATTTCATAATTTATTATAGAAAATGATATTTTTATAAAAATTTGTGTTTTCGTTATTCACTAAAAAATTATTCTTTTCTTAGGTCAAGGATAACTACCAAGGCCATCAAGTCATAACAGATCAGGACTCAAAACCTTTTTCTCATAGTGTTTCATGCATGTAAAATTGTTTCTAATCGTGGATTAAGAACATAAACTTATTTCCCATAATGGATCAAGAACATCGACTTTTTACCTATAATGGATCCAAAAATTGAGTTATTTCCCATAATAGATCAAACACATCAACTTATTTCCCATAATTATCTCATGGGATATAATAATTTACCCAATGCATTAGAGGAATATATAATTATGGTCTTACCTATTACATAATTAAAACCATACATACGTGTGCCATAAGATCATTAAATGTTCATCATATCATCATATCATAAACATAGTATATAAAATAAGTTTCATAATATTTCATCAACTCAAAATAGCATAAAAATAAAAATAAATGGGCTTTATTAACATCTAATTATCATAATCATAAACAACTAAGAGAATGAAGAAGCATAATATCATTGGATAATATCCCTAGTAAATCATAAGTAACATCAATGGATATTTTTTTTGAAGAATCCGTCCAAAGGATCACATGGTATTTTCATAAGGGAAATTTTATTTTACTTTAAAATAACAATTTAAAACAATTCTAAGTTATTAAGAAGAAAATTACATTAAAATAATAACAGAAACTTTTAATATAATATTCAAAAACAAATTTGTTCATGATAGTGGGAAATTTATTTTATTTCATAAACATTAAAATATAACATTTCTTTTAAACATTTATTGAAAATTCAAGTACTTTACTCAAAAAATGATAAAAAGATTATTTTTTTATATTTTTTAAAAAAATAAAAAAATGGATAAAAATAAAATTAAAAAATTGTATAATAATAGTAAAACCCATATTTGAAACATTTTTATAAATAAGTTATATAGAAGAAAAAAATTGACTAAAGAGAGAAATAAAGTAAATTTTACATAAAACGTATTTTTGGTCTCCTAAGAACTTAGGGTGAGGAAAATGAAATTAAAACATTAACGGTCAATAAATAAACTAAGGAGAATATAATTCATTATTTTATGGAGAGGTATATCATAATAATTCATCGTTATAAACTTAATCATAAAAAATCTCAAAATAATGATATTGTAACATAAAACCCTTATCGTTATAGTCAATTTTGAATCATAAGCCCTGTAAATAAAAAATTCGTTGTATATTTAAATCACATAAAATTAATCATAAAATATATTCATTGGAATTATATACAACACATAAAATAAATAATTTGTTAATATGGCATGTGTCTCATAAAAATAAAACTGAGATGAAAGTCTTTTACAACGATATTGACTAGCTTTGAAAGTTCATTAACCTTTTATATAATAAATTTATATGTATTATAATTATACAAAAAAAATATTTACATACTTCTAATGTCATATATTTTCATTATATATATATATATATATTATATAGTCATATATAAAGGTTAATATAGAAAACTATATTGCATAGTTCATTGAGACGGTAGGTCGTATGTATGCATGAACGTAGTTTTTATTTTTTGACAGATAGAAAAAAAGAAACATAAAAATTACCTTTCCAAAATCATTTTTATATAATATAAATAATATATCATCATTAAACCCATCATTATTACTATCCCTATAAATTGGATATGAAAAGGAAATCATGTCGCTTTATGGAGGTGGTTGTCCACACTTACGCACGAGAAACATTATCATTTTCCTTCAATTTGAAAGGAAAGAAGTTAGATATGATATTGTTATTAAATAATTATAATTACTTCATAATTAACATACATAAACTTTAAATTGATCATAGTACTCATCCATAAAATATTGTAATGAAAATTAAATTTTATCTCTATATAGAGACTGTAAGTCATACATATGCACGATTGATATTTTAACTTCCCATTTCATGGAATGAGAGGAAAATAATAGTGTTTTTAAAATCATAATAACAATTAATTATATATAGGAAACTAAAATTATTTTATAATTAATAATATAATAGATTTTAAGGAGTTAAAATAAGAATTAAAAATGAAGTGATTGGTTAATTCGATTGCCTCTTATGTAAAACAACTCAAATAGATATCCTCTTAAGGATCCTAGGGTTGGTATTTTGGGACTTACACCACCTATATAATGTGGATAAAGGAGTTTAAAGGGGATTTTTGTTTGGTTTTGTGGAGATATAAGGCTGAAATTGATGTGAATTGAAGAAAGGAGTGGTTCCCTTTTATAATTGAGGGAAGGGGAACTCTTGGAATTTCTTAAAATAATAAAATATAATGAAGGCATTATCAATCCCAAATTCCTCAAAAAATTTACTTATTTGAAACTAATATAACATAAAGATGAAATAAAATTAACTAGTAAAATTTTTATATGGTTAAGTGAAGTTTAAAGCTGTATCTTTTGGTTTAACCATTTATATAACATATTTTTATATTAATCACAGTAACTTATTTTTTAATCTCAAATGGTTATAATTTTACTTATAATATTTTAATTGGATCATAAATGAAAAATTAGTGACTAATGCAACCATATATTATCCACCCTTTCCTATTTCAAAAATATATATTTTTTAAATAATTTAAAAAATATAATTTCAATAAAATATTGTTAATTTCAATTTTGACACTATTCAATTAATTTGACATAAAATAAATAAAGATAAAGTTTTATTTCAGTTGTATTGATTTTAAAAATCAATAGTATGTTTTATTTGTCTAAAAAATATTGTAAGAATATAACTCGATCAAATTTTATTACTTTTAATATTTTTTTATAATCATATATTTTATTTTTCTTTTAATTGAAGAAATTTTATTTAGTGTTTCATAAGAATTAAAGATGATTATAATATTTATTAAAAATATAAAAAAATATCATCATGAAAATAATTTAATTAATCTCAAAATAAAATTTATATCTATTTAAAACTTTTTGATCTCTCGATTTCGACACATAATATATATTTAAAACTAACAGAGTTACATTTTGTAATGTTATTTTGATTAAATATTATATAGATTATGTTCATGTAAAATTTACATTAAAAAATAATTATTGAACCTAAGTTCATACGAGTGGAATTTCATTCATACCATGATAATTAGGATAAAAACCTATGACCTTGGCGCTTAATTTTATCCTAGATTGTCCTGATTTACCCTTTATAGAGTTAATATATTTTACCAAAGTTACTATTAACAATGAAACAAAAGGAACCTCTTTACAAAATTTTAAACTTTTGATTCCAAAAATTCAATCCATTTTATAAAATTCATAGATTATAAGGGATAGAAATTAATTTTGAAAAAGGGTAAAAAATATAATGAAAACTGTTTTTTTAGAAAAGTACCATTTTAAGTATAAAACATTTTTTATTCCTATATTGTGCATATAAAAAATATTAGATGAATTTTAAATTAAATTTTTTAATATATAAAATATAAATTTCCATAAAATAAATAAAAAACAGTTACTATTAAATTTTTTGAGATAAAAAACATTTCACAGATAAAAAAAATTTGAAAATTCATTTGTTATTATAAAAATATTTTTATACTAAATTAAAAAATACATTTTATTCCATTGAAATTAATTGTATTATTTAAAAAAAATATAAATAATTTTACTTTTAAATCATTTTATAATAAATTGGATCTTTTTTCATGCTTGAAATGGAAATAAAGTTTTATATAAAAATTTGTGTTTTTTAACTATTCATAGAAAAATCATACCTTTAAGAAAATTATTAAAAAATCATACCAAGATAATTTTTACCTAATGAATTATAATATAATATCCCTTTATCAAGTATAATCTATAATATTATCATAAATTAATTATATTATTTTATCAAAAATAAAAATAAAAACAAATTTTTAAAGAAAGAATATTTTTGAAGAATAAAAATGACTTTATTGAAAAATGAGTGATTTTTTTTAAAAAATTTATCAATATAATTATATTAAGTATGACCTTTATTTATATTTTTTAAATTATCTAATCCAATTCATACCCTGAAATTAAATGGAAATGTGGTACCTATAAATTTAAATACTAATATTTTAATAATGTATCGTAGTTTGTATAAACTCAGTGATGCATGTAATACAAGAAATAAAAGAAATAAAATTATTTAAATAGAAATATATTGTAAAATATTATACTGTTAAATTCACCCCCCCCCCACCCATAAATACATTTTTCCCACATGATTTTAACTTAACCAAGATAATCAAGGGTCTGATATTATGAAATTACATTGTTAAAAACCCTTTTCATAAAAATGGTTAATAAAATAAACAATTGAAAAGAGAGAAGGGAAAATATAATGGTCATATGGAATAACACATAACTAGGTCCCAAAATATGATAAAATTAGTGAGAATTCAAAATATGACATTGAATAAAATTAATGTTTTTAGAACATTTATCACAAGAAACTAAATGATCATGAGAAATTTAGTGACCACAATACTGTAAACCAAAGAGGTGGGAAAATACCTTAACCTCATCATAAATGAATGTAATAGGAAAACATTTATTTCTCAAAATTATTTTCTAAATGGTGATGTATTTTTACAAGAGAAAAAATACTTAACTTATTTATTCTTATTTTATAAGCATAATGTATTCCTTTAGTTATTAGGTTATTTATTTAAACTTCATCTCTTACTCTAAGAAATGAATATTCAAGATTAATATTTATTGTATTAAACACTAAAATTAATGTTTTTTAATAATAGAATCTATAAATCATTCTTTATTTATATAAATATTTACCTAAACTAAAATTGTTAGAAAAAGTTAACCAGTAACATCCAAAGTTCTAATTAATCCATTATATATATAGTTAACCTAAAGGATCCTCCAAATCTTGTTTAAGAAAACTTGAATCCTAGATATTGGAATGACTTGACCGTATTTCCTTTCATAATTTACTTAAATATTATCATAAAATAATTTAAACACTCATAAAGTCTCATAAAAAAATATTATTACCCAAATGATTTTCAAAATGATGCAATAATAAAATCATATATTCATCCAAATGATAATTCACCTTTTATTAATTAAATAATATCCTATCTAAAAAAACACTTCAATTGGATGTTGGGGTTCTTCCTTTCATAAATAGATTATTATAATTTTATTTTTAATATCAAATGTGATTTACTTATTTGATTATCTATATTAAGGGATAAATTTAATGCCTAGAATAACATTAAATTTCACTGAAGGATTAACTATAAGATTTTAATAGGGTGTATTCAAGAAAAATTAAACATGAAATCCCGAAACATAGAGTGGAGGATAAGTTCTCCCTAGTTATCAGGATTCATGTTAACTATTATAATATTAGGTTATTTACCAATGTCCTTTAGATTAATATGATGTTGATACTAATCATTAAAACCCATTATATTCATGCACTGGCTGTCATAATTACCATATTTCTTACATTTCAATCATTGATGTATGGAGGGGTTCATTAGTTGGTGTGTTTTTTATTCATTGTATTGTTTTCCTTATTCATCCAATTTCAATATTCATGGGAATTATGACCAGACCTTATATATTTAAAGCACCTCCAATTTCCATTAAAGTAATTCTCATGATGTTTATTCCTACATTTTAAAAATTTATATGGCTGGAATTTATTTCCACTGTGTTATTTATACATTTTTTTCATGATACATGATCTTAGTTTATTATCAAACCCTTCAGAATAATGTGAATCTTTAATTTACATTTCTATGTTATGTGTACATTGATCGATTTATTTGTAGCTACTAAAGTAATTTAGAGATAACACCTTTTAAAGAACTTTTTTAGGCCACTATAGAATTGATCAACCTTAATTTATATTTGAATGACAATAAAACAAGTGTACTGCATAAGTCTTATAAAATATCACTCATTAGTACCAATGAGCTCATCATCTTTATAATTTAGCTCATGTAATTCCTTATCCATTTTCATATGATGAATATGAGTAAAGTAATTATTGAAACATAATTTCTTAAAGTTATCCCATCACATTGAGTCAATTTCATCATGTTGAATCATATTCTTGATTAGATTCCATGATTGATCTACTTCAAATTTCAAATGATAGATATCCAAAATGAAGTTTTTATTCTCTAAACTCTAGAGAATAGAAAATATTTATCCAATGGTACTAATACATTTCTAAATGACTAATGGATTAGTGGAACCACTAAAAAAGGTGGGTGTTTATTCATGAAGGACTCAACTTAATGGTGTTACCTCTTTTTCTTGTTTGGAATTTCATTATGATTCATAGCATGAGAAAGTTGTGTGAGCATATAAATGAGACTTTTCATTCAATCTCCACAAAAAATTTGCTTACTCAATAGGAAAATTATATTATTTTTCATCACATTATGCATTAACATGATTCCTTCTGGTTCCATCCATAGAAAAAAACCAAAAAAGAAAAGTGTAATCATTGTGATATAATAATATGAGTGAGCTATCATGTAATCATGAAATATAATTCATAGGATTTATAAATAATGACATTTTCTTGTCAATCTATGGGACCTTAGGTTCAACCTAGGTTGTCTATGTTCATTACCAAAACGTTAGGATGTTATCCTATACATATACTTATCTATAGTGTTTTCACAAGCATTTTCAAACCCTAATCTCCAAGGATTGGCTAAACACTATTCTGACACCAAATGTAAAGGCATGGGATTTTCATACATAAATTTAATAGATTTTTAGGTAACTATTCATTACATTTCACAAAAACATCACTGATCACCATAATTGTTTTATGTCTTTGGATACTTGATAGACAATCTTATTATCTCATGAAATATCTTCAACATATCCCATAGAGATGTTCATATTTAATACTCTTGATAAATAACCCCTATTTAAAACTATTCTTCATAACCTGGGGAAATGAAATATAAGAAATGGTGATAAAAATTTATCAATAACTATAAACATGAGAGATATAAATCAATGATAATATGAAATAATAATATAGGCATAAGGGTATGATATCATGACCATAACATAAAAATTTCATACATAATCTATAAAAGATCATAAAAATGATTCATTATATTAAGATTTATCATTTCAAAATACATGATTCGTAAGAGATAAAAACATCCTAAATCAATAATGAACCATAATTTCATGTCATAAAAGTGTATAACTATCATAGGTACTGAAACAATTTCATATTTCTATGTTAACTAACAAAAAAACAAATTGCAATAGATCAGGCCTCAATACATTTTTCCCAGAGTGGATCAAGCATGTCAATTTTTTCCCATAATGGACATAGAACATTGACTTCTTTATCATAATGGATCAATATCATAAACATGTTTCATGTAATATACCAAGCACATCAACTTCTTTCCCATAATAGATCAAGCACGTAGACTTGTTTCCCAGAATGGATTACGTACATCAACTTGTTTGTAGAAATTATATCATTATAGGTTCCGGGCATAGCATAAGCGTGTTGGTGGGTGTACCCATCTTTAATTTTAGCGTTAACAACAATCGATCATAGATCTGTCACATTAATAAAATTTCAGATCTTTAGAATAGAACTAAGAACGAAAAAGAAAGAGGGAGTCCCATAACCATAAAGACAGGATCATCATATATTGTTTATAATTAATTTAATTAATTGACAAGAATTATCGTGATAAAATTAATTGTTTTTTGCTTTTTTCCGGTCTTGTTTCGATGTGATTCTTTATTTCATCACATAATCCAAGTGTAGACTTCCTCTACCAGTGATCCACATGTGCACCATGTATCTCTGGATGTCGCCAAAGGAATCTCTTGGTGCTAGCGTGGAGAAGCCTTTTCTTGCGTTTTCCACCTTAGATTTCCTTGATCCGATGGAGGAGGATCTCACTCGGTCTTGAGATTGTTCTTAGAATAAGGAGTTCTCTCGTCCTTGAGAGAATTTTCCAGAATTGTTGTGCCCACCGATTCTCTCTTCAAAGTGTTGGGGTTTTAAGGAAATTTATAATCAGGATTGAGGATATAGAGTTATGACAATAAATAAACGCTTTATGCATTTTATTTATTTCATTTACTCTTATTAAAAAAAAACCCATGTCGAATGATTAATTCATTTACATGTGACCACACTGATTATAACAAATATCATTTAATAAAATGATATTATTTCCTCAAAATCTCGACTGGAAAATCAGCATAGTGTATAATCATTAATACATGGTGTTGACATGTTTTCCATGAAAACTACATTGCGTTTTTATCTTGTTTTCATTTTTCTTAATTTCCTCCCCCATTTTTATTAGAAATTGTCTAATGGATACTTATTTCTTAAATAAATGTAACTGCATTAGTCGCTAATAAATATATATTATTTCTCCCAAAATATATTCTCTCGAATAACTAGTGTCAAAATAAATGTGATCCGAAATCCTTAAATAATTATTAAACCATAGTTGGGAATAATTTTTATTTAACTTTTTAAATTAATATTTAATAAAGATACATGGACACACTAAGTGTGTGACCCTCTAGGCCTCTTTTTCATTGGAATTAGGTGGGCTTGCCTAAAGTCCATGATTACTGTCTAGCAACAGGTCAAGGCACCTAAGAGAAAAGGGTTAATGCCACACTGATGTGTCACCTCATATGAACGCTTACCGTGTAATTTAATCTCTTTGTCTCAATATCTCTAATAAAGTGGGTTTCATGCTAGTGCCATTAACCCATGTGCTCGATTATTATTTCTTTGACTTCCCAAAATTGAACTCGCCCATACCTTACCATGGCCATAGATTTATTTAGGCTATATCAATTCCATCAAAGGGCCTAACATATCTACATCCATTATGGAATAGAAGGGATAAATCCTTTCTCGCATTATCTATTAATGCAGTATCACTCATGACACACCCAATGTATCCTACCTCACTGCGAACATTGTGTCGTCACAATTTTCTTCAAAAAATATAAGTGCATGAGTGGTAATGCCCCTTAATAATAATCATAAAGTCTAAGGACCAATACACACGTTCGCAAATAGGAACATCCAATGACACTATGAAATGTGGATTTCCTACTAGCACGTCTCGTTCTCATAATAACCTCCTCGATATTACCTAGGGAGCACACCATGAGAAGGTGCCTCAACGTTTTATGAGTCCTCACCCCTAATGGCCTGTATTATTTGTTTCCCTCAAATAATATCATCCGGCCATAGAACATATATTCAAGAAAATTGTTATGGAACTTCCGAGTTCTCATCATAGTAGGGATCCTCTATGACCCTTTAATGCAATAGTTGTCCTTATGACATTATCACATGCATTGTCACGTAGAAGAATAATCAAAATGTGATAAGGTATTTATTAATTAATAAGGAACAAAGTAGTTGGTTCTAGGCCACTAACTCTAACAGACTTTAACATGGACTAGAGCCAATTGCTAACAACCTTTAACCTGCTAGATCTCACATGATATTCATGATTCTACTAAGATAGGCCTTTAGTCATGGAGTCTGCCATGGTCTCTTCTGTGGGCACTATGTTCCCTGCAACTTCACCCCTTTGATTGAAATCCCTCAAGAGTTGATACTTCCAGAATATGTGCTTTGTCCGTTGATTTGACCTTGGTTCTTTTGCAAGATCCACTGAAGCAGTATTATCACAATACAATGTGATGGGATCTTTAATTCTAGGCACCACATCAAGATCCTGGACAACATTCTAAATCCAGATGGCTTATCTGGCAGCATTAGAAGCCACTTTATATTCGGACTCTACTATAGAATCAGCAACAACTGGATTCTTTGAACTCTTCCAGCTCATAGCTCCTCCAGTGATATAGAAAACATATCCAGAATGTGACTTCAGATCATTCTGATTTGTCTAAAAACCAGCATCAGCATACCCTCTGATGACAAGCTCCACGTCTCCTCCATACACAAGGAACGTATCCTTAATTCTTCTCAGATACTTAAGGATAGTCTTAACATTAGTCCAATGTTGTTCTGTTGGATATTCTTGATATCTTTCTACCATGCTTAATGCATAGGGAACATCAAGCCTGGTACATAACATGAAATAAATGATGGATCCTATATTCGAAGCGTATGTGATCTTACTCATTCTATCTTTCTCCTGTTGAGTCTGTGGACACATTTTCTTAGAAACATATAGTCTATGTGACAGTGAAACTAATCCCCTCTTGGATTTTTCCATAAAAAATTTCTTTAGTATATGGTCAATGTTTGTACCCTGACATAGTCCAAGCAGCCTCTTGGATCTATTGATAATGATGTTGATCCCTAGAATATAGGCTGTTATACCAAATTCCATCATAGAAAAACACTTGTTCAACCATTACTTAACTAAATGTATTACTAGTACATCATTTCCAATAATAAATATGTCGTCAACATATACTACTAGGATAACGATCGCATTCCCATTAAACCGATTATAAACACATGGCTCACATTAATTCTTAATGAAACAAAATTCCTTTATGGATTCATAAAATTGAATGTTCCATGACCTGGATGCTTGCTTTAATCCATAAATGGAATTCTGCAGCTTACAAACCTGTTTGGATTCACCTAGTGTCACAAACCTTTCTGGTTGTGTCATGTAGACATTTTTCTGAAGGATCCCGTTAAGGAATTTCGTTTTGAAATTTATCTTCCAAATCATGTAGTCATGGTAAGCTTCTATGGAAAGTATGATTCTTATGGATTTAAACATTGAAAATAGTGAAAAGGATTAATCATAGTCAATTCCTTGACATTGTCTGAATACATTATCCACAAGCCTTGCTTTATAGGTGCTAACTTGACCTTCCATGTCCAGTTTTCTCTTGAATACCCATTTTCATCTAACGAGATTTAAATAAATTGTCTTGTCGACCAGAACCCAAACTTGGTTCTGATACATGGAATCCATATCAGAATTCATATCTTCCAGCCATCTTGCAGCTTCTGAGCATTCTACAGCTTCCTTGTAGGAGAGAGGTTCATCGTTGTTCAATAATAATGATTCACCATCATCGGTGACTAGGAAACCAAATCCCCATGGTTCCCTTACCGCTCTTGAGATCCTACGCAGTACTTGTGTTTCTGGAACCTCTTGCACGAGGACCTTTGGAACTTGTTCCTATACCAACTCTTGTGTATCTTGATCATCAACTTCATTAAAGTCAATATTTATCCCACAGTCCTTTTTGAGGATGTGCTCCCTCTCATGAAATACAGCTTGTCTTGTGACATTTACGTTCTTGTATGAAGGTTTATATAGGTAATATCCTTTTATTTCCTTGGGATATCCTGTAAAGATACACCTTGTGCCCTATGGTTCTATTTTGTTTCTTGAGAAGGCCTTAACAAACACCTCGCATCCCCATAGATATGTGTGTGACAAAATGGGTTTCTTTCCATTCTATAACTTGGATGGAATTCCATTTTCTGCCTTATTTGGTACTCAGTTTAATGTGTATGTAGTAGTTTGTAATGCATACCCCCAAAAGGATAATAGAAGATCTATATAACTCATCATTGACCCCACCATGTTCAACAAGGTACAATTCCTCCTTTCACTAACACCATTCAACTGTGGTTTATAAGGAGGAGTCAGCTGAGATAGAATCCCAGACTCCCGTAGAAGATCGATGAACTCTTGGTTCATATATTCTCCACATCTATCCAATCGAAGTTTATTTATCTTCTTACCAAGATGATTCTCTACTTCATTCTTGAATTCCTTAAATTTCTCTAAGGATTCTAACTTATACCTCATTTATTATAATAGCCATATCTACTCAAATCATTAGTAAAAGTAATGAAGTAAGAATATCCACCTCTAGCTTCTACTAGAAGTGGTACACACACATCTGTGTGCACCTATCCTAGAAGCTTTGTGGCCCTTTCAAATTTTCCACTGAAAGGTGGCTTGGTCATTTTACCTTGTAAACAAGCATGACATCTATCAAGTGTTTTTAGCTCAATAGAGACTAAATAGCCATCTTAGATGATATTTTTCAAGTGTTTCTCGTTTACATGACCGAGACGTTGATGCCACAACTGGGTGATGTATGAGTCGTGTGATTTGTTTCTTTATCGATTTCCAACACATGGTTTTCATAATTTAATTCATACAAACCATTCTTGAAATGCGCCATACCATAACATACATTATTCTTGTAAAAGAGACAACCCTTATTTCGAAACTTGAAAATAAATCCATCCATATCCAAACAAGATATAGAAATTATGTTATTGGTAACACTAGGCACATAATAATAGTTATGTAAAACCAAAATCATCCCAGTTGGAAATGAGAGGTGGTAATCGCCAATAGCCAATGCAGCCAGCCTTGTGCCATTGGCAGCTCGAAGATCCAACTATCCTATGGAAATATTTCTAAATATAATTGGTTCCGACATTTGAATACAGATGTGAGCCCCAAAAGATGTATCTAATTACCAATGTGTAGAAATGGAAATATTTAACTCGATAACGAATGCACCATTAGTGTCCCCATGCTTCTTGGTGCAATTCCTCTTCCAGTGGCCTTACTTGCCACATGCAAAACAGAATGCCTCTCATTCCTTGTCCTATCTTTAGATCTTCCCCTTATTGGAAGGACGACGCTCGTGGGCTTCAGACCGTTTATAAGTCTTTGTCCTCTTTGCCTTGTCCTTCCTTTTCTTATTCACCATAAGGAATGTGGGTTTATCACAACCCATGTCCTTAACTACCTAGCAAATCGAGGTCAGAAGTTCTGATAGACTCTTATCATTATTTCTCATGTTGTAGTTAAAAATAAATCTTGAGAAGGTCTTGGGAAGTGATAATAGGATGAGATCTGTATGCAACTCATCTGGGAATTTAATCCCTAAGATGTCCAGACGTTCGATGTAGCCAATAAACTTTACTACATTAGGCCCAGCTGGCGCAGCCTCTCCAAGATTAGTTGTAAATATAGAACTGGAGATCTCATATCTCTCTTGTCTCGTATTATCTTGGTAGAGATCCTCATGGTGAGACAGTATGCTATATGTGTCCATGTTTTCATGTTTCTTCAAGAGATCATTAGACATGGGAAATAGCATGAAACATTGTAAATATGTGGCATCATATATATTTTTTGGATTGAGAGATATTTTCTCACCACTAGCCTCTTTTCCAGGTGCAATTGGAACAAGCTCTTCCAGCACATGCAATTTCATTTCATGGTGAAGGATGACGCGTAAACACCTCCGCCACTCTTGGAGATTTGTTCTAGTGAGAAGATTTTCCTTCTCGATTATGGTTCACAATGATATTTTTGAAGTCATTTTTCTTTCCATTTCTAAAAATTATGATGAGAGAAGGTTTAGTACATTATTTCAAAATTGAGACAAATAAATTAATTAATACTTATTAGTCTCACACTATTTTATCAAAATCCAATATCCCTCACCATTGACTTCGTAATATTAAATTACCTGAATATTCTAGTGGAAAGGATTTATATTGCCCTTCGCATTACCCCAAATAGGGTTGTCAAGAAACATGAAGGGTTTTAGGTAGGCATTCTAAATTCAACTGCAATAACTCACAGCTCCTTGATCCGTTGAGTGGACTCCCCAATCCTGAAATCCTTTTATTTTAGATTTCCTCAACCTTTGCCTCTTGGTCGCACCAAGTCTTGCTGTGGAAGTTAACCCTTAATGAAAACGAAGTTATGTCAACCCAAAACCTTGAATTAAAATTCCATGATAATTGAAAGCACCCCAACTGGGGATGGTCAAGCACTTTGAACTATGGTTTGATTCTATCCCGGATTATGGAAGGCTATACCAACATAATATTTCTTTGAGGGATTTTATCCTTATATGTAAATTTCCATTTTATTATCTTTGATTACATGATTTCTAATATTAAGTGGGATATACTTAATAGATTAACCATGTCTAAGATAATATTTATGCATAATCCGGTCTTATTTTAGTTCCATCTTGAATGCTTGTTTAATTCATTAATTGTGCGATCGTGACAACACACCCACAATAAATAAACCATGCAATTGGAAGAAATAAAATAAATGGTATGATCATGAGCTTGTTATATTTCTTAGTTTATCTAGGTATTGATAATATAACCCAAGACCAAGGAGATAAACACCTTGAAGCTTTCAAGTTCTTGTTCACAGCTTTCCACATGTCCACCTTTGTATCTGCCTAGATTGGTTTCACCTTAGCTTCTGACTTGAGCCACCTCCACTAGCTTGGGAGCTCCATCCATTACATATGCATTTATCTCAGACGTAGGTTAGGGTTAAAAGGGGTTTTTACATAAAATAAACCGTGGGTGCGTAGGCCCTACATATTAATGAGGAGAAGGCTCGCAGGCCAACAAATTTAATTTAAATAAATAAATTAAAATAAACCAATCATTTACAAAGGTTTTGGTCTATCTCATGACCATTCATGAATGCAATGACATTATGCATTAATAAAACTATAATTCAATTCTTTAATCGTTCTTGTTTAAGATAAATCATGCTCGAATCAATTAATTATCTTTAATTAATCAATCTTTTTATCTTAAACCCTTTTTTTGAATTTCCTTGAGATTTGAATCCATCATTATTTTAAACAAATAAATTCATTTGAAATTTTTTTTTACGTAACTTGTACCTTGGAGGAAACCTGGTGAATTCTTATTCATCACCCAGATGTCAAATTAAACACATATATATATAACACATATCACGTGTTGTGCCTCAGCTTTATGCATGAACTATGGAACACGTCTCAAGGGTTTGTGTAATATAATAATAAATTTTAATAAATATTTATAATTTGGATGAGTACACGGTGTGTAGTTCCGACTACACGGAGTGTAATTTTGTTCACCATCCATCTGAATAACCCACACGAGGACATTCCGTGTAGATGTACTTCAGAAATTTTCAGAGAACATGGCATGGTCAATTGGACACATGCTCTGTAGTATCCATGTTACATGATTTTCAGTCGGGAAAGCCGTGTATGGGGTACACGGTCCAACCCCAACCCGAAGAGATTACACGTCGTGTTCAGTTGGACCACACGGCGTATAATCCTAAAACCATGTTCCGCCTATTCCTGGTCAACACACGGTGTGATAAATGACTTAGATAGGATCCAATACATGGCCTGATTTGGTGGATCAGTCAACGCATTGAACCAAGACTACACGGTTGGTAGTTCCGAATACACGTCGTGAATTCTGGTGTTGTACGGCCAAGAGTTTTTGGAACCTCCGGATGAGTTCTTCTATTTTTTTAATCAAAATTAAAAGAAAAATTTGTTTCTGTAAGGTGAATGAAATATGAGAGGGGAGGAACAGGTCTCGATATTCAAATTTTAAAGAATGATTAACATGAATTGAAATGACTAAATTATTAAATGTGTAATCACCAACGATGAACTAAATAATTATAATCAACGATATGACCCCTCTGATACCACTTGTAGGTTCCGGGCATAGCCGAAGCACGTTGGTGGGTGTACCCAACTTTAATTTTAGCGTTAACAATGATCAATCCGAGATCCATCACAATAATAAAATGTCGGATCTTAAGAATAGAAGGAACAATGAAAAATAAAAAAAGGAGTCCCGGAATCATAATGACAGGATAATCATATGTTGGTTATAATTAATTTAATTAATTTACAAGAATTACCTTGATGGAATTCTTTCTTTGTTGATGTTTTTCGGTCACGTTTCAATGTGATTCATCATTGCCTCATAGAAGCCAAGTGTAAACTTCCTCTAGCGGTGATCCACACATGCACCACGTATCTCTGGATGTCGCCAAAGGAATCTCTGGGTGCTAGCATGGAGAAGAATTTTCTTGCATTTTCCTCCTTAGATCACCTTGATCCGATGGAGGAGGATCTTTCTCAGTCTTGAGAGAATTCTTGGTAGAAGGAGTTCTCTAGGCCTTGAGAGAATTTCCCAGAATTGTTGTTCACAATGATTCTCTCTTCAAAGTTTTGGTATTGTAAGTATATTTATAATCGGGTTTGAGGTCATAGAGTTATGACAATAAATAAATGTGTTATGCGTTTTATTTATTTCATTAGCTCTTATTGAAAACCCCCATGTCGAATGATTAATTCCATGACATGCACCCACACTGATTGTAATAAATATCATTTAATAAAACGATATTATTTCCTCAAAATATTGACTTGAAAAACTACACTGCGAGTAATCATTAATACATGGTGTGTACTCGTTTTCCATGAAAACTACACAGCGTGTACATTCAATGTACATGGTGTGTTTACCTTGTTTTTAATTTTCATTATTTCCTCCACCACATTTATTAGACCATGAGTAATGGCTATTTATTACATAAATAAATATAAGTGCATTACTCACTAATAAATATATATTATTTCGCCCAACATATATTCTCTTGAATAACATGTGTGGAAATAAATGTGATTAGGAATCCTTAAATAATTAATAAACCAAAGTCGGGAATAATCTTTATTTAACTTGTTAAATTAATATTTAAATATGACACATGGACACACTTAGTGTGTGAGCCTCTAGGCCTCTTTCTCGTTGGCATTATGTGGGCTTTCCTAAATTCTGGGACTAATGTCTAGAAATGGGTTAAGGAACCTAAGAGAAAGAAGTTGACGTCGCATTGACCTGTCACCTCATATGAACACTTATCGTGTAGTTTAATTCCTTTGTCTCAATATCTCTAATCAAGTGGGTTTCATGCTAGTGCCATCAATCCATGTGCTCGATTATTCCTTCTTGGACTTCCCAGAATTGACCTTTCCCATACCTTACCATGGCCATTGATTTATTTATGCTATATCAATTCCATCAAAGGGACTGAGATATCTACTTTCGTTATGGAACAGAAGGGAAAAAATCCTTTCTTGCGTTATCTATTAAGGAAATATCACTCGTGACACACCCAACATATCCTACCTCGTTGTGAATAGTGTTTCATCATAATTTTCATCAATACATCTAAGTGCGCGAGTTGTAATACCCATTAATAATAATCTTAATGTCTAAGGACCAATACACACGTCCACAAATAGGAACATCCAATGAAACTATGAAATGTGGATTTCCTACTGACATGTCTCGTTCTCATAATATCCTCCTGGATATTACCATGGGCACACACCATGAGAAGGTGCCTCAATGTTTTATGAGTCCTCACCCCTAATGGCCTGTATTTTTTGTGTCCCTCAAATAACATCATCCGACCATAGAACATATATTCAAGAACAGTGTTATGGAACATATGAGTTCTCATCATAGTAGGGATCTACTAAGACCCTTTAATGAAATAGTTTTCCTTAAGACATTATCACATGCATTGTCCCATAGAATAACAATAAGGATGTGATAAGGTATTTATTAATGAATAAAGTAGAAATTCGTTGGTTCTAGGCCACGAACTCCAACAATCATTAGATATAATAATTTACCAAATGAATTTAATGGATATATAATTTTTGGACCAATAACCACATAATATAGTCCAAATATATGTCTTCCAAAATATCATTAAAATAATCATATCATTACATAATAACCCATGAAAATAAAACAGGTTTGATAAACATTTCATAAATTCAATATAGAATAACCCATGAAAATAAATTGGTTTCATAAATGTCTCTCCCTCATAATCATAAACCACGTAGATAAATAATAGGGAAGTTATAATTGGATAATTTTCCCATTAAATTATTAGTAACATAAAAGGATGTTATCATAGATAAGGAATTCCTTTAAAATATCACTAGAATATTTCTTCGGGAAAATATCATTTTCACTTTGAAATAAACTTTTTAAAAATTTCCCAAATATTATGGAAAAATATTTTTAAATAAACATGGAGACATGTAATGTTATATTAAAATCATTCATTAGTTTTTATGGCAGAAATTTTTTTTCATGTTGTATATGATAAAATAAAACATTACTTTTACACTTTTATAGAAAATTGAAAAAATACCTCGTTCAAAAAATGGATAGAAGATTCCTTTTAAAATATTTTATACAAATATAAAAAGGGTAAAACATACGTTAAAAATATTATAATATTATATACCTTCATTAAAACATTTTCAGAAAATATGGATATGGAAGAAAAAAATCTGATCAAATAGAGAAATAAAATAGGTTTTCCTTAAAAACAAATTTTTACTCTATTGTCTACTTAAGTTGAGTAAAATGAATTGAAATCGTTTATTCTCAATAAATAACCAATTTATAATGAAATTAATAAGTTTCATGAGATTTAGACTATAATAATTCATTATATTTAATTTAATCATAAACAATTCATAAAAACAATGAGATTGTAACATAAAACCCATACCACTTTTGTTACTTTTGAATCGTCAGCCCCATGAAAGAAAGAAAATTATATGGATATTTAAATCCACATAAAATTAATAATAATAATCATAAAATTAATTTATGCTTAATATATATACCATAGAAAATAATTGGTGAATACAGAAAGTGTATCATAGAAATAAAATAAAGATGAGGTTCCCTTACCTCGAGATCGACTGGCTTCTAAAGTAATTTAACCTTTTATAAAATATATTTAAATATATTTAAATTCCATAAAATAATATTTTAAAGACTTATTATATCATATATACTAAAAATATTTATATTTATATTCATCTATAAATGTATAGATAGAAAATTGATTCAAGCTTTTTAAGAAGATAGTCGGTCATACGTACGCATGAACACTATTTTCAATTTTCATAAAAAAGAATGAAAGAAAGGTAAATAATAATTCAACATTGAAGTATCATTATTATATATCATACATACTATATATTCATCCTAATTCCTCATTCATACAATCCATGTAAATTAGTGATGGAAGTTTATTTGCGTCGCTTCGTAGAGGTGGTAGTCCACATGTATGCACGAGCAATGCAATTATTTTCCAACAGTTTTAAAAGTAAGAAGTTAGATACTATAATATAATTATAGAATAATAATTAGGACCTAAATATCATATATAAACGTTAAACACATCATAATACTCATCTATAAAATATTTTAAAGAAAAATGAATTGTAACGCCACTTGGAGATGGTAAGTCGTACAAACGCCCGAGCGATACTTTCACTTCCCATTTGATGGAAATAGGGTGAAATAATGGATATTTAATAATAATAAGAAAATTTTAATATATTTATTACATTGATTTTATTATTTAATTATTAATATAAAATATTTATTTGAGTTAAACAAATATTGGAAAAGGAATTTATTGGTTTAAGCGATTACCACTTATTGGAAACAACTCCTTTAGATCACCTCTTAAGGATCCTAGGGATGTTATTTTGGGGGTATAATCACCAATATAATATGTTTATAGAATCTTATAATGGATTTATGAAAGTTATGGTTGATCTAGAATTCTAAAAGTGGTTTGTAGAAGAGAAAAGAGGGGTTGCCTTTGGTGATTTAGGTGAGGAGAACTCTTGTAATTTCATAAAAGACTAAAATATAATAAAGCCGTCAACTTTCCAAAATTCTAACAAAAGGTCATGGATTATAGTATAAGATAATATGAAGTTAAAATACCATAAAAAATAATAATTTTACATGTTTATATGGTGTTATAAACTATATCAATTGGGTTAACCCTTTAGTAATATTTTTTAATCCTTAGATATAGTAAAATCTTTTTCACTATTAATGGGATATAATTTTACATATTAGGTGAAAATTGGATCCTAAATTGAAAATGGGGGAAATATTAAACTATATATTATCCAAATTTTCATAAATAAATATTATTATATGTTTTAAATAATTTAATAACATATTATTTTAGATAAAATATCATTTATTTCATTTGTAAAATTATTCATTTAATTTGACATAAAATACATAAATAAAAAGTATGAATTATATTATAATAATTATAAAAACAATAATATGAATTAAGTATTTAAAAATATTATAAAACACTATAGGTTCATCAAATTATATTAATTATAATATTTTTTAAAAATCATTTATTTTATTTTTTAATTAATTGAGAAATTGGTAGGTTGGTGTTGCCAAAGCATTAAAGGTAAATAAAGAATTAAAAAGAATTAAAAATAAATTTAAATAATGAAAATAATATCATTAGTATCTAATTATAAATTTAACTTCATTCATAACTCTTATTTGTCCCCATGTGGACACATGATAGATTTTTCAGACTAAGCGAGTGAGATTTTGTAACTTTTTTACTTTAATTATTATAAATGTCATTTTCATAGAAAATTTTCAATTAAAAAAATGAATTTAAATCCTAAAGTTATAATTTTATAATTAAATTCATATAATAATAATTAGGATAAACAAATTTCCCTTAACACTAAATTTTAATTTAGATTAACCCTATTTACCCTTTACTAAGGTGATTATTTTTACCACGACTACTATCCCCAATACCTAAAAATAAAAGTTTCATATTTAAAAACTATCTACTAATTAAAAATAATTGATATAATTTATAAAATTCAATCCCTTTAAGCGGTATAATTTAATTTAAAAAAAATTTCAAAACACTATAAGAATTACTTTTTAGAGAAATACAATTTCAAGCATAAAACGGGATTTGTTATTATCTCATGAAAAAAATATTAGATTAATGTCAATAAAATTATATTTAATATAATATATATATATATATATATATTAAAATAATTCACCAATAGTGTTTAATTCATTTTATTAAGAAAAATCATTGCAAGTTTATAAACATTTTTCATAAAAATGCCTTTTTTAATTATTAAAATTATTTTATAACAAATTCAAACATAGAATTGATTAAAATGAACGTAATTAAATTATTTAAAATATAATTGAATTAATTATAATTTAAAAACATTTTATAAATAAAATTAAATTGTACATTATTGAAATGAAAATATAGTTTTCAATAAAAATTAACATATTTTACTATTAATTGAAAAATCATATTTTTCTGAAAATTTAAAAAACATATTAAGCAAATTTTTATAGGATTAATTCAAAAAAATTACCATTTTTATTAAATATAATTTTTAAAACTTCCAGAATTTATTTATAATATTTTTTTACAAAAAGGAATAAAACCTGTTTTTAAATAAAAAGTATTTCTATAGAATAAAAATAACATTACAAAAAATTGAGTGATTATTAAATAAAAAATTATCATGAAATTTATATTGAGTAGGAACTTTTTTTATTTTTTTTTATTTTTCTTATCATATTCATACCCACTAATTAAATGTTTAGGGAGTAACTATCACTTTAAATAATAATATTTTAATATTATATCATGGTTGGTTTAAATATAGTGTTTCGTTTAATGTAATCCATTGAAAAATAAAATTATTTTATGAGAAATATATTCTAGAATTTTGCGGTGGTAATTCTTATCACCCCCTTTGATAAATTTTTTCCCCATAATTTTAACATCTTCTCGATAGACGAGGGTTTTATTTGAAAATTTATTTATTAAAAACCCTCATCATAAAATGGTTTAATAAAACATAATCTTAAAATGAGGGGAGAGAAAAATATGAAGTTCATATATAATAACACATATCATGATTTCAAAATATGAGAACATTAGTAAGAATTTAAAATATGGGAATAGAAAAAAATATATTTAATTTTTATAGATCATTGATCACAAAAAAGGGAATGATCATGAGAAAGTTAGTGATCATAAGTCCAGAAACTAAATTGGTGTGAAAAAGACCATCACATCATCAGAAATGAAGGAAATATGATAACATTTATGTCTTAATATCCTTTTTCTAACATTCATGTATATTTACTTGAGAAAAATATACTTACTTGATTAATTTTCAATTTATAAACACAATATAATCCTTTGGTTGAGATTTTATCAATTTCCACTTCATGTGCTACTCCTAGAAATAAATATTCAGAGTAATTTTTCATGACTAAGGCACTAAAATTAACTTTTAATGAATTGTAAGATCTTTAATTCATTACTTTGTTCTCTAAATATTTTCAAAAAAAAATTGTTATAATATATTATCAAATAACATTCCATGTTTAAGTTAACCCATTCCATAAATAAATAACATTAAGGCTCCTTCAAAATATGTTTGAACAAAATTGAATCCCAAAGATTGGAATCGTTTATACTTATAACCTTTATTAAAAAATTATCCATTATCATTATATAATTTTAATCAATCATAAAGTGTCATACCAAAATTTATATTCCCATATAATTTCCCAAATTTTATTCACAATAAAATCATATATACTTCCAAAATTTAATTCTCCTTTTATTCCTTAAATAAGTTCATTCCTTGACCAAAAACATTTTCATTGGAAGTCTAGGTTCATCCATGAACCAATAGATTATCATAAGTTAATTTATAATATCAAAATTTGTTTCTATATTCTATAATATATATTGTGAGATCGGATTATTACTAACAATCATGTAAAATATTACTATATTATGGATAATAATATTCTCATGGGGACTATTCAAACAAACTTCATCACGAAATCCCCAACCTTGGAGTGGAGGATAAGTGTTCCCTAATTATCATAATTCACTATATCTATTATAATTGTATGATATTTACCTTTGTCCTTTAGCTTAATAGGTTGTTGAAACTTATCATAAAAAAAAATTCCATTCATGCACAGGTTGGAATAATTCCTATATTATTGCATTTTAAGCATTGGTGTATGGGTGATGTGTTTGTTGGTTTTTTCTTTTCCTGTAATTCATTATATGACTTATTCATCACATTTAGACATTCATAGGCTTTATGACCTTACCTTACACATTTAAATCACCTCCTAGTTTTATTCAAGAAATTATCTTGAAGTTTATTTCTATATTTCGATACTGTAAATGGTAGGAATTTCTATTCACCACATTATTTATTTTATTTTTCATGAGACTTGATCTTCCTTTTCTTATCAAAACCATCTAAATAATAGGAACCTCAAATTTCCATTTATTCTTATGTGTAAATTGAATGACTTATTTATAGTTACTAATGTCTATTATTGCTAACACTTTTTGAGACAAACATTTTTGCTAATAAATAATTGATCAACCATAATTTCAGGTATAATGATAATACCAGAGGCATTAATTGAAAGTCTTATAAAAGTTTCCATATAGGTACCAATGGATTCATTATTCGTATGCTTTATCTCAAGAAATTCCTTCTCCATTTTTGCATAAAGATTAATTTAATCATAAGTACCAATGGATTCATCGTTTTTATACATTATATCAAGTAATTACTTCACTATTTTAATAAAAATAATATGGGGGATGTACTTATTTAAACAAATGTGCTATTATAATGTCACTATCCCCCCTCCACCTCAATGGAGTCAATTTCTTCCTTTTTCATCATATTCATTATTATATTCCATAATTGATATACATTTTCTTCCAAATGATAGATATCCAAAATGGATTTTTCATACAACGGACACTAGATAATGGAAAATAGATTTTTATTGGTATTAATATTTTTCATTAGCGACTAATATATTATAGGAACCACTGGAATAATTTGGGAATTTCCTCATGAAGGTCTCAACAGAACATTGTTCCCTCCATTTCCCATTTATAAGTTCATCATGATTCATATCATAAGAAATTTGTGTGAGAATATCAATGATATTTCTCATTCCAAATCCCATAACATTTTGTTTCTAATGAGAAAAATCATTACATTCTCTATCACATTCTATATAAATATTATTCCTTCAGGTTCAATCCATTGACTAAAACCAAAAATCAATTTGTAAGCATCATGATTTAATAATCAGAGTGGTCTATCATATAATCATGAAATATATTTTATAAGATGTCTAAATCTTGACACCTTATCAGTCTATGGAACCTTATGCTTAACCAAGGTTATCTAAGGTCATTACTAAAACATTATTATTTTATCCTATACTAAGAATTATCCTTAGGGTTTTTACCAAAATTTTCTAATTGTAGTTTCCAACGATTGACAAAACCATGTCCTGATACTAACAATAATGTACAGGGATTTTCATACATAAATATTACATCATATTAAATGAATATTCAGTAAATTTTACAAACACATTATCAAGAACCATAAATTATTAGTTTCAATGGATACTAGATAAAAAATATTCTTATCACATGAAGGGTCTTAAAAATCTCCCAAAAATATATTCATTTTAGTACTCTTCATATACCACCCCTTCTTAAAAACATTCTTCAAAATATATGGAAATGAAACATAATAAATTTTTATATTATATAATCATTAATGAATAATTTGGGAGATATCAATATATGATCATATGAAGGTATAAAATAAGAATAAGGGAATGTGATCATGAGCATAACTTACAATGTTCTTATCTAATTAGTAAAAGGTCATTAAAATGATTCATTGAATAAAGCTTCAAAATTTCAAAATAAATGATTCATAAGAGTGAGAAAATATCATAAATCAATCACAAATCATTAATTAATGTCATAAAAGTGTGTGACCAACAAATATATATAAAAACTATTTTATAAGTAATGTTTAACTAACAAGACCATCAAATTATAATGCATCAGGACTCAACACCTGTTTCTGATATTAGATTAAGCACATCGACTTTTTTCATATAATAGATGAAGAAAATTTACTTGTTTAAAATTAAAGATCAAGCACATCGACTATTTTCCCAGAATAGATGAAGTATATGAACTTGTTTTCCTTAATTATATCCCAAGATTCAATACTTTACCCAATGAATTGGAGGGTTATATAATTATGGTCCCACCCACCACCTAACTCAAACCATACATAATTTTTTCACAATATCATAAAAACATTTTTCATATCATCATATCATAACCCTTGTAAATAAAATGGTTTTCATAAAAATTTCATCAATTAAACATAGTATAACACAGGATAATAAATTGGTTTCATAAAAATATCATCATTATAATCATAATAAAACCTAGATAAATAATATTGATGGAATTATTGGATCATATCCCTAATAAATCATATGTAACATGAAAATATTTTATCATAGATGATGAACTCCTTTAAGGGATCACTGTAATGTTTCTTGAATAAAATATCCTTTTCACTTTGAAATAAAATTTTAAAAAATACCCTAGATATTAATGAAAACATTTATTCAAAAATAATCTTAGAAAATTATAATGAAATTTCAAATTCACTGGATTTAATGATAGCTGGAAATTTTAGTCATGTCACATGTATTAAAATAAAACATTCCTTTTACACTTTTTTTAAAAAGGAAAAAATAACTCATTCGGAAAATGTTAGGAATATACCTTTTTAACCATTTTTAAAAAGTCAAAAATAGTTAAAAATGAATCTAAAAATCATATTATAATATTACAAACCTTCATTAAACCATTTTTATAAAACATGGGTATAGAAGAAAAAAATTGATTAAAGAGAGGAATAAAATAGATTTCACCAAAAAACAAATTTACAGTTTCTTGAGTACATAAGTTGAGGAAAAGGAAAGAAAAACATATGTTCCCAATAAATAACTTAGTTAAAATATAATTCATGATATTACTGAGATTTATATCATATTAATTCATCATTGAAAACTTAATAAAAAACCATCTTAGTAAATAATTAGATTATAATATAAAACCCAAACTACTTTGGTAACTTTTGAATCGTAATACCCATAAAAGAAATAACTATAGATTGATATTATAATTCTCATAAAATTAATAATAAAAAAATAAAACATATTCATGGTTTTTATATAATCCACATAAAAGAAACAAGTGGTTAATATGGAATGTGTCTTATAGAAATAAAATTGTGACAAAAGACTCTTACCTCGAGATCGACTTACTTCAAAATTTTATCTACCTATTGTATCATAAATTTAAAGTTATTAGAATTTTATACCATAATCATTTAAATAGTTATTAAATCATATATTTTAATGATATATATATATATTCATCTATAGGGGTAGATATCAAAAAATGAATTACATAGTTGATGGGGACAGTAGACCGTACATATGCTTGAACATTGTATTCATTTTTAAAAATATGGAAATAAAGAATGATAAATAAAAACAAAACATTAAAGAAATATTATTATATCATATTTATCATATATTTTAATGAAATTCATCTTTAATATCATCCATGTAAAAGTGGAGTTGAAAAATTAATCTTATCGCTTTGTGGAGGTGGTAGTTCACACGTACTCATGAGCGATTTCATTGTTTTTCAATAGTTTGGAATGTAAGAATTTAGATTTTATATTCTAAATACATGATCATAATTTTTTCATAAATATTATCTGTAATATTTATAATAATCATAATACTCACACATAAAATATGGTAATGAAAAAATAATTGTATCACTGTGTGGAGATTGTAAGTCATACGTACGCACGGGAAATACTTTTTCTTCCCGTTTGAAGGAAATAGGGTGAAATAATGGTGGTTTCATAATCATAATAAAATATCATTATACTCAGGATACCTAATTTTTTATTTAACTAATAATATAACAAATTTATAGGAATTAAAATTATAATTTAAACAAAATTGATCGGTTAAAGAGATTACACTTTCTTTGAAATAACACCTTGATATCTCTTCTAAATAATCCTAGGGTTTGACTTTTGTTTGTACGAGTACCTCAATAATGTGGATAAGAAAGTTTAAAAGGTATTTTTTAATGTATGGTTGAGATATAATGCTTAATGTTGTGGGGGGAGGATAAATGATGGGTTTTTTAATGACCCAATGTTTTTCAATGGAAATTCCCTTCTCATAAGTATTTCATAAAATCCAATTAAAACACAACATAATAAACTAATTAGTGCTAAGTGACCTTTAAACATAATTTTGTCACTTCCATATTTGGAATTTTTAAAATCTGACATACACGGTTGCAATCAGTATGTTATTTGAAGTCCGATAAGAAACACTTAATTTTTGGTGAATAGTAACCTACCCTTATGAATACTGACATAACCTTATGAATAGTGATATACCCAAATAAATAGTAAAATTACCTATTATAGTATAAAAATAATATTCAATTTGAAAATACGATAGACCAATATTTTAGAATAATTAAAAGAATGTTTTAAAACTAGTTTCGATAATAAATTATGATTTGAATTAAATATTAAAATAATAATATTTAGAAAATTATTTATGGAAAATGGACATAATTTTTTGGATTCTACACATTTAAAAATGGTTTGGGTGAATTTTTGGGATTTTTCTAAAATACATGATTTTTTATGAATAGTGAAATACCATAATTTACAAAAATAATATAAATAAACTAATTATATAGTCAATCATGATGTTCAACTGATGTAAGACCAATTGGTTCGGGATCACATGATAAAATTACAACTATTGGTCATGGAAGACTCATTGTTCCTTGCCTTTTAGAGAAACAATAAATTATTTAATTTTATATTGAGAAATCCCCTCTCTCCTCCATATAAAAACCCCCCTCGCTCCCTCTTATCTTCACTCCTATCAAGCCTTGTTCCTTGAAAATATTTTTCCCAAATATCCCCCCAATAACCTCCCCCACTCCTAGCCTCTTCAAAATACCTAAACCTCTCCCCTTAAGAGGTTCTCAAAGGAGGAAGTCTCATGAGGTAAATTCCTCTTTCCAATTCCTTCATTTCTTTTAAGTTATTTTATTTTTGTTTCTTTCCTCACCTCCCTTCACCATAATAGTATGATAAATCTATTAACATGCATGTAATGGAATATTTTCGTGCTAATGGGATATTTCATTATCTTCTCTCCTTTCCCTACCATATATTCAAAAAAAATGAAAGCACCATTTGAGAAGTGCTAATTTAGCACATTCAAGGACAACAGTTTATCAATTTCTATTATAATATTTAATTATGTTCATGAAAATATTTGTTTTATGGTAGAACCAGATTATTATATATGTAATATATCCTATTTTTAGTTCTTAAATCCTTTTGTACAAATTATATTAATGTATAAATTAAAACATGTTCTTTGTAATCAAATCCACCAACTAACAAAAACGGTTGTCTCTATGGTTTTATATAATAGTTGGACTTCAATATAAGTAAACAAATTAAATTTAAATCCATTTAATCACATGTATGTTCAATAATAAAATATAAATTCATTTTTTACAACCACTTCCATATTTCATGTTTTTCCAAACTTGAATATAAGTGAACCGATCTTTTAAAACTAAGTAAACAAATGAGACCGAACAATGAAATTGAACCTTATAACTAATTGAAAATACCTTTAATGAACTAAAAAGGGTTATAATAAATCAATTACATATAGAATAGGTTCGGTAATTATGAAGTAATAATCCTAATTTATTTATTCAGGTCTCTAATAACAAGTATAGAACATCAACAGATTTAACGTAAGGGATCCTCTCTATTTCACTCTTAATCAAGATTGTCCTCTATGCAATGCCTTTTATGTGTAATATAAAATGATGGGGTATGTTTCCCCACATCCCCCATAATTCCCTCTTGATTTCTAAGTGATTATTAACCCCTTTTATCTCTCATAAATCCCTCTTAGTTACAAGTCATACCATGCTGATAATCTATAATGAATTCTACCCGAACTTCCTTTATTACTTTGGGTTACTCTATCTTTCTTTTTACCAAAAGGTAGTTTTATTTTATTTTATTTAAAACATATACATTATGTTTTTATGTTCCAAACTCATGTTCCAAGATCCATATATCCTTATCTTTCGATGATATACATTATTTTAAGTGAATCCCCCCTCGATACTTCCCAATAAGCACACTCGTTTTACGGAAATTTCCAGAATTTTTACCCAAATTTCAAGTGCACTCTATCCTCTGTTTTAAGACACTATTGTATTTATAAAATATGTAATTTTATTATTAAAACCTTTTTGTTTCAATTCTTGTTATATATAAAAGAATTTCCTCTTTTCTATTTGAAATTCCCTATAGTATTTTCCTTAAAACCGCACAAAAAATGTTTTAATGATAATGTTTCTAAAATACATTTCTTATATATTGTCACTTATATCTGACACCACTTACCATGTTATATGATTATTTACCCTATGAACGTCCATGTATGTTACAATCCTTTCCTTTTATGGACACTTTTGTGATATTCCCATTGGTTATGATTTATGTCATAATTGTGGTACCCAATTATTTCCATGGGTACTCTTATGTTTATTTATGGTTATTATATATGATTATATATGTGGTAAGAATATTTATGTGGCATGAATATTCATGAAACTTTTGAGATTTGTGAACCCATATAGTTCTCCAATGCATTGGGTTATGTGAAGTCTCATGAGATGCAATGTGAAAGGGGATTGGTGGTTAGCATTGACCCGTACTAAAATGGTAAACAGGATTGGAAATTATCCTTGACCCGTACAAAGGAAAAGTTTTATGATTCTTCCACATTTATATGATTCCTTTTTTATATTATCACATTCTTATATGATACTATTTTATATGTTCCATGCTTTATATATCATTATGTCATGCCTCCTAACTCAGGTTCTTAAGACGTATCCTAATGTTCCTTCCCTTACTGGGCTTTTCAGCTCATCCCTCTGTTCATGTATTTCTCAGGGTACCCAATGAAGATGTAAGGGATCAAATGAAGTTAGGATCTTATTATGGAGATTAAATATAGAATTTTTTTTATCCCCATGTTTTATGTTTTATGTTTTATGTTTTATTTACCTAGTATTCCATGACACTAGACTTAATGGTTTGTGTCTTGTACTCTGATGTATAATTATTCTTAAATCATGTAATGATATATGAAAAAGGTTTTGGTCACTATAGTTAGTATCAGAGGATGGTCTAGTTATTTTTTGAGATTAAGAATAGAGCACCATAGTGAGAACCTTATAGATGAGACTATGTATAAGAAAATAGTCCTAAAATATTGTGAGTATTGAGTAAGTGTTTTATCAAGAAAATTCATCCCTGACTAGATACAAGCCGGTAAAGGCAGCTCTGGCACAGATATACCTAGGAGTGAGAACTCTAATAAGAAGATTCGGGCTTGACCTGGGGTATCCTGGTACATGATAATGGGTCTTATTTCACACTTGGATATGACACTCTAGGGGGATATTCTTTGGTAGATTCATGAGTATATTACAAACCATTATTAAGGGACAAAAAAGGTCATAAGAATATAAGTTAACAAATAGATCAAGGATAACCTGGATATAAACCTAAGGAATCATAAGTTAGGATATACTTATTCTTTATAATTTTATCCTTTTATGTTCAATTTTTCTTTTTATGCTCAATATTTATGTATTCAAGACCTATAATTATATGTCGTTTTCATAGTTAATGGAGGGAAATAGAATAACATGTTCTAACAACCAATGTGATAGGAAATTTGAAGATTTACCTAATGATATGCTTGATATGATATGAGTGGGTGATCAAAAATTCATGATAGTACTTTCTCAGCTGGCTTGAGTTATGAATAATAACTTGAATCGTGAGGAATTCCATCCTCCTCTAAGGAAAGAGAAAGTTGTCGTAGAATCGTTCATGTGGAAAAGGACTCCCATATTTAGTCGATCTTCTTATACCCTCCTAATGAAATATTGGATTAACTCTGTTGAAAAGATATTCTCCATCCTCCTGTGCTAATAAGAAGAATAGGTTGTATTGGAAGCCAATCTTTTTGATGGGGAAGCTAATAAGTGGTGGACACTGATCAAGAATACAATTTTTTGAGAGGAAATTTATTCCATGGATTGTGTAGAATTCAAGAGAATGTTTTTCAACAAATATTTTCTTCAAAAACTTCATCTCAAGATGCAAATAGAGTTGCTTGGACTCAAGAAGAAGAAGAAAGATGAGTCCATTGGGGCGAATGAAGAAAACATTACAAGGTTTGCAAGGTGTGCCTATGGATTTTTCAGTAACACCGAAATCATGGTGGATCACATCATTAGAGGATTGAAGCCCAATCTATGAAAAGAATTGGTGATTCAAGACTTCAACAATTATGAGGATATTATATATTGTCCCCTCAATGTTTAAATGAAGATTGGAGACTCTCAGTGGTCTCGTGGGACCAGCGACAAGAAGTGGAAAATGGATAACAACATGGGTGGTTCATCAAATAAATCCCATGATGGAAAGAAACCTAACTTTTACCCTTGAAAAAATTATGGGAAGAAGCATCCTACTAACTATCTAAAGGGAACCAATAATTTCATCAAATGTGGAAAGTTTGTTCATCTGGCCAAGAACTGCCGAAGGGATATGAAAAACCCTACTAATGTTTAAGAATAAATGAAGGATCATATCAATACTCAGCTAGTAGTGCAGTGTTACAACTGCAAGGAGCATGGGCATCATGAGAACAATATCCATAATCTGAGGTTTATCGGAGGAAATCAACAACAACCTTCAATGCAACAAGGAAGGGCTTATGTTATCACTACTACTGAGGTGGACCCAGAAAACAATGTGGTGATAGGTATGCTAGTTATTCATTCAAGAATAGCAATTTTACTATTTGATTCTAGTTATATGGATTCATTCAAATCATTAATGTTCTGTAGAACTATTCAGACACCACCTCAAAATTTAGAGGATAAGTTATCTGTGAGAATAGAGAATTGGGAAATTGTTGTGTCGATGGTTTATAACTCCTCCCTGGTTAACGTTTGTGGAATGAACCCTCAAAAAAATCTCATCATAATTACTTTAGAGGAGTTCTATGATATCTTGGGAATTGATTGGCTATGTTTATACAAATTTGGCATCAACTGTCTGGAAAGGGAGATCACCTTTCAAGTTCGAAGCATCTTATTATTCTTTACAAGTTTATAGAGGAAGATGAATCTCTTTTAGAATCCTCATTTTAGGTGTGGATATTTTTTCTTTGTGATAAATAATATCTAGCTCAAATGAATGAGATAAAGGATAGAATCTTACTGGAAGACATGCCCATCATGAGGGATTACACGGATGTATTCTATGAAGAGTTTCATGGTCTTACTCGAGACCAAGAGGTTGAGTTCTCAATTAAACTTATCCCTGTATCTCTGCCTATCTCAAAGACACCTTGCAGAATGGCCATCGTAGAGCAGGAAGACATGAAGAAGTAGTTACATGAGAATATGGAGAAGGGTTTTATACGCCCGAGTTCTACATAGTGGGGTGCTCCACTCCTCTTCATCAAGAAGAAGGATGGATCAATGTGCCTTGTAATTGATTATAATGAGCTCAATAAAATCATGAGAAAGAACAAGTATCCCCTATCGCGGATAGATGACTTATTTGATCAGCTTTGTGGGGCCAGTTATTTCTCTAAGGTGGACCTTTGGTCGGGATATCACCAATTAAAGGTGAGGAAGGAAGATATTCCCAAGAATGCCTTTCAAATGAGGTATGGACACTATGAGTTCATAGTGATTCCCTTCAGACTCACTAATGCACCAGAAATTTTCATGTATTTAATGAATAGAGTCTTTAGTGATTACCTCAACAAGTTTTTGGTAGTATTTATTGATGATATTATGATATACTCAAAGAGCAAGGAGGAACATGAGAATAATTTGAATACTGTTTTAAATACATTGAAAATGGAGAAGTTCTATGCAAAGTATAGTAAATGTGAGTTATAGATGGAGGAAGTATCATTCTTAGGGAATGTTATCACCAGAAAAGGGATATTTGTGGACTCTTCCAAGACAATGGAAATTGAAGAGTGTCATAGGCCAACGTTGGTAACCAATATCCGCATATTTTTGTGTCTAGATTGGTATTATCAAAGATTTGTGAAGATCATTTCATGATCGTCAAACCCAATGACCAAGCTAACAAAGAAGGGGGTAAAGTTTTTCTGGACAGAATAATGTAAGGTAATCTTTGAGGAGCTAAAGAAAAGGTTGATCACTGCATATGTACTCACATTACCGAAAAGTGGAGAAAAATTTGTGATATTAAGTGATGCTTCAAAGAAAGGATTGGGTTGTGTACTCATAAAAAATGATAATGTGATAGCCTATGCCTCACGGTAGTTGAAGATCCATGAGCAGAACTACCCAACGCATGTTATGGAGCTGGTAGCCCTGATTTTTTCATTGAATATCATGTGAAACTACCTTTATGGTGAGAAGTGTGACATATACACTGACCACAAGATCCTAAAGTATATATTCCCACAAAAGGATATCAACATGCATTAAAGAAGATGGTTAGAGCTAATCAAGGTTTATGATTTCTCTATTAAATATCATCCTAGAAAGGCGAACAAGGTAGTTGATGCTCTAGGAAGAAAAGAACCTTCTACTCTATCCATGTTATAGATTTAGAAAGTCCTTATCTTTCGGGATATGCAATGAATGGATTTAGATATCATAAGGGAAGGGAATAAATCCTACCTTACCCAAATTATTACACAACCATCCATTCAAGAGAAGATTAAAGAAGTACAAAGGGATGATGTGGAGTTACAAAAGAGGGTGAATGCAGTAAATGGAGGAAAGCTTAAAGAGTTACATATCAATGATGATGGTGTGAATTAGTTTAGAACACGGCTTTGTATGACTTCTTCACCCGGGATAAAGAAGAAGCTATTAGAAAATTCACATAGCTCAATATTCTCTATCCATTCTGGGAGTACCAAGATGTACTGTGATCTTCGAGAACACTTCTGGTGGGATAACATTAAGAAAGTGATTTCAGAATATATATCATGGTAATTGGTATGTTTGAAAGTTAAATCAGAGTGAAAAAAGTCCAAAGGGATGATGCAACCATTGCCTATACCCATGTGAAAATGGGGGAATGTCACTGTGGACTTTTTCATGGGTCTCCCAAAGACGTCGAGGGGAAATAATGCGATATGGGTTGTGGTTTACCAACTCACCAATACTTCCCATTTTATCGATATTTTGGAAGACCTATCTCTTGAAAAAAATTTAAAAATATATCTAAAGGATGTGGTGAGAATTCATGGTGTTCTACCCTCAATAGTCTCTGATCGTGATCAAAGGTTCACATCTAAATTATGGAGTAATCTTCAACATGCTTTGAGTACTGAATTAAATTTTAGCACGACATATCATCCCCAAACTGATGCCCAATTTAAAAGGACTATTCAAACTCTTGAAGATATTCTAAGAGCCTTCTCTCTAGAATTCAATGGTTGATGGTATCAGCATCTCCCATTGGTTTAGTTCTCATAAAAAAATAGCTTCCACTCGAGTATTCAGATGGATATATATGAATCTCTTTATGTAAATAGATGTAGAACTCCAAACTGTTGGGATGAAGTTGGAGAACGAAAGTTACATTGACCCGATCTTATTCAAGAGATGTCGGAGAAGGTTCCAGTCATCCAGAAAAACATCAAAGCTACTCATAGTGGGAAAAAGAGCAATGATGACAACCTTCAAAAGGACTTGGAGTTCGACGTCGGAGATAAACTCTTCCTTAGAATATCACCATGGAAGAGATTCATGCGGTTTGGAAAGAAAGGGAAGCTAAGCCCAAGGTACAATGGCCCCTTTGATATCCTTGACTATAATGGAGATGAGGCCTATCATCTTGAACTTCTACCAAATATGGCTCGAGATAATGATAAGCTTCACGTATCTCTCCAGAGTAAGTACATACCTGATCCCTCACATGTATTTAACTCAGAGGTGGTGCAGCTAGAAGATGATCTCTCTTATGAGGTGCATCCAGGGAAGATTATGGACTGAAGAGATAAGGTTCTATACAACAAGACAACCCACTATGTCAAAGTGTTGTGGAGGAACCAAAAGTTTGAAGAAGCTACCTGGGTACCAGAAGAGGCAATGAAGGAAAAGTACCCTCACCTGTTTACAGCTTAGAATGTCAAACGAAATTTTGAGGGAGAAATTTCAAAAGGGGGGAATAATGTAACGACCCAATGTTTTTAAATGGAAATCCCTTTCTCATAATTATGTCATAAAATCCAACGAAAACACAACATAATGAACTACTAAGTGCTAACTGGCCTTTAAACATAATGTTGTCAATTCTGTAATTGAATTTCAAAAATCTTACATACATGGTTGCAATTAGTAAGTTATTAGGAGTCCGATAAGAAAAACATAATTTATGGTGAATAGTAACCAACCCTTATGAATAGTAACATACCCTTATGAATAGTTAAATACCCTAATGAATAGTAACATTTTCTAATATAGTATTAAAATAATATTCAAGTGTAAAATATGATATTCCTATATTTTAGAATAAGTAAATGAATGTTTTATAACTGGTTTTTGATAATAAATTATGATTTTATTTAAATATTAAAATACTCAAATTTAGAAAATTTATTTTTGAAAATTGGACTTCATTTTTGGATTATACATTTCGAAAAATGGTTAGGGTGAATTTTATGGATTTTTCTGAAATACATGAATTTTTTATTAATAGTGAAATACCATAATTTACAAAATAAGATAAATAAGCCAATTATAGAGTCATACATGATGTTCTACTGATGTAAGACCAATTGGTTCAGGATCACATGGTACAATTACTATTATTAGACATAGAAGACTCACTATTCCATGTCCTGGGGGGAAATAATAAATTAATGGATTTTATATTGCGAAATCCCCTCTCTCCTCCGTTATAACCCCCCCCCCCCCCCCCCCTCACTCCCTCTTCTCTTCACTCCTCTTAATCCTTATGTCTTTTCAATATTCTACCCAAATAAATCCCCAAGAACCACCCCCAAGACCAAAAACTCCTTGCCTCTTCAAAATACAAAATCTATCCTTTTAAGAGGTTCTCAAAGGAGGAAGTCTCAAGAGGTAAATTCCTCTTTCCAATTCCTTCATTTATTTTAATTTCTTTTCTTTTTGTTTCGTTCCTCACCACCCTTCACCATAATAGTATGATAAATATAGTAACATACATGTACAGGAAATTTTTCATGCTAATGGTATATTTGATTATCTTCTCTCCTTTCCCCACCCTTTGTTTGAAAGAAATGAAAGCACCATTTGAGATGTGTTAATTTAGCACATTTAAGGACAAAGGTTTGTCAGTTTCTATTATAAAGTTTAATTCTGGTCATGAAACCATTGTGTTATGGTTTAATGAGATTATTATATATGGAATATATCCTATTTTTAGTTCTTTAAATTTTTTTGTAAAAATGGAATTATGTTATAATGCAAAACATTTTCTTTGTAATCAAATCCACCAATTAACAAAAATGGTTGTCAAAATGGTGTTATATAGTAGTTCAAATTCAATATAAGTAACCCAATTAAATTTAAAACCATATAATCTCCTATATGTTCACTATTATCATATATCTTTATTTTTGTACAACCACTTCCATCTTTCATGTCTATCTGAACTTGAATATAAGGAAACTGATCTTCTAAAACCAAGCAAACAAACGAGCCTGAATAATGAAATTGAACCTTATAACTAATCAAAAAGACTGTGAATTAACTAAAAAGGGTTATAATAAATCAATTACATATAGAAGAGGTTCTAGACATATGAATTAATAATCTTAATTTGTTTATTCAGGTCTCTAATAAAAAGTGGAGAACATCAGTGGATTTAAGGTAAGGGGTCCTCTCTATTTCACTCTTAATCAAGATTTTCATCTATGCAATGCCTTTTTATGTGTAACAGAAAATGATGGGGGTATATTTATGAACCTCCCCCATACCTCCCAATTGATTTATAAGTGATGAAAACCCAATTTTCTCTCTTATCAAGCCCTCTTAGTTATAACTAATTCCACGCTGATAAACTGTAATGAATTCTACCCGAACATCCTTTATTCCTTCGGGTTACACTATATTTCTTTTTACCAAAATGTAGCTGTCTTTTATATTTATGTAAAATATATAAATTTTGTTTATATACTCCAAACGCATGTTCCAAGATCCTTCTCTCATTCTCTTTTAGGTATATACATGCTTTTACGTGAATCCCTACTCGATACTTCCCAATAAGAACACTCGTTCTAAGGGAACTTTCCTAATTTTTACCCAAATATCAATTGCACTATATCCTCTATTTTAAGACACCATTTTCTTTATAATATAATTATTTTTATTATTAAAACCTTCTTGGTTTAATTCAGGTTATATATAAAATAATGTTCTCTTTTCTATTTGGAAGGCACTATAGTATTTTCCTTAAAACCGAACAAAAATGTTTTAATGCTAATGTTTCTAAAATAAATTTCTTATATTCTATCACTTCTGTTTGACACCACTTACCATGTTATATGTCTATTTTAAGCTATTAACATCCATGTATTATCTAATCCTTTCCTTTCATGGACACATTTGTCATCTGCCCATTGGTTATGATTTATGTCATAATTATTGTACCCAATTCTTTCCATGGGTACCCTTATGTTTATGTATGGTTGATTATGTATGATTATCTATGTGGTAAGGATATTTTTGTGGAAAAAATATTCATGAAAATTTTGAGATGGGTGTCCCCAGATATCACTCCAATGCATTGGGTAAAGTTAAGTCTTGTCAGATGCGATGTGAAACGGGATTGGCGGTTAGCCCTGACCCTTACTAAAGAAATGTTTTATAATTATTCCACATTTATATGATTACATGTTTATATGATCACAGGATTATATGATATGATTTTATATGTTCCATGCTTTAGATATCATTATTCCATGCCTCTTAACTCATGTTCTTAAGACATATCTCTATGTTCTTTCCCTTACTAGGCTTTTCAGCTCATCCCTTTGTTCATGTGTTTCACAAGGTACCCTATTCTAATGTAAGGGCTCAAAGGAAGTTAGGAGATCATTATAGAGATTAAATAAAGAAGTGTTTTTTTAGCCCCATGTTTTATGTTTTATGTTTTATGTTCCTTGTCTTCCAAGACATTAGACTTAACGATCTGTGGCTTGTAATCTGATTTATTATCATGCAAAAATCATGTAATGATATATGAAAAAGGTTTGTGTCACTATTGGTCTCCATTTATAATTGAGGGGAGGAGCATTCTTAGAATTTTGTAAAAGAATGAAAATATAATAATGTCATTTTCTAGAAAAATTCATCCAAAAGGATTATTATTAGAAGATAATGTAATATACAGTATACATTTTTTTCAACCAATAAAAATTGGATACTTTTATATGTTGTCTTAAACCATATCTTTTGGTTTCAAACTTTAGTTAACCTATTTTAACCTTAAATACAGTGACATATTTTTCACTCTAAAAGGGTTATAATTTTACATATAAAGTGACAAGTGGAACATAAATTTCCAAGGGGTGAATATTTCAACCATATATTATACAATTTTTCCTCTTTCAAGAAACTTATGACATTTAAAGCATTTAATAATATTTTATCTTACTAAAATATCATTAATGTCTAATTTGACACTATTCATTTATTTTGAGTTAAAATACATAAAAAATTAATTCAATTATAATCCTTTTAAACTTAAAAAAAATATATTTTATTTATCTATTAAATTCATGGAAAACTATAAATTTCTCAAATAATATTACTTTTAATATATTTTTACAATAATTTTTTACATTAAAAAATGAAATGTTGTATCAGTGTTGTAAAATAATTAAAGGTAATTATAAAATTTCTAAAAATAATTAACAAAATTATATCATGAAAATAATTTCATTAAGAAAAAAAATAAAAATTATATCCATTAATAAATTTCATTGTCCCTATGTGGACACATAATATATATTTAAAACTTAGAGAGTGACATCTATAACTCCCTCTCCTTTAAATATTATTTTGTAAATTTTTATATACAAGTGTCCATTAAAAAAATAAATTTCAATAATAAGGTTATAAGAGTATAATTACCTTAATAAAATAATAATTATAGTGAATAATTATTTCCTTATCACTTAATTTTAGCCTAGATTATCCTGATTTACCATTTGATGAGGTGATAAATTTTACCACGGTTACTATTCACAATGCCTAAAAATAATAGGGGCCAATTTAACAAATTAGAACTTCATGATTACAAATTTTGAAGAAATTTTATCAAATTAAATATATATATTTTTTAGAAATTCATTTTAAAATAAAATATTCACAAAACCTAATGTAAATAGCTTTTAAAAAAATACAGTTTTAAGCATAAAACCGAATTTATTCTTATTACATGAGTAGAAAAATATTATATGAATGTTACAAAAATTATTAAATATATAATATATGAATTTAATTGAAATAATTCATTAATAGTTGTTAATTTAATTTATTAATTAAAAAAATATTACATTCAGAAAAATGATTTTTCAAAAAAGTGTTGTTTTTACTTATAAAAATGTTTTTATACCAAATTAAAACATAAAATAGATTCCAATGAAACTAATTGAATAATTTAAATAATAAAATAACTAGTTTTAATTTTAAACCATTTTAGAACCAAATGGAAATTTGTACACTCTTGGAATAAAAATACAATTTTCAACAAATATCAATAATTTGTTACTATTGATTGAAAAATAAAATATTTCAAAAAAATTATAACAAATCCATAAAAAGATAATTTTTAAAATTGAATTACAAATTAATATAATATTTTCTAAATATAATTTCTAAAATTTTAAGAAATTAGTTATATATTTTTGCTTAAAAATAAATAAAAACCATTTTTGAATAAAGAATATTTTTGAAAAATAAAAATGGCATTACTAAAAATTGTGATATTATTTACAAAACATTTATCAATATATTAATATTGAGTATGAAATTTATGTTTATTTAATAATTCATTTAATGTTATTCATACCACCTAATTCAATGTCTATGTGGTAATTAACACTTTAAAAATATTATTTCAATAGTATACCATGCTTTATTGAAACTCATTGTTGTTTTTAATTAAATTTATTGAATAAATAAAATTATTTACAGATAAATAGATTCTAAAATATCAGGGTGTTACAAAAAAAATTTATTATTGAAGTGAGAATTAATCAATGAATTTATTTTTTGTAACTGATGTAAATCCACATAAAGAAAGTGGAAATATAGAATAAATAATCATTGGTCATTACATACATAATCATAGAATAATATAGATAATTAATAAATAATATAAACCAATGAAAGAAAATTGTGTTAAGAAACCCCATACCATGTATTTCCCCTTAGTAGAACTTTATTTAACATCCTATAAAATTGTTTAAAACATGTTATTAATTTATACTAGAACCATATCCATATTTATATATTCATATATGATTCTATTATAACATATTTCACCCATTAATTAACAATATTTCATTATTATCATCATTTTAGGTGTTAAGAGCTTTGTTTTCCTCATGCTTATCTTGTTATGGATGTTCTGATCCTTATACATTAATTATGGTTACATAACCTCCAAAATATTAATCATGATATTAATATCAGAGAATTATATATATGGATATATATATTTATATTTGCCCATAAAATATAGAAATAGAGAAATGAATTACACTCTTCATGGAGATGGTAGGTTGTATGTATGCATGAACGCTATATTGAAATCTCAGTTGAAAGAAATAAATAATTTTAAATAATAATTAACCTTTATAGAACAATTTTATATCCTATATATCATATATATTCATTAAATATATCCTTTTGATCATACACGTATAAATAAATGAATATTAAATTACATCGCTTCGTAGAGGTAGTAGTCCACATGTACTCATGAATGACATTATCATTTTCTAATGGATTGGAATGTAAGATGGTAGATATGATATTATAATTATAGAACTATTATTATATAATAAATATTAAATTTTAATATATATATTCATTATTTATAGCTTTATTACCATCTAAGTAAAATGGTGACGTAAAACAAATTAACCCACTAAGTTGGGACGGTGGGCTCTATGAGCGCAAAAACCTTGGTTTATCTTTTTTTAGGAAAAAGAAGAGATGGAATATTGCTTTCCCACAATAATAAAATAATATTATATTTATGATAATATATATTTTTTATTATAGATACAATACATTTATATAAAGTAGAAGATGAATTAAATGTTAAAGAGTTGGAAAAGACATTTACTTATTCTTCAGTAGAATTACATTAAATTTCATCTTAAAATGAATAGGGTTGGTCATTTAAAATAAAAATATCTTCTATATCTTATATAAATATGGTGACAAAATCAGTTATCAGGTTTTGGTTAAGAAAATAGGATATAGTTGGCTAATAAAAGACATTGGAGTTGGTTTCTTTTTATAGTGAACGAAAGAAAATACATTAAATTAATAAAAAGGTCTAAATATAATATATTAAGTTTCATACGAAAGATAAATAATGTGGACCTAATTTTTGTTCACATATAGGATATGGTTTAAATACATCCAACCAATAAAATTTTGATATTTGTAAGTAGTATTTTAAACATTATCTTTTGGTTTAACCCGTTTGTAAAACAATTTTAACCTTAACCGTAATAAATAATTCTTCTATCTTAAAGGGTTATAATCTAGTTATAAAGAAATAATTTCATCAAAAATGTACATGGGATGAAGTTTTAAAAAATTTATGAACCTATTTTAACTCTTTAAATTATATTTATGATTTTTAAAAAATATATTATAATATATTATTATTAAATATCCATAATGTTAGTTTTGAAACTATTCATTTAATTATACTTTAAAGGAATCCAGAAAAATATTTATTTCCATTATATAATTTAAAAAATAAAAAAAAATTCATATATATCTATAAAATTTTTGAGTCTCTCTAATTAAAAAATATTAATTTTGTAGTTTTTAAAAGAATATAATTCATTTTCCTATTTATTGAATAAATGAAATTCTCACTTGTATATGCATTTAAGATAAATATTGAATCAATAAAAATTAAAAATAAATTACCATGATAAAACTGAATTAATTATGTTTCAAATAGTTATTTAAATACATTCATAATGTATATTTATCCTTATGTGAACAAATAAAACATATTAAAAGCAAGAGAGGGACATTTTTTTGATTATTTTACATAAAATAATATAAATGTCTTTACCAAATTCATATGGCACAAAAATGCCACATATTCTAATTTGGTATGTTTATGGGAAAATTAATCCCTTAAAATAAAATAATTTAAAGTGTTGGGTTGATTTTTAATTCCTAATAACTTTATTTTAAACCATAATTACCAAATTTACCCTTTACCGATGTGATAAATTTTACTATGGTAACTATTTATAATTGATAAAAATAAAATGGTCCTATTTTAAAAATTTAAAACTCATAATTAAAAATATGGTATCAATTTTTCATTATTAATTTTATATAATTTTCTAAATTTAATTTTATTATAAATGCGTAAAATGAAAATAAAAATAATTATTAGAAAAATGCGTTTTTAATCATAAATATTAACTTATTAAAAAATCATGAAATAAATGATTCAAATAAGAATATTTTAAATAAAATGGATAATATTTTTTTAATACTAAATAAAAATTATAATTGGTAATTAAATTACTTTATTTAATGAAAAAAAATTGTAGTATTTGAAAAATCTGTATTTTTTACTATTCATTGAAAAATCTATATTCTCATAAAAAATCCCAAAACATAAATGTAAGATAACTTTGGTATGACGATTTAAAAAATATATTATTTTTATGATATATTTTTTAAAAAAAAATTTGAAATTAATTATAATATTCGCTCATAATAAAAAATTAAAACTATTTTTTGAGAAAAATGTATTTTGGAGAATAAAATTTCATTACTAAAATTTGAGATCTTATTTCCTAAGAATTAATAAATAAATTTTTATTGAGTATGTAATTTATATATCCATCTATATATCATATTACAAATAATCATATGTGTGCCATCTTACCCAACAACTATGTTATAATGGTCATATTTAAACAATAATATTTGATGGATTATTTACGCTCAGTGTTGTGTGTAATATACATTATCGAACATATAGTTATTTTAAAATCTCAGGGTGCTAGAAAATATAATTTAATGGTGTAACATATACATTGTTGGTATATTAGGCTACTTATGTTTCTTGTTTTAATTTAGGGATAATCTTGATATCCAACCTCTCATATTAGTTTCTTAGATCTTAGTTGATTCAAACAAAATTCTAAAACTCATTATTCATTTATCCTCATAGTCTAATATCTTTCGTACCATCTCGATCACATAAGCACAATATATTGAATCCCTCACCATTATAATCTTACCCAAAAGTACATCTATTGGTTTATTCAAACCTAACATGTTATATTCTCAATTATCACATCATTAACACATCACCCCATGGTGACGCCTCCACCCATAGGCTCTACTTTTCCAAATACTTAATTGGTTAGTCCAATCCATTTCAAATTTTTGGATCACAACTCAACCCAGGTAATTAGATATTTTAACAAGTTTACTTTCACCAAGACCATTAGAAACCTTACCCCATGTCATCAACATAATTCCCATAACCTATACAAGGGTTCTTCATCACATATCTTTTAGAGATATCCAAATCCCATTTTTAGGAGTAAATCCAAAAAAATCACACAATGTCTATTCGATAAGGACTTATCCCACTCATAGATAACACTATGTATCTAATCCACCATTAAGAGGGTATCTCTCATAATGAGTGAGGTGTTCATCCATCACACCCATCACTATTATTCCTAAGCATCTCTTTTCTATCCAACTATCTCAAGGAAACTAACCTAAGATATTCAAAACTCATCCTAAATCCAGTAACCTACTGGAGGTCTCTCATAATCTCAATAGACACCTTCACCATTTTGGAGATGTAGTCATAAAGTGATTCCAAAAGTAAAAATGATCATGTATCACTACTCTGTGAGGCTCAAAGTTGTCTTATTTTGTTACTTAGGGTTCCCTATAAGTTGAACCAAACCAATAATATAGGATTTTGTGATATAAATACAAAATTTACATATATAATTTGGTACTAAGTGACACTAACCATGATTAACACATATTTATTTTACATAATTTCCAAACTTTAAACATTTATTCTCAAAAATTAACACAATCACAGAACCCAAACAATTTGTTTCATTAGATATTAGTTACATGATATTTTTATTTTTCAAGCCTTTAAAATTTTCCATTAATAGTCTTCTCAAATGATACCCTTTTAGTAAAATCATACATAATACCCTTATTCATAACATTGGTAATGGAGGGTAAGATCTTATGCTTGATAAGGGTAAATATAAGTGATATCAATTTATGGTCATAAGAGAGAATATTACGATATAGTGGTTATCAAAACATAATAACGATGAATAATAATAATATAATAGAATCATACCTAATTAAAAAATAGATATTAAATTATGATCTTTGGAATACGGATTTCTAATGACATAAGACATGAGTAATAAGAGTGTGAAAACATGATTTTATATTCATGATCTACAAAATCATAAAATACGCCCAATAATTTGGGATAATTATAGCCCAATAAATCACAACATATTTAAAGGATAACTACAAAGACATTAATTTTATAACATCATAAGTTAACCACATACTCGTAACATAATATACATGGGATAATCACTTATGTCTTGTTTCCTTATTGGACTTCAAATAACCCACTGTGTCTCATAACCTTTTTGGATGTGGGAAAACCAACCATGTCCTATCTTGATCAAACGAGATAGAAATTATTACTCAATGAATTGGAGGGTTGTAACCGACCCACCCATCACATAATTATAAACTATACATATGTCTTCCACATGAACATGAAAGTAATAATAATCTCATCGTAGATTAATTAACCCATGAGAGTAAAATGGGTTTTATAAAAACATTCATAAGATGTTATCATAGTACATCCATAGAAAGAAGGTCGATAATTGTTATTGGATCATATACTCAATGATCAATAATAAATATTAAAGGATATTGAAATAGATGAAAAAAAATTATATAAGAGAATTGGAAAATTTATTTAAAATATAATAATTAATATCTTTTACTTTTGATAACAATTATTTAAAAATAAAATAATTTATAAAACAATGGGTATGGAATTACTTTGGAAAACCATGAAATTGTGGATAGGAATATTTTAAATGAAAAATTGATATAAAGGTGGAAAAATATATTTATGTTGAAAACATGAAAAATTTAGATCATTTTCACACTTTTGTAAAGAGAGTCAAAGATTATGGAAAAAGACCGAACCAAAAACATCAAAAGATGATTTCCTTTATAAAGAAAGGAATTTCCATTGAAAAATATCATAAAATAATATAATTAAAGATATGAACATCTATAAAATAATAAAATATTATGGATGTTGAGATGAAATATTACCAATTGAAAATAATAGATAAGTTCCACTCCACTTATAAACATCTTTTGGTATAATTATGAACAAAAGATAGGTAAAATTGTATGAAGACATATAAACCCTGGAAATAACTAGAAAAAAATAAAAATAAGTGGTGTCTTATAAAGAAGAGGAATATAATTTTCCCCAATGTATATTAACTCATAAACAATCTCAATTTAAAGTGACATTTAAAAGAAAATATTACCTTTACTCATAACTTCAATTAAAGTGCTTTAACCTCTTTCATAACCTTTCTATTTCTCAATTGTGATTACATTGAAAAAAAGGATTTAGGAATCCTTATTGGAATAAGAAGCATAAAAATTTATAAAAATTATTTGAGAGATTGAAAATGGGTAGATTTTAAAGATACAACTAAATGTTTTGAGTGGTTTTGTAGGGATAGAGGAGGGACATTTTATATCTGAGTTTTTTGGGTGGAATTGATGTAAATTCCTATTTTGTAATGTATAAGGTTGTAATTTTAAAAGGAATGTGGATAAAAAGTTGAAAATATTGGATTTGGGGTAATCTTGGGTAAATAAATATCCCATCCACAGATTTAAGTATAGTTTTTAATATATTTTAAGAATTTACACTTAGTTTAACCCTTTTCACCTCATTTTACCTTGACTGTGGAAATATACTTTTTACCCAAATAACTATTTTTTATGCCTAAAAATAATTTAACCTTATTAACTAATTTATATGTTTTCATTACAAATTTTGTCTTTTTTTAATATAGTTATATTTCTATATATGAAAATTTTTACTTTTAAATGAAAATAATATGTATATATAAATTGAAAAGAACTATTTTTCTAGAAAAATTTATTTTTGAACCCAAACTGTTCTTCATATCAATCATATAAATTTAAAATTAAATTTATGTTGATAAATTTAATTAAATATTGAAACATTACATTGGATTAATCATTTAAAAGTGATCAATTAAATTCTTAATAAAATTACACAACACTTAAAAAATATAGTCTTTGAAAAATACCATGTTTAACATTAAATTATTCTAAACCTTTCCCATTAAAATTAATTACTTTAATTATTATCATATATTTTTATCAGTAATTGAAATTAAAATCATTTTTTTAATTTTATAAATACATCAAATCTTTCTTTAATAGTAACCATTATAATAATAATAATTGTTATTATTATTAGCAATGCTTGAAAATATATAATTAAATATAATATTTTTGTTTCATCTATTATTATTTGTGAATTTCGTTATTTTACAATTTTTAATAATAATTATATATTATATATATATATATATATATTGGATATATTTAGGTGAAATGACCATCTATGTGATAGCCTTGATATTTTTAATAAGATATCCCTTTTATGGTTTATTAATATTCATGATTGTGAACTTTTAATATTATTTAAACATTTATATATGCTTATAACATGTTTAAAATGATATTATATATTCAATTACATACCAATTAAACATTTAAAATTATTTTGATTACATTACGTTGGAAAATTCATTTTATTTAAAGGTTAAATATATTTTATTAAAATAATTTATTATCATATATTATATAAATCAATATTTCATTTTATTATATAGTTAAATAATTATATTTATTATTATAAAAATATTATAAATAATTCTATCAATTTTTGGGGAAATAATATGATTTTTTATTTGAAAAATTAATTGTTTTTATTTTTAAATTATTTATTTATAATTTATTAGATAATTTTATTTAAAAGTGAAATTTATAAATTTTAGAATTTTAATTTGATTAAATAAACTTCATTTCTTGGATTCAGCATATAAAAATTATCATAGGGTTAATTTTTGATATTTTTCTAAAAAGGATTATTTATTTAGTGAATATTACAGTTTTTAAAAATATCGTAAATTTGATTACATCATTTTTATATAAACTAGACATAAAAATATTTGAAAATATTTTTGGACAAAAAATTAATTTAATTAGTAAAACTATTTATTTAAATTAATTTTTTAAAATTTATAATAATTTTCATTAAATTTTGGAAGAAAATTTTTATTTTATTCTAATAAATAACTATTTTGTTCCATTTCATTAAAATAAGTATTAGAAATTATCCATCTGGTTTTTGACTTATTTTTAATTCAAAAATCTATTATTTGTTTAATCATAACACAATAAATTTTATGAGGATCAATTCTATAAATTATTTTGATGTAAATTCATTTTTATTCTAAATAGTCATTTTTTATAAAAAGAAATTTGTTGTGTAAATAATTATTTTACTGAAATTAATTTTTGTGACCTCATTAAATTTCATCTATTAAAAAAAATATTTTTAATAATCCTGTTAAAATTTGGTAATAAGTTTTATTTAATTTTTATTCATAAATAAAAGATACCATAACATAATTTAGTCACCTCCGTAAGGATTAAATGTGGTAAATTTATTAATTGATAAGGTCAAAAAATATCAAAAAAATATCCTTATATGATTGGATAGAGAAGTTCTAGACCTCCCCCTTATATTTTTGTCAATTTATATCCATATTTGATCCACCTACCTTGAGATTGAATTCTCCAATTAATATTATAAAATTAACATTACAAAAAAGTGACCTATATTTTAATGACTACATTTTTGCCTTATAAGACCATAGAATATTATAAAGAATATTTTTGGAGCCAAGAACGGATTTATTATGATATTGAGTGGTCCATAGAGGCCCATTATTGATATAATAAAAATTTTAAATAAATAATATCACATGCACACAATTTTTATAGAATAATGAAATAAATCTTAAATAAAATATCATATCAGATATATGAGACCTCAATAAATCTAGAATGTTAGTTTAAACCTAGGAAAAATATAACCTTTTTTGTTGTTAGGTGTTTTGTTTGTGGTGTAGTCGGGGTGAAAATAACAAAATAAATTTATTTATTTATTTATTTGTTTGTTATTAATTGTTTACGACCTGACCTTCCTTTTTTGAACCCGTATATTGTAAAATAATAGGTTATGCTTCATAACCCTTGTGATTTGAGAGTAGAATGTAGATGAGACCTTAGAGCATGATGATGGGATCAATGATCAAATCGGTACACCTATGATTGTCTCTTCTAAAACAGATCATATATCTCACCAATGACATTGACGGGTGGTCGTTCTTTATCGGTTATTGATCCAAACTCAATGTAGGATGTTGTTTTTAGTCACTATCTCATTTTTTATTACCCTTCATTGAACACAAATCAATGCTTTCCATAGATTGTTTTTTGTATTAATGGATGATTTTTGGTTGGTGTTTTTTCTTCTTAGAAATAGGAATTTGGTATTGTATGATTATTTTTTCTCTCCTTTAATCGATTATACATCATCGGATTGAATCAAATATGATCTATGGGTGAGTTTCATTCCTTGTGTTAGTTTTTTGTGGTTTTTTCCCTCGTTCTACATTCATTTAGCATCAAAACTCCTTTTGGTTAGTTATTTGACAAATACCCAGTTAACTGTCATTACACAGTTTCTTCTTAGCATAACAGATCGTCATAATGGGTTCAAGATCATGATAAGTGACATGGTTTGAAGGCGTAGTTATGATAGAGTATTACTTTCATATTTTCTTATCCCTAGTTATAGTTTTTTTGAATCCTGGAATGGTAGTCTAACTGGGGTTTCCCAAACGGATTGGGTGGCTGTAATCTGTTCATTTTTGAAATTTGGGTGTGATCAAGCCCAGATCATTGATCCATGGGTGAGATTTATAGCTTTATTGAAGAAGGAATGTGTTGGAAGAAACCCAAAAAATTTCAAGGATTCTGGAAAAATATTCACTATACAGCATGTAGTCTTAAGAACACACACCATGTAGTCCCCTCTTACAGAACTATGTTTTACCCAAAAAGAAAAATATTATATGACATATGAAAACGTTCATAGACCATGTAACCCATGGTTAGAATATTGGCACGTACCCTATGGGTTCACGAGCACAAACACAACCAGACACATGGACATTGCCAAATTACATGGGCACAACCTGATACTCAGAAATATCTAGGTATGTAGGCATGACTAGAGTACATAGGCACAGGCCAAGGTCTACAAGAATAGAACAATGTACATGAAATTGTGTAGGCTATAGACAGTGAGTGTTGGCCCGGCCTCTACATGCTATGTATCTTAAATGGATAAGCCATTTATATAGATAAATACATTCCATATGAGATGGAGAGACATGGGATGAATGGGTTAAAGAAAGAAACCTTATGTGCTGTCAACCAACACTATGTACTTTTTTCAGTGCATGTGCAGGCCCTCTGTCTCTTCAGTTTGGACCAGTAGAATTTTATTGTGTTCCCTTAGTCAATCCATGTTAGGGTATAGTGACGGATAATGTCTTGAAAAAAGTATTGTGATTCCCCATATAGTTTTTGTTTTGGAAAATGTTTTAAGAATCCCTCTATGTTAATACTGTTTGATCCCCCATAATTTCATTATATTTTTAGGGTGGGGTTAAAGGAATTTTCACTACCAAAATACATACGATCCCCTACATAGAAGGTTAATCTAGTAGGGTTTTCAGTGTCCCCCTTGGACCTGGGTGTGATCCCCTATCTTTTTATTGATCTCTTCTACATTCCAGTGAGTATATCTGAAATGGGGCTCGACGAGCATGACCTCTAAGATGAGAAACATCAATGATCTCATGTATCATTGAAAGAGTTCTCCATGATGGGTATTACCTTGAATAATTAATAAGAATCCTATGGATGGCAGTATGGTTGAGATATCTTTGAGACTTAGTGTATGTTATGTGTATATATAGGTTATTTTTATTATCTTTATATCTCATATATGGATTCAGATACCTTGTGATTAAGATATGAATACACTCATAATTTTTATTTATGGTGATTTCAGGGTGTCTTACTGGATATTTTTATACACACCCTGGCATGGGCTCTGTTACACATTTCCTGTCATGTACAGATGAAAAAACTATGTATGGATTTTAAGGAGGACTATGTGTAGGTGGATCATAGTCAAGCTAGAAAACCCATAGTTGTATCAGGTGTTTTATTTGACAATAGACACCACTATTTTAGTAGTTTGGAATCTTTTATCAATTTTTTGGGATTCTATTTGTCCCTCTATGCATTCCATTATGGTTATCATACTCTGATGTGAGATAGATTTTATTCATGCATTGATGTATTAGTTGTGTTTTTTCTTTCAGCCTTGAATGGGTATTTGGTATTTTTTGTGTGCATACAGGTAACTTATTCTAAAGACTCCCATGTCCATGATATGTCTAATCGATGCCTATCACCACCCCCTAGCCTATTAGAGGTGGGAATGTGGTGTCACACATGGCTTGTAACATGTGAGGTCATCCTAGATGGTTCGGGTTTGGACATAGTGTTATTAGAGTAGTGATAATCCTAGGATAAATGTTTGGAGATTGTATAGATGTGAGGGTTGGTTTGGGAACTTGAGAAACAATTTTAAATTATTTTGAGTTCAGCATTCTCTCTAGGTTACCATGTGTTGGTACTATGGTCAATGTATCAATTCATCAAGACTTTGATAGTCTATTTATTAAGTTGGTACATATATTCACTTGATTTAGGGAAATAATTAGTACATGCATCAAATAGGAGTGGGTTGGGCTTCCATGTCCTTCTTGAGTTAGCTCCCCAAATATGATAAATGATCATGGTGTTGGAGTTGGTTCCATAGAAAAAACTCATGTGTACTTTATGATAACATATATTCATAGTTTTGAATATTTATGAACTTTTTATCACTTAGTGATTTTTCTTCCATGTAACATTTTAATTGATAATGTCCCAAGATCAGTTGTCTCGCTAAAAGGTCATAGTAGTTCCCTACTATGATGAGAACCTGAATGTTTTATGAAACTACTTTAAAAAAAATTTGTAGCTGGATGATATCATTTTTCGCACAAAAATGATATAGGCTATTAACAGTAGACACTCATAGGACTTTGAGTCACCTTATCATGGTGTACTCCCTTGGAAATATCTAGTAGGATATTATGAAAATGAGACCCACTAGTAGGAAATCAACATTTATATGTGTCATTGGATGTTCCTATCTATAGATGTATGTATTGGTCCTTATAATTTTTATTATTATTAATTAGTATTATGAGTCACATACATTGATGTGTTTATTAAAAATATGATGACATATTATTACGGTGATATATCATATATTGGGTACAAGTAATATTGCATTAATTAATAATGAGAGAAAGGATTTTTATATTCTATTAGTTAATGGAAGTTGATATATCTAGAACTTCGATGGAAATGATATAACCTAAATAAATCCATCTTCATGGAGTTTTATATAGAAGTTTAGTTCATGGTAATTTAAAGAAAGAGACATTGATCACATATGTTTATGGTACCAGCATGAAAGCAACTTGATTTGAGATATTGTGATAAAGTGATTATACTACACAGTAAGTATCTGTATCAGGTAATGTCTCATTCTAGCATTAAATTAATTTTCTATAGGTTCCTTAGTGTATTTTTAGACCATAACCTTGGACTTTAATTTATTTATCCTATTATAACTAAGAGAGAGTCCAAGAAGCTCACACACTAAGTGTATCCAAAATCTTAGTTAAATAATATATTATTATTTATTAATTAAAAATTTAAATAAATATTATTCATGCATGTGGTTTAATAATTATTCATGTTTTTATAATCCCATATAAATATTTATTTTCTATTTTGTAAATATAATATTATTTATTTATTGGCGAATAATGTAGTGATATTTAGTTAATAAATAGACATTATTCATGATTTGATCAATATTATAAAGAAATAGCATTTCAAGATTTTAGGCCTGGTGAAAAAAATATATTGAATATTTTTTTATTAAATAATATTTATTTATAATTTTCCAGTTAAGCACATGTTGAGAAATAATGATATTATTATTATTATTTGACGTGGGGTTTCGCTAGGATTAGATAAATAATTAAGTGTAGTTGTGATGTAATTTTATTTTAACCCTAGAAATATATAAACCCAAAATATTATATTTTCAAAAAACTAATTAATTTTCTCTTTGTTCTGCATAATGGATTTGGAGAATCCTTTAATGAACTATAAAGAACAATTCTCCAACAACTCTCCTAAGAAAAGAGAGTGATCTTCCTTCACCTCCCACCCTTGAGTTAAGAGATATCCATGAGAACACTCTGGAAGGGGTACTTGATGAGATCAATGTTGGATGTAGAAAGTTATAGGATATACCATTCTAGCACCATGAGATTCCTATGATGACATTTGGAGATTTTTGGGGCACATGTGGATCACTACTAGAGGGAGTCTTCTTTGATTTCTACAATGCAACGATGATACAACGTAGATCTATTTTCAGTTTCATCAATAAATAAATAATTCCATCAAGGTATTTATTTATTTAATTAAATTGATTATAAATAATATGTGATGATCTTATCTTGGTTATGGAATGATTTAACTTGCCTAATTCTTTTATTCAATTTCTCAATTCATGATGTTTATTATTGTGTAAATCTTGTATTGATCATCAATCATGATAAAATTCCAATTTAGGCACCACCCGTCACATTTTTTTGTTGTTCCTAGAACCTAAATGTTGTATTATAGGGGTCACATAATTATTATTAATTATTATTTATAATTTATTGATTAACATATTTATAATTTATTTTTAAAATTCAAGTTTAATCATTATTTTAATATGAATTGTGATATGTTTTTCTTTCTCACTTATTTCTCATAGATCTAATCAAGAGGATTAATTTTATGAATAAAATAAAATAAAGGAACTCATCTGTACGTTTTGAGGTTTCTCGATGGATAAAAAAATAGTACACACCATGTAACCAGTGTTACACATCGTGTACATTTTTTCAATACAACAAAAGTTAATTCGATAACTACTCAAACTGTGTGCATTGATCACATATGGTATAGTTAATTATTACATTGTTTGTTTAATGGTACAGGGTGGTGCAAGGTCAGAAGGAGTATATGTTGTGTAGCCCATGTACACGGCGTGTAGTCCCTTTGTGTCACATACAGTCTTTGTAATACCATACATGGATTACCTAACTGGTGACCTTGTAATTCAGAGATCACATAGCATGTAGACCATTAGACACAATGTGTACTCCAGTTTATGAGGTGATATTTACATGCTACATACCTAGGTGTGTACCTTGGATAGACAATGAGATATGTACACACCATGTACTTATATCAAATTACACAATATTTAAAAAAATATTGTGTAAACCTTGATACATGAACTTATGTGTGGAGGTACGTATGGTACATTCCATGTGATAGGTTTTAATATATATGATTAACTAATATATATGTAATGTTTATGTTTACATATCTTGTATGAGTTGTATTACAAGTTGTTAATCTATGTTCAATGAAGAATAACACATGACCCAAAAATTATGTAATCTGTGAAATCATCTATGAAGTACACGTTTTGAAAGCATGAGATTAGTCACGTATTCCATATGTCACAAGAGTAAAACAATATTCAAGTACAATAAATGTTGGTAGAATCGGACGTTTATTCACCATTTTCCATGCAACATACTTTTATGTGCATGGTTAATTTTAAGTGAATTTATTTAATTTTATTAAAATTATAATGGATGATCATCTAAATTAAATTCAGATAATAATTAAGATATTATAATTGATTAATAAAAGATGATTTGTAATTGATTTGATAATTATTTATGATAAATAAGAATGATAAATAATTGAATTCTAGTTTTATTAAATTCATAAATCATTACCTGCATGTGGATGATCATGATCTTGACCAACCCTTTGTATATGATTGGTTTCATTTAATTTATTACTACATTAAATAGTTGTATTGTGTTCCTTCTCTCCTATTATTATATAAGTGCATGTGATCACGTGGATCCTTTTATGAAAACCCTTTTCCCCTGACATGTGTGTGATTAAACACATATGTAATGGATGGATCTAACAATCTAGTGGAGATGGTTTATGTTTGGATTTGATGTGAAACCAATTAAAGAGAGAAACATTGGTGTATATGTGGAAAGTTGTAACATGGACCTTAATTGGTTCAAGTTGTTTTTCCCCTTGGTTAGTGGTCAGTTTATCAGCCTCTGGATAAAATAACCATTAGAATAAGCTCAAGATCATACCTCTTTATTATTTTATTATAGTGAATATGTATTTTTATTTCATTATGGATGTTTTTTCATGATCACGTAATTAGTTAAATTAATGATCATGAAAGATAGATCTAAAATAAATAGGATTGTGCATAAATATTATCTAAGGAATGGTTAGTAACTTATGTAACACCACATAATATTAACAAGTATGTAATAAATAAAATAATTTTCACTTTACACATAAAAGGATAAAATCCCTCAATTATATATATAAATTTTTTATAGTGTCACACTAATTAAGTTAAAATTGAACCATAGTTCAAAGCTCTTGACCAGCCAAATTTGGGGTGTATTCAATTATCAAGAAATTCTAACATGAATTTTTTGGTTGACTTAACATAGTACACATAAAGTGTTGACATCAAAAGTTGTAGATCGGGTAAATAAAAGGTAAAGGTTGAGGAAATCCAAATTAAATATTTTATTATTGGGGAGTCCACTTTGAAGATCATGGAATTGTGAGTTAATGTTGTTGTCATTTGGAATGTCTACCTAAAACTGTTAAAGTTTGTTGACCAACCAAAGATTGGGTAATTATAAGGGTGATATAGATCATTTCCAAAAATATGTACAAGGAACAAGATATAATTAATCCAATGGTGAGGGTTATTGGGTTGTAATAAAATAGTGGGATACTAATTAATATATTATTTATTTATTTTTCCATGTTTTATCAGATAAAGACCTAAAATTTTTAAAATATTATTTTGTATAAATAGAATTAAAATGACTTAAAACATGGAATTTTTTTCCATACTTGAGAAGAAAACCTTTTCACCAGCATGAATTTCCTAGAGTAGAAATGGAACTTATGTGTTACACTTCGCATTGAAAGAAAATTGTATGTGTTGGAAGAACCCTTTCTATTCTTACTGAGTAATGAGGAATGTGATTAACATATATCTCTCCAGGAGAAGAATCTTAATGATTCTACATTTTTTCAGTGTTTCATGCTATCATCCATATCCAATGAGATTCATAAGAAAAATGAGGACACAAATGCATAAAGAATGATGTCTCACCTTCGAGATATCTATCAAGATAATGTGAGACCAGAGAGGTATGAGATCTCCAATCCTTTGTTTACAACTAATATTGGAGAGTCTATACCCGATGGGACTCATATAGTCAATCTTATTGGCTACATTGAATGCTTAGACATCGTTGGGATTAAATTCCCATATCAGTTGTGTACAGATATCATACTTTCATCACTTCCCAAGACCCTCTCATGTTTTATTGTTAAGTAAAACATGATAAATAATGAGAATAGTCTTTTAGAACTTCTTACATTGATTCACCAAGTGGATAATGATATGGGTGTGATAAAACCATGGTACTTATGGTGTATAACAAAAATAATAACAAGTAAAAGGGTCTGAATACCTATAAATAGTCTAAATCTCCATATCACCATCCTTCTAAGAAGAAAACGATCCAAAGACATGGTAAGGGAAGGGAAGTAGTATGTTTTGTGTGTGGGAATCTAGGCTACTGAAGATGAACTGAACCTAGAATCTAGGGGAATATGAAGGTTTATTTATTATCGAGTTTAATATTTCAATATATACACATTGGGTATTAGAAAATGCTTGTGGTGCTCACAAAAATATCCAAATAAAGAAACCAGGTAGATTCTGAAATATTTCTAGATTAGAGGTGGATCTAATATCTGTTAATGGTGCAAGGTTAGATTCTCTATCCATTGGTGACTACAACCATTAGTTTACAATATGAAATATTTTTTTAAAAAAATATTGTTGTTATGTACCTATGGTTACTAATAACATAATTTATATATCATCTCAAGATATGGATGGGTCTATTTTCAAGATTGGAAATTAAATTTGTTTCTTTTATAAGGACAACATATGTTATGGTAGGGAAATTTTATATAATGGTCTTTATGTATTCAATTAAGAAAACAATATGTTGTAAATTAATAATAAATCATGTTAACATGACTCATATAACACCAAGATATGGAATCACTATCTTTGTTATGTAAACGGTAAGCATTTAACAAAGTTCATTCGAGATGGTTATTTAGAATCATATGAGCTAAAACCTATGGAAATATTTCATGCTTATTTACACGGAAAAATGACCAAAACATAATTAGGTGTAAAGGTTGAATGGGATATAGAGCTTCTAGTATCGGTACACCCTGATGTACATTTCTAGTAGAAGCTAGAGGTAGAGATTCTTAATTAATAACTATTACTGATTACTTGAGTAGATATATCTATGTCAACTTGATAAAGAATAATTCTGATCCATTTGATAAATTCTTGAAATTCAATAATCAAGTACAGAATCAACATTTTAAGAAGATAAAGAAGAATTATTCAGATTGAGGTGTTGAATATCTTAACAACGATTTTATCGAATTTTTATGAGAGTTTGGGATTATATCTCAACTAACTCTACATTACACACCGTAGTGGAATGATGTTAGTGATAAGAGGAACCATTCCTTTTTAGACATTGAAAGTTCAATAATGAGTCATATAGATATTTCATTTTCCTTTTGGGGACATTCATTACAAACTGTGACATACACATTAAACCAGGAACCAACTAATGTAGAAAATATAATTCCCTTTGACAAATGTAATGGAAAGAAACTTATTTTTGTCACATAAACATGTATGCTTTTGGGAGGAGTTTGTTATGCCCAACTCAGGAAACAAACTAGAACCCAAGGAAATGAAGTGTATCTGTATACATTATCCCAATGAAGAAAAGGGATACTACTTATACAACCCCTCAAACAAGAAATTGACTATCACTAGACAAGATGTATTTCTTAAGAGGGAGCACATAATAAAAATGATAGTGAGGGAAAGATTAAATTTTATGAATTTGATGCTCAAGATAACAAGAGTTGGTACAAGAGTAGATTTCACATGTCCCCATATAAGAAGTAGTTCTTGAAAAACAGGTACTATATAGAAGCATAAGAGAGGTAAGAGAACAATAGAGATATGTTTTTATGTTCATCAAAGATGGAAAATCAATATTGGTTTAAAATGATGAGCCTACCTCTTACAAGGAGGTAGTAGGGATATCATAATCTATGAGATAGATAAAATCCATGAATTATGAAATGGATTCCATGTATTAGAACCATGTATAGGTTCTCGTCGATGTGCCAGTTAATGTAAATAATGTTGAATGTAAATTGGTATTCATGAGGAAACTGGACATGGAAGGTAAAATAAATAAATATAAAGAAATACTTGTGGATAAAGTGTTTAAATAGCATTGAGAAATTTTTTATGATGAAACTTTTCACATGTTTCCATGTTTAAATACATCAGAATTATACATACAATAATAGCTTACCATGGCTATGATATTTTATAGATTTATGTAAAAACTACATTTCTTAATGGGAACCTTCAATAATATTTCGATGTGACACATCTAGAAGGGTTTGTGACTCCATGTGATGCCAAAGGGATTTTAATGTTGCAGATATCGATTTATGAACTAAATCAAGTAACTAGTTCGAGTAACATTCAATTCAACAAATCCATAAAATAATTTGCTTTAATTATTAATGAATGGAGTTATGTGTTTACAAGAGGTTTAATGGGAATGTGGTATTTATCCTATAAGTATATGTTAGTGACATATTACATATTTTAAATGACATACTAATTTTAAAGTCAGTTAAGGACTTGTTAAACAAGTGTTTCTCTATGATAGAATTAGGTGAAGAATCCTATTTTCAAGGGATCAATATCATTTGTGATAGATCCAATAGGCTTATTGGACTATGTTAATGAATATATCTTGACCAGATACTAAATATACTTACTATAAAATAATACAAGAGGGGGTTGGTTCTAGTGTCACATGGATTACATATTTCTAAGAAAATGTTTCCTAAAACACAACATGATAAAGATATAAGGAGTAAGATCCCATACACTTTGGTGATAGGATCAATCATGTATGCCATGTTATGTACTAAAATTTAGGTTTCCTATGAATTGATCATGGTAGGAATATATCAAGTAGATCCTAGAGAACATCATTAGTATGAAATTAAGTTTATCATTGAGTATATGAGAAAAACTAAGGATATGTTGCTGGTGTATGGAGAAGATGAGGAGCTGGACATTAGATGTTATACTGATGACAGTTTTTAGAGAGATCATACTGATCTAAAGTTGCAATCAGGATATGTTTTCTATCTCAACAGAGGAGATGTTAGTTGGAAGAGTTCAAATCATCTAGTTTTCATTGATTCTACATCATATTCTAAGTATATAATATATTCTAATGTAACTAAGGAAGATGATTGGATTCAGAACATTGAACAAGAGCTTGACGTGGTACCTATAAGTAAATATCCTATAATATTATACTAGGATAATATTGTAGATGTGGATCTTGTAAAAGAGACAAGATCACACCAATGGACAAAGCATATGCTATGAAAGTATCACCTCTTGAGGGATTTTATCAAAGGGGTGAAGTTTCATTAAGGAGATTACCCATAGAATAGAATATGGTGGATCCCTTAATGGAAGGCATATCTTGGTAGAAGCAAGGGTATTGTGTGGGACCTACCGGACTAAAGGTTGTTAGTAGTTGGCTTGAGAGAAAGTGGGAGACTGTTGTAGTTGGTTCCCTTGAACCAACTTATGTGTACTTTATGAAAACCTGTATTCATATTTTTTTTATTATTAACAACATTCTTATCACATCATGATTTTTCTTCTATGTAACATTGTATCTGACAATTTCCCAAATGTTGATGTCACACTAAAAGGTGATAGTTGTTCCCCACTATAATGAGAACCCGGAGGCTCTACAACATTATTCTTTAATATATGTTCTATAGACGGATGATATCATTTGAGGGTCATAAATGATATAGGCTATCATGGGTAGAGACTTATAGGAATTTGAGTCACCTTCTCATGGTGTACACCCTCAATAATATCCAGAAGGATATTATGAGAACGATACCCACTAGTTAGAAATCCACATTAATATGTGTCATTGGATGTTTTTATCTATGGATGTGTGTTTTAGTCCATATATATTAAGATTATTATTAATGATTATTATGTGTTTCTTAAATTAGAGTATTTATGAAATCCATGATGATAGATGTTCGTGGCGATAGTAGGATATGTTGGATGTGTCACGAGTAATATTGTATTAATGAATAATGTGAGCAAGGATTTTACCCTTCTTTTCTTTAATGGAAGTTGATATCTTTGTACCTTTTATAGAAATGATATAGCCTAAATAAATCCATATCCATGGTGTGCTATAGGCAAGTTTCAATTTTATGGAAGTCAAAGAAAGATACATCTAGCACATAGTTTGATGGTACCCGCAAGCGAACTGTCTGATTTGAGATATCATGATGAAGGGATTATATTACACAGTAAGAATTCGTATGAGGTTACGTGTTGTTGCAGTATAAACATATTTCTATATGGGTTCCTTGGTGTGATGTTAGACACTAAAATTGGACTTTAGGATGGTTCTCTTTATGCCACTGAGAAAGAGGCCTAGAGGGTCACACACTAAGTGTATCTAGAATCTCAATTAAATAATATATTATTATTTATAATTTAACAAGTTTAATAAATATTAGTCGTGCTTTAGATTTAATAATTATTCATGTATTCTTGATTGTTTATAAATATTTATTTTAAATTTATTAAATATAATATTTATTTATTTATTAGTGAATAATGAATTGTTATTTATTTAATGAATAAATATACATTATTCAGAGTCTCATAAATATTATGGAGGAATGGAAGACTATGATTTTAGGTCTAGTGAGAAATAATAGATATTGAATATTATTTCATTAAATAATATTTAATTATAATTTCCAAGTTTAGTAAATTTCAAGAAATAATGATATTATTATTATTATTTTAAATTGAGTTTCGATAGGATTCAATAAATAATTAAGGGAACTTGTGAAATTATTTGATTTTAACCCTAGGAATATATAAACCCAATTATATTATTTTCTAAAAAAGATTATTCATTTTTTCTTGGTTTTCCACAATGTATTTGGAGAATACTCTTAATAACCTATAGAGCTCCACTCTCCAAGAATTCTCCCATGAATAGAGAGTGATCTTCCTCCACCACCCACTCTCAAGTCAAGATATATCCAAGAGAATTCTTTGGAAGCGGTACTCGAGGTTATAGATGAAGGTTGATGCAAGAGCTAGGATTTGTCATCCTATAACCTGGAGAATTCTATGATGAGGTTCATATATTTTACAAACATTTGGTTATCTTCTCTAGAGGGAATATTCTTTCATTACTAAAATGAAAATATGGTTCAACACATATCTATTTTCATATTCATCAACAAATAAAAAATTCCATCGAGGTTATTTTTTATTTAACTTAATTAATTATAAATAATATGGGACGACCCTATCTTAGTTATGGAATTATTTAACTTGTCGAAATTCTTTGTTTCAATTCCATAGATCCTATTTTTTATCATTGTGTAAATCTCAGATTTATCATCGATCATGAAAAAAATCCAAGTTGGGCACCTCCCATCGAACACTTCTACTGCATCCTAAAGCTAAATGTGGTATGTCTTGTATTATTACGAGATGTTTCCATGATTACATCCAATGAGGTTTCCATAGTACATTCAAGTGTATGACCTGGTGAGTGATGATGCCTCTATAAAGGGGCATGGTCACAAGGAGGTTGTCCTTTCAAGGTACAATAAGTGGTACTTCCACCCATTTATTAGTACATAGACCGACCTTTGGTGGTTCAAGTGGATGCATCAGGTCTTGATAATCTAAGGATGGATCTAATTTGATTGTATGATGACACATTAGGGTTGAGGGCATATCTTGAGCTTCTGTGGTAGGTCTCACATGGGGTCTAGGGTGAGTAGGACCCACTAACTATAGGCATTTAATAAATTACATTACATTGGAGGATGCAACGTGCATGAGACCCACAGAGACAACCTAGCCCATCTAGGTAGAGGAATTTCTATAATTTAGTTGGAGGTAGAAATCTCACATGGGGTTATCCTAATCATCATTATGTAGAGAGAGAGATAGTCAACAAACCACCCAAGAAGTGGACGAGGTTGAATCAGGTAGGTTCATTGAGAAACGAATGTAATGGAGGAGTAGGGATATAAGAAGAAGGTGATAAACATAATTATATATTTCCACCTCCACCACCATCTCCAGGTAGTTCATGTCATGACTCGACCCTGCCCATGCTTGAGCCGCAACTACCCCAAGCCCACCTTCATAGGCCAGGGGCTGGCGACCAGTGCCAAAGGAACAATAACTCAGGGAGGCCTTTTCCTAAGTACTTGTACACACACACGCAGCATACTCAATGCAAAAGTGAAGAGTAAAAGAAAAGAAAAGTACCAACTTCTATAAATAAACCACAATGTGCATCGACCTCTAAAAGTAAAAAGTAAAAGCTGAAGGTAAATTGAAATGAAAAAAGGAAAAACAAGCACCCAACCAGAAAAGTGCCACAACCCAGCAACAGGTAAAAAAAAGCAAATAGCTAGGAGGGTCCCACACCTAGAACCTGACTATGACCACTGAACGCGGTCCTAGCTCACGAACTCCTAAGCTCCACTGAAGTCATGACCAACCTATCCATCGTCTGCAAGTGCACACCAAGTGAGGGCAATGCCCAAGAAGGGGTGAGTATAAAAATACTCATTAGGATACCCCGAAGGCTTGAGGGATCAACAAAAGATGTACCGAATGGTGAGCAGTAGATCGAATAGGGAAAAGTAAGGAGTACAACTAAGAGTGAAGTAAATAGTAACAATAGAGAGTCCAACTCAACCCAACAAGAGAAAAGAGATAGAGTATTCCAGACACAAGGAGCTGGAAATTGTGAGAATATTAACTTCCCGTCAAGTTTTCTCTACCTATAGTAGGAGAGTAGACTCGTCCAACCACGAGAAGCTAGACACGGTAAGCGTGTGGCATTCCTCATGAGTCTTCGCCTCTCCTGGAAGGAGAGTAACTAAAACCCAAGGAGTGGGTACTGGAACAAGCTATATAAATATACATATTCTCAAACTAGAAACCCAAACAAGATCGTAAAGGGATCTCCATCCCATAGCTCAGCTAAAGAAATTCAGTAGCCAATAGTCCTAGATGTAAACACCATCGATGCCCAGTATCTGCACGTCTGCCCTGAACTACAAGTCAAGGGGCTCAAATCATCGTACCTTGACACTATCTGCTTTGGGCGGCACTGACTCTCCCGCACGGTTTTAAGTCACGTCGCAAGGACGCATCTCGGTGGGGAAAGTACCCCTCGTACTTGATATTTATGGGGAAAAGTCAAACCACACCTCTTCACTGCCCCGCAGTAGAGAGGTCCCCTCAAAGTCAACAGGTGAACCCCCCTGCCCAGCCCCGCTGGAGGGTAATCCATGGAAGAAAACGGATTCCCACTGGAGGGAGACCTAGATAAATTCGAGAGGTGCCACACTTCCTAGTCCCATAAAAGGGTAATCCACTAGAGGGAGTCCCGACTAAAGTTGTTGACGAGTCCCAATGCCCAATCCCATAAAAGGGTACTCCACTAGAGGGAGGCTCAGAACCGTCATTGGGGACCACTTCCCAGCCTAGCTGGAGGCAAACCCAACATCGGGGACCACTTCCCAGCCCTGCTGGAGGTAAACCTAGAACTGCTCTGCCCATCCCTGCTAGATGGTACTACTCGGTGAACATCGCTGTATTGGCCATCCCTGTTGGATGGTAGCTCACCGGCCATCCCTGCTGGATGGTGACCCACTGGCCATCCTTGTTGGATGGTACCTCACTAGCCATCCCTACTGTAAACAATCTCTTGGCCAGCCCTACTGGAAACAACCTCCTGGCCAGCCCTACTGGAAACAACCTCCTGGGTAGAGGATCGGTGACCGTGTAATGTGTTGGTCACACCGAATCCACAAGAACTCTACCAGGGAACACAGAGAAACTCTTCCGGCCAAACCATCGAGAACAGAACCCGGGGGAAAAACCACTCAACCCGGCTGGTCAACAAACGAGAACAGGGCTTGGGGAAAACTCAACCCTGCTGGTCAGAAAACGAGAATAGAACCCTCTACGTCGCGAGATTTCAAGGGTATGCAAAGCAGAACGTGGCATGCACATGGATCCCACACAACGTGTGGCCCTAAGTCAACTCCAACAAGGCGCACAAACGTTCTCAGGTACAAACAACCACATGTACCTACAAGGATTCCTGTATACTCCCAGAGTATACCACGTTTCCAGCCCAAAGGCTAACGTGCACATGACACCCAACGTCAATGCGAAGGCGTAAACATAACAACTACAACTTTCCACCTCATCGGCCTAGGCATGGCCAAATACAACTCTTCAAACATTTACTTCACTCACATAGGAGTGCACGCGAGCACACGCCAAGGGTTCGCTTCCGAACACAGCAAGAAGAACCGCCACTGGTGCACTCTTCATATTTCCACATTTAATAAGATCACATAAGAGGCTCTACTCACCTGAACAGATTCCACCATTGCAATCCTCGCGGAAGAACATGCGAGATAGATTACTTACTTGCCTCAAACGAATATCTGACGGAAAAGTCATCCAACACCTCTTTATGCCCGAACAACATCCCGTGATCCTGATCCTTGACCCCAAAAATAGTCAGGCACATCACACCACTGTGATCCCCTCGGGAAAACACATCAAATGGACTCCTCACTCGAGAGAAATGGATATCCAAAGAAAAAGATTCATTATGCTGCACCGCACACGAGCGGTGCTTCGTGGGACCCACATCCCAATCCTGAAGCACAAATAACAAATTGCACCATTATGATCCCCTCAAAAACGTACACAAGGTGGACTATTCACTTGTCCAAAACGGACACCCGGTGATAAAGATGAAAATCACCGACAGCTCCCAAAACGGCCCTCACGGGGCCCGCACCAGCGTGCGGAATTAAAGAAGGCAGATTGCGCCATTGCAATGCCCTCGGAAAAACACCCAAAATCGACTAGTCGCACACCCCAAATGGAAGTCCGATGAAAAATTTGTAAAGCGTTGCATGCAGCTCGAAAGATGGGTCATGGGACCCATGCTTAAACTTTGGTTTCAACACCTGTAACCACACCGGTAAACTCCGTCTCAATTCCAGGGTCGCAACACCACTGATGGCGCTCGATTTGGATATCAGATGTGTCTGCGCCATCCATAACAAGAACCCCCTGGAAAAGTGATAAACCACTTAAAGGCGTGTCATGCCACCGAGGCCCCCGTTTCGGGAGTTAAAAACCCACAAAACCATCTCAAAATATTTATTTTGACATCTGGAGTACCCTGCCACAGACGACCTGAAAAATAGATGCCCGTAGAAGAAATTACGGGCGTTCGAGTCGAGGGGGCAAAGCCCCTAGGGCTGGACCGGCCGGGGCGGGCCGGTCCGCCGGGACTGGGCCGGCCCGCGTTTCGGCTGCACAGGCTGGCTATGGACCCATGGTCCACGGTTCCGCTGACCGGCCTCAGGGCCGGTCTATTCTTCCATGCGAAGACCTTCCAATGGCGGTTCTCGGTCTGGCCGCGGGGTCATGCAGTGCGACCCCGTTCTCCGCTCCACACCGCGGAGCGCCCCCGCTGGCGCCTGCTCACCGTCCGTGAGCCCTGGATGCCTGATTCTTGGCTGACAACCTCGCCAGGCCTGCCCCGATGCCGAGCAGCCCGGCAGACCACCTCCTCCTGTCCTCGCACTACCGCCGTCGTAGCCCGCTTCGCCACCGTTTGCCACCACCCCGGACCGCCGAAAATCACCCCAAAATTCACCCATACTTCATCGGACAGCCACGGACGCCTCAGAGCATGGAATTCAAAACTGTAAACTATGTCGGAATGCTTAGAACGATTCCTACTCACATATGGGATTCTCTCAATGATCGGACAGCAATTTGGTGCAAATAATTCAATTTGAAGGAGATTGCGGGAATTAAAACTATAAACACGAGCCTACCTATGGGGCATATCCTGACGCTTCATGCACGATCTGCCACCGTCGCAACGCTTGGAGGTGGGAGAGGATGAAGGAGAATTGCTGAGGGTCTCTCCTCGGTTGAGCTCTTCCACTAGGGGTTGAACAAAGGGGGAGAGTGAGGTGTTATGTTTAAATAGAGAAAAATTAATTAAAATGTTTAAATTAATTTAACCTCTAAATTAACTCGCACCCGAAACTCTTGGAGGAGTCAAGATTAAACCTCCCCTAGGGTAAAAAGAACCTCCCAAGAACAAAGAAGGTCTCGGAATTTTAATCTGAGGCCCCGTTCAAAAGTTATTAATCTCAACACCCGAGGCCTCCAAATTATGAAAACGCCCCTGGCGGCATTTTTCACAGAAGGCCCGTGGTCACGGAAGTTACACCCCTCCTAGGGTAAACAGCACACTCCGGACTCAACGGTGCCCTCGGTTTTCTAATTTGAGAAACTATTTAAGAGATACCTATGTTTAAACATTAAACGAATAAATTATTTATTTATTTATCCGTCTAATGTTCCGTTAACGGACAAGGGGTCCCAACGTCCCACGCCGACATGCTTTATGTCGTTCCTAGGGTAAAAACACATTTCGGACCCATCTATACACTCATATTTATGATCTGAATTACCGTTTAGCAGTTATACTATTTATTTGGTGTTCTCTTTGTGAACGCACTGAAAATTTAATTCCGTCCACACCGGGGCTCGGAATCGCACGCCGTCTGAAGGCACTGCTCTAGAATAATGTAAAGAATATTACAAAGTCTTTTATAGCCAAAAATCGGGTTCTAACATCATTCCCTCCTTCAAGATTTTCGTCCCTGAAAAGAAAAACCAGAGAACAACTCAGGGTACTAAGCCCACAACTGGATCTTCCATACCCAGAAGGACTCATGCACAGTCCCGCGTCACCACACACAGACTAAAGGATTTGATCTGTTCACGCAAGGTCTGCTCTTGCCGATGACGTGCACAAGATAACTCAGACTTTTTCTCGGTTAAGTCACATGGGAGACATCATGCACCCACTCCCGACCATGGGGTTAGGGCAAGGTGGTAGAGAACCTCGCCATCCCTTTGCACGGTCTCAAATGGCCCGAAGGCTCTCAGGGGCATCTCACCTCCCTGACCGAACCCCTACATCGCACGTCACGACTGGAATCACCATTTGGACTTAGGAAAGAACTTGGTGATTCCCTCCTTCAGAATACCCATATGGTGAAACACCCAAGGATATCTAGTCACGCATGATTTCATAGTAGATGTCTCGCAACCAAGACTCTCTTACACGCTCGGAGAGCGATGGAGTCGACACCATCAAATAAAGAAAAAGTTCTCACACCATTTACCTTACCAACATAGGGTTACAACAACGCCCCGCACCACCCTGGTAACAACTCAAACAAAGAGCAGGGAGAAAATCATTTCACCCATAGAGTCTAACAATTATACTGTAAGAAGTAGAAGAGTTGTAGAGCGTACCTCATGTCACCTCATGCTTTGCTGGATCGTAGACATCCAAAGATTGTGGTTGTCCGTGGTTACAACTGTCAGCTCTCAAAGCCTGATGTGGACCGCATAGTGGTGATGGGAAGACCTCTTAAGGTAATCCTACACTTCCAACTCCTCCCGCTCCTCTGCTAGTACTACCTCTTTGAGCGCTACTCCGATCACGGCGCTGCCTCTGCTGCGGTGGTGCACCAGCTTCCTGCTTGATATTCTCAGCGTGCCCGGTCGGGCAGTCTCACGCCAGGTCACCTTGCCCAACGCAAGAATAGAATAGACTCTCTCTGGGATTCACTGGTGCCCTATGGCGCCACTGTGGTGTACGACCATGACCCTGAGTCTGGTTATCGGAAATCCACCTGCATCGAGGTTTTGTCCGCTGACACCTGCTAGCCGCGGCAAACGTCCTGGCTCTATCGTGCCTGCTACCACCACAAACTGTAGAGCGTGACAGGAAGCTCTCTATCACCAGAGCCTGCTCTATCATCCCGTCATATGTGGAAATTCCCAAGGGTACTATGATAGCATGAGTCTCTCGGCGGAGTCCCTGCTCAAACTTTCACACTCAGAAGTTGTCTTCATAGACCAAGTTCGGGTAAAAGCGTGCACGGTCTGCGAAACTAGCCGCATATGCGGCCACCATCGTCTCTCCCGGATGAAACTACAAGAGTTTTTTAAACCGAACAGAGTGTAAAAAAGAGGTGAAAAACTCCTCATGAAACAACAACTAAAAGTTGCCCCACAAAAGAGATGACTCGCCAAGAAACTGAGTCACCAGACTCCACCAACGCCAAGCTGCTCCACGAAAAAGGATGGAGTCCAAAGTCACCATATAATATGTCGATGTCTGCGCAAGCCTGAAAAAATGTACCACTGTCTTAAGCCAAACCTCTGCTACCTGAGGGTCTGGCTCACCACTGAAGCACAACGGTCTCTGCCGCTGGAACACATGGTGTGTGCTCAACCTGTGATCAAGCTCAGTCTGCTCTTCTGAAGCTATCTGCTACTCAAAAGGTGGGGGTGCTACTACCAGCCCACCCGGAGAAAGGGGCTCGCATGATGGGTCCTGGACCGAGCCCTCATAGCTCACAGGGTCGTCGTCATGCACAAAAGCCGGTATCCTAGATGGTTGTCTTCACGGAGACATCCTGAATGTTATCAAGGACTTCCGCAGCCAGATGACCATATATGTATATAATAGTCACAACAATGGGGAGCTGACTCAAGAAGGACAGTCAAGACTCAATCCTATGTGATGCACAAACCAATTTTACCTACAATAAGTGTCTCATCATACCGAGTTGAAAAGCGGGTTATCAGGGTCCTGGTGAATGGATACGTCAGCTGGCGCACCATCACTAGACTCCCTGGCCTGAGAGCTGCTGTCGAGACACGTTAACACCATTTCCCTAAATCCCAACCAATTCCTTTTTTTAGGGACGTCCGAACAACGTCACAAGGAATGAACCACCTCTGATACCACTTTTTCATGACCCGACCCTACCCGGTCTCGAGCCGCAACTACCCCAAGCCCACCTCCATAGCCCAGGGGCTGGTGACCAGCATCGAAGGCACAATAACTCGGGGAGGCCTTTGCCTAAGAACCTGTACACACACACGCAGCACACTCAATGAAAAAGTATAAAGTAAAAGAAAATCAAAGTACCAACTGCTATAAATAAACCACATTGTGCGTAGACCTCTAAAAGTAAAAAGTGAAAGTTGTAGGTAAACTGAAAAGAAAAAGGGTAAAACACGTTCCCTACCAGAAAAGTGCGACAACCCAGCAATAGGTAAACAAAAGAAAACAGTCAGGAGGGTCCCACACCTAGAACACGACTACGACCACCGCATGTGGTCCAAGCACCCGAACTCCTAAGCTCCACTAAAGTCACGACCAACCTTTCCGTCGTCTACAAGGGCACACCAAGTGCGGGCAAAGCCCAGGTAGGGGTGAGTGTAAAAATACTCAGTAGGATACCCCTAAGGCTCGAGGGAGTAACAAAGGAGGTACCAAAGGGTGAGCATTAGATTGAACAGGGAAAAGTAAAGAGTACAGCCGACAGTTCAATAAAGAGTAACAATAGAGAGTCCAGCTCAAACCAACAACAAAAAAGAGATAGACTCGTCTAGACACAAGGAGCTAGAAATGGTGAGAAGATGAACTTCTCGTCGATACTTCGCTACCTATAGCAGGAGAGTAGACTCGTATAACCACAAGAAGCTAGACAAGGGAAGCACGTGGCATACCCTGCTTGTCTTCGCCTCTCCTAGAAAGAGAGTAACAAAATCCCAAGGAGTCGGTACTGGAACAAGGTATATACATATCCATATGCTAAAACTAGAAACCCGAACAAGATCATAAGGGAATCTCCATCCAGTAGATCATCCCAAGAAAGTGAGTAGCCAACAGTCCCAGAAGTAAACACCATCGATGCCCAGTATCTGCATGTCTGCCCCGAACTGCAAGTCAAGGGGCTCAAATCACCGCACCTTAACACTATCTTCTTTGGACGGCACTAACTCTCCCGCACGGTTTTAGGTCGCATCGCAAAAATGTGTCTCGGTGGGGAAAGCGCCCCTCATACTTGAGAGTTTTAGGGGAACGTCAAACCACACCTCGTCATTTCCCCGCAGTCAAGAGTTCTCCTCAATGTCAACAGGCGACCCCCCCCCCCTGCTCAGCCCCGCTGAAGGGTAATCCCTAAAGTCGACGGGTTCCCACGAGAGGGAGACCCGGTAAAAGTTGATGGGTTCCACAATGCCCAGTCCTGTAAAAGGGTAATCCACTTGAGGGAGACCCAGCTAAATTCGTCGACGAGTACCAATGCTCCGTCTTGTAAAAGGGTACTCCACTAGAGGGAGGCTCGGAACCGTCATCGGGGACCACTTCCTAGCCCAGCTGGAGGTAAACCCGGCATCAGGGACCACTTCCTAGCCACGCTAGAGGTAAACCCAGAACCGCTTTGGCCATCCCTGGTAGATGGTACTTCTCGGTGAACACCGATGTACTGGACATCCCTGCTGGATGGTAGCGCAATGGTCATCCCTACAGGATAGCAACCCACTGGCCATCCCTGCTGGATGGTACCTTGTCGGCCAGCCCTACTGTAAACAACCTCATGGCTATCCCTACTAAATACAACCTCCTGGATAGAGGATATGTGCCCGTGTAATGTGTTGGTCACACTGAATCTACAAGAACTCTACTGGGGATCACGAAGCAACTCTATTGGCCAAACCATCGAGAACAGAACCAGGTGGAGAACCACTCAACCCGGCTGGTCAACAAACGAGAAAAAAGCAAGGGGAAAACTCAACCCTGCTGGTCAACAAACGAGAACAGTACCCTCTATGTCACGAGAGGTCAAGGGTATGAAAAGTAGAACACAGCACACACATGGGGTCCACCCGACATGTGGCCCCAAGTCAACTCCAACCAAGAACACAAACGTTCTCAGGTACAAACAGCCACATGTACCTCCAAGAGTTCCCGTATACTCTCAGAGTATACCACGTTTGCAGCCCAAAGGCTAACGTGCACACGGCACCCAACGTCAACACGAAGGCGTAAATGTAACAAATCGAAATTGCCACCTCATCGTCCCAGGCATGACCAACTATAACTCTTAAAACATTTACTTCACTCACACATGAGTGCACGCGATCACACACCAAGGGATCACTTCTGAACATAGCAAGAAGAACCGCCACTGGTGCACTCTTCATATTTCCACGTTTAATAATATCACGTAAGAGGCTCCAGTCGCATAAACAAATTACTCCATTACAATCCTAACGGAAAAACACGTGAGATAGACTATTTACTTGCCTCAAACGGATATCCAATGGAAAAATCATCCAACACTACTTTATGCCCGAACGACGTCCCGTGATCCCGAGCCTCAGCCCCAAAAACACCCGGGTGCATCACACCATTTCCATTCCCTCGGGAATACACATCTAAAGGACTACTTACTCGAGTGCAACGGATATCTGGAGAAAAAGATGCATTATGCCGCACCACACATGAGCGGTGCTTCATGGGATCCGCATCCTGGTCCCGAAGAAAAACGAACGGACCGCACAGTTGCGATCCTCTTGAAAAAGTACACAAGGTGGACTATTCACTTGTCCAAAACAGACACCCGGTGATAAAGCTGAAAATCACCGCCAACTCCAAAAATGGCCCTCGCGGGGCCCACACAAGTGTGTGGAATTAAAACGGGTGGATTGCGCCATTGTAATGCCCTCAGAAAAACACCCAAAATCAACTGGTCGCACGCCCCGAACAGACATCCGATGAAAAAGTTATAAAGCGCTGCACGTAGCTTGAAATACGGGCTATGGGGCCCATACTTAAACTCCGGTTTCAATGCCCAAAACCACACTAGTAAACTCCGGCTCAACGCCGGGGTCACAATGACACTGACGGTGCTCGATTCGGATATCGGATGTGTCCGCGCCGTCCAAAACAAGAACCCCCGGTAAAAGTGATAAACCACTTAAAGGCGTGTCGCTACACCGAGGCCCCATTTTTTGGAGTTAAAAACCCCCAAAATCTTTTCAAAATATTTTTCTTTACATATGGAGTACACTGTCGTAGACGACATGCAAAATGGACGCCCGTAGTGGAAATTACGGGCATCCGAGTCGAGGGGGCAAAGCCCCTTGAGCTGGACCTGCCGGGGCCGGTCGGTCCGCCCAGTCAGGGTCAGGCCACTATTCGGTCGTGCGGGCAGGCTGTGGACCCACGGTCCATGGTTCCGCCGTCGGTCACTTCATCCACGTGGAGACCCACCAAAGTTGGGTCTCAGTCTAGCCGCCGGGTGGCGCGGCGCGACCCCGGTCTCCGCTCCGCACCGCGGAGCGCCCCCGCTGGCGCCCGCTCGCCATTCGTGAGCCCCAGCCACATGAAGCCTGGCCGACACCCTCACCCAGTATTCCCCACTGCCGAGCCGTCTAGCCAACCGCCTCCTCCTGGCCTCACGCTGCCACTGCCGTAGCCTGCTACGCCGCCATCTGCCGCCGCCCCGGACCGCCGGAAATCACCCCAAAATTCACCTGAACTTCATCGGACATCCACGGATTCCTCAGAGCTCAGAATTCCAAACCTTAAATTGCGTACGAAAGCTTAGAGTGATTCCTACATGCGTATGGGATTCTATCGACGATTGGACATCAATTCGGCGCAAGTAATTCAATTGGAAGGAGATTGCGGTAATTAAAACTATAAACACAAGCCTACCTCTTCGGCGTAGCCCGACGCTTCACGCACGATCCGTCGCCGCCGCAATGCTCAAAGGTGGGAGATGATGGAGGAGTATTGGTGAGGGGCTCTCCTTGTTTGAGCTCTTCTACCATGGTATGAACAAAGGGGGAGAGGGGGGGGTTAAGTTTAAATAGATAAAAATTAATTAAAAAGTTTTAATTAATTTAACCTCTAAATTAACCCGCACCCAAAACTCTTGGCGGGGTCAAGATTAAACCTCCCATAGGGTAAAAACCACCTCCCAAGCACGACAGAGGTCTCGGAATTTTAATCTGAGGCCCCATTCAAATGTTATTAAACTCAGCGCATGCGGCCGCCAAATTACTAAAACGCCTTTGGCGGCATTTTTCTTAGAAGGCCCGCGCCCGCGGAAGTTACACCCCTCCTAGGGTAAACGTCACACTTAGGACTCAACAGTTCCCTCTGTTTTCCAATCTGAGCAATCGTTTAAGAGCTACCTTCATTTAACCATTAAACGAATAAATTATTTATTTATTTATCCTTCTAATGTTCCATTAACGGGGGAGGGGTCCCAACGTCCCACACTGACATCTTTTATGTCGTTCCCAGGGTAAACACCCCATTTCGGACCCATCCATACACTAATATTTATGATCTGAATTACCATTTTTGATTTATCCCATTTATTTTTCATTCTCAGTGTGAACACACTGAAAATTTAATTTCGGCCACACAGGGGCAGGGAATCGCACGTCGTCTGAAGGTGCTGCTCTGGAATAATATAAAGAATATTCCAAAGTCTTTTATAGCCAAAAACCGGGTTCTTATAGTTCAAACCATGCTCAAAGAGCTGGTGGTATGGAATGTGGGAATTTTTACCTGTGGGAGGCTTATTAACCATAAGATATAAGAGTGATTCAAGGTATGATTGGTGTATCTTCTACATTAGTTATAGTCTGGATATACATTGGTATGATCCAATCATTCCTTAATAAAACCCAATTTTTAGACCTAGAAATTACATGTGGAGCTATTAACTCATCCTTTAGGGTTGGAGACCCCTATAAGAGGATATTTAGTGATCACATACTTTTTTTGAAAGTGTGACCTGGCTCTTGAAGTGGAGAGCTTCTTGTGGGACCTTTTTTTAACCATGATGAGACCTAATGATGCCATCATAGGTATTGATGAGATCTCTATAGTTCATGCTGATATTTATTGACTGAGATAAAGAATTTTTTGTGTCCACATTTAGGGAAAAATGATTTCCATTTCTAGAGAGAATGAAGTCTAGGAAGGGAAATATGTGCTCATGCAAATGGGGATATAACTAATTACATTGTAGTTATCTATTATTACTCTTAGTGTAGTGGATTCTCTAAGAATTTGGTACCATTAAATGGTGGTGGAGTACGAGGGAGTCCTCTATGAGGATACTAAAAGATTACATCTCAACTAAGTGATCTATTTTTATATATAATTACACCTAGGGATGGCCCGAATATCTACACCAACATATTGGATGTCTCATGTAGAACTTTGTGTAATTTCCCAGTCTTTTTAAATGATTTTTGTTTCATGATTAAAATTCTATTATTTATTATATAATATTATACATGTAAAAATACAAAAAACCAACCAAAACCTTATCATTAATAAAGATAATTACATTTGTCAACTATGAAACTAATTAAAATTCCAAACATTACAACTAGACAGAAAATATAAAATAGAATAGCTAAAATCAAAAAAAAATAGATCGCCCCAATATTCTAGAACCATCTCCCCCATAATAAATGTTATAAGAATTAAATACAATATTATTAAACCAATCAACATCTTAGGTACAAAAAATATAACCATGGGAGTAATTTTAGTGAATTTTTCATGAAATAATTTTGTGTTATTTATATTTTATAAAGAGAAATGTGACCATTGGGATTTGACCATAATTTAAACCATGGTCAAATATGATTTTTGGTTAAATATGATATTTGGCCAATATAACCATTTTTCAATATTACCTCTGGTAAATTTTTGAATTTGAAACTATACCCATGGGTGATAATTTTACCATTATAAATGGAGTTTATATGTAGTAATGAAAAACAATAATTGTTGGAGAAATTAAAAATATGGCCTCAACCAATAGAGTCATGACATTTGAATCCCATTTTATAAAACAAGGGACAAATTTAGAATCATTGGGGTTTTTCATTCACTAATACCAAGCCATGATTAAATAAGTAAAACCTGAATTAAATCTAATGTGGGAGAAGTTCAAGATAGTAGAGATTACCACTCGGTCAATGTTATTTGAGCACCTTCATGAAACTACCACCATCACATACCTTACCCTTACGGAGTATGTACGTGATATAAGGGGTTACATGTCTTGTCCATAGTTACTTAAATTATAATTAATAATTATAAATAAATTTTTTATTCTGTTAATTCCATTTTAAGAATATTTTTTATTAAAAAAATATTTTTTTAAATGGTACAAATTTTATAAATTGATTTCTGGATATAAATAAAACATAATTGTATACATTTTATAAAAGATATAATTTTTTATAATATACTAAGTTATTATTAATAATATTATTTTTAATGAAATACTCTTTTTGAAACATTATTATTTAAATATAATTGATGAATAAATTTTAAAATTACTTAGGAAATGTGTTATAAGTGTCAGAAATATGTCTCTGTCTTAAAAACTGAAATTTCTAAATAAATAAGTGTTTTTAAATTTAATAGTAAAAATTATAATATTTATATAATTATTATTATTAAATAAAAATTAAATTTTAAGTCAACATGATCAAATTATCTTAGGGTTAATTTAATATAATTTTCTGAAATACATTATATTTTCACAAATAATAAAAATTTAGTTCTGGGTTTTCTGTATATTTTATGACTTCTTATTTATATGAGAATGATGTAATAATTAATTAACCATACTAAATGAACTGAAATTTGTTATTTTATTAATATTATACACTTTAATGTATTTTTTCAATTTAAAAACCTATAAGTAGCTTTCAAAAATCTAAAATTGAAAATTTGATTTTAAAAACATTATTTTATGTAAAATTTAACATTCCATGTCCAAAATAGTATTAAAAATTTTGTTTTGTTATAATATATTAAAATATCATAAAATTTGACTCAAATTTACAATACCATGAGAAGATATCATGGTTAATTCAATGGTTTATCATTTTCAAAAAACTATATTTTTAAAACCTATATTTGGAAATTATTAATCAATTCCTTCATTTTTACAATTATTAACCATCTATTCAAAATATTCCTTCACTCCCAGTCCATAATCCCTAACTTTATACTAATTTTTTAATCTAAATAGTTCCAACAAGGTGTCCTTAATCCCCTCATGGTTCTAAATGTAAATATTTAGGAGAAACTCTTCAAGGTAAGGGAATTCTCTTAACCTTCTTTTCCATTCAATAATTATTCTTGTATAAGTCCTTTAAAGGATATGTTACCTTCATTTATTTTTATATTTACCATACCCTTAATTTTAAAATTTATTTTTACCTGGGAGACCCTCTTTCTCTCAAATTTTACTTTTTTTTATCTATTTTTTATACTTGTCATACGGCCGAATTTAATTCTTTAATTTCACTCTTTTTATAGAATAAATTCTATTTTCAATTTTTTAATACCTAAACCTATTTTATTTTCAATTTTTATTGAAATACATGTAAAAATTACTTATTCATTAGGTTATTTACATACATGATACCCACATTCGATTATTGTGGTTTAATAATGATGTAATGATCATGCCTTTAAGAACTTTTTTACGCAAGTATTTTGATAAGAAATATGTTTTTTATTTTACAAGGGTCATTAATGAAAAGGTTTATTATGATATATGTGACTCAGATGAAATTTATACTTATGATGTTTGTTATTTGATATAACTCCAATGTATTGGGTAAAGAATTTAATCTCTATAGAGAACATATTGTATGATACCTTGGTGAATATACTTTCTAATTATAAGTTATAATACCTTAGAGATAAACCTTAGTGATATAATTATGAATGTATCATTCAAATTTTGTATCCACATTTCCATGTTATGTATCATGTTGTTTTTATATGATATACCTCAAGTTATCTTTACCATGTTATATTGTTATACCTCATGTTCTTACTGATATGCCTCATCATCACAAGCTAAATGTCTCTCTTTCAAATTTCATTACTAGAATCATGCTCACCCATTTCCTTTGATGTATGTCGCAAGGATATGATATCTAGTAAAAGTAACTTAGGGTGAACCTTGGAAGAATAATTTCACCTGGATTACAAGAATTTTTTATGCTTTCATGTGTTATGTTCCTGATTTCTGGAAAAATGAACTATAAAATATCATATATTATATTCCATCTAATGAAAATTTTATGTAGTAAAAATGTGTTATTCCATTGTTGTTATTAGAACATGGTTTAGTTATTCTTTGAAATTAGGACTTTACAATGTTAGTAATAATCCTAGGGAAATGTTTAAATATAGAAAACATCCTTATATTTTGTAAAGTATTAAGTAACTAGTTTTTAAGAAAATGTGTCCATGTATGGATACTACAAGTGGATGTGGCTCAAGAATAGATGTTCCTTTGGGTAACACCAAAAAACACTAGATTGATCTAAACTCAATAAGTAACTCATTCATGAGAATGGGCCATGCTACACACACGATGGATACGTCTGGTTAATTAAAATATTTTTTTGAACCTTTATAAGAGATATATTGGAAATGTAATCATTATTAGAGGATATTAATAACATAGTTAAGAATTATGTTTTAATAATTAAGCCCTATTTAGAATTTTAATATTCATAAAATTAACATGTTTCTTAAAAAAATTCTTTTGTTAGAAAAATACCAAGAAATAGGAGGAACTAAATAAATGGTGAGTGCAACGGATGATCCACAGATGGCCTTTTGATAGAAGAGAGAGTGGAAAACTCACTGAGGATGATGAAACAACTGACTCAAGTTATGAATAGTAAATATAATCCTGATAATAGACTAGATTCACCACAAAGGTAATAACATTCTATTGAGTCCTTCATGCGTCAACAATAGCCTTCTTTTAATATATCTACCGACTCGTTGATTGTTAAAAAATGAATTAACTGTATAGAAAATTTATTTTATTTATTTACTTATTTTTAGTAATATAAATTCACACAATTATTATACCACTTATAAGGATAATATGATCATTTGTGGATACTAATTAAAAACACTAGTTAAAGATTGTATATTTATTCTATGTAGTGGGAATAGTTTTTCGGAATCTATTTAAATAATTATTTTCCAAATTAGATATGAAAAAATAGAGAAGGAATTATAATAGCTAAAGTATAAGTAAATTTAATTTTTAGGAATCTATGAGATGAACTTTAGAAGCTTGACTCAATACACCTCAAACTTTATTATGGATCCTAAGGTAACTATTGATAGATCATTCAGTTGATTAAGACCCCATATGTGACAAAATTTATAAAATAAAAACAATGAAATGTATGAGGAGATAGTTTATAGGGATATGAAGGATTACTTTGAGTTTGGAGAGATGTAGTGGTCATATCGGTTGAATAAAAATAATATTGTAATGGATCCAGACTCAAGGGATAATTTTCATAATGAAAGAGGAGGAAATAAAGTAAAAAAATTTACATGAAACAAATGTGGGAAGATTAATTTAGGGAACTAATTTATATGGAATGTTAAGTTCTAAAAATATTTAAATGACATGAATATATCTTGAAATTTTCATGGTACAAGGAAGCCTCAGTTTAACAACACTAAGGAAAAAATGGAAGATGTTGTAAGCTCAGCATGAGGTTCAATACTTCAAGTGTGGAATGTTGGGAAACTCTTCCAATGAATGTCTAAGTTATAATATTAAGAAGAGAAACCACCATAATCCCTAGCATTTTCCATGGGAGAAATGTATGGAATTTTATATCATGATGACTAATGTATAGGATCCAAATTATTTGGTGTAAGGTACACTAATTGTGCTCTCAAAACTGGAAAGTACATTTCTTCATTCCTGTTAAATGAATTCCTTCATTTCATCCTTGTTTGAAAAGAATATTGAATAAATATCTAAGATGATATAAGTATAGTTATTATTAAATAACCTTGGATGGATTATCCTAGCATCAATAGTGTTTTGAAACTCTTGTATCTTTTGCGAGTACAATCTCATCAAAAATCTAGTAGTCATTCCCATGGTGTAATTTCACACAATAGTAGAGATAGAATTGATATAAAAGTATAATTATAAGACTAATTGTATAAGTAATGAAATTTAATTAGTCTTGAATGGAAAATCAATAATTATTTTCAAATGAGAGATATCTTTACCTAATATTTTTCTAGAAGTACATCCCATATCCTTTTTTATATAGATGGTCAGTGAAGATGCATATTTATATAGTAGTACAAGGATAAGAAATTCCCCCATAATTTATGAATACATTGATGTATTTCATAAAAAAATTAGTAGACCTCCCCAAGAAAATGAGGTAGATTTACGCATTGAACTCATACCTAGATCCATGCCAATACCAAAGACCTCTTATAGAATATAAAATGTAGAGTTTGAGTAATTCAAGAAAAAACTTTAAGATATTATAGAGAAGGGATTTATCTAAAAAATTATGCCTCTATAGAGAGAACTTGTTCTATTTTTGAAGAATAAGGATGGTTTAATGCATTTATTCATTAATTATAGAAAACTTAACAAGATCACAGTGAATAAAAAGTCTTATATCCTAAGGATTGATGATTTATTTTACTATATTAGTGGGATGAAATTATTACCCATGATTGAACTCTGATCTAGGTATTGTCAATTTGTGGTAAAGAAATAATATGTTCCAAATACTTCCTTATGAACAATATATTGATATTTTGTTTTTGTTTTTATTCCCTTATTCTTGACTAATACTTATACTATATTTATGGATTTGATCAATAGGTTCATTAATGACTAAATTGATAAATTCATGGTAGTTTTTATTAATGATATTTTAATATATTCCAAAAGTATTAAGGATGATGAAGATTATATAAGGTTTATATTGAAAAAACTAATGATGGGGAACCTATTTGGAAAATTTATCAAATGATAATTCTGGTTATAATAAGTTGTATTCTTAAGGCACATTGTAACCAATGAAGGAATATCAGTTGATCCCACCCTGAAAATGGTTATAGAGGAGTGGACTCATCCTACAACACAAACATAGATTTTTATTTTCCATCATTTAGAAGGATATTACAGGATATTTGTGAATACTCTTCATGACTTAATAATCCTCTAACTATGTAAACTAGAAAAGGAGAAAAGTTAATCTAGACAAAGGAGTGTGAAAAAAGTTTCCATACACCAAGAAAGATATTAATTACTGCACCTATGTTAAATTTACCCATATGTTGTAGAAGGTTTTATTATATACAGTGATGAATATATGGAAGGAATGTGGTGCGTCCTCATGAAAAACAAAAAGGTGAATACTTAGGCATCTCTATAGTTAAATACTCATAAGTAAAGTTATCCTAGGCATAACGTATAGATTTATACAATTATTTTTAATCTGAATATATGGAGGAATTATCTTTATGGGGAGAAATTTGATTTATACATGGAGTACCGTAGTTTCAAGTATATATTCACACAAAATTAATTGAACATGTGAAAAAGGATATGGTTGGACATTATTAAAGACTATGATTTTTCAATTCATTATATCCTTGAAAGAGAAAATAATGTTTCTGATGCATTAAGTAGGAAAGACACTATTATGATAGAAATGATAAGGATTCAAGGGATCAATTGATCATGGACCAAGTAAGGTTGGACATGGGAATCGTGAGGTAAGGTAAATTGTCAATCCTATCTCAAATTATTTCTCAATAATCATTATTATATAAGATGAATATATACCAATGATAATACCCTTTTATACAAAAGAAGATAGTGTCTGTGAATAATGGTAAGTTTCTTGAGTTCAATATTGATCAAGAAGGGGTGCTAAAATTTAATACAAGTATTTGTGTCCCATATATCACAAAGATAAACAATGATATAATTGATGAACCTCATATATCTATATTCTATATAGACCATGGAATCAATAAAATGTATAGGGACCTTCTTGATCATTATTGATGAGATAATATGAAATGGGGGATTTTTTACTACATAGTATGGTCCTTAGTTTGTCAATAAGTGATGGTGGAGTGATAACTTCATAAAGGGGTATTGAAACCACTACACATACCAATAGGTAAGTGGTACTATATCTCTCTGTAATTCATCACTAGTATCTCAATAATATATAAAGTAAATAATAAGATATTGGAAATAGGGGATAGACTCAGAAAGACTGCCCATTTCATTAATATTTGGGATGATTTCTTTGTTGACCAACCTTCTGAGATATACATAAAAGAAGTGGTGTGGTTGCATGGGTTGAAAAATTATATCATTTCTAATAAAGATCCAATGTTTACATATAAATTCTAAAAAAGTATCAACATTCTTTAAAACTAAATTGAATTTTATTATGGTTTATCACCCCCAAACTGATGGCCAGTCTTAAAGGACTATTCAAACACTCAACGACATACTAAGAACATGATCAATGGAATTTAAAGGTGGATGGGTTAAACCCATATCACTAGTTGATTTATTATATACTAACATATTCCAATTGAGTATTAAAATATAATGATATGAAGAAGTATAGTGAAAGATTTGTATAACTCCTAATTTTTGTGATGAAGTTGGTGAGAGATTTCTAGTTAGACCCGATCTTGAAAAATAGATGGTAGAAAAGGTTCACACCATCCAACAACCTAAAAAGTATAATCAGAGTAGGCAAAAGATTTATTCTAAGAATCATAAAATGGGACTTGGAGTTTAATTTTGGAGAATAATTTTTCCTTTAGATATCACCATGGAATAGATTCATATGCTTTGGAAATAAAGGTAATCTTATCCTTAGGTACATTGGGCCCTTTTAAATCCTTGATCACTTTAATGTTTTGAACTATCGGTAAAGGATTACACCAAATATGGTTGAATTTCATAATGTATTACATGTATCTTTCTTGAGTAAGTACATACCTGATGCATGACATATACTGAATCTAATAGTGGTGCAAATGGAACATGACATCTCTTGTGAGAAACAATTTGGGGAGATCTTGGACCATTAAGAAAAAGTTCTATTCAATGAGAAAACTAATCTTATTAGAGTGTTATGGAGGGAAAAAGTATGAAAAGGAAATGTGGGAACCAAAGGAAGCAATGAAACAGAAGTTTTCTCACCAATTCTCTATTGAGAATATGATTTGAAATTTCAGGGAGGAAATTTTTAAAGGGGTATGAAATTTAATGACTCGGGCTTTTTAAATGATATTTTTTCCAAAATAAAATTGTGTTATATATAATATAATATTGTGCATGTGAAAATATAGAGAAACCAACAAAAAATTATCACATTAAAAAAATATAATTACATTATTTAGATATAAAAATAATTAAAATTACGAACATTACAACTTGGAAAAAATATAAAATAGAATATAAAAAGTGGAAAAATATGGATCGCCCCAATATTCTAGGATCATCACCCTTAGATAAAATATTATAGAAATAAAAAAAATATTAGTAAATCAATCAACATATTAATAAATTAAAATATATCCTTTGCAGGAATTTTAGTGAATTTTTATTGAAATAGTGATGTGGTATTTATAATGTATAAAGGGAAATGTGCCCATTGGGATTTGATCATTATATGACCATTAGTCAAGTATGAAAATAGGTCAATATAAGCATTGTTAAAATTAAAAATTGTAAAAAATACCAATGGTTGATAATTTTACCTTTATAATTAGTGTTTATAAGTAGTAATGACAAAGGATAATTGATGTAAAAAAGAAAAACGAAGGCATCATCTAGAAGAACCATGTCATTTGAATCCCATTTTTCAGAACATGGATGGTACATTTCATCTCTAAGGTTCACTCGTGACCTAGACCAAGCCGATATTCAACAAGAGAAGCATAAAAAATCAGTTGTGGGGTAATTTCAAGTTAGTGTAGATTACTGCTCGGTCAATGTTAGTTGAGCCACCCCATGAAACCACCACCATCACACACCGTACCCTTTAGGCTTATGTGGTTGTTATAAGTCGTTCTATATCTTGGCCTTAGTTACATAATGTTTAATTCATTTCTATAAATAAAATTTTTATTAAATAAATTCCATTTTAATAGTAGTTTTTTTAATAAAATATATGTTTAATTGAGAAGAATTTAGTGAATTAATTTCTGGACATAACTAAAACATAATTGTATATAAAAAAATAAATTCTTTTTTAATATAAAATAAGGTATCATGAATAATATTTTTTAATTAAATATTCTTTTTTAAAAAAATATTATTTAAATATAAATGATAAAAAAATTATAATTTCCTAGGAAATTTATTATAAGTGTCAGAAATTTGATTATGTCTTAAGAAATAATATTTTTCAATAAATAAATATTTTTGTATTTAAAAGTTAAAATTATCATATTTAGATAATTATTACAATAAAAATAAATTTATATTTTATATTATCACATAAAAATTAGGTTTTGGTGAGTTTTTGAATATTTTATACAAAACGTTATTTTTTCATGAATAAAAAAATAATATTTTGGGTTTTCGTTATGTTTTATTAATTTATTTTTATGTCATATTGATATAATCATTAATTAACCACAATCCATCGACAAAAATATTTTATTTTATTAATATTCAGTATTTTAATGGATTTCTATCAATTTCAAAACCTATAAGTGACTTTCCAAAGTATAAATGGTAAATGTTGACATTAAAAACATTATTTTATGGAAAATTTAACTTTCCAAGTCCAAATGAGTATTAAAAAATGTTTTTAGGTTCTAAATGGTTAAAATATCATAACATGTGACTCAAATTTCCAAAATTATGAGAAAAACATGGGAATCTAATGGTTCTTCATTATCCAGAACCAAGATTTCCATGCCCTATATTTTGAAATTATTAAACAGTTCCTCCATATTTACTATAAATACCCACCAATTTCACTATTCCCCTTCACTCCCAATCCATCCTAAATGAAGTTATTATGTTCTTCCTCTGAATTTGTTCCCCCAAGGATTTGTTAATAACCCTAAGGTTTCAAACCTCACGATTTATGAGAAACTCTTCAAGGTAAGGGAATTCTCTTTACCTTGTTTTCTATTAAATTTTTGTTCTGTATGTATTCTAAAGTTTATGTTACCTTCATTAATTATTATTTTTACTATAACCTTAGTTAAAAAATCATGTTTTATCAATGGGATAGCCTCATTATCTATAATTTTACTTATTTTTTTGAAATATATGTTTTTATACTTGTCATGTGGCCAAATTTATTTCTCAAATTTATCTCTTTTACGTGAGAAATTATCTTTTCATTTTATTTCAATACCAAAACCTATTTTCTTCCCAATGGGTACTAATCTAGATTTAAATATGAATTATTGATTTGGGTAACTAAAAACATGAGACCTGTATTTCTATATTAGGGGTTAAGAGTGATGTAATTATCATTCACTTAAGAACATTTCCATGCCATGATTGTGATAAGAAACTCGTAATTTTTTTCCCACATGTTTTAATGAAATTATTTATTACGATATATGCGGCTCAAATGAAATTAGAAAATTTTAATCATGTTCTTAGATAGAACTCCAATTCATTGGGTAATTAATTTAATCTCCAGAGATAAAATGTTTTATGATACCTTTGTAAATAGCCTTTGTAATTTTGATTTATGACCCCTTGGTGATAAAACCTGGTGATATTATTATGAATTCCTCATTTAAATTTTATATCCAAATTTCCATGTTATCTCTTGTTTTCTTTTTATTATGACATTATTCATGTTCTCTTGGTCATATTATATTATTATACCTCATGTTCTTAATAATATAAATCGTGATTACATACTAAATGTCTCCCTTTATTATTAACTTATTGGGATCAGGCTCACCCCTTTACATTAATGTATATCCTATGGATATGAGATGATTTAAAATTAACTTAGGTTGGACTTAGGATGAGTCCTTTCACATGTATTAGAATAATGGTTTATGTTTTATTGAGTTATCTTCCATATTTACATGAAAATGGACTTTAAATGATCCTCTACTTGGTTCTATGTAATGAAATATTTTTGTAATAAAAATGGTGGATTCCATACTTTATGAGAAGAATGTGAAGTTCAAGGACTTATAATGGAACGGATTTATTGGACCAAGTATATCCCCTAGGCAGCCTCAGTTTTGATCACCAAGAATATAGATGGGATCTTGAGGTTATGTGTAGATTATCATAACCTAAATTAGGTGACTATAAAGAATAGTAATTCACTTCTAATAATTGAAAATCACATTAAACAATTGAAATATTTGATATAGTTCTCTAAGGTTGTCCTCAGATCAGGCTATCACCATCTCTGAGTATGAGACGTGGTGATACCAAAGATTATATTTTGATGTTTCTATAGTCATTATGAGTACTTAGTGATGGATTGTATGATGAAGAATGGTCCTATAGAGTTCATGGGACTCATGAACCATATATTTCAGCCTTCCAAAGGCCAATTTCTTAAGGTCATCAACATTGATATCCTAGTTTACTCAGTATATGATGAGGAGTATGTGAGACACATGAGGATAGTTTTGCATATACTCTAGGAGCACCATCTTTATGATATGATTTCTATGTATCAGTTGCGAATTCAAGAGTTCCACTTCTATGGACATGAAATATCAGTATAGGTAGTGGAAATTGACCTAGAAATGGACGAAATAGTTTTAACTTGGTACCGGCATAAGATCGTGATTGAGTTGTAGAGATTCCTTGGGTTATTTGGATACTATTATAGATTCATTTCTGATTACTCTATTATATCGACACATTTCCCTTATTTGATCTAAATGGGGAATAATTTTGTATGGTGGGGAGGTCCATGGAGTATTTTCAAGAGATTCAGTAGAGGATGATGAGTTCTCTCATCTTGATATTTTCATAGGAGGGTGTTGAGAACGTAGTGTTCTGTAATGACTTTGAGAGTAGTCTTGTATGTGTTTTGACGCATATGTAGGTAGTGCTTGCCTATGGGTCCCAAAAACTAAGACCACCTGAAAAAAACTATGTGATCAAAAAACTAGATCTAGTAGTTCAAGTCGTCTCTCTAAAGTTAGGTAAATGCTACATTTTTTTTGAGAGATTTATTGATAATTTGACCAAAAGTGTATCAAGAAAATGTTCATGTTAGAGGTTCATATCTTAAGATAGAGGCAAAGTCTATAGTTCCTCCAAGATTTTTAATTCAAGATATTTTATACTCTTATGAAAGAAAACATGGAATTATATGATCATAATGAAGTTTTTTGTCTACTTGTTTTGAGAATGTTAATAGAGAATTTAATCTCTTTACAGTTGATTATTGAGGGTGAGGATAGTGAAACATATATACAGTCAATGGTTTCTACCAATATGCTTCTTTAGCGATATTTAGAGGCCAAACTTAGAGATGTGAATTTCAAGTTCATGTGTGAAACAATATCCACTGGGCATGTTCTTGATGGATTTTTTTAAGATGGGTAGTGCATCATTCTCATTCAAGGATGGACAATGACATTGTTAATCTCATGATAAGAGGCACAAAAAGGTTTATTTCCATTATTGTCACACCCAAGATAAGTGTGGATGTTCCAAGATGATTTGGTATCATGATTGGTGGTCATAGACATTGAAGGGTGTTTTTGAGTTTAATTCTTGATGTATTACCTACCAATAGGTGAAGGCTGAGGTGTCCAGATGGAAATGAAAATGTGATGGTATGTTTATATCTTTCATGTTCTATATACCATGATCAATTAGATGTCACAATTCTATCTAATTGATTGTTGACTAACTCACTAGTTTTCCAACTTCTTAAACATTCGATAATATATCTTAGTGGAGTGTTTGATACACCTTTTCATGTAGGATATAGTCTGGATTCATGGAATTCCTTCAATGATAATTTTAAACTATGATGATCACTTCATGTTATGGTTATAGAGAGGATTTAAGACTATTGGGACACAATGATTGTTGGGATAATTGTTTCTACCAATAGAAAAACTTCCAGAATTATATAACCTTTAATGTTTTATAGGAAATGCTTCGTTCTTACATGTTAGCTTTGGGATATAGCTCAGAGTATATTCTACCATCTATGGAGTTTTTGTATCATGAAATTTATTACTCCACCATCTGTGTGGCACCATTTGAGGTATTTCATGGGATACCTTTCAAGTAACCACTATGTTGGTTAGACTAGTAGTGCAAGCACTTATGGGCTCATATTTATTTTTGAGTGATCAAGTAGAATTTTAGGATCATCCAAGAGTGGACAAGGACTTCCTAGAGCTATCATAAGCTTTATACAGAGTGACAATGGAGGAATTTTGAGTTTGATGGGGAGACCATGTATTCTTAAAAGTCTCACCTTAGTGAGGAGTAATTTATTTCTTCTAGGTTTAAATTTATCTTAGAAGTTCATTGACCCTTTCTACATATTACATAGTTTTGATGAGGTGGTTTACCTTTAGCCCTACCAATATAGTTAGAAAAGGTACATGAAGTCTCCCATTTCTCAAAGCTAAGGAGATATGTGCAAGATTGGCCAATTTTATCAACTAGGGTGAGAAATACATTGAGAATTGAGGTACCTTTGTTGATTACATAGTATAGATCAAGGGTTTATAAGATGGTATCCTCTATCTAAGAGATATTCCATTAGTTTCCGTTTAGTGGTAGTATGGAATCTCTATGAGAGCTTTTAGGAATGGAATAACTAGATTATGAGCTTAGTACCCTCTCTTTTTTTGTAGGCATTTTGTTTTTTGGGAAAAACAGCATTAAGGTCGGGAGAATGTAAAGACCCTATTATTTCCCATTGTAAGACCTTGGAATATTATAAGGAATATTTTCTAAACCATGTGATTATATAGTAGGGGAATCTAGATCCCAAGGAGGCCTGATACTCTTATAATAAAAATATAAAATATAATATATCTCATGTGTGTATTTTTTATGAAATATTAGATTAAATAAAAAATATGGTATTTGGTTAGAAATCTAATAAATTTAATATATCTAAAATATGGGCTTTACCCGAGGGGTGACATAAACTTTACCAGTGTTAGGTGTTTTGTTTGAGGTGCAGTCATGGCAAAAATAATAAAATTTATTTATTTATTTATTTGTTTTTAAATGGTTTTGACATAACCCTCCTCTTTTAAAACCCATTTATGGTAAAGTATTATGGTTAGTTTCATAACCCAATGGATTTTATAGGAGAGTATGGAGTATATATTGGGAGATGATGCTAGGATCAACGATCAGATTAGTACTACTATGATTATCTATGATAACGGAGTTCGTGGATCTCTCTAATGGCATCGACGTGCACCCAATCCTCATTAGTGTGAATTGAGATGTAAATTTTCATACTTTTATCTATTATATATGGAAAATATCCCTTCTTTTAATTCAAATACCAGGTGAAACAATAGTTTTGGGACTTTTTAGAATTTGAAACGAAAATGGTAAAAATTCAAATTACAAAATTTATTAGTACATTCATTTTTTGGAAATAATTTTATAGGATATAAAATTTTATTCTAGATTTGAAACTAAATATTTGTAATTCAACATTGAAATTAGTTTCTTAAATGTATTAAATATTTTAATATGAATTTTATGAATTAATTTTTAATCCATAAATCAATTCTATAAAATCAGAAGTTTTAGGATAGTGAGACTCCCAATCCTTTCTCCTTGATAGATTACCATGGTTATCCACTATTCGGCATTAGGATTTTAAATGATTTTTTTTGTCTGTGACCCACAAAAATAACATGATCATAGTGAGTGATTCAAACTCAAGGTAGGATGTTGTTTTGTGGTCCTTATCCAAATTTATATTATACCTCATTAAAAGTGAATCATATATTCTAAAATTTTTACTTATAAGTTGAGGGGTGATTTGTGGTTGACGTTTTATCTTCCTAAAAATATGAATTTGGTATTGTTTGATTAATTTTCTTCTTCATTCATTGATTATAAATCATCAGATTGAGGCCAATTTGAACCATGGCTAAGGTTTAGTCCTTAAATGTATTTTTTGTGGTTTTCTCTCACCTTCATACATGTGTTAATAATATGCATTCTTTGGCACTTAGACAAAAAATCAATGAAAAATCATTGTGCAATTATTACTTGGCATAAGGGATCATCCCCATAGGTTTGGGATTAAGATCGGAAACGTATTTATGAGGTATTGAAATGAAATAGGATTGATTTTGGATTCATATATCCCTGGTTGTGAGTTTTATCATCTCATCATAGTGGTGGGGTTAGAATTTTCCAAGTAGATTGGGTGGTTAGAATTTCTCCACCATAAATGACAGAGTTTAGTCAATCCTAGAACCACATTTCATGGGTGAGATTTGCAGCTGGATCGAAGTGGTAATGAACTGAATGAAATGAATGATGTTTATAGTTTTCTAGAAAATTTCTAAATACATGGTGTGTAGTCCTAATAACACATGTCGTCTAAACCAATCCTATATTTATAGGGTTTACACATTGAGAAAAATATCACATATTGTGTGACACCTATCACACGCCATGTAACTTGTGGGGGTGGCTCGATATATAACCTTGGTTTAAATAGAAGTCGACATGGACACACATATGAGAACATTCATAGTACATATACATGAACTGAAATATATGGGAAAGAACCAATGTACATGGACTTAGGTAGGCAGAACACACCGAGTGCCATCCATACCTATACACATAATGTATCCTAAAAGAAGACACATTGTTTATGGAGAAATAAATTTCATGTGAGATGGTGATACATGAGTAGAATCAAGGAAGGCAATATGAAATGTGTTTTACCATTACACACAATGTGAATTTTTCAAGGAAATTTGAGGCCCTGTGTATCTTTAGTTTAGTCCATTATCAGTTCTGTGTATTCCATTTGTTAATCCCTATGAGGTTACAGTGTGGAATTATATTCTAATCATTGGATTTTAAAACCATCTATGTGTTTTTATAGATTATATCTTCATTAATCCCTTTGTTTTACCTGGTGGGAACCTCTATCATTTATTCAACTTCCCTAGGTGGGGTTTGAGTAATTTTTATGAATCACATACATGGGTGTATAATCCCCTACATATTGGATTAATCCAGCAAGGGTTTTCAGTGTCCCACATGGCCCAAGTGTGATCCCTTATTTTTTAATTGATCTCTTTTGTGTTTCAGTAAGTACTTACTTGGGGGGTACCGATGATCACGACCTCTCAGATGGGAAACAATAATGATAGTATGTCTCATGGAATGAGTTCTATTAGATAAGTGTTAAAATTAATCCTAAAACAAAATCATGTGGTTAGAATTATGGTTGAGTCTTATTTGAGGCTTGGTGTTTGTTATGAGTATATATTCAATATTGTTGTTATTATTATGACTCAAATATTGATTGAAAAACCCTATGATGATGAGATCACTAGTCTCTTGATGCTTTATGTTTGGTGATTTTGGGGTGTCTTATTGGCTATTTATATACTCACTCATTCATGGGATCTTACTACACATGTATTGTCTTATATAGATGACAATCCTTTTTATGAATTCATAAGAGGATGAGGAGTAGGTGGAGAATAGTCAAGTAAGATAAACTCTAGTTATACCATGTGTTGTATTTGATATAATTCCAATTCTTCAAAATAGGTTGGGCTATTTTAATAGTTTTTGTGGTATTTTATTTATACCTATATCATTTATAGTAATTATTATATACTCTGATGTGGGATAGATATTATACCTATATTGTGGTAGAAGTTGTGTTTTTTATTTTATTATTGTATGCATATTTGGGAGATGTGTGTATTTATACAAGTACCTTAATATATTTCTTCCCTTGTGTGTGATATGCCGACTAGGAATTGGTCACTAGCACCTTGACTAATAGAGGTGTGCTTGGGGTGTCACACTTGGATTATCACCGGCTAGGTGGGCCCATGTGGGTTGAGTCATTACTTCTCTAATCTATAAAAATATACCATTATCACCCCACTTATCCTCATAACTAAACCATCCAAGATCAACCAAAATCATCTTATAGTCTCCATAACCCATTTACCATATCCAATGGGTACTTCTCTCACCGAAATATTATTCTAATAATGGTTAATTTTTTACCCAAAAGAGGATATACATGGAATAGGAAATTTTCATAAGTGAGTTCTTCAAGTTTGTTTCTTCTTTCACCACCTCAAAAATATTTTCTAAAAATCATAAAATATTAAAATAGGATCCTTAGTATATTTTAATTTTATTAATTTGTAGGAAAAAATTATTTACCTCCTTCCCATCTATTAGAAAATGAAAATGCCATCTATGTTACAAGCGGACCACCACCTCCGTTAATGGATTACTTAATTTCTCATCACCGAGTTACATGGATGTTTTTAAAATTGTATTAAATTAATAAATATTATTTTTATAAAATTATTAATGTTTTAAAACGATGATTTTTATATTATAATAATATTATTGACAATAAATGGTCATCATAAAATCAACTCACCTAAAATGAGAATATCAAGACAATTTTATTTCAATATATTTTGGAAGACCTATAAAACTATAAAAAATTTATACACCTATTAACATATAGTATTAATATGTAAAAATGTATTTTTTTGATCTAGAATAATAATAATTAAAGGAGATATACCCAAAATCTAGATATATATGTGTGTGTCAATACTTTTATGGATTGCATACTAATTTTGGTTTTCATAGAAATTTTTATTTTCAAAAGAAATTATAATTTTACACTACCTATGATAGAAGTATTTACTAGGAAGTTATATCATACTAGTGGGACTAAGATTTTGTATGTTTTTTTAAGAATATGTTGGTTGATATAGAAGAAGGATTTGTTAATGTGTTTCTTTTTTCTATTTAACAGAAACCACTTAACATTATTGACATATCCTTAAACGGTGAATATGAAATGTTCAAAATCTTAAGATAAATGGATCAGGTCTAGAGGATGGAGTCCATAGGCTCGAAGTGATAGTACGAAGTGTGGAACTTAATTCTTATCCATTTTTTTATCATAGTTCTATTAAAAAGAAGACTTCCTATAAACCAAAATTAGGTTATGTTTCATTGGTATTTAATTTTGTAATAATAATGTTTATATGAATATATTCATGAACCAATATGAAGTCATTTGATAGATAAATTTGGTCGAACTTGCTAAAATTGTGATTCTTGAATATTGTGAAGTGCTCGTTGAAGTTGTATGAAGATATTTATGATATCTATAAGGTAAAATTGTACCAATATCAAGATGTTAAGTTAATAAGTTATGAATAGTGAATCAATCATGTAGATCAATAAAATATTTTCAAAAAAAGAAATATGGTATTGAAAACATGTGAAATCCTAATTGAGGCATTTCCATGTAGATTCATAGGATATAAATTTGTGAGTAGATTCATTAGACAAGGATATTTTTTGAATGTTTGAAAAATAATTGGGTTATATAAGTATATCAAATAGAATGAGAAGATCTAACCTATGAATGTTCATAAGATGATGGAAGATTCATTAAAAATACTCCCAAGGGTGCATCAAACAAATGAATCAGATAAAATAAGTTCTTGATGAAGAAGATCTTCGTGAAGTAACATCAGATGCATCACAAAGAAAAAGAGTGTTTCTAAGAAGATGAACCGGGTGAGGTATTTCTAATCATTAAAAATTATTTTGGGAAGACCGTAACATGTAAATATTGAGTTGTAAATTCAATGACTCAATTATCATAAAGGTAATAATAGTGATTTTAGTTCATATTGTATAAAGTTCTAGGAAGATGGTTGATTCCATGTTTTAAATAAAATTATGACTTTTTAAATCTTATATATTAAGAAGAATGAGAAGTATCAAATATTGAATGATTGAGTGGGATGTTCAATATTTGAGGGGAATGTTCTTATTTTATGTTTTTTATCGTCCATTAAATTATTGAAAATGAATCCCCATATAAAGGGGAGTAAGAGAACAGATAAAATTTTGTTGAAATTGTTTTAGTTGGTTAAATTGTTGTAGAAGTGCAGTATTGTGATACTGGATAGATATTTTCACATCCAAAGTCCTTTGAATAAAATTTTGAAGAGGAATTGGTATAATTAATACCATATCGAGTTTCCTATCAGTTAGTATTTTAAAAATAAGATAAAGAAGCCTCTGATAAAGAGGTTTGAGAGAGTAGTATCAAATTTAATGGATATAGGTTAACTGGACTAAGAATAATATATGAATATTATGAGAACTATATGGAATAAAGTTATTAACTACTGATGTGAAATAAATTTGATAGTAAAAATAAGTACTTTAATGAAAATAAAGTGTAAATAAATTTTATGCACCACGGTGATAACATATAAAATCCTATTAGTGAAGGTTTTAATTCTAGTTACATTATATTTTTATATCTATAATTTTTATGAGGATCACATGAACTGTGGATGGATTATGTTTCTATAGAAGTGACATATACTCCATACTTATTTTAACCACCAAAAATATTTTTTTATAGTGGTTGTGTAATATTTTATTATTCCCAAATAATATAAATAAAAATATATTCTTGTTGAGAAGTAATCCTTATAAATAAATGTGTTCATATGGTTTTTATTTTTTATAATTTTCTAGCATAGTCAATTATCACTAGTCATAGGTAAAGGTTTGTTATTATTTAAGAAAACATAAAATGATAAGGATCTCAAATTAAACCCCTCCTCCTCTTAGAGATCAAATTGATCTTGATTGGTCATTTCAATTAGTATTTGAGAGAATGATTCCTTTATTCACTCTTTTATAAGGTTTGAACAAAATATAGGATTCCATTGATTTTCAGAAATCTATAAATAGTAAAAGGATTTCGGTATTAGTAGGAAATTACTATCATCTCTAGAAAGACATAATATTACCCTATCTTGTATTTGTTGGCTATGAACCTCTTGAATATGAAACAGATAGTTTCCCTCCATCTGTTAAGGGTACTTCATTAATAGTAGGTGATAATAAGAATATTGATAATGATGTTAGAGTAATAAATACTATAATTTCCTCCCACTCTAAAATTTAATTCATAAGGGTTAAAAGAATTGGAATAGCTAATGGCATCTAGGACACATTGAAGAATATTTAGAAAGGAAATATGTTAGTGAAGAAAGATAAGTTGTAGATCTAAAGATTATGTAATTAATACCTTAAAATTGGATATTATGAATCTATTGGTGGCTTCTTTTCAATGGTTAATGAAATTATAAGCACTATATTATATTTTTGTGAGAAGTTATAATATTGAACATATGTTGAAAATATTATAAGAATTATTCTTGAAAAATTCAATGCCAATATATTTTCTTTATTATATATAAATGAAAAAACACTTTCTCATGATAATCGACATAGTATTCTAATCGCGTAATAAATGAGAAGATAAAAATTTTCAATAACAAATAAAATGATGATCAAGACATTTATTTTAAATATACTAAACAAGAAAAATATAAGAATGTTCTCAAGGATTAATTTAGTGTTTCTAACACTAAAGATAAGGTCTGTGAAAATTTCTATTAAATTATTTATTTTTTTTCTAAAAGGGTGAAGATATGTCAAAATAATTATAAAAGGAAGTTATTGTTGAAGATATTTAGATGTGGAGTTATTTGAAATTTTGTTAAAAATTGTCCAATACTAATAACATATGAAGATAGAGATGAAGAATATATAAAATCTAGAATAACATTAAATAAGGAGGTACCCAAATAAAATTCTTATTCTAAGTGAAAGAATGAGAATTTATCAAAATTAAAAATGAGAAACTTTTTTTCTAACTGTGATGAAGATGCTGATAGTGAAGTGAAAAGTGAAACCATGAGTGATGATGTTGTTGAAAATTTTCTTATTTAAAAATTTAATTTTCTAAATTTCATCAAAGATAAAATAAATTTCTATAAACAATAATAGGAGGACACTCATATAGAGTTTATTCTAAAAATATAGTTGATAGAATGTCTCTCAAAAAAATTAACCTTAAAAGAGAGAATAATAATTTTAAAATTAAAATATCTTTCAAAATACAATATTATTTTCTAGAAGAAAAAGATATGTTAAAAATATAGATTGATGCTATAAAGAATTTACATTATGTGGAGAAAAAACTCAAAATAAATCTTGAAGAAAAGATAAATTTGAAACAAAAAAATTATTCTTATTTTAAAAAATATTATTGAAGCTAATCAAGGAATATAAAACTTTTAAAACTCAATTTCAGAGGTTTGTGTAAGTTCAAGGAATATTAATCCTTATAAGAACAAATATAAATCATCCTTATAACTTAATAACAATGTTGGAGGTATTTAACATAATAATCATGTCAAAAATACCATATATGTATCCAAAATAATCAGAGATGAAAATCATGAAATTTATATTATTTCAATTTATAAACCAAAAGATGCTAAAACTAAATATTCATTCAAGGTAAAGAAGAAATATAATATAATAAATAATATTTCATGAGGTTAACAAAACTTTTGTATACAATAAGGTACCATAGTGGATGGTAATAAATATGAAGGAAAATAGTTTCGTAGTCATAAAATCATGTTAATTAAAAATGAAAATATGATATATATGGATATTATCTATACTATTGAGGATTTGGAAATATAGAAAAAATATATTGGTTTAATCATCGACACTACAATGAATCTAGTAGTTCTAGGGGGAAATTTTGAGGGAGATAAGACCTACTCAAGGAAAACAACATGAAAATCTAGTTTGAAAAATAAAAATATATTTCAACCATATAAGACTATTTTCAAAAGGATTGGTTAGACTTAACATCTTGCTGACGGATGTCTTGATATGTTACCAATTCAAAAAAAATTCTATAATAAATCTCAAAATCCTTTTTTGAAGGAATAAAAAGTTAAATAAAAACCCTTATTTTTGAAATTTCTCTCAAAGGTAGAAAATGAGAATGAACTTATATAATTTTTAGTGGTTTTTCTTCGTATATGACATGATATTTCAAATTGTTTAAGAACTTAAAATATTACCAAGAAGAAATACTAACTTTTAGAAATGATGATTAAATCAGAATAAAAGGAATTAGATACACTGTTATAGGAAATGAATAATTTAAATCCAAAATATATTTGATTATTTATGGGATAAAACAAAAAAATGATTATTTCACAAATTTGTGATGGAGAAAAATAAGTTATTTTTATAGGATATAGTTTTTCTATTAAAAACATATAGATGGTAAATTCGAAGTAAGGGGAAAATTAACCAAGGGAAACTTGTTAATATTCAAATATGCATAAGAATATGAGAATTCTAACAGATAGATAAAGTACTCATGATATTCCAAATAGTATTATAATAAGAGATTTATGTTGTTATATATGTTAGAATAGAAGGATTAAAAATTTAGTGGACAAGAAAGTGGAGATAGATTTAACTCATATCATAGAACTCATTCATTCTAACATGTGTGGGATAATCAGGAATAAATAGATAAATTAACAAAATTATTTTATTTCCTTTATCTATGAATTTAATTTCATTGCATGTATTATTTTTTTGAAACATAAATCAAATGTTCCTAAAAAATTTAGGAACTTCTGGAGAAGTTCTAAAATAGAATGTAGATATTTCTTGAAGATGATTCAAATTGAAAATGGTTTTGAATATAAAAATTTTACATTAAAATATTATCTTTAAAAACATGGTATTTATAATGAGTTTAATGTGCTATAAAATATAGAAAAACCATGTTAATGATGGAAATAATATATTTTAAGTTCAGATATCTCAAAAAAATGTTTATTAAACATGATACTTCTCAATTCATTTGGAGGTAATCTATTAGAGAAGGAGATTACATTTAGAATCATTATTTCTTCAAGGTGAACTCTGATATTACTTTATACACAATTTACAATAAATAAAACCCATGTTTGAAAAATATAAGGGTGTTCGGTAGTCCTATCATTCTCAAAGTCAAAGGTGAGAATCATTGGAATTTTAATCAAGGATGTGATAAAGTAAGTTTCCTTGGCTACCCACAAAATTAGAAAGGATAAAGGTTTTATAAATAGTAATCATGAATGAATATTAACTCTATATACGTTAAGATGTTGGAACATTCTGATAGAAAAACATCATAGTCATATATAGGTATAAGAGTAACTGGATATGAATTTTTTAAAATTAAACCACATAATATAGTATCTGATATATGAAATAATGTAGAAACTAATCAGGATAAATATGAAGTTTCATATATTTCAAGTAATGAGGTAAAAGTACATTTGTTTCATACAAGAATAAGGAATAATGTTGAGGTGAAAAATATTATTGAAAATCAAGGGTAATAGGATCAGACCATAATATCATCAAGGATAGTTTCACATACATCTTTGTATCCATAGGTTGAGCCAAGATATATTAAATAATCTTTGAAGCATAATAAATGGATTGGTTCCATGAATGAATATTTTTATCATATTCAGAAGAATGAGATATGATAACTTTTACCCAAACTAGAAGATAAGAATACTATTATAAAAAAATGGTATTCTTAAAAGGGTTGAATGAAAAAGAAATAAGGCATGATTGATTTGTAAAGACTATTCAAAAGTTTAATGAATTGATTTGGATGAGAAATTTTCCCTTATATAAATACTTGAGACCATCTATAATTTTATTTATATTTATAAAAAATTAAGATATAAGGTATTCCAGATGCATTTCAGGTCAATATTCCTTAATGGAGATATGGATAAATAAGTTTATATCTTGAAAAATGGGATTTCTTACTTGGTTAGAATGAAATGTAAGTGTGTATATTAAATAAATATTTGTATGGTATGATGTAATCTTCAATTACATGGTATTATAAACTATATACATTCATTAAGAAGTTTTATTTTATGAAAATAAGATATGATAACAACCTCTACAAAAAATAATATCAATAGGTTTTCCTTATTATAATTGTTTATGTTGATGATATCATATTTACCAAAAATAATGAAGAAACATGTGAGAATTTTTATGACAAGGTAAATAATTTATTTTATATTACTATTAAGGGGAAATGAAATACATTAATTTCTTAAAAATATTTAAAAATAAAATATATATCTTTAATTCTCAAGAGAATTTTTATATGGAACTTCTAAATAAATTTATCATGGAAAACCTAAATAATTTTCCACACCAATTTTGAGGGGAAAAAATTAGAAAAAATGGGAAATGAAGGGTTTTTTATCCTATATATTTTATAAATTATATTAGAATCCTCTTATATCATATAGATTCAAGGTTAAATTTAGTATTGTTTGTTATAATTTATTATATGTATCCAAGTTCTCATAAAGAATCACATATTATGGTTGAAAAAATAACTCTTAGATGCATTAAGGGAATATATGATTTTAGGTTCAAATATGATAGTGTAGGAAATTTTGATATATTTGGTTATATAAATGTAGATTGTGAAGGATGTGTCAATGATATATGATCCACTTATTGTTGAGTATTTTCTTGGAAGAAATATTGTATAGTTTTCAAAAAATAATAATAAATTTTACTAACTCTTAAAGCTATATAATGGGGGTATATTGGTTCCACTCAAGCTGTATCATAGTTGATATATATTAAGATAAAATTTGAATATATTTTTCTGATGTGATGTAGCCCCTTATCTTAGGTTGTGATGATCAAATATCTATAAATATCACTAATAATCTAGTGTGACATCCTCAATCTAGAACATTTATATTAAATATCTATTCATGAAAGAGCATGTAAAAGAAAATAAAGTAATGTTATAGGTTGTTAATTGAATGGATCAAGTTTTTGATATTTTAACTAAATTGTTGTCATAGGAAACATTTCATAATATGAGGTTGCTCCTGAGTAAACAACTTATCTCTATTCAAGGATAAGTTATGTAATTTTTATCCAATATCTCATCTTATCTTTGGATTGTTTTTTTAAAGGGGGGGAATTATGTAACATAATTCTATCCTTTAGTATGTGTTTTACCATTCAAAGAAGATCATATATTAAAGGGGAAATATTTAAAGGTTTGAGCTATGATATCAATGTGTGTGATAATTTTTATAGTTTTTGATGTGATTGTTGGAATTTTTTTTTAAAATTTTCTTAAAATTTTTGAATGAGGTAAGTTTGAAAATAGGAGTTTGAAAAGTTTTTTTTTTGAAGATGTGGTAATGGAAGAACTTTATGAAAAGTTATTTATATCAATACAAAGGATAGTATTGTATTTTTGTTCAATGATTATTATTGTATACACTATGATACCTCATGTAGGATTAGAATTATTATATTTTAATTCATTTCATAACCATTCAAATTCTCAGGGATTTATGTTATTTGGTTGTAAACAATACCTAAAGGGGAAATTTCTGGGACTAAGATTTTTTGAGTTTTTTTAAGAAGAAGTTGGTTAATAAAGAAGAAGGATTAGTTAAACTGAATCATTTTTTGTCCAACACAAATCAAATAATGTTTTTGAGATTTATTTATGAAGGTTAACAGAAAAATTCTAGTGGAATGATATAAATGGACCATGTTTAGTAGATGGTTTCCATCATCCTAAAGTGATCAGAAAAGGTGTGGCAATGACTAATTTTATAATATTTCTTGACAGTTATATTGAATATAAGATATTCAATAAATCAAAATCAGGTGATATGTCACCTATATTCAAAGTTATAATAATTATATTTATATGGAGATATTAATGATCCTATCTTAAGTTGTTCAAAGGAAGAAAGTTTTGGAACCTGATGAAACTATGGTTCTCAAACATTATGAAGTGATGATTGAAGTTGTATGAAATGATTTATAAATTATATTTGAAATAATTTTACAATGATCAAGATACTAAGTGATGAAGTTATGGTGAGTTAATGAATCATGTTCATTAGATAAATATTTCCTAAAAATACATCAAATAAAGGAAATTTGTGAATTCATCATAGAGGCATTTTGGTGCCTAACCATTGAAACGATGTTTCTATGTATAGTCATGGAACAAAGTATTTGTTATAAAATATTTGGATAAAATAGAGTTCTATAAAGTCAGTGGGTATACGAAGTATATATAACACCGAAAAAATATATAATTAGAACATTGTATCTTCTATCATATCAGACATGCCACACTGAGATTAAACAACCCATGAATTATATTTCTTTAAATTTCATCTCTTTGATATTTTGTAGAACAATAAACCCTGTTTCTAAATAAACCATAATATAGTATACCATTAAAATATAGAGGTTAAATTGGAGTTTATGAATACAAATAACTAAATTCGGGAAATTATGTTAATATATTGATTAGAAAAAAATAAGAATCATTTAATTTAAAATGAAATGTTTTCAAAAAACTATATTTTTTAAAAAGATGGATTAGTCTCAATTTAAGTATATAATTTAAAATTAATTTTTCCAGTTTTAGAAAATTTAATTGTTAAAATTAACTTCATCTTGGAAATAATAATATCAATATTCTCTTAGGGTGAATTTTGTGGATATTTCTAAAATTTTAATCTTTTGATAAATAGTGAAAAATAATTAATTTTAATTAAAAAACTACCATTTTGTTTAAATTATTTTTAATTTTAAATTATTTATTTAATTGGATATAAAGTCAAATTAGTACAACTATATATTAATTAATTCATTTTAGGTTATTATAATCATTTTCATATTGAATCATGAAATAAAAACTTTACATACTTTTGGAAATTGTCTCTTTGAAAACCAACTTTCTCATCATATCTAAAAGATTAAATTTAATTTTAATTTTTCCAATTATGTGAATTTAATTTTGAAAAATGTATTATATATTTTTAATCATAATTATTTTTATTATATTATAATTTCAACTTATTTTTTAACAATAATGATTAGTGAAGACATTTAAAAATTAATCACCACGATTAATGTTAAAATGGAGGTTTGTGTATTACATATGCTTGCGTTAAAAGTATTTTTTCACACACATAGGATTTTTATTTAACAAATTAGTTTTAACATTTTGAGTAATTATTTTTAAATTATTTAATAAGGATTATTTTATTTTTCTCTTAATGGGTAAATGAACTAGTTTAAAAAACTCGTTATCTTGGTAAAAATTAAAATTGTAAAAGTGAGTAAAACTTAAATGTAAAGGAATAAAATGTTTAAAACATGTTTTTTTGTTTTGGAATTGTTATTAAACAATATGATTCATAAAATACATTATTTATCAGTTTTTTAGCCATGTTACATGAGATTGACCACCCATTATTGAATAATTTTTGGTATTTACAAAAATAGCACTACTCCTGAATTATAAAATGGAACTCACTCCCCTCACTTATTCACACCTATGAAGCCATTTTTATCAACCAATCCATGTATAATTAACTTCTAAAATTACCTACCATCATATTATAACATTATTTTCATAAAAATTTCTAGGAATAATTTTAGTGAAAACATAAGGTTGATACCCAAAGAAAAGGTGATGTTCTTCAATGAGCATTTTTATTATTTCTTCCTCCACCTCCTTCAATTCATATTAAAAAATTATAATATATTAATTTTAGTTTATAAAATATAATATTATATTGTTATGTAAATTTAATTTCCTAAAAATATCTCCAATTCCATCAAATGGTTTATGAAATCATTATTCATGTGTACGATAGACTACTACCTCTCAAACTGATGTCATTAGTTTTTCCATTAAAACCTATCACTATTGGATATGATACAAGATATAAAGTATATATATGATATTTATAACATAATTATACCTCTATATTAATTATATAATGTATATATTTATATTTACTTTCTATTCCTTATAGGATATGATAATGTTGCTTGTGAGTATGGCAGACTACCGCCTCACAAAGTGTTCTGATTCGTTTTTCACTAGAATTATACATGGAAGTAAACAAAGTAGCCTTTAATAAATAAATGTGATATAAAATAAATAATTATTATATTAATTACATATTAATAATTTTTTAAATATAATATATCATTTTCTTTTTTTACACTGAAAAATGATAACATTTTACATGTACGTGTGGGCTACCACCTTCCTGAAGCGATGTAACTATATTTTCATAACAACACAAAATGGATGATATATTTAATTATATTTAAAAACAAATATGTTAAATATCATATTATAATCATTATTTAAAGATAAAATATTACTTACCATCATTCTTTAGTGATCACTGAAGAATGGAACCGTTATTCAAGTGTATATAAGGTTTATCATCTCCATGATCATAACAATCTCTATTTTCATAACTATATTAAATTATTGGTTTTAAAATAAAAATTTATATAATAAGATGATAATTTTTTCATGATTTTTATTCTCTATATGATGGAATTTTATAATATTTTCTAGCATCAAAACTTTCATGACAAATAATGAATGAGAAAACTGGGCAATTAACACCTGAAACAATGAAAATAAGGAAATATTTTTAACGAATAGGTGATAACATATTAAAAATGATTATAGATAATATTATTAATATTAATATAGTTTTTATATAAGTTAATAAAATTTTTAAAACCTGTATAAAGGAGTTTAAATCATGTTCAACCAAAAAGAAGCTTGAGGTTAGGGATTTCGTCTCAATTTTATTTCATTAAGGCATCTTGAAATATTATACAACTAAATTCTTTTATATAGTTTATATACTAACCCTTTGACATGTAATATAATTAATTATTAATTATTAATGGTGTTTTAAATTATAATTTGAATTACTTTATCTAAGGGTATTTGACTTAAGAGTTACCAAGTGGTAAAGAATTTAATAACTCAATTTCTTTTCATTGGGATATATTACTTCTTCGTCATCTTTGATATTCTAAGATTATGTGGGAAATTAATTTTAATTATATTAGGTTATATTTAAAATTTTATTAGGTGTATTTACCATTTATATACATAATTTATTCATTGAATAATTATCACTTCAACATTATGATCATTATAAGGGTTTATTTTTCAATATCATTCCCATCAAGATTATTTATTCATAAATTTAAATTAAATGAAATTATTTGATAATTGGATAATAAAAACATATAATTTTCACCTAATTTAGTTATTAATTATATTTTTATGTAATATTACCATTTTATACTCTTTTTTACTTAAAATTATTGATAAAATGTTTTTAAGAAAATACGGCTTCATTTCTATCTTTGTTCAAAAATATGTTTTCTTCCAAAAAAATATTTCAAAAAAAGGTTTTAAAAAGGTTTTTTATTTATTCTAAATGATTTATGGAATAAATATTTACCCATTTTACCTTATAAAAAAATTTAAAGGAGTCCTCGTTTCATTTTCAAAATAATACTTGTTTGGATTTTACCAAAAAAGTGAAAGGATTGTTTGTTTCGACATATATGATATAAAAATAATTTCCACAAATCAGAGAAAAATGAAATTTTTTAAATAATCCTTTATAATTTTCAAAGATTTTTTTAAAATTAAATTATTCTCAAATAAATTTTTGAACTTTTGGTTATAAAAAAATTATTTTCAAAATGAAAATTAGATTTTTCTCAAGAATGTTTTTAAAGATAATTTAATGGAATTTATATTCATCAAAAACATCCCTTTATTATTAATCCAATGGGTATATTTTGAATTGGTACCATACTTATTCTTAATATGTATGTTTTTTATCATTTTGACTAAGGAAAGTATTGACATTCACTTCCTTTGTTAATTTTTACAGTCATTAACTTTCCCTTGAATTTATCACCTTCTTAGGGATATTAAATTTCCCCTAAAATACATATTATTTATCATTGATATGTTTATTACATAAATTTAATATCATTTATACATATTTTTTTCATCCTTTAAAGTAATGTTTTTATCTATATAAATATTGAAAAATCTATATTCATTTCTCAATATGGATATTTTATTATAAAGAACATTTTCTATGAATTAAATTTATTGTTTGATATATGAGGAATTTTTTGGAAATAAAGTCATAAGTGGGGACCAATTAATGATATCCCCTTGATTCATTAGTAGTATCATGAGTTGAATTAGTAAGCTATCATAAAATCAATTTTCTAAACCAAAATATCATGTCCCCATTAGTTTTATAAATTCTTCGGAAATACCTTAATAGTAGAGGTATCATGTGCCTAAGACATAATGTACAATAACTAAGCATTTCCATCCTAAATATTTCATTTATTATTATTCATGGTATTTTCAAAATGATATTATCTCTAGATGTATTAAATAATCAATTATTTATTAGATGGAAAGTTTTTTCAGTTATTTACCTTTCCATATTTATTATGACTCATCTAGTTATGATTTTCATGTTACTGATTAAATGGGAAGTGTTTTTAGTTATGCACCTTACCATATTGATTATTATTCCTGGGATTCATGCATTGATACTATCTCTGGATTCACCTCTTTAATTATTTATTACATGGAATGTTTTTTAGTTATTTACCTTTCCATATATTGATTATGATTATTAATTCATGAATTTTTCCAATGTACGTAACCCTTAATGATCAATTGAGCTCACCCTTATTTTTTTATTTTTCCAAGAATCTATGAAGTGTATTATGATTGATAAAAAAATATATTCTAGATGTAATAATGTTATCCTAAAAAAATTGTGTTGAATTTTTTGTCAAATGTAATAAAAGACTTACATATGTATCTAGTTTACCAAGACTACAGAACTATTCATTCAATCAAGATATTATTCATTGTATCTTATACCCATGTAATAAATTAAATATCATCTCTGGGGTATTGAGTTTAGTGTTTCTATATTTGGTTTTGTAGAATGTTTATTAGAATCCTTGGGAACTAGATTTTAGAAAATATAGATTACGGAACATAACCCTATAATAGTATTTCAGTATAAGCATATATGAACATCCTAAAGTTTTTATAAGAGATTATATGGATTCCCTAAAAATATGTCCCTATTTGGATACTATAAGTCGACATGGTTATGGAATATGTATACCATGGGGGTAATAAATATGAAAATGGTGCATTGGGATTAACCCAATCATCACCTAGTTCATGAGAAGGGGTCTTACTCTACACCTATTTTGACACTCCTAGGAGTTATTCTTAGGATAATTCACATTTTCATGATAAACCATTATAATTTATTTTAATAGATAATGAAAATTAATTACCTAGGTTAAACCTAAGGTGTCTTATATTGAAAATAACATGTCTCAATTGAATCAGAAAATGATTTATGTGTGAAAATTAAGTGAATAAACAAAATAATTTTCTAATAAAATGAAGAGTATGATGGAGGAAATAAATCTCATCCTAGGGATCCATTTATAGTTTGATTTCTTAAATGTTTATACCCTAGTGATTATCTTACAAAATTCCCTCTTTTAAAGAATAAACCCTATACCATGTAAGTACCTATCTAAAAATAAAATAAACTATTTATGTATTGGGGTTTAAGAATTAAATTCTTTAAGTTATTTTTTAACATTGGTATTTTGGTGATAAGGATTACAAAATGTCTAAGGCTTGTGTTAAATTTCACAAGAATATATGTCTTTATTAACATAATAGTTATGAATAAAATCATGGTTTTAGGAGTTTAATATTTATCGTAGTTTCAAATCCTTAAAAAAATCTTTTTGAATTTTATTTTATGGGATTCTACCAAGATTAAAGATATTTTAGGAGAAATTTACGACAATTATATCTTTAAGTGGAAAATTTATTTGATTAATAATTCATTTACATCATATATAAATTATTCTAAATGATTTATAAGATTTATGGTTTATATAATCATTTATGACATAATAATAATAATCAAATAGGATTATTAGACTTTGGGGAAAAAATATGTTCTTTTGAAAACTATAGTAAAAAGGTTACTTAATAATTAATTTTATATCTAGGATGTCCATCATTTGTTTTGGGAATGTTGTTGGAACTATATTAATATAGTTCTGAAAAAAGTACAACACACATGTTCAGAGACAAAGTGTCACATCTGGTAAGGTCGTGAGGCTTGAACCCATGAACTAATAACGATAAGGGTCTAGCACCTACCACCGGACTATGTGATTTCCTGGTAAATCTGACATTGGTTTTAGTTAAAATTTTTGAAAAATAAATATCAATGATGAACCATTATTGTCACTTTTGAGGATTAGAGATTTATTTATTTTATTGGATAACTTGTTCTAACCATATTTGTTTTGAAAAATATATACAGATAGGCTAATAGATTTTTCACTCTTTTATGAATCTTATGACCCATTAAAATTAACTTTTTGTGTCCAGGAATAAATAATCAATTTTTATATTCATTTCATGGAGTAGGGGATGAATTAGAAATTCATCACATCACAACCAAATGATGAAATTGTGCTTATTAAATAAAAATGTATCAAGTAAGTATATTTAATTATATTATTATAATGTAAAATAATTCCTCAATCTTAGAAAAATGGTCTTGAAAAAAAATGTTATCCTATTACATCCACATTCAGTGAATCAAATGGTATATTAAATCATTATATATTTATGGTTTTAAGGTCATTAACTTTTCATTGATTATTCACTTTCTTATAAGCAGTGACCTTAATCAATCTCTAAAATTATTTACACTTTCTTCCATGTACATATCATCAATATCTATCAATGTTATCCTACATATAAACCTAGTTATGTATTATTATATATGACCTTTATACTTCCCTTTATAAACTTATTAAGATTATATTTTATTAACCCTTTTATGATGCGGGTTTTTCAACAATGATGTTTCCAAATTTCAAACCCTTGATTATCGAGATCAAGTTTCAATTACGATGTCACAATTTATTTGAAGTGAATATAATATAACACCCTAAAATTAAAATAACTCAGGCTTAACCTACATGGATATTATATCATTTTAGATGAATATTAAGTATATTACAATTGTAAATTCCTGAGGATCATAACCGTTATGTGTCTTTGGAAACATGGAAACAAAGTCTTATATCCAAGTGAAAGATCTTCAACATATCCCATAATGATATCCACCTTTAGTACTTCTACCTAAAACCATTCTTCATAACCTGGGGAAACGAAACATAATAATGTTTTGAGCTCAAATTATCTATAAGTGTAAACATGGGAGGTTTGTAAGCATAATCATGAGAATAAGGGTATGAGAACATGATCATGAAAATAGAAGAACAAAATCTTCATATCAAATATCATGTACACGAAACATGTCATAAATAATGGTACTTCCTAAGACATGAATCATAAGGAAGTAAATAACATAAGACATGAAATACTAACATATGAATAAAACATGGACTTGTGGTAGACGCATGAGCATATAATAACGATTTTCATAGTAGTCAAGGAATCTCGTTCAATACCATATTAGTGGTATGTCTTTACTCCCCATACCATCTTAGTATTCATGGTTCACTCCCATGGCTATCTTAGTAGCATGAGTTTACTCCTTATACCATCTTAGTAGTTATGTTTGACTCCCATGACCATCTTAATTGTCAAGGTTCACTCTAAATACTATAATAGTTTATGTCAGGGGATATAAATACTTATCCAATACATTATAGGGAGATATATGTCACACCCATATCATAATGAAATCATACATATATGTGCCACAAGATCATAAACAAGCATATCATAACCCATAAAATAAAATGGGAATCATAAACATGTAAACATATCATAACTTGTAGAAAAGATACCAGTTTCCTAATTATTTCCCAAAAAATAACCGAAGAAAATTATTTTGTCTCTAAAACATCATTCCATCAAAACATAATCCATTTAGAGAAATAATATGAATGGTGTTCTTGAACTATTAAAAATTATGTCATTATAGGTGTGAAAGGATATTGAAAGATAACTCAGAACATGAATTTACTTTAAAAATAAATTTTTAAAAAATTAAACATTATAAAAACCTTTTAATTTGAAACCACTTTGAAAAAATATATAAGAATCATGAAAATAATTTAAAAAATCCTTGATGAAAATATCCTTTCTTCCCTGAAATAGTTTTCTTTTCTTAAAATGATGTGTAATTTTAAAAGAAAAACCTTTATTTGAGAATAACCTAGTAATATTGTATGGGAAGATTCAAGGTAATAAATAATCATAAAATAATTAAAATCCATTCATTCCATATAAGTTAAAAAATATTCTTCTCGTACTTTTTCTGGAAATGTAAAAAATATACCTCGTTTGGAAAATGAATGAAAGATTCTTTTAAACCCATGAAGTAAAAAAAGTAAAAATTGGGTAAAAATAAAAATAAAAATGTATATGAGAATAGTATAACATTTTAGCAAAACATTTTTAGAAAACATAGACATGGATGATAAATATTCCCCAGTAGATACTTAGGAATAAAACAATCCCAAATAGGGAAGATATTGTGAAATCAAAACTCATCAGTTTATAATCACTAGAATCATATGATCCCTATAAGAAGTAAAATTATAATAATATGTAAATATAATAATCTTCATGATAAGACTCATAAAATAACTTCATGTGAAGTATATACACAACATAAAATAAACAAGAAGTGTATAACACATGTGTCACACAAATGTAAAGGTGAGTCATAAATCACTTTCCTTATGTCTTGACTCTCTTCATACTCAAACATGATTATTTTATAATAAATATAAAATTATTATAAATATTTTACATAAGAATATTATTATATCTAATAACCCATATTTTTTATTATAAACTTATGTTTTCTACATGTTTAATGATCCAACGTTAAGGGTTCACTTTGGGTAATATTCCCTTTATTCTTCTCAAGTGTCTCAATTTGTTATATTATTGTCCATTACACTTATATATTGATTCTAGAAAGTAAATTAGAATATAAATATCATTTATATCCAGTATATTTTTACTATAATAATCTATAGAATAAATAAGTATGAAATGGAATACACCGTTCATGGAGATGTTAAGTCGTATATATGCATAAACATTGTCTCCGTTTAAATTTTTGTGTTAAAAAAAGTATATAAATGAAATATGTATATATATATATATATAATTATTAAAGTGGAATTTGTATATAATATATATCATATAATTTTACTAAAACCATCCTTAATAAATTCCATGTGGTGTGTGAATGAATCACATCGCTTTTAGGTGGCGGTAGTCCACACTTCCACAAACTATATTATCCTATTAACACCAAAAAGAATGTAAAAAAAGGTATTTTCTCTAAAAATGAGTAAATAAGATTAATTAAACAATAAATTTTATAATATATATATATATATGGTTTCCATAATAATGTTCTTCATGATTGGTGGTAAAGTAAAAATGAACAATCATCATTTCATGAGGCAGTAGTTCACCATATACAAAAATAGTATGTTCGATATCTATTAGATGGAGGTGTGTATAAGTGTAAGTTTGAAACATATCATAAAAACATCCTATTATATTTAGGATACTAGTTTTTTCATAAAATAATACAATAAATATAGTTTTGGGGTGGAGAATAAAAATAAAGGAAATGAGGTTGAGGGGAGACAATACCTCTTAATCGGGTAACTCCTTTTGGTTTGTGCCAAAAGGATTTCTTGAGTTTCCTTCTTCCTAATTGATGGTTTATAAGAGGAAGTTAGGGAATTTTAGAGTAAAATTTATAGGATTTTTCATATAAAAAAGGCTTTATAGGTGTGAATAAAAGAGAAGGAGATTTCTCATTTATAGGAGGGAGGAGGGGCACTTTAGGAAACTCCAAAACTATTAATTTATTTTTAATTGATTTTCGATTTTCAATAGATCCAAAGAGAGTGATTTAAAATTTTGAGGTGATTATGGGTCTAAATCCCCTCAACCAATTAATTTGGGACATCTTTATGTTAGAAACTGAACCTTCTTTTTTGACATTAACACTTAGTAAATCAATTTAACTCTTACCGTGACTACTATTCTTTTTAAACTATAGGGTTATTATAGTTACTATAAAATATAAAACTAACCCCAATTGAATCATTTATGATATATTTATTATTATCCTAGTTATTTTTAATAATTATATATTTTTATGAATTTTATAACATTTAATAAAATACTATTTATTTTAAAGTATCATTTATGTCAATTTTGATACGATTCAATAATTTTATTTTGAAAAATAGTGAACCAACCTGATAAATTCTAAAAAACACATAAAATATGTCACCAAGAAGCATAATTTATCAATAAAATTCAATAATGTCATTAATTAAGTCAAATTATATTTATTTTAATATTTTTAATATCGTTTATTCGATATATCAATTAATTAAAAAAATAAATGCATCATTTTAATACAGGTCTTTAATTAAATTATATATTATCTAAAAAATAAAAACAAATTATCATGATAAATATAGATTTATTATATTTTTATTGAATATTTTATGTCAAGTTTTTCTTATGTATATTTCTATAATAAAAATTATTTATTTATTAAAATTTGAATATAACATTTTTGACTCTTCTTTAAAGAAAATATAATAAATGTTCAAATCTAACACAAGTGTCTTAAAAAGGAAAATATTTTCGATCAAAGGTTTATTTGGGTCTACAAACACTTATCCAATTAAATTGGTACATGTGTTAAGGTATTCTTATATTATTATAATATTATTTTCTCCTTTAATTTATTGATTTACCTTTAACTGCAATAAATAAAATTCAAGTTACAAATCACCAAAAGTTATTTTGATCCTATTAAAAAATCTTAATTAATACAGCCATTTATGACTATTTTTTGAAATAAAATTCACATAAATGGTAAAATTATGTTTAATGATAATCTCATAAATGAGGCTAGAAGGCGGGTAGAATAACTGTTCCAAAGTTTACTAATTTTTTTATATCTAATTCTATTATAAAAATTATTCCAATGGAATAAATTGTATTAATTAATGTATTATATATCTATTGTGACTTTAAAATAAATTTAACATAAAATAATTATTTAAATGAAAAATTCGGTTTTTAACAACAGTGCTGTATTTTTCATTATTCATCAAAAATTGAAACTTTTCAAAAAAATACCAAAATTTCAGCCTAATATAATTTTGATATTCCAAATTCAAATATAATTTTTACTTTATCAGCCTAAATTTTTACTAGTTTCTAAAATTTGTTTTTTTATTTTTCATATAAGGACATGAAAACCAATTCATTTGAGAAAATAGTTGTTTTAAACATATAAATACTTTACCATATATAATATTTTTCATTATAAAAGCTATTATAACAAATATTTACAAAATTAGTTATTACTATTCATATTAGAAGTTGTAACAGATATGTTATAACCATCTTATTTAAATAATTATAATAGTAAAGTGTTATTTCGTAGAAACTCAGTGTTGTGTGTAATGGAAGAAAAGTCAATGTTTCATGTAGTGAAAGATTCACCTGATGTTGTGTATAAAATTATACAAAAATAGTGATTTTTTATAATAAAGAACCTATATTCAATGCTGTGTGAAGTGAAAACATCAAAAGATTAAAATAATTTGGAAAAAAAAATTCACAAAATCCCTGGGTGTTACATTCTACCCACCTTAAAATGTATTTTTCCCTCAAAATTCATCTATGTTAACAAAGGTTAAATATATAAAAGTTCCTTTCATAGAAACTTGCATCCTAAAAATAAATCTGGAAACAAATTTTAAAAATATAAAAGTTGTAAAATAAAAATTACTCAAAGTAACTCATAACTAGGTTTCCACATATGAGAAAATTGGTAAAGATTTGGGTATTGAGGGAAAATGTAAATAATCATAGATATTGATAAATATCACTGATCACAAGAAAGTGGGTGATCAAGACAAATTTAAAAATCATAAAACCACAATCTAAAAAATCATTAAATGGGTCATTGATAATATTAATAATGATGACGTTTTATCTTCCTAAAAATATGAATTTTATATTGTTTGATTAATTTTCTTCTTCATTCATTGATTATAAATCATCAGATTGTGGACAATTTGAACCATGGCTAAGGTTTGGTCCTTAAATGTATGTTTTTTGGTTTTCTATCACCTTCATACATGTGTTAATAATATGCATTTTTTGGCACTTAGACAAAAAATCAAGGAAAAATCATTGTGAAATTATTACTTGGCATAAGGGATCATCCCCATAAGTTTGGCATTAAGATCGGAGACATATTTACGAGCTATTGAAATGAAATAGGATTTATTTTGGATTCATATATACCTGGTTGTGAGTTTTATCATCTCATCAAAGTGGTGGGGTTAGAATTTTCCAAGTAGATTGGGTGGTTAGAATTTCTCCACCAAAAATGACAGAGTTTAGTCAAGCCTAGAACCACATTTCATGGGTGAGATTTGTAGCTGGATCGAAGTGGTAAGGATCTGAATGAAATGAATGATGTTTATAGTACTCTAGAAAATTTCTAAATACATGGCGTTTAGTCCTAATAACACATGTCGTGTAAACCAATCCTATATTTATAGGGTTTACACATTGAGAAAATTATCACATATTGTGTGACACCTATCACACGCCATGTAACTTGTGGGGGTGGATCGATATATAACCGTGGTTTAAATAGAAATGGACATGGACACACATATGAGAACACTCATATTACATAGACATGAACTGAAATACACGGGAAAGAACCAATGTACATGGACTCAGGTAGGCAGTACACACCGAGTGCCATCCATACCTATACACATAATGTATCCTAAAAAAATACACCTTGTTTATGGAGAATTACATTTCATGTGAGATGGTGATACATGAGTAGACTCGAGGAAGGAAATTCTCAATGTGTTCTACCATTACACACAGTGTGAATTTTTCAAGGAAATTTGAGGCCCTATGTATCTTTAGTTTAGTCCATTATCAGTTCGGTGTATTCCATTGGTTGATCCCTATGAGGTTACAGTGTGTAATTATATTCTAATCATTGGATTTTAAAACCATCTATGAGTTTTTATAGATTATATTTTCATGAATCCCTTTTTTTACCTGGTGGGAACCTCTATCATTTATTCAACTTACCTAGGTGGGGTTTGAGTAATTTTTATAAATAACATACATGGGTGTATAATCCCCTACATATTGGATTAATCCAGCATGGGTTTTCAGTGTCCCACATGGACCAAGTGTGATCCCTTATTTTTTAATTGATCTCTTTCGGGTTTCAGTAAGTACTTACTTGGTGGGTACCGATGATCACGACCTCTCAGATGGGAAAAAATAATGATAGTATGTCTCATGGAATGAGTTCTATTAGATAAGTGTTACAATTAATCCTAAAACAAAATCATGTGGTTAGAATTATGGTTGAGCCTTATTTGAGGCTTGGTGTTTGTTACGAGTATATATTCAATATTGTTGTTATTATTATGACTCAAATATTGATTGAAAAACCCTGTGATGATGAGATCACTAGTCTCTGGAGGCTTATTTTGTGATTTTGGGGTGTCATATTGGCTATTTATATACTCACCCATGCATGGGATCTTCCTACACATGTATTGTCTTATATAGATGAAAATCCTTTTTATGAATTCATAAGAGGATGAGGATTAGGTGGAGAATAGTCAAGTTAGACAGACACTAGTTATACCATGTGTTGTATTTGATAGAATTCCCCTTCTTCAAAATAGGTTGGGATCTTTTATTAGTTTTTGTGGTATTTTATTTATACCTATATCATTTATAGTAATTATTATATACTCTGATGTGGGATAGATATTATACCTATATTGTGGTAGAAGTTGTGTTTTTTATTTTATTATTGTATGCATATTTGGGAGATGTGTGTATTTATACAAGTACCTTAATCTATGTCCTCTCATGTGTGGGATATGTCGACTAGGAATTGGTCACTAGCACCTAGACTAATAGAGGTGTGCTTGGGGTGTCACACTTGGATTATCACCGGCTTGGTGGGCCCATGTGGATTGTCTAATTACTTCTCTAATCTATAAAAATATACCATTATCACCCCACTTATCCTCACAACTAAACCATACAAGATCAACCAAAATCATCTTAGAGTCTCCATAACCCATTTACAATATCCAATGGGTACTTCTCTCACCGAAATATCATTCTAATAATGGTTAATTTTTTACCCAAAAGGGGATATACATGGAATAGGAAATTTTCATAAGTGAGTTCTTCAAGTTTGTTTCTTGTTTCACCACCTCAAAAATATTTTCTAACAATCATAAAATATTAAAATAGGATCATTAGTATATTTCAATTTTATTAATTTGTAGGAAAAAATTATTTACCTCCTTCCCATCTGTTAGAAAATGAAAATTTCATCTCTGTTACAAGCGAACCACCACCTCCGTTAATGGATTACTTAATTTCTCATCACTGACTTACATAGATGGTTTTAAAAATGTATTAAATTAATGAATATTATTTTTATAAAATTATTAATGTTTTAAAACGATTATTTTTCTATTATAATAATATTATTGACAATAAATAGTGATCATAAAATCCAATCACCTAAAATGATAATATCAAGACGATTTTATTTTAATCTATTTTGGAAGACCAATATAACTATAAAAAATTTATACACTTATTAATATATAGTATTAATATATAAAAAATGTATTTTTTATGTAGAATAATAATAATTAAAGGAGATATACCCTAAATCTAGATATATATGTGTGTGTGTCAATACTTTTATGGCTTGCATACTAATTTTGGTTTACATAGAAATTTTTATTTTAAAAAGAAATTATCATTTTACACGACCTATGATAGTAGTATTTACTAGGAAGTTATATCATACTAGTGGGACTAAGATTTTGTATGTTTTTTTAAGAATATGTTGGTTGATATAGAAGAAGGATTTGTTAATGTGTTTCTTTTTTCTATTTAACATAAACCACTTAACATTATTGAAATATCCTTAAAAGGAGAATATGAAAAGTTCAAAATCTTGAGATAAATGGATCGGGTCTAGAGGATGGAGTCCATAGGCTCGAAGTGATAGTACAAAGTGTGGAACTGAATTCTTATCCATTTTTTTATCATAGTTTTATTAAAAAGAAGACTTTCTATAAACCAAAATTAGGTTATGTTTCATTGGTATTTAATTTTGTAAGAATAATGTTTATATGAATATATTCATGAACCAAGATGAAGTCATTTGATAGATAAATTTTTTGAACTTACTGAAATTGTGATTCTTGAATATTGTGAAGTGCTAGTTGAAGGTGTATGAAGATATTTATGATGTCTATTAGGTAGAATTGTACCAATATCAATATGGTAAGTTAAGAAGTTATGAATAATGAATTAATCACGTAGATTAATAAAATATTTTCAAAAAAAGAAATAAGGTATTGAAAAAATGTGAAATCCTAATTGAGGCATTTCCATGTAGATTCATAGGATATAAATTTGTGAGTAGATTCATCAGACAAGGATATTTTTTGAAAGTTTGGAAATTAATTGTGTTATATAAGTATATCAAATAGAATGAGAAGATCTAACCTCTGAGTGTCCATAATATGATTGAAGATTCATTAATAATACTCCCAAGGGTGTATTAAACAATGGAATCAGATAAAATAAGTTCATGATGAAGAAGATCTTTGTGAAGTAACATTAGATGCATCACAAACAAAAAAAGTGTTTCTAATAAGATGAACCAGGTGAAGTTTCTTTAATCATTAAAAATTATTTTGGGAATACCATAACATGTCAATATTGAGTTGTAAATTCAATGACTCAATTATCATAAAGGGAATAATAGTGATTTTAGTTCATATTGTATAAAGTTCTAGGAAGATAGTTGATTCCATGTTTTAAAAAAATTATGACTTTTTAAATCTTATATATTATGAAGCGTGAGCAATATCAAATATTGAATGATTGAGTGGGTTGTTCGATATTTGAGTGGAATTTTTCTATTTTATGTTTTTTATCCTCCATTAAATTATTGAAAATGAATCCCCATATAAAGGGGAGTAAGAGAACTGATAAAATTTTGTTGAAATTTTTTTAGTTGGTTAAATTGTTGTAGAAGTGAAGTTTTGTGATACTGGATAGATATTTTCACATCAAAAGTCCTAAGAATAAAATTTTTAAGAGGAATTGGAATAATTAATTCCATATCGAGTTTTCTATCAATTAGTATTTTAAAAATAAGATAAAGAAGCCTCGGATAAAGAGGTTTGAGAGAGTAGTATCAAATTTAATAGATATAGGTTAACTGGACTAAGAATAATATATGAATATTATGAGAACTATAAGGAATAAAGTTGTTAATTACTGATGTGAAATAAATTTGATAGTAAAAATAAGTACTTTAAAGAAAATAATGTGTAAATAAAGTTCATGCACCACGGTGATAACATATCAAATCTTATTAGTGAAGGTTTTAATTCTAGTTAAAAAATATTTTTATATCTATAATTTTTATGAGGATCACATGAACTGTGGAAGGATTATATTTCTATAGAAGTGACATATACTCGATACTTATTTTAACCACCAAAAGTATTTTTTATAGTGGTTGTGTAATATTTTATTTTTCCCAAATCATAAAAATAAAAATATAATCTTGTTGAGAAGTAATCCTTATAAATATATGTGTTCATATGGTTTTTATTTTTTATAATTTTCTATCATATTCAATTATCACTAGTCATAGGTAAAGGTTTGTTCTTATGTAAGAAAACATAAAATGATAAGGATCGCAAATTAAACCCCTCCTCCTCTTAGAGATCACATTGATCTTGATTGGTCATTTCAATTAGTATTTGAGAGAATTATTCTTTCATTCACTCTTTTATAAGGTTTGAACAAAATAAAGGATTCCATTGATTTTCAGAAATCTATAAATAGTAAAAGGATTTCGGTATTAGTAGGAAATTCCTATCATATCTAGAAAGACATAATATTTCCATATCTTTTATTTGTTACCTATTAACCTCTTGAATATGAAAACGATAGTTTCCCTCCACTTGTTAAGGTTACTTTATTAATAGTAGGTGATAATAAGAATATAGATAATGATGTTAGAGTAATAAATACTATAATTTCCTCCCACTCTAAAATTTAATTCATAAGGGTTAAATAAAATGGAATAGCTAAAGGCATCTGGGACACATTGAAGAATATTTAGAAAGGAAATATGTTAGTGAAGAAAGATAAGTTATAGATCTAAATATTAAGTAATTAATACCTTAAAATGGGATATTATGAATCTATTAGTGGATTCATTACAATGGTTAATGAAATTATAAGCACTATATTATATTTTTGTTAGAAGTTATAATATTGAACATATGTCGAAAATATTATAAGAATTATTCTTGTAAAATTAAATGACAATATATTGTCTTTATTATACATAAATGAAAAAACACTTTCTCATGATAATTGACATAGTATTCTAATCGCGTAATAAATGAGAAGATAAAAATTTTCAATAAAAAATAAAATGATGATCAAGACATTTATTTTAAATATACTAAAAAATAAAAATATAAGAAAGTTCTCGAGGATTAATTTAGTTTCTATAACACTAAAGATAAGGTCTGTGAAAATTTTGATAAAAATATTTATTTTTTTCTAAAAGGGTGAAAATATGTCAAAATAATTATAAAAGGAAGTTATTGTTGAAGTTATTTAGATGTGGAGTTATTTTAAAATTTGCTAAAAATTGTCTAAGACTAATAATATATAAATATAGGTATAAAAAATATATAAAATCTAGAATAACATTAAATAAGGAGGGACCCAAATCAAATTCTTATTCTAAGTGAAAGAATGAGAATTTATCAAAATTAAAAATGAGAAACTTTTTTTCTAACTGTGATGAAGATGATGACATTGAAGTGAAAAGTGAAACCTTGAGTGATTATGTTGTTGAAAAATTTCTTATTTAAAAATTTAATTTTCTAAATTTCATCAAAGATAAAATAAATTTCTATAAACAATAATAGGAGGATACTCATATAGAGTTTATTCTAAAAATAGAGTTGATAGAATGTCTCTCAAAAAAATTAACCTTAAAAGAGAGAATAATAATTTTAAAAGAAAAATATCTTTCGAATAACAAGATTATATTCTTGAAGAAAAAAATATGTTAAAAATAGAGATTGATGCTATAAAGTATTTAATTTATGTGGAGAAAAAACTCAAAATAAATCTTAAAGAAAAGATAAATTTGAAACAAAAACATTAATCTTATTTCAAAAAATATTATTGAAGATAATCAAGGAATATAAAACTTTTAAAACTCAATTTCAGAGGTTTTTGTATGTTCAAGGAATATTAATCCTTATAAGAACAAATAAAAATCATCCTTAGAAATTAATAACAATGTTTGAGGTATTTAACATAATAATCATGTCAAAAATACCATATATGTATCCAAAATAATCAGAGTTGAAAATCATGAAATTTATATTGTTTCAATTTATAAACCAAAATATGCTACAACTAGAGATTCTTTCAAGGTAAAGAAGAAATATAATATAATAGAGAATATTTCAGGAGGTTAACAAAACTTTTTTATACAATAAGGTACCATAGTGGATGGTAATAAATATGAGGGAAAATAGTTTCACAGTCATAAAATCATGTTAATTAAAAATGAAAATATGATCTATATGGATATTATCTATACTATTGAGGATTTGGAAATATAGAAAAAAATATATTGGTTTAATCATCGACACTACAATGAATCTAGTAGTTCAAGGGGGAAATTTTGAGGGAGATAAAACCTACTCAAGGAAAACAACATGAAAATCTAGTTTGAAAAATAAAAATATATTTCAACCATATAAGACAATTTTCAAAAGGAATGATTAGACTTAAAATCTTGCTAACGGATGTCTTGATATGTTACCAATTCAAAAAAAATTATATAATAAATCTCTAAATCCTTTTGTGAAGGAATAAAAAGGTAAATAGAAACCCTTATTTTTTGAAATTTCTCTCAAAGGTAGAAAATGAGAATGAACTTATATAATGTCTAGTGGTTTTTCTTTGTATATGACATGATATTTAAAATTGTTTAAGAATGTAAAATATTACCAAGAAGAAATACTAACTTTTAGAAATAATGATTAAATCAGAATAAAAGGCATTAGATACACTGTTATAGGAAATGAATAATTTAAATCCAAAATATATTTGATTATTTATCGTATAAAACAAAAAAAATTGATTATTTCACAAATTTGTGATGGAGAAAAATAAGTTATTTTTATAGGATATAGTTTTTCTATTAAAAATCATGTAGATGGTAAATTCGAAGTAAGGGGAAAATTAACCAAGGGAAACTTGTTAATATTCAGATATACATAAGAATATAAGAATTATAACAGATAGATAAAGTACTCATGATATTCCTAATAGTATTATAATAAGAGATTTATGTTGTTAGATATGTTAGAATAGAAGGATTAAAAATTTAGTGGAAAAGAAAGTGGAGATAGATTCAACTCATATGGTAGAGCTCATTCATTCTAACATGTGTGGGATAATCAGGAATAAATAGATAAATTAATATAATTATTTTATTTCCTTTATCTATGAATTTAATTTCATTACATGTATTATTTTTTTGAAACATAAATCAAATGTTCTCAGAAATTTTAGGAGCTTCCGGAGAAGTTATAAAATAGAATGTAGATATTTCTTGAAGATGATTCAAATTGAAAATGGTTTTGAATATAAAAATTTTAAATTAAAATATTATCTTTAAAAACATGGTATTTATAATGAGTTTAGTGTGATACTAAATCTAGAAAAACCATGTTAATGAAGGAAATAATATATTTTTAGTTCAGATATCTCAAAAAATGTTTATTAAACATAATACTTATCGATTCCTTTGGAGGTAATCTATTAGAGAAAGTGATTACATTTAGAATCATTATTTCTACAAGTTGAACATTGATATTACTTCATACACATTTTACAATAAATAAAACCCATGTTTGAAATATATAAGGGTGTTCAGTAGTCCCCTCATTCTCAAAGTCAAAGGTGTGAATCTTTGGAATTTTAATCAAGGAAGTGATAAAGTAATTTTCCTTGGCTACCCAAAAAATTGTAAAGGATAAAGGTTTTATAAAAAGTAGTCATGAATTAATATTGATTCTATATACGTTAAGATGTTGGAACATTCTGATAGAAAAATTTCATAGTCATATATAGATATAAGAGTAACTGGATATGAATTTGATGCTATTAAACCACACAATATAGTATCTGATATATGAAATAATGTATAAACTAAACAGGATAAAGATGAAGTTTCATATATTTCAAGTAATAAGGTAAAATTACATTTGTCTCATCCAAGAATAAGTAATAATGTTGAGGTGAAAAATATCATTGGGAATCAAGGGTAATTGGATCAGACCATAATAACATCAAGGATAGTTTCACATACATCTTTGTATCCATAGGTTGATCCAAGATATATTAAATAATCTTTGAAGCATAAAAAATGGATCAGTTCCATGAATGAAGATTTTTATCATATTCAGAAGAATGAGATATGATAACTTTTACCCAAACTAGAAGATAAGAATACTATTATAAAAAATCGGTTTTCTTAACAGAGTTGAATGAAAAAGAAACAAGGTATGATTGATTTGTAAAGACTATTCAAAAGTTGAATGAATTTATTTGGATGAGACATTTTCCATTATATAAATACATGAGACCATCTAAAATTTTATTTATATTTATAAAAAATTAAGATATAAGGTATTCCAAATGGATTTGAGGTCAATATTCCTTAATGGAGATATGGATAAATAAGTTTATATCTTGAAAAAATGGGATTTTCTACTTGGTTAGAATGAAATGTAAGTGTGTATATTAAATAAATCTTTGTATGGGATGATGTAATCATCAATTACATGGTATTATAAACTATATACATTCATTAAGAAGTTTTATTTTATGAAAATAATATATGATAACAACCTCTACGAAAAATAATATCAAGAGGTTTTCCTTATTATAATTGTTTATATTGATGATATCATATTTACCAAAAATAATGAAGAAACATGTGAGAATTTTGATGAAAAGGTAAATAATTTATTTTATATGACTATTATAGGGGAAATGAAAAACATTAATTTCTTAAAAATATTTAAAAAAAATATATATATCTTTAATTATTAAGATAATTTTTCTATGGAACTTCTAAATAAATTTATCTTGGAAAACTTAAATAATTTTCCACACCAATTTTGATGGGAAAAAATTAGAAAAAATGGGAAATGAAAGGTTTTTTATCCTATATATTTTATAAATTATAATAGAATCCTCTTATATCATATAGATTCAAGGATAAATTTAGTATTGTTTTTTATACTTTATTATATGTATCCAAGTGCTCATAAAGAATCACATATTATGGTTGAAAAAATAACTCTTAGATTCATTAAGGGAATAGTTTATTTTAGGTTGTAATATGATAGTGTAGGAAATTTTGATGTATTTGGTTATATATATGTATATTATGAAGGATGTTTCAATGATATATGATCCACTTATTGTGGAGTATTTTCTTGGAAGAAATATTTTATAGTTTTCAAAAAAAAAATTATAATAACTCTTAAAGATACATAATGGGGGTATATTGGTTCCACTCAAGATGTATCATAGTTGATATATATTAAGATACAATTTGAATATATTTTTCTGATGTGATTTATCCCCTTATCTTAGGTTGTGACGATCAAATAGCTATAAATATCACTAAGAATCTAGTGTGACATCCTCAATCTAGAACATTTATATTAAATATCTATTCATGAAAGAGCATGTAGAAGAAAATAAAGTAATGTTATAGGTTGTTAATTGAATGGATCAAGTTTTTGCTATTTTAACTAAATTGTTGTCATATGAAACATTTCATAATATGAGGTTGCTCATGAGTAAACAACTTATCTCTATTCAAGGATAAGGTATGTGATTTTCATCCAATATCTCATCTTATCTTTGGATTGTTTTTTTAAAGGGGGGAATTATGTAACATAATTCTATCCTTTAGTATGTGTTTTACCATTCAAAGAAGATCATATATTAAGGGGGAATTATTTGAAGGGTTGAGCTATGATATCAATGTTTGTGATCATTTTTATAGTTTTTGATGTGATTTTTGGAAGTTTATTCTGAAATTTTCTTAAAATTTTAGAATGAGGTAAGTTTGAAAAGTTTTTTTTCAAGATGTGGTAATGGAAGAACTTTAAGAAAAGTTATTTATATAAATACAAAGGATAGTATTATATTTTTTTCAATGATTATTATTATATACACTATGATACCTCATGTAGGATTAGAATTATTATATTTTAATTCATTTCATAACCATTCAAATTCTCAGGGATTTATGTTCTTTGGTTGAAAAAAATACCTAAAGGGGAAATTTCTGGGACTAAAATGTTTTGAGGTTTTTTAAGAAGAAATTGGATGATAAAGAAGAAGGATTAGTTAAAGTGAATCATTTTTTTGTCCAAAACAAATCAAATAATGTTGTTGAGATTTTTTTATGAAGGTTAACAGAAAAATTCTAGTGGAATGATATAAATGGACCATGTTTAGTAGATGGTGTCCATCATCCTAAAGTGATCTGAAAAGGTGTGGAAATGACTAATTTTCTAATATTTCTTGATAGTTCTATTGAATATAAGATATTCAATAAATCACAATCAGGTGATATGTCACCTATTTTCAAATTTATAATAATCATATTTATAAAGAGATATTAATGATCCTTTCTTAAGTTGTTCAAAGGAAGAAAGTTTTGGAACCTGATAAAACTATGGTTCTCAAACATTATGAAGTGATGATTGAAGTTGTATGAAATGATTTATAAATTATATTTGAAATAATTTTTCAATGATCAAGATACTAAGTGATGAAGTTATGGTTAGTTAATGAATCATGTTCATTAGATAAATATTTCCTAAAAATCCATCAAATAGAGGAAATTTGTGAATTCATCATAGAGGCATTTCTATGCCTAACCATTGAAACTATGTTTCTATGTATAGTCATCGAATAGAGTATTTGTTATAAAATATTTGGATAAAATAGAGTTCTATAAAGTCAGTGGGTATACGAAGTATATATAACACCCTAAAATTCTATAGTTAGAACATTGTATCTTCTATCATATGAGACATGCAACACTGAGATTAAACAACCAATGAATTATATTTCTTTAAATTTCATCTCTTTGATATTTTGTAGAACAATAAACCCTATTTCTAAATAAAGCATAATATAGTATACCATTAAAATATAGAAGTTAAATTAGAGTTTATGAATACAAATAACTAAATTTGGAAAATTATGGTAATATATTAATTAGAAAAAAATATGAATCATTTAATTTAAAATGAAATGTTTTCAGAAAACTATATTTTTTAAAAAGATTGATTAGTCTCAATTTAAGTATAAAATTTAAAATTAATTTTTAACAATTTTAGAAAATTTAATTGATAAAATTAACTTTATCTTGGAAATAATAATATCAATATTCTCCTAGGGTGAATTTTTTGGATATTTCTAAAATTTTAATCTTTTGACGAATAGTGAAAAATAATTAATTTTAATTAAAAAACTACCATTTTGTTTAAATTATTTTTAATTTTAAATTATTTATTTAATTGGTTATAAATTAAAATTAGTAAAATTATATATTAATTAATTCATTTTAGGTTATTATAATCATTTTCATATTGAATCATGAAATAAAAACTTTATATACTTTTGGAAATTGTCTCTTTGAAAACCAACTTTCTCATCATGTCTAAAAGATTAATTTTAATTTTAATTCTTCCAATTATGAGAATTTAATTTGGAAAAATGGATTATATATTTTTAATCATAATTATTTTTATTATATTATAATTTCAACTTAGTTTTTCACAATAATGATTAGTGAAAACATTTACAAATTAATCACCAAGATTAATGTTAAAATGGACTTTTGTGTATTACATATGCTTGCGTTAAAAGTATTTGTTCACACACATAGGATATTTATTTAATAAATTAGTTTTAAAATTTTGATTTATTATTTATAAATTATTTAATAAGGATTATTTTATTTTTCTCTTAATGGGTAGATAAACTAGTTTAAAAAACTCGTTACCTTGGTAAAAATTAAAATTGTAAAAGTGAGTAAAACATAAATATTAAGGAATGAAATGTTTAAAACATGTTTTTTTTGTTTTGGAGATGTTATTAGACCATATGATTCATAACATACATTATTTATCAGTTCTTTAGCCATGTTACATGAGATTGACCACCCATTATTGAATTATTTTTGGTATTTACAAAAATGGCACTGCTCCTGAATTATAAAAGGGAACTCACTCCCCTCACTTATTCACACCTTTGAAGCCATTTTTATCAACCAATCCATGTATAATTAACTTCTAAAATTACATACCATCATATTATAACATTATTTTCATAAAAATATCTAGGAATAATATTAGTGAAAACCTAAGGTTGATACCCGAAGAAAATGTGATGATCTTCAACGAGCATTTTTTTTATTTCTTCCTCCACCTCCTTCAATTCATATTAAAAAATTATAATATAATAATTTTAGTATATAAAATATAATATTATATTGTTATGTAAATTTAATTTCCTAAAAATATCTCCAATTCCATCAAATGGTTTATGAAATCATTATTCATGTGTGCGATAGACTACTACCTCTCAAACTGATGTCATTAGTTTTTCCATTAAAACCTATCACTATTGGGTATGATAAAAGATATAAAGTATATATATGATATTTATAACATATTTTTACCTCAATATTAATTATATCATATATATATATATATATTTAATTTCTATTCTTTATAGGATATGATAATGTCGCTTGTGAGTATGGCAGACTACCGCCTCACGAAGTGTTGTGATTCGTTTTTCACTAGCGTTATACATAGAAGTAAATAAGGAAACCTTTAATAAATAAATGTGATATAAAAGAAATAATTATTATATAAATTACATATTAATAATTTTTTAAATATAATATATCATTTTCTTTTTTTACACTGAAAAATGATAACCTTGTCCATGTACATGTGGGTTACCGCCTTCCTGAAGCAATGTAACTATATTTTCATAACAACACAAAATGGAAGATATATTTAAGTATATTTAAAAAAAATATGTTATATATGATATTATAATCATTATATAAAGATAAAATATTACTTACCATCATTCCTTAGTGATCACTGAAAATGGAACAGTTATTCAAGTGTATATAAGGTTTATCATCTCCATGATCGTAACATTCTTCATTTTCATAACTATATTACATTATTGGTTTTAAAAGAAAAATTTGTATAATAAGATTATAATTTGTTCATGATTTTTATTCTCTATATGATGGAATTTTATAATATTTTCAAGCATCAAAACTTTCATGACTAATAATGAATGAGAAAACTGGGCAATTAACACCTGAAAAAATGAAAATAATGAAATATTTTTAATGAATAGGTGACAACATGTTAAAAATGATTATAGATAATATTATTAATATTAATATAGTTATTATTTAAGTTAATAAAAATTTTAAAAACTTTATAAATGATTTTAAATCATGTTCAACCAAAAAGAAGCTTGAGGTTAGGGATTCCGTCTCAATTTCATTTCATTAGGGCATCTTGAAATATTACACAGCTAAATTCTTTTATATATTTTATATACTAACCCTTTGAAATGTAATATAATTAATTATTCTTTATTAATTATGTTTTAAATTATAATTTGAATTACTTTATCTAAGGGTATTTGACTTAAAAGTTACCAAGTGGTAAAGAATTTCTTAACTCAATTTATTTTCATTGGGATATATTACTTCTTTGTCATCTTTGATATTCTAAGATTATGTGGGAAATTAATTTTAATTATATTAGGTTATATTTAAAATTTTATTAGGTGTATTTACCATTTATACACATAATTTATTCATTGAATACTTATCACTTCAACATTATGATCATTATAAGGGTTTATTTTTCAATATCATTCCCATCAAGATTATTTATTCATAAATTTAAATTAAATGAAATTATTTGATCATTGGATAATAAAAACATATAATTTTCACATAATTTAGTTATTAATTATATTTGTATGTAATATTACCATTTTATACTCTTTTTTACTTAAAATTATTGATAAAATGTTTTTAAGAAAATATGGCTTCATTTCTATCTTTGGTCAAAAATATGTTTTCTTTCAAAAAAATATTTCAAAAAAAGGATTACAAAAACGTTTTTTATAATTTCTAAATGATTTATGGAATAAATATCTACCCATTTTACCTTTTAAAAAAAAATAAAGGAGTCCTCGTGTCATTTTCAAAATAATGCTTGTTTGGATTTTACAAAAAAAGTGAAAGGATTGTTTTTTTGACGTATATGATATAAAAATAATTTCCAACCATCAGAGAAAAATGAAATTTTTTAAATATTCCTTTATTATTTTCAAAGATTTTTTTAAAATTAAATTATTCTCAAAAAAATTTGAGAACTTTTGGTTATAAAAATTATTTTCAAAATGAAAATTATATTTTTCTCAAGAATGTTTTTAATGATAATTTAATGTAATTTATATTCATCAAAAAAATACCTTTATTATTAATCTAATGGGTATATTTTTAATTGGTACCAAACTTATTCTTAATATGTATGTTTTTGATCATTTTGACTAAGGAAAGTATTGACATTCACTTCCTTTGTTAATTTTTACAGTCATTAACTTTCCCTTGAATTTATCACCTTCTTATGGATATTAAATTTCCCCTAAAATACATATTATTTATCATTGATATGTTTATTACTTAAATTTTATATCATTTATACATATTTTTTTCGTCATTTAAAGTAATGTTTTTATCTATATAAATATTGATAAATCTATATTCTTTTCTCAATATGGATATTTTATGATAAAGAACATTTTCCCAGAATTAAATTTATTGTTTGATATATGAGGAAATTTTTGGAAATGAATACATGAGTGGGGACCAATTAATGATATCCCCTTGATTAATTTGTAGTATCATGAGTTGAATTAGTAAACTATCATTAAATCAATTTTCCAAACCAAAAGATCATGTACCCAGTAGTTTTAAAATGTCTTGGGAAATGCCTTAATAGTAGAGGTATCATATGCCTAAGACGTAATGTACAATAACTAAGCATTGCCTTCATAAATATTTCATTTATTATTATTCATGGTATTTTCATAATGATATTATCTCTAGATGTATTAAATAATCAATTATTTATTAGATGGAATGTTTTTTCAGTTATTTACCTTTCCATATTTATTATGACTCATCTAGTTATGATTTTCATGTTACTGATTAAATGGGAAGTGTTTTTAGTTATGCACCTTACCATATTGATTATTATTCCTGAGATTCATGCATTGATACTATCTCTGGATGTACCTCTTTAATTATTTATTACATGGAATGTTTTTTAGTTATTTACCTTTCCATATTGATTATGATTATTGATTCATGATTTTTTCCAATTTACGTAACCCTTAATGATCAATTGAGCTCACCCTTATTTTTTTTATATTTCCAAGAATCTATGAAGTGTATTATGATTGATAAAAAAAATATTCTAGATGTAATAATTTTATCCTAAGAAAATTGTGTTGAATTTTTTGTCAAATGTAATAAAAGACTTACATATGTATCTAGTTTACCAAGACTACAGAACTATTCATTCAATCAAGATATTTTTCATTGTATCTTATACCCATGGAATAAATTAGATATCAGCTCTAGGGTATTGAGTTTAGTGTTTTTGTATTTGGTATTGGAGAATGTTTAGTAGAATCCTTGGGAACTAGATTTTGGAAAGCATAGATTACGGAACATAACCCTATAATAGTATTTCAGTATAAGCATATATGAACATCCTAATGTTTTTATAAGGAAGAGATTATGTGGATTCCCTAAAAATATGTCCCTATTTGGATACTATAAGTCGACAAGGTTATGGAATATGTGTACCTTGGGGGTAATAACTATGAAAATGGTGCATTGGGATTAACCCAATCATCACCTAGTTCATGAGAAGGGTTCTTACTCTGCACCTATTTTGACACTCTTGGGACTTATGCTTAGGATAATTCACATTTTCATGATAAAAAATTATAATTTATTTGAATAGATAATGAAAATTAATTACCTAGGTTAAACCTAAGGTGTCTTATATTTAAAATAACATGTCTCAATTGAATCAGAAAATTATTTATGTGTGAAAATTAAGTGAATAAACAAAATAATTTTTTAATAAAATGAAGAGTACGATGGAGGAAATAAATCTCATCCTAGGGATCCATTTATAGTTTGATTTCTTAAATGTTTAGACCCTAGTAATTATCTCACAAAATCCCCTCTTTTAATGATTAAACCCTATACCAAGTAAGTGCCTATCTAAAAATAAAATAAACTATTTATGTATTGGGGTTTAAGAATTAAATTTTTAAAGTTATTTTTTAAAATTGGTGTTTTGGTGATAAGGATTACAAAATGTCTAAGGCTTGTGTTAAATTTCACAAGAATATATGTCTTTATTAACTTAATAGTTATGAATAAAATCATGGTTTTATGAGTTTAATATTTATCATGGGTTCAAATCCTTAAAAAAATCTTTTTTAATTTTATTTTATGGGATTCTACCAAGATTAAAGATATTTTGGGAGAAATTTACAAGAATCATATCTTTAAGTGGAAAATTTATTTGAGTAATAATGAATTTACATCATATATGCATTATTTTAAATGATTTATAACATTTATGGTTTATATAATCATTAATGACATAATAATAATAATCAAATAGGATTATTAGGCTTTAGGGAAAAAATATGTTCTTTTGAAAACTATAGTAAAAAAGGTTACTTAATAATTAATTTTATTTATAGGATGTCCATCATTTGTTTTGGGAATGTTGTTGGAACTATATTAATATAGTTATGAAAAAAGTACAACACACATGTTCAGAGACAAAGTGTCACATCTGGTAAGGTCGTGAGTCTTGAACCCATGAACTAATAACGATAAGGGTCTTGCACCTACCACAAGACTATGTGATTTTCTGGTAAATATGTCATTGGTTTTAGTTAAATGTTTTGAAAAATAAATATCAATGATGAACCATTAGTGTCACTTTTGAGGATTGGAGATTTATTTATTTTATTGGATAACTTGTTCTAACCATATTTGTTTTGAAAAATAGATAGAGATAGGCTAATAGATTTTTCACTCTTTTATGAATCTTATGACCCATTAAAAGTAAATTTTTGTGTTCAAGAATAAATAATCATTTTTTATATTCATTTCATGGAGTAGGGGATGAATTATAAATTGATCTCATCATAACCAAATGATGAAATTGTGCTTATTAAAAAAATGTATCAAGTAAGTATATTTAATTATATTATTATAATGTAAAATAATTCCGCAATCTTAGAAAAATGGTCTTGAAAAAAAATGTTATCCTATTACATCCACATTCAAAGAATCAAATGGTATATTAAATCATTATATATTTATGGTTTTGAGGCCATTAACTTTTCATTGATTATTCACTTTCTTATGAGCAGTGACCTTAATCAATATCTAAAATTATTTACACTTTCTTCCATGTACATATCATCAATATCTATCAATGTAATCCTACATATAAACCTAGTTATGTATTATTATATATGACCTTTATACTTCCCTTTCTAAACTTATTAAGATTATATTTTATTAAGCCTTTTATGATGTGGGTTTTTCAAAAATGATGTTTCCAAATTTAAAAACCTTGATTATCGAGATCAAGTTTCAATTATGATGTCACAATTTATTTGAAGTGAATAGAATATAACACCCTAAAATTAAAATAACTCATGCTTAACCTACATGGATATTATATCATTTTAGATGAATATTCAGCATATTACAATTGTAAATTCCTAAGGATCACAACTGTTATGTGTCTTTGTAAACTTGGAAACAAAGTCTTCTATCCAAGTGAAAGATCTTCAACATATCCCATAATGATATACACCTTTAGTACTTCTACCTAAAACCTTTCTTCATAACCTGGGGAAACGAAACATAATAATGGTTTGAGCACAAATTATCTGTAAGTGTAAACATGGGAGGTTTGTAAGCATAATCATGAGAATAAGGGTATGAGAACATGATCATGAAAATTGAAGAACAAAATCTTCATATCAAATATCATGCACATGAAACATGTCATAAATAATGGTACTTCATAAGACATGAATCATAAGGAAGTAAATAACATAAGACATGAAATACTAACATATGAATAAAACATGGACTTGTGGTAGACGCATGAGCATATAATAATGATTTTCATAGTAGTTAAAGAATCCCTTTCAATACCATATTAGTGGTATGGATTTACTCCCCATACCATCTTAGTATTCATGGTTCACTCCCATGGCCATCTTAGTAGCATGAGTTCACTCCTTATACCATCTTAGTAGTGATGTTTGACTCCCATGACCATCTTAATTGTCAAGGTTCACTCTAAATACCATAATAGTTTATGTCAAGGGAAATAAATATTTATGCAATACATTAGAGGGAGATATATGTCACACCCATATCATAATGAAATCATACATATATGTGCCACAAGATCATAAACAATCATATCATAACCCATAAAATAAAATGGGAATCATAAACATGTAAACATATCATAACTTGTAGAAAAGATACCTGTTTCATAATGATTTCCCAAAAAATAACCCAAGAAAATTATTTGGTCTCTAAAACATCATTCCATCAAAACATAATCCATTTAGAGAAATAATATGAATGGTGTTCTTGAACTATAAAAAAGTATGTCATGATAGGTGTGAAAGGATATTGAAAGATCACTCAGAACATGAATTTACTTTAAAAATCAATTTTTAAAAATAAAACATTATAAAAACCTTTTACATTGAAACCACTTTGAAAAAATATATAAGAATCATGAAAATCATTTAAAAAATCCTTGATGAAAATATCCTTTCTTCCCTGAAATAGTTTTCTTTTCTTAAAATGATGTGTAATTTTAAAAGAAAAACCTTTATTTGAGAATAACTTAGTAATATTGTATGGGAAGATTCAAGGTAATAAATAATCATAAAATAATTAAAATCCATTAATTCTATATATGTTAAAAAATATTCTTCTCGTAATTTTTCTGGAAATGTAAAAAAAGTACCTCGTTTGGAAAATGAATGAAAGATTCCTTTAAACCCATGAAGTAAAAAAGATAAAATTGGGTAAAAATAACAATAAAAATGCATATGAGAATAGTATAAAATTTTATGAAATCATTTTTAGAAAACATAGACATTGTTGAGTCAATAAGGTTTTCCTTATGACTTTTCCATTCCTTCTTGTTTTGAAAATCACAATCACCTTATCTTTAGGAAAATTGCTTTCTTAAGGAAAATTGCTCTTATAAGGAAAATTTCTTTCTTAAGGAAAATTGATTTTATAAGCAAAATCTCTTTTATAAGAAAAACTATCCTTATCATATTTTCTTCTATATTTTTCTTAAGTATGAGATTCGGATTCATTTCTATTTTCTCGGAATCGTTGAAACTTTGATATAAAGCATTCTGTTTTAGGATTCGGATTCTGGATAAGAACTATAAGGAAGTGTCATTCCGAATTCCGGATATGAACTCTGACTAAGTTCTATTCCAGATTCAGGATACGAATTCTGAAGAATAATTCTCATTACGAATTCCAATGGAAAATTATTATTACGAATTCTAATGAAGAAATATCATTCTGAATTCCCATTACGAATTCCAATGAAGAATTCTCATTACGAATTCTGTTGATGAATTCTCATTTCGATTTCTGATGACGAATTCCTATTCTGAATTCCCATTCCGAATTCACATAATAAACAGAATCTGATTATCTTTGTTTTATACACTCTGAATTAATTCAGACTCTGAAAAATATTTTGGTTAGACTCCGAACTTTTATTTTTCTTATGCCTTTATAATTTGTCTACTCTTTATTATTGTTCCTTACACTCCGAACCTTCACTCCGAAGTTTTCATTCTAAACATTTATGTTAGAGTTTAAAACGATGTCATACATTCTGTTACACTTGTTTTTTTATAAAACGATGTCATCTATTTTGTTATAAACTAATCGTTGTCTAAGTGACACGTGTATAGGTCCCTCCTATCTTTAAGGAAAATATGACCATTGGATAAGGAGCCGACCTTACCTATAAATAGGAGCTCATTTGAAAAATCTCAAAGCTGTTGCAAAGGTTGCTGAAAAAAGTGCTGAAAGTATGACTAATTTGCTTGAAGTGATTTCTAGAGAGAGAGACTCTTATTAACTCTCAAATCTTCGTGCGACTCTGAATGTTGGTGATTACATTCGAGGGCTTCTGGGGATAGGAAGACAGAAGTTGCCGACTACCTTGAAGTTAGAGGGCTTCCTTGCTGAGGAAGACAGAGGTTGCCAACTACCTTGAAGTTGAGGGCTTACGGGGATAGCAAGACAGAGACTCTGATCTTCATATCGAGGGCTTACCCTGGTGTGGGTAAGACAGACTTTCTTGAAAGTATAAATCAAGGGACCTTTATCCAAGGTTGTTGGATACCCTTCTCTTTGGGTTAAAAGACTTATATCTTGTTACTTGTAGTTTTACTACTTGTTTATATTCCGCTGCATTTTGTAATATAAGGAAAGTATAACTTTCTTATACATCCTTACTTATACTCTATTTCATTTAGATTCTATACGCTTTAAGGTAGAATCTCATATTGTAATCTTTTGTTAAGTTTCAATTTCCGAAACCATATTTCTGGAACCCTCGTTCGGAATCTCTTTCCTAAGTTTGCATTCGGTGTTGGAGGTGTTGTGAATTTTCTTAGTTTAACTTTGTTAAACTTAGCCTTTTCCTTTTCTTAAGGAAAACATAGTTATTCTTAACTAACTTTAAAGGTTCCAAAGGTATTTTTAAAGTATACAATTCACCCCCCCTCTTGTATATTGAGCATCTACATCACTATTTCGATCCTACAATTGGTATCAGAGGTTGGAAACCTCATACTCTATACCAATCTTACATTTGGTATCAGAGGAGGTCTCTGAAATACTTGTACTCACATAAAAGTTTTTCTTGCTCATTTTATCATTCTGAACTATCTTATTACGAATTTTCCCATTCCGAACTTTTCTCATTCCGAACTTTGTTATTACGATTCTTTGCTACTAACAAGTTTGTGTGCCAAAAGTTATTTCTAGTATGGCAGGAATTAATGTTGGTTCAATTGATAATCTAAATCCGACAAGACCACCCATATTTGATGGTAATGGCTATGATTACTGGAGAGATCGTATGAAGACTTTTGTTATCAATACTGGATTGGACAACTTTTTTATGCTTACTGGTGATTATAAAATTCTTGACAAGGAAGTTAGAACCTTTACTAATATGGAAAAGAAAGAATATCAACTCAACTATAAGGTACGCAATACTTTACTATGTTCGATGACTAGAAATATATATAGCCAAATTTCTTCTTGTGAAGCATCTAACTGTATATGGAAGAAGTTAGAAGTTACACACTTTGGAACTTCTAAGGTGATTGAGACTAGAAGAGCTATGCTTAGAGCTGAATATCATGGCTTCAAATTTCCTTATGGAGAACCTATCTGTAAAGTCCAACAGAGATTTATGACTATTGTCAACAGTCTACAATCTATGGGAAAAAAATGTTTATATGATGAAGCTCTTGTGGACAAGATAATTGATATTATGCCCAATGAGTGGGAATCCAAGAGAACAGCTATAGATGAGAACAGGAAGGTCACTCAAATTACTCTTGATGAATTATTTTGAACTCTTCTACAACATGAAACAAGAATGAAGAGAGATGCTGACAACATCAAGAAGAAAAATGGTAATGGTACTGTTTCTTTTACTACAACTTCAAATCAGATGAAAGCTAAGACTCCTGAGAGAGTAACTAGATCCAAGTCTAAGAAAGTTATTTTCCAATCCGAATCAAGTGAGAGTGAAGTTTCAGAAAATGAATTAGCAATTCTTTCTCAAAGGATGAACAAGATAGCTTGACAGAGAAATTTTCAATCTAAGTATAAGAAAAAGGAAAGGAAAGATAAGAAAGATGGAGAAGTTACTTGTTATGAATGTAAAAGAGCTGGACATATTAGACCAGATTTCCCTATGCTCAAAAAGAAAGAAAGAAAATAAAGACATTCAGACAGGAACAGGAAGAAGTATTATAATGCTAAAGCTAAGAATGTTCTAAAAGCTAATGACACATGGAGTGCCAGTGGTGGTGACTCTTCAGATGAATCTTCTTATTATGAATCTTCAGGACAGAAGAATCATGGTCTTATATCTAGATTACCTATTGTTAATCATTGTCTTATGGATAAGGTACGAAATGATGAATCTCTGACCAATGTTTCTTTAAATTCTAATGATAGTAAGTATTATAACTCTTCTGATGAAGAATCATCTTCTGATGAGGAAAATACTTTACCTACTTATGAAGAAGTCTCTAGGTTTGCTGAACTTCTTGAGATTGAGAATTCCAAACTCAATAAGAAACTTGATAAGGAAAACTCTATAAATTCTATTCCTACCAAAGAGATATCAAATCTTTCTAAAGATCATAATAAGAAAAATGCTGATTTTGAAAATATTTCAAAAAATCTTGAGGAAGTAAGTTCTGAGAAGAACAAACTTTCAAAAGAATTAGAAAAATTAATTTCTATGAAAAATGTTTTCGAGCCTAAATCTAGTTCTAAAACTAATGTTTTTAAGGATAAAAACTTGGTTGTAAAACTCAAGTCCGAAATTTTTTCCTTAAAGAAGTGTTTATCAAACTTTACCCATGGTAAAGAAAATTTTGATAAGATGTATTCCCAAATATAACCTTTAAGAAATAAATCCAGATTTGGTTATACCCATGCAAAACCTATTTTCAGTAACAATTATTTTGTTCCTCAAAGTGCCCCATTTTGTACCAAGTGTCAATGTGGTGGTCACTGGGCAAAGAATTGTTCCTTAAACAAAACCCAATCTCTAGGATTTCACAAAGCTTACTTTTCTAAGAAGATGTGGGTTCCTAAAATTTTATTGTCTGGAAATCTCGGATCCAAACAAGTTTGGATTCCGAAAGTCTAATTTTCTTCTTGATTTCAGGATAATAAAAAAAGTACCAGCAACAATACATGGTACATGGATAGTGGATGTTCCCGGCACATGACTGGTAACAAAAGATTTTTTGAAAATATTATCAAAACGAAAGGAGGGAAGGTTACTTTTGGAGATAATGCTAAAGGAGAGATTGTTGGTATTGGTAAAATTGTTTTTCTCGGTAAAACCATGATTACAAATGTTCTTTTTGTTAAAGGTCTTATGCACAACCTTATTAGCATAAGTCAGTTATGTGATGAAGGTTACCTTGTGAATTTTAGGAATGATAAGTTTTTAGTTCACAATTCCAAGGAAGAATTTATTCTCTCAGCCAATAGGCAAGAGAATGTCTACACTTTGAACTTAGAAGATCATAGAAGCTAAGATTTACCTTGCCTAATTGCAATGGAAAATCATTCTTGGTTATGGCATAGAAGTCTAGGTCACTGTAATCTTAGAAACCTATGTAAACTCTCTAAGAAGAAACTAGTTAAGGATATATCGGAGCTTAGATTTGATTCTTCTAAAGTTTTTGATCCTTGTCAATATGGAAAGCAACATAAATCTAGTTTTAAGTCAATCGGTGAAGTCTCAACAACTGATGCATTACAATTAGTGCACATGGATCTTTTTGGTCCAACACAAACTGGAAGTATTGGAGGAAAATACTATGTATTTTTTCTAGTTGATGATTACACTAGATTTACTTGGGTCTATTTTCTAGCAAAGAAATCTGAAGCTTTTTCTTATTTAAAAATTTTTAGAGCACAAGTTAAAAATGAGAAAAACCTTCCATTGAAAACTATTCATAGTGATCATGGAGGAGAATTTCAAAATTCTGATTTTGAAACTTTTTGTAGTAAAAAGGGTATTACTCACAATTTTTCAGCACCTAGAACTCCTCAAAAGAATGGTGTAGTTGAAAGAAGAAATATAATTCTTCAAGAGATAACTAGAACCATGTTGAGTGAATATTCTATTGCTAGACATTTCTGGGCTGAAGCTGTAAGTACTGCTTGCTATACTATAAATCGAGTTTTGATTAGACCTTTTCTTAATAAAACTCCTTATGAGTTATGGAATGGTAGAAAACCAAGACTTTCCTACTTCAAGGTGTTTGGTTGAAAAGTATTCATTTTGAATACTAAAGATAACTTACATAAATTCACACCAAAATCTGATGAAGGAATTTTCTTAGGGTATTCCACAACATCTAAGGCTTATAGAGTTTTTAATAAAAATACTTGTACTGTTGAAGAAATAGTACATGTAAAATTTGATGAATCGGATCCTTTTGTTTTTAAACCATCCCAGCCTTCTTCCTCGGATGTGTTTTCAAAAACCGATTGTCAACCTTTGATAGAAGAACCTTCTGATAAGGAAATTGTTTTAGAATATACTTCTAAACATTTACCCCAGAAGACTTTTTAACCTATGTTGATGAACAGTTTTTAGAAAACCCAAATCAGGTGTTTCTTAAGAATCATCCCAGTGATAGTATCATTGGTGATGTAAATCAACCTGTAAGGACTAGAAGTTCCTTAAGAAATGAAGTAGAACATATAGCATTTCTTTCCCAATTAGAACCTAAAAGCACTGATGAAGCTTTAGGTGATGATGATTGGATTAAAGCCATGCAAGATGAACTAAATGAATTCGAAAGGAATAAAGTCTGGACCTTGGTTGAAAGACCTAAGGAAACTTCTATTATTGGAGTAAAATGGGTTTTCAGAAATAAATGTGATGAAAATGGAGTCATTGTTAGAAATAAAGCTAGACTTGTTGCTAAAGGCTATAATCAGCAAGAAGGAATAGACTATGAAGAAACCTATGCTCCAGTAGCTAGACTTGAATCTATCCGTATTCTACTTGCCTTTGCAGCATTCTTTAATTTCAAACTTTTCCAAATTGATGTGAAATGTCATTTTCTTAACGGTTATGTTCAAGAGGAAGTTTTTGATGAACAACCTCCTGGCTTTGAAGATACAAAACATCCTGATCATTTTTTTTAGACTTACCAAAGCTTTGTATGGCCTTAAACAAGCCCCACGAGCATGGTATGATAGACTCGCTGGATTTTTGCTTTAAAATAACTATGTTAAAGGAAATGCAGATCCAACCCTTTTTATAAAGAAAGATAAGAAAAATGTTTTGATTGTTCAAATTTATGTTGATGACATTATATTTGGTTCAACTCAGCAATCTTTGACTGACTCTTTTGCTAGTCTAATGAAATCTGAGTTTGAAATGAGTATGATGGGTGAGTTAACATTTTTCCTTGGTTTTCAAATTTCTCAAAAACCAGAAGGAACCTACATATCTCAACATAAGTATATTAAAGATATTCTTAAAAAATATGGTTATGACAACACTAAGAGTATAAGTACTCCCATTGGTACCTCAAACTCTTTAGATCTTGACGAAGCTGGGAAACCAGTAGATCAAACATCTTTTAGAGGTATGATAGGAAGTCTATTTTACTTAACAGATAGTCGACCAGACTTAATATTTTCAGTATGCTTATGTGCAAGATATAAATCCAATCCTAAGGAATCTCACTTCAATGCAGTAAAAAGATTTTTTCGCTACCTTAAGGGAACCATGGATCTAGGATTATTTTATACTTCTGGAAATGATTTTGTTCTAAAAATCTTTTCTGATGCTGACTTTGGTGGATGTAGAATGGATAGAAAAAGTACATCCGGAACTTGTCATTTCTTAGGAGATTCTTTAGTTTCTTGGTCCTGCAAGAAGCAACATTCTTTAGCACTTTCTACTGCTGAAGCTGAATATGTAGCAGATGGAAGTTGTTGTGCACAAGTGTTGTGGATGCAACACACACTCACAAACTATGGCCTGAGTTTTTCTAAAACTCAAATTTTGTGTGATAACACAAGTGCCATTGCCCTCAGTAAGAACCCTGCACATCACTCCCGTGAAAAACACGTATATATTAGGCATCACTTTCTTAGGGATCACACACTTAAAGGAGATATTATTCTTCAGTTTATTGGAACGCAAGATCAACTTGCTGATATTTTCACAAAATCATTGCCTTCTGATAGATTTGAATATATTAAACAGAAGTTAGGAATGATAACCGTAAGGTAATATTTCTTAATTAACATTCTGTTAGAAAAGTCTCCTTACAGTAATAAACTCCTTTTCATAGGGGGAGTATATTTGTTTGTTGGTTTAACAAATTTTTTTTTCATAGTTTGTTTTCAAACTTTTCGGAAAGAATATTTCCGGAATAGAATTTCCGGAACTACAATTTTTCAGATTGGAAATTCTCGTACAAAATACTTCTGGAATGGAAGTATTCGTATTGAAAATTTCCGGAATGAAAATTTACGTACTGGTCGTTTCATAACCAGATTTTTGTACCGATTGTTTACTCGTAATGTGTTTTTCGTATTGACTTTTTTGTACAGAGTTTTTCGTAGTGAGATTGTTTTCCATAGTAAACTTTTGAGAACTTTTTCTTTTCATAATAAAGCTTTTTTTCATAATCATCTTTTTATATTATCCATTACAAATAATCCTCCTCAGCCAATCCGAAAGGTATGATTTCCTTACTCATGTTTTCGTAGTCATACTTTACTTGCTGGAATTTTCTTGTACTATGTTTTCGGATTATAGTTTTCTTAATTCTTTGTCTTAATAAAAACCTCAAAAAGATCGGATTCAAGTTTTCAACCGTCAGATCTGATCTCAGTTCTTTCTAACCGTTAGATCAACCGTGGAAGTTGAACCGTCGTTTCATTTCCTATATAAAGGGGACCCAAATACTCGTCCCACATCGGTTTCAAGCTCTCGCATCCCGAAGCTCTGCCCCTCTGTTTTAAGGCCGTTTCGAACTACAGTTGTCTCCATTCCGAACTTCTCAGAGGATTACAGATCCGAATGTATGCGGAGTTAGCGTCTCAAGAAATGTCATCCACTAAGCCTATTTCACAATGGTTAGTTTACATAGAAAGGTTAGTCCATCCGGATTTCTTCAACAACTATGATTCTCTTATTTCGAAGAACATTAAGTTGAATGGCTGGGAAGATGTTGTTGAATCCAAACGGGGGACTCAAGACGATGTTTTTACAGAGTTACGTGTTGAGTTCTATGAAATAGTTTCCTTCTTCCCGGAAGATAATAGGGAAAAAATTTCTTTCAGGTCATATGGAAAGACCTACAAACTCTCTTATACAAAGGCAGCAATCTTGGTAGGGTTGTCCTATGAAGGAGAAGCCGAATTTATTTCTCATGTATTTCCGGACTCTAAGGGTAGCATCGACAAGGAAAAATCCTTAGAAACTCTTGTACTGGCTGATGACAAGGCTCCGAAGATTGCAAGTTTATCCACAATCATCCGGATTCTAGAGTTGTGGGTGCAAGGACTTATCGTACCGAGGAAAGGCGATAAAGACCGCTTGAAGAAGAGTGAGATCTATATCTTAGATTTCCTGATAAATCTAAGGAAGTTTAACTTCATGAGGCACATTCTTATAACCATTGAGAATCTTAAGAAAGGAAATCTCAGAGCACAAATCATAATGTACCCAGCAATATTATCAAAGTTGATAGTTCGGTGCCTTGAATCTTTCAAGGAAGCCTGCAGATCTAAGACAAGGGTTTGTAAAATTTTGTTGGTTAGTGATGACACCCTTAAGAGGATGGATGTGGATTTCAACAAGGAGATTGGTGAGTTCGTTGATTTTCCTAATCAAGAAGAAACGGTTCCGAAGGTTGCTGAATCGGAATCATCCAAACAAGTGAAGAAAAGAAAGTTAAAGGAAGTTGCTGCTGAAGTCGAAGATCCTAAGTCTAAGGAAGTTCAAACCGCTCCTCCCAAACCAAAGAAGAAGAAGACCTATCCTGATGAGGTAGTTACAAAGTGGAGAGCTGATAAAGAGAAAATGAAAGAAGGGGATCCGCAGTTCGGATTGGACCCTACGGAAGCTAAGGCATTAAAGGAGAGAACTGCTGATGATCTTGAAAAACAAGCAAAGGAAAATAAAATTAAGAAGAAGATTTCAGAAGACGAGGCAGTCCAAGTGTTGTTAAAATTTAATGAGATGGTATCCGGAAGCATCCCAGTTCCGAGATCTTTCTCCGTGGAATCTCTACCTGAGACTCCAAGAAGAAACCTTGATTTTCTGGAAGAGACTACAGCTGAGCATGTTGAGAAAATTGAGCAGATTCAGCAAGTGGGAGAGGAAGAAGAAGTTGCTGAAGGAAGTGGTGAAACAGGAGATCTTTTGAAACAAGTGGATGATTATAAAAGATCACCTTCGGAACATCTATCACTCCGAACTTCAGAGGCTGAATCCTCTAAGTTAGTAACTCTAGAGAAGGATAAGAATGAGGAAGATGTTGTTCAAAAAGTTGTTGATGAGATTGTTCAAGTGTCTACTGGTGAGCAGAAAACTCCTGATCAAAATCAATTCCGAAAAAAGACAAGGGAATACAACTCCTTGTTGAAACTCCGAAATCAGTGGCTAGCAAGAAAAGAGAATATGGTGATTCTTCTAAAAGGAATTTGGAGCTTATTGAGGAAGAAAACTCTCCAAGAAAAATTTCAGATTCGGAGTCATCGTCGTTGGGGCATGATTTTGTTGTCCAGTCCTTAAAAAAGTTGGTGGGAACCATTCCGACCTTCTCTAGTATTGACTCAAGATGTCAGATGCTCTAACATGCTTTGAATCAGAAAACTGACTCTGTATCTATGGTTATGGACAAGTGCGTTGAGATTGAGGCTCAGTTCAAAACTTTTTTTGTTGGTTACGAAGCTCATAGAAGATCTTGAAAGAGGATGAAAAACTGGTCGAAGAAGACCGTGGAAGAGATGAGGTTGTTCGATGAGTTTCAAGACAATGTTAAAGATTCTTTTGAGACCGAGGACAAGAAGATAAATGAGTTAACTACATCCTTTGAAGAGAAGTTGATAAAAGAAAAGAACTTCCGGATTCAAGAAGTGAGAGATCTGAATGGGAAGATGAATTCCATTTCTCAAAACTGGAAGTTTGAAAGGGATCATCGGATTGATTTTGAAGAGAGGATGAAGTCTCAGGAAGAAAAGATCAAAGCTCAGGAAGAAAAGCTCAAAGCCCAGGAAGAAAAAATTGAAGCTCAATCCGCAAGAATAGTTGTCTTAGAGAATCAAGCTGAAGAAGATCATAAAGACCTGAAGAATATCATGACTATTCTTAAAGGGCTCATGTCGAAGGAAAAAGATCCCAAATAACCAAATCCGATCTTTTTGTTGTAATATTTTCTTTGTTGTCAAGATTTCAAACCTAATGAAAATTGTGCCTCTCGTTTCTTTTGTTTTCATTACTAATATTTCAGGTACTTTGTTATTTTTTTCCATTCCCTCCAATTCTTTTTGAAAATCACAAAGGGGGAGAAGAAAAAGATCCTTATGAAAAAGAAGAACTCTAATAAGAGTTTATCAAAGGGGGAGAAGAAAAAGATCCTTAAGAAAAAGAAAAACTCTAATAAGAGTTGGTTTAATGGGGAGCTTTTTCATTAAAGAATACCTTCTTATTTATCACTCCGTAAATCTGAATACGATCCTTAGAGTTTCAAAGCCTAAGGGGGAGTTAGTCGTATTCATCAATATTCTTAAAGCAAAGGGAGATAAGCCTTAATGTTTTTCTTTCTTCTTAGAATTTCTTTTTCGTAAGAATGTTTGTGCTTTCCAAAAAGGGGGAGATTTTTGAGTCAATAAGGTTTTCCTTATGACTTTTCCATTCCTTCTTGTTTTGAAAATCACAAACACCTTATCTTTAGGAAAATTGGTTTCTTAAGGAAAATTTCTCTTATAAGTAAAATTGGTTTCTTAAGGAAAGTTTCTTTTATAAGCAAAATCTCTTTTATAAGAAAAACTATCCTTATCATATTTTCTTCTATATTTTTCTTAAGTATGAGATTCGGATTCATTTCTATTTTCTCGGAATCGTTGAAACTTTGATATAAAGCATTCTGTTTTAGGATTCGGATTCTGGATAAGAACTATAAGGAAGTTTCATTCCGAATTCTGGATATGAACTCTGACTAAGTTCTATTCCAGATTCAGGATACGAATTATGAAGAAGAATTCTCATTACGAATTCCAATGTAAAATTCTCATTACGAATTCTAATGAAGAAATCTCATTCTGAATTACCATTACGAATTCCAATGAAGAATTCTCATTATGAATTCTGTTGACGAATTCTCATTACGATTTCTGATGACGAATTCCTATTCCGAATTCCCATTCTGAATTCACATAATAAACAGAATCTGATTATCTTTGTTTTATACACTCTGAATTAATTCAGACTCCGAAAAATATTTTGGTTAGACTCTGAACTTTTATTTTGATTATGCCTTTATAATTTTTCTACTCTTTATTATTGTTCCTTACACTCCGAACCTTCACTCCGAAGTTTTCATTCTGAACTTTTATGTTAGAGTTTAAAACAATATCGTACATTCTGTTACACTTGTTTTGTTATAAAACGATGTCGTCTGTTTTGTTATAAACTAACCGTTGTCTAAGTGACACGTGTACAGGTCCCTCTGATCTTTAAGGAAAATATGACCGTTGGAGAAGGAGCCGACCTTACCTATAAATAGGAGCTCATTTGAAAGAGCTCAAAGCTGTTGCAAAGGCTACTGAAAAAAGTGTTGAAAGGCTGACTAATTTGCATGAAGTGATTTCTAGAGAGAGAGACTCTTATTAACTCTCAAAGCTTTGTGCGACTCCAAATGTTGGTGATTACATTCGAGGGCTTCCGGGGATAGGAAGACAGAGGTTGCCGACTACCTTGATGTTCGAGGGCTTCCTTGCTGAGGAAGATAGAGGTTTCCAACTACCTTGAAGTTTAGTGCTTGCGGGGATAGCAAGACAGAGACTCTGATCTTCGTATCGAGGGCTTACCCTGGTGTGGGTATGACAGACTTGCTTGAAAGTATAAATCAAGGGACCTTTATCCAAGGTTGTTGGATACCCTTCTCTTTGGGTTAAAAGACTTATATCTTGTTACTTGTAGTTTTACTACTTGTTTATATTCCGCTGCATTTTGTAATATAAGGAAAGTATAACTTTCTTATACTTCCTTACTTATACTCTGTTTCATTTAGATTCTATATGCTTTAAGGTAGAATCTCATATTGTAATCTTTTGTCAAGTTTCAATTTCCGGAACCATATTTCTGGAACCCTCGTTCTGAATCTCTTTCCTAAGTTTTCATTCGATGTTAGAGGTGTTGTGAATTTGCTTAGTTTAACTTTGTTAAACTTAGCCTTTTCCTTTGCTTAAGGAAAACATAGTTATTCTTAACTAACTTTAAAGGTTCCAAATGAATTTTTAAAGTATACAATTCACCCCCCTCTTGTATATTGAGCATCTACATCACTATTTCGATCCTACAAACATGGATGATAAATTTTCCCCAGTAGAGATTTAAGAATAAAACAATCCCAAATAGGGAAGAGATTGTGAAATCAACACTCATCAGTTTATAATCACTAGAATCATATGATCCCTATAAGAAGTAAAATTATAATAATATGTAAATATAATAATATTCAGGATAAGACTCACAAAATACCTTCATGTGAAGTATATACACAACATAAAATAAACAAGAAGTGTATAACACATGTGTCACCCAAATGTAAAGGTGAGTCATAAATCACTTTCTTTATGTCTTGACTCTCTTCATACTCAAACATGATTATTTTATAATAAATATAAAATTATTATAAAAATTTTACATAAGAATATTATTATATCTAATAACCCATATTTTTTATTATAAACATATGTTTTCTACAAGTTTAATGATCCTACGTTAAGGGTTCACTTTGGGTAATATTCCCTTTGTTCTTCTCAAGTGTCTTAATTTGTTATATTATTGGTCATTACACTTATATCTTGATTCTAGAAAGTAAACTAGAATATAAATATCATTTATATCCAGTATATTTATACTATAATAATCTAGAGAATAAATAAGTATGAAATGGAATACACCGTTCATGGACATGTTAAGTCGTACATATGCATGAACATTGTTTCCGTTTAAATTTTTATGTTAAAAGAAAGTATATAATTGAAATATGTATATATATAATTATTAAATTGGAATTTTATATCATATATATCATATAATTTCACTAAACACATCTTTAATAAATTCCATGTGGTGTGTGAATGAATCACATCACTTTTAGGTGGCGACAGTCCACACTTCCACAAACTATATTATCCTATTAACACCAAAAAGAATAGAAAAAAGGTATTTTCTATAAAAATGAGTAAATAAGATTAATTTAACCATAAATGTTATAATATATATATATATATTTGGTTTCCATAATAATTTTCATCATGATTGGTGGTAAAGGAAAAATGAACAATCATCATTTCATGAGGCAGTAGTTCACCATATACAAAAATAGTATATTCGATATCCATTAGATGGAGGTGTGTATAAGTGTAAGTATTAAACATATCATAAAAACATCCTATTATATTTAGGATAATGGTTTATTCATAAAATAATAAAATAAATATAGTTTTGGGGTGGAGAAGGAAAATAAAGGAAATGAGGTTGAGAGAAGACAATACCTCTTAATCGGGTAACTCCTTTTGGTTTGTCCCAAAAGGATTTTTTGAGTTTCCTTCTCCCTAATTGATGGTTTATAAGAGGAAGTTAAGGAATTTTAGAGTTAAATGGGTAGGTTTTTTCATAGAAAAAAGGCTTTATAGGTGTGAATAAAAGAGAAGGATATTTCCCATTTATAGGAGGGAGGAGGGGCACTTTAGGAAACTCCAAAACTATTAATTTATTTTTAATTGATTTTCAATTTTCAATAGATCCAAATAGAGTGATTTAAAATTTGAGGTGAGTATGGGTCTAAATCCCTTCAACCAATGAATTTGGGACATCTTTATGTTAAAAACTGAACCTTCTTTTTTGACTTTAACACTTAGTAAATCAATTTAACTCTTATCGTGACTACTATTCTTTTTAAACTATAGGGTTAATATAGTTACTATAAAATATAAAACTAACCCAAATTGAATCATTTATGAGATATTTAATATTATCCTAGTTAGTTTTAATAATTATATATTTTTATGAATTTTATAACATTTAATAAAATATTATTTATTTTAAAGTATCATTTATTTCAATTTTGATACTATTCAATAATTTTATTTTTAAAAATAGTGAACTAACCTAGTAAATTCTAAAAAATACATAAATTATGTCACTAAAAAGCCTAATTTATCAATAAAATTCAATAATGTCATTAATTAAGTCAAATTATATTTATTTTAATATTTTTAATATCATTTATTCGATATCTCAATTAATTAAAAAATAAATGCATCATTTTAATACAGGCCTTTAATTAAATTATATATTATCTGAAAAATAAAAATAAATTATCAGGATAAATACAGATTTATTATATTTTTATTGAATATTTTAAGTCAAGTTTTTCTTATGTATATTCCTATATTAAAAATTATTTATTTATTAAAATTTGAATATAACATTTTTTACTCTTCTTTAAATAAAATATAATAAATGTTCAAATCTAACACAAGTGTCTTAAAAAGGAAAATATTTTCGATCAAAGGATTATTTGGGTCTAGAAACACTTATCCAATTAAATTGGTACATGTGTTAAGGTATTCTTATATTATTACAATATTATTTTCACCTTTAATTTCTCGATTTACCTTTAACCGCAATAAATAAAATTCAAGTTACAATTCACCAAAAGTTATTTTGATCCTATTAAAAAATCTTAATTAATACAGCCATTTATGACTATTTTTTGAAATAAAATTTACATAAACGGTAAAATTATGTTTAATGATAATCTCATAAATGAGGCTAGAAGGTGGGTAGAATAAATGTTCCAAAGTTTACTAATTTTTTATATCTAATTCTATTATAAAAATGATTCCAATGGAATAAATTGTATTAATTAATGTATTATATATCTATTGTGACTTTAAAATAAATTTAACATAAAATAATTATTTAAATGAAAAATTCGGTTTTTAACAACAGTGCTGGATTTTTCATTATTCATCAAAAATTGAAACTTTTCAAAAAAATACCAAAAATTCAGCCTAATATAATTTTGATATTCCAAATTCAAATATAATTTTTACTTTATCAACGTAAATTTTTACTAGTTTCTAAAATTTGTATTTTATTTTTCATATAAGGACATGAAAACCAATTCATTTGAGAAAATAGTAGTTTTAAACATATAAATACTTTACCATATATTATATTTTTCATTATAAAAGCTATTATAACAAATATTTACAAAATTGGTTATTACTATTCATATAAAAAGTTATAACAGATATGTTATAACTATCTTATTTAAATAATTATAATAGTAAAGTGTTATTTCGTAGAAACTGAGTGTTGTGTGTAATGCAAGACAATTCAATGTTTCATGTAGTGAAAGATTCCCTTGATGTTGTGTATAAAATTATACAAACATAGTGATTTTTTTTAATAAAAAACCTATATTCAATGTTGTGTGAAGTGAAAACATCAAAAGATTAAAATAATTTGGAAAACAAATCACAAAATCTCTGGGTGTTACATTCTACCCACCTTAAAATGTATTTTTCCCTCAAAATTCATCTATGTTAACAAAGGTTAAATATATAAAAGTTCCATTCATAGAAACTTGCATCCTAAAAATGAATATGGAAACTTATTTTAAAAATATAAAAGTTGTAAAATAAAAATTACTCAAAGTAACTCATAACTAGGTTTCCACATATTAGAAAATTGGTAAAGATTTGGGTATTGAAGGAAAATGTAAATAATCATAGATATTGATAAATATCACTGATCACAAGAAACTGGGTGATCGAGATAAGTTCAAAAATTATAAAACTACAATCTAAAAAATCATTAAATGGGTCATTGATATCATTAATAATGATGACGTTTATCTTCCTAAAAATATGAATTTGATATTGCTTGATTAATTTTATTCTTCATTCATTGATTATAAATAATCATATTGAGGCCAATTTGAACCATGGCTAAGGTTTGGTCCTTAAATGTATGTTTTTTGGTTTTCTATCACCTTCATACATGTGTTAATAATATGCATTTTTTTTGCACTTAGACAAAAAATCAAGGAAAAATCATTGTGCAATTATTACTTGGCATAAGGGATCATCCCCATAGGTTTGGGATTAAGATCGGCGACGTATTTATGAGGTATTGAAATGAAATAGGATTTATTTTGGATTCATATATCCCTGTTTGTGAGTTTTATCATCTCACCATAGTGGTGGGGTTAGAATTTTCCAAGTAGATTGGGTGGTTAGAATTTCTCAACCATAAATGACAGAGTTTAGTCAAGCCTAGAACCACATTTCATGGGTGATATTTGCAGCTGGATCGAAGTGGTAAGGAACTGAATGAAATGAATGATGTTTATAGTATTCTAGAAAATTTCTAAATACATGGTGTGTAGTCCTAATAACACATGTCGTGTAAACCAATCCTATATTTATAGGATTTACACATTGAGAAAAATATCACATATTGTGTGACACCTATCACATGCCATGTAACTTGTGGGGGTGGCTCGATATATACCCATGGTTTAAATAGAAATGTACATGGACACACATATGAGAACATTCATATTACATAGACATGAACTGAAATACACGGGAAATAACCAATGTACATGGACTCAGGTAGGCAGTACACACCAAGTGCCATCCATACTTATACACATATTATATCCTAAAAGAAGACACCTTGTTTATGGAGAAATATATTTCATGTGATATGGTGATACATGAATAGACTCGAGGAAGGAAATACGCAATGTGTTCTACCATTACACACAATGTGAATTTTTCAAGGAAATTTGAGGCCCTATGTATCTTTAGTTTAGTCCATTATTAGTTTGGTGTATTCCATTAGTTAATCCCTATGAGGTTACAGTGTGGAATTATATTCTAATAATTGGATTTTAAAACCATCTATGAGTTTTTATAGATTATATTTTCATGAATCCCTTTGTTTTACCAGGTGGGAACCTATATCATTTATTCAACTTCCCTAGGTGGGGTTTGAGTAATTTTTATGAATAACATACATGGGTGTATAATCCCCTACATATTGGATTAATCCAGAATGGGTTTTCAGTGTCCCACATGGCCCAAGTGTGATCCCTTATTTTTTAATTCATCTCTTTTGGGTTTCAGTAAGTACTTACTTGGTGGGTACTGATGATCACGACCTCTCGTATGGGAAAAAATAATGATATTATGTCTCATGGAATGAGTTTTATTAGATAAGTGTTACAATTAATCCTAAAACAAAATCATGTGGTTATAATTATGGTTGAGTCTTATTTGAGTCTTGGTGTCTGTTATGAGTATATATTCAATACTGTTGTTATTATTATGACTCAAATATTGATTAAAAACCCCTATGATGATGAGATCACTAGTCTCTTGATGCTTTTTTGGTGATTTTGGGGTGTCATATTGGAAATTTATATACTCACCCATGCATGGGAACTTCCTACACATGTATTGTCTTATATATATGACAATCCTTTTTATGAATTCATAAGAGGATAAGGAAATGGTGGAGAATAGTCAAGTTAGACAAACACTAGTTATACCATGTGTTGTATTTGATAGAATTCCCCTTCTTCAAAATTGGTTGGGCTCTTTTATTAGTTTTTTTGGTATTTTATTTATACCTATATCATTTATAGTAATTATTATATACTCTAATGTGGGATAGATATTATACCTATATTGTGGTAGAAGTTGTGTTTTTTATTTTATTATTGTATGCATATTTGGCAGATGTGTGTAATTATACAAGTACCTTAATCTATGTCCTCCCATGTGTGGGATATGCCGACTAGGCATTGGTCACTAGCACATAGACTAATAGAGGTGTGCTTGGGGTGTCACACTTGGATTATCACCGGCTAGGTGGGCCCATGTGGGTTGAGTGATTACTTCTCTAATCTATAAAAATATACCATTATCACCCCACTTATCCTCACAACTAAACCATCCAAGATAAAACAAAATCATCTTAGAGTCTCTATAACCCATTTACCATATCCAATGGGTACTTCTCTCACCAAAATATCATTCTAATAATGGTTAATTTTTTACCCAAAAGAGGATATACATGGAATAAGAAATTTTCATAAGTGAGTTCGCCAAGTTTGTTTCTTGTTTCACCACCTCAAAAATATTTTCTAACAATCATAAAATATTAAAATAGGATCATTAGTATATTTTAATTTTATTAATCTGTAGGAAAAAATTATTTACCTCCTTCCCATCTATTATAAAATGAAAATGTCATCTATGTTACATGTAGACCACCACCTCTGTTAATGGATTGCTTAATTTATCATCACCGACTTACATAGATGGTTTTAAAAATGTATTAAATTAATAAATATTATTTTTATAAAATTATTAATGTTTTAAAATGATGATTTTTCTATTATAATAATATTATTTACAATAAATGGTGATCATAAAATCCAATCACCTAAAATGAGAATATCAAGACGATTTTATTTTAATCTATTTTGGAAGACCAATAAAACTATAAAAAATTTATACACCTATTAATATATAGTATTAATATATAAAAAATGTATTTTTTTTATCTAGAATAATAATAATTAAAGGAGATATACCCTAAATCTAGATATATATGTGTGTGTGTCAATACTTTTACAGCTTGCATACTAATTTTGGTTTTCATAGAAATTTTTATTTTCAAAAGAAATTATCATTTTACATTACCTATGATTGTAGTATTTACTAGGAAGTTATATCATACTAGTGGGGCTAAGATTTTGTATTTTTTTTAAGAATGTGTTGGTTGATATAGAAAAAGAATTTGTTAATGTGTTTCTTTTTTCTATTTAACATAACCCACTTAACATTATTGACATATCCTTAAAATGTGAATATGCAAAGTTCAAAATCATGAGATAAATGGATCGGGTCTAGAGGATGGATTTAATAGGCTAGAAGTGATAGTACAAAGTGTGGAAATGAATTCTTATCCATTTTTTTATCATATTTTTATTAAAAAGAAGACTTTCTATAAACCAAAATTAGGTTATGTTTCATTGGTATTTAATTTTGTAATAATAATGTTTATATAAATATATTCATGAACCAAGATAAAGTCATTTGATAGATATATTTGGTCGAACTTGTTGAAATTGTGATTCTTGAATATTGTGAAGTGCTAGTTGAAGTTGTATGAAGATATTTATGATTTCTATTAGGTATAATTGTTCCAATATCAAGATGGTAAGTTAAGAAGTTATGAAGAATGAATCAATCACGTAGATCAATAAAATATTTTCAAAAAAAGAAATAAGGTATTGAAAACATGTGAAATCCTTATTGAGGCATTTCCATGTGGATTCATAGGATATAAATTTATGAGTAGATTCATCGGACAAGGATATTTTTTGAAAGTTTGGAAAATAATTGGGTTATATAAGTATATCAAATAGAATGAGAAGTTCTAACCTCTGAGTGTTCATAATATTATGGAAGATTCATTGAGAATACTCCCAAGGTTGGCTCAAACAAAGGAATCAGATAAAATAAGTTCTTGATGAAGAAGATCTTTGTTAAGTAACATTAGATGCATCACAAACAAAAAGAGTGTTTCTAAGAAGATGAACCAGGTGATGTTTTTTTAATCATTAAAAATTATTTTGGGAAGACCATAACATGTCCATATTAAGTTGTAAATTCAATGACTCAATTATAATAAAGGGAATAATAGTGCTTTTAGTTCATATTTTATTAAGTTCTAGGAATATGGTTTATTCCTTGTTTTAAAAACAATTATGACTTTTTAAATCTTATATATTAAGAAGCATGAGCAATATCAAATATTGAATGATTGAGTGGGATGTTCAATATTTGAGTGGAATTTTTCTATTTTATGTTTTTTATCCTCCATTAAATTATTGAAAATGAATCCCCATATAAAGGGGAGTAAGAGAACTGATAAAATTTTGTTGAAATTGTTTTAGTTGGTTAAATTGTTGTAGAAGTGAAGTATTGTGATACTGGATAGATATTTTCACATCCAAAGTCCTTATAATAAAATTTTGAAGAGGAATTGGAATAATGAATACCATATTGAGTTTCCTATCAGTTAATATTTTAAAAATAAGATAAAGAAGCCTCAGATAAAGAGGTTTGAGAGAGTAGTATCAAATTTAATGGATATAGGTTAACTGGACTAAGAATAATATATGAATATTATGATAACTATAAGGAATAAAGTTGTTAATTACAGATGTGAAATAAAATTGATAGTAGAAATAAGTACTTTAAAGAAAATAAAGTGTAAATAAATTTCATGCACCACGGTGATAACATATCAAGTCCTATTAGTGAAGGTTTTAATTCTAGTTACAAAATATTTTTATATCTATAATTTATATGAGGATCACATGAACAACGGAAGGATTATATTTCTATAGAAGTGACATATACTCGATACTTATTTTAACCACCAAAATTATTTTTTTATAGTGGTTGTGTAATATTTTATTATTCCCAAATCATATAAATAAAAATATAATCTTATTGAGAAGTAATCCTTATAAATATATGTGTTCATATGGTTTTTATTTTTTATAATTTTCTAGCATAGTCAATTATCACGAGTCATTAGTAAAGGTTTGTTCTTATGTAAGAAAACATAAAATGATAAGGATCGCAAATTAAACACCTCCTTCTCTTAGAGATCACATTGATCTTCATTGGTCATTTAAATTAGTATTTGAGAGAATGATTCCTTCATTCACTCTTTTATAAGGTTTGAACAAACTAACAGATTCCATTGATTTTCAGAAATCTATAAATAGTAAAAGGATTTCGGTATTAGTAGGAAATTCCTATCATCTCTAGAAAGACCTAATATTACACTATCTTGTATTTGTTAGCTATGATCCTCTTGAATATGAAACAGATAGTTTCCCTCCATCTGTTAAGGGTACATCATTAATAGTAGGTGATAATAAGAATATTGATAATGATGTTAGAGTAATAAATACTATAATTTCCTCCCACTCTAAAATTTAATTCATAAGGGTTAAATGAAATGGAATAGCTAAAGGCATTTGGGACACATTGAAGAATATTTAGAAAGGAAATATGTTAGTGAAGAAAGATAAGTTGTATATCTAAATATTAAGTAATTAATACCTTAAAATGGGATATTATGAATCTATTAGTGGATTCATTACAATGGTTAATGAAATTATAAGCACTATAATATATTTTTGTGAGAAGTTATAATATTGAACATATGTTGAAAATATTATAAGAATTATTCTTGAAAATCTCAATGCCAATATATTGTCTTTATTATACATAAATTCAAACACACTTTCTCATGATAATCGACATAGTATTCTAATCGCTTAATAAATGAGAAGATAAAAATTTTCAATAAAAAATAAAATGATGATCACGATATTTATTTTAAATATACTAAACAAAAAATATATAAGAATGTTCTCGAGGATTAATTTAGTGTCTCTAACACTAAACATAAGGTCTGTGAAAATTCTGATGAAATTATTTATTTTTTTCTAAAAGGGTGAAAATATGTCAAAATAATTATAAAAGGAAGTTATTGTTGAAGTTATTTAGATGTGGAGTTATTTGAAAATTTGATAAAAATTGTCCAAGACTAATAAGATATAAATATAGGGATGAATAATATATAAAATCTAGAATAACATTAAATAAGGAGGTACCCAAATCAAATTCTTATTCTAAGTGAAAGAATGAGAATTTATCAAAATTAAAAATGAGAAACTTTTTTTCTAACTGTGATGAAGATGCTGATAGTGAAGTGAAAAGTGAAACCTTGAGTGATGATGTTGTTGAAAAATTTCTTATTTAAAATTTTAATTTTCTAAATTTCATCAAAGATAAAATAAATTTCTATAAATAATAATAGGAGGATACTCATATAGAGTTTATTCTAAAAATATAGTTGATAGAATGTCTCTCAAAAAAATTAACCTTAAAAGAGAGAATAAGAATTTTAAAAGAAAAATATCTTTCAAATAACGAGATTATTTTCTTGAAGAAAACTATATGTTAAAAATATAGATTGATGCTATAAAGAATTTAATTTATGTGGAGAAAAAACTCAAAATTAATCTTGAAGAAAAGATAAATTTGGAACAAAAAAAATTAATCTTATTTCAAAAAATATTATTGAAGATAATAAAGGAATATAAAACTTTTAAAACTCAATTTCAGAGGTTTTTGTAAGTTCTAGGAATATTAATCCTTATAAGAACAAAAAAATCATCCTTAGAACTTAATAACAATGTTGGAGGTATTTAACATAATAATCATGTCAAAATACCATATATATATCCAAAATAATCAGAGTTGAAAATCATGAAATATATATTGTTTCAATTTATAAACCAAAATGTGCTACAACTATAGATTCTTTCAAGGTAAAGAAGAAATATAATATAATAAAGAATATTTCCGGAGGTTAACAAAACTTTTTTATACAATAAGTTACCATATTGGATGGTTATAAATATGAGGGAAAATAGTTTCACAGTAATAAAATCATGTTAATTAAAAATGAAAATATGATCTATGTGGATATTATCTGTACTATTGAGGATTTGGAAATATAGAAAAAATATATTTGTTTAATCATCGATACTACAATGAATCTAGTAGTTCTAGGGGGAAATTTTGAGGGAGATAAAACCTACTCAAGGAAAACAACATGAAAATATAGTTTGAAAAATAAAAATATATTTCATCCATATAAGACTATTTTCAAAATGAATTATTAGACTTAACATCTTGCTGACGGATGTCTTTCTATGTTACCAATTCAAAAAAATTTGTATAATAAATCTCAAAATCCTTTTGTGAAGGAATAAAAAGTTAAATAAAAACCCTTATTTTTTGAAATTTCTCTCAAAGGTAGAAAATGAGAATGAAATTAGATAATGTATAGCGTTTTTTCTTCGTATATGACATGATATTTCAAATTTTTTAAGAATGTAAAATATTACCAATAAGAAATACTAACTTTTAGAAATGATGATTCAATCAGAATAAAAGGCATTAGATACACTGTTATAGTAAAAGAATAATTTAAATCCAAAATATATTTGATTATTTATGGGATGAAACAAAAAAAATTGATTATTTAAAAAATTTGTGATGGAGAAAAATAAGTTATTTTTATAGGATATAGTTTTTCTATTAAAAATCATGTAGATGATAAATTCGAAGTAAGGTAAAAGTTAACCAAGGGAAACTTGTTAATATTCTGATATGCATAAGAATATGAGAATTATAACAAATAGATAAAGTACTCATGATATTCCTAATAGTATAATAATAAGAGATTTATGTTTTTAGATATGTTAGAATAAAAGGATTAAAAATTTAGTGGACAAGAAAGTGGAGATATATTCAACTCATATCGTAGAGCTCATTCATTCTAACATGTGTGGGATAATCCAGAATAAATAGATAAATTAAATAATTATTTTATTTCCTTTATCTATGAATTTAATTTCATTACATGTATTATTTTTTTGAAATATAAATAAAATGTTCTCAGAAATTTTAAGAGCTTCTGGAGAAGTTCTAAAATAGAGTGTAGATATTTCTTGAATATTATTGAAATTGAAAATGGTTTTGAATATATAAATTTTAAACTAAAATATTATCTTTAAAAATATGGTATTTATAATGAGTTTAGTGTGCTATAAAATCTAGAAAAACCATGTTAATGAAGGAAATAATATATGTTTAGTTTAGATATCTCAAAAAATGTTTATTAAACATGATACTTCTCGATTCCTTTAGAGGTAATCTATTAGATAAGGTGATTAAATTTATAATCATTATTTCTACAAGTTGAACTCTGATATTACTTCATACACAATATACAATAAATAAAACCCATGTTTGAAATATATAAGGGTGTCCGGTAGTCCTTGAATTCTCAAAGTCAAAGGTGAGAATCTTTGGAATTTTAATCAAGGATGTGATAAAGTAATTTTCCTTGGCTACCCCCAAATTGTAATGGATAAAGGTTTTATAAAAAGTAATCATGAATGAATATTGATTATATATATTTTAAGATGTTGGAACATTCTGATAGAAAAACTTCATAGTCATATATATATATAAGAGTAACTGGATATGAATTTGTTGCTATTAAACCACATAATATAGTATCTGATATATGAAATAATGTATAAACTAAATAGGATAAAGATAAAGTTTCATATATTTCAAGTAATGAGGTAAAATTACATTTGTCTCATCCAAGAATAAGGAATAATGTTGAGGTGAAAAATATCATTGGGAATCAAGGGTAATAGGATCAGACCATAATAACATCAAGTATAGTTTCACATACATCTTTGTATCCATAGGTTGAGCCAACATATATTAAATAATCTTTGGAGCATAAAAAATGTATTGGTTCCATGAATGAAGATTTTGATCATATTTAGAAGAACGATATATGATAAATTTTACCCAAACAAGAAGATAAGAATACTATTATAAAAAATTGGTTTTCTTTAAAGAGTTGAATGAAAAAGAAAAAAGGCATGAATGATTTGTAAAGACTATTCAAAAGTTGAATGAATTGATTTGGATGAGACATTTTCCCTTATATAAATACTTGATACCATCTAAATATTTCTGTATATTTATAAAAAATTAAGATATAAGGTATTCCAGATGGATTTCAGGTCAATATTCCTTAATGGAGATATGGATAAATAAGTTTATATCTTGAAAAAATGGGATTTCTTACTTGGTTATAATGAAATGTAAGTGTGTATATTAAATAAATCTTTGTATGGGATGATGTAATCTTCAATTAAATGGTATTATAAACTATATACATTCATTAAGAAGTTTTATTTTATGAAAATAAGATGTGATAAAAATCTCTACGAAAAATAATATCAAGAGGTTTTCCTTATTATAATTGTTTATGTTGATGATATCATATTTACCAAAAATAATGAAGAAACATGTGAGAATTTTGATGTCAAGGGAAATAATTTATTTTATATGACTATTATAGGGGAAATGAAATATATTAACTTATTAAAAATATTTAAAAATAAAATATATATCTTTAATTCTCAAGAGAATTTTTCTATGGAACTTATAAATAAATTTATCATGGAAAAATTAAATAATATTCCACCCCAATTTTGATGGGAAAAATTAGAAAAAATGGGAAATGAAAGGTTTTTTATCCTATATATTTTATAAATTTTATTAGAATCCTCTTATATCATATAGATTCAAGGTTAAATTTAGTATTATTTGTTATACTTTATTATATGTATCCAAGTGCTCATAAAGAATCACATATTATGGTTGAAAAAATAACTCTTAGGTGCACAAAGGGAATAGTTGATTTTAGGTTGAAATATGATAGTGTAGGAAATTTTGACCTATTTGGTTATATATATGTAGATTGTGAAGGATGTGTCAATGATATATGATCCACTTATTGTGGTGTATTTTCTTGGAAGAAATATTTTATAGTTTTCAAAAAAATTAAATTTAACTAACTCTTAATGCTACATAATGGGAGTATGTTGGTTCCACTCAAGCTGTATCATAGTTGATATATATTAAGATAAAATTTGAATATATTTTTCTTGATGTGATTTAGCCCCTTATATTAGGTTGTGACGATCAAATAGCTATAAATATAACTAAGAATCTTGTGTGACATCCTCAATCTAGAACATTTATATTAAATATCTATTCATGAACGAGCATGTGGAAGAAAATAAAGTAATGTTATAGGTTGTTCATTGAATGGATCATGTTTTTGATATTTTAACTAAATTGTTGTCATAATAAACATTTAATAATATTAGGTTTCTCATGAGTAAACAAAAAATATCTATTAAATGATATGGTATGTGATTTTGATCCAATATCTCATCTTATCATTGGATTGTTTTTTTAATGGGGGAATTATGTAACATAATTCAATCCTTTAGTATGTGTTTTACCATTCAAAGAAGATCATATATTAAGGGGGAATTATTTAAAGGGTTGAGCTATGATATCAATGTGTGTTATCATTTTTATAGTTTTTTATGTGATTATGGGAAGTTTTTTCTTAAATTTTCTTAAAATTTTAGAATGAGGTAAGTTTGAAAATAGGTGTTTGGAAAGTTTTTTTTGAAGATGTGGTAATGGAAGAACTTTAAGAAAATTTATTTATATCAATAAAAAGTATCGTATTGTATTTTTTTTAATGATTATTATTGTATACACTATGATACCTCATGTAGGATTAGAATTATTATATTTTAATTCATTTCATAACCATTCAAATTCTCAGGGATTTATGTTCTTTGGTTGAAAACAACACCTAAAGGGGAAATTTCTGGGACTAAGATGTTTTGAGGTTTTTTAAGAAGAAATTGGTTGATAAAGAAGAAGGATTAGTTAAAGTGAATCATTTTTTGTCCAAAAAAAATCAAATAATGTTGTTGAGATTTATATATGAAGGTTAAAAGACAAATTCTAGTGTAATGATATAAATGGACTATGTTTAGTAGATGGTGTCCATCATCCTAAAGTGATCTGAAAAGGTGTGGCAATGACTAATTTTATAATATTTCTTGAAAGTTCTATTGAATATAAGATATTCAATAAATCATAATCAGGTGATATGTCACCTATATTCAAATTTATAATAATAATATTTATATGGAGATATTAATGATCCTATCTTAAGTTGTTCAAAGGAAGAAATTTTTGGAACATGATGAAAATATGGTTCTCAAACATTATGAAGTGATGATTGATGTTTTATGAAATGATTTATGAATTATATTTGAAATAATTTTACAATGATCAAGATACTATGTGATGAAGTTATGGTGAGTGAATGAATCATGTTCATTAGATAATTATTTCTTTAAAATCCATCAAATAGAGGAAACTTGTGAATTCATCAAATAGGAATTTCTGTGCATAACCATTGAAATGGTGTTTCTATGTATAGTCATCGAACATAGTATTTGTTATTAAATATTTGGATAAAATAGAGTTATATAAAGTCAGTGGGTATACGAAGTATATATAACACCCAAAAATTCTATAATTAGAACATTGTATCTTATATCATATGAGACATGAAACACTGAGATTAAACAACCCATGAAATATATTTCTTTAAATTTCATCTCTTTGATATTTTGTAGAATAATAAACCCGATTTCTAAATAAACCATAATTTAGTATACCATTAAAATATAGAATTTAAATTAGAGTTTATGAATACGAATAACTAAATTCGGAAAATTATGGTAATATATTGATTAGAAAAAAATAAGTATCATTTAATTTAAAATGAAATGTTTTCAGAAAACTATATTTTTTAAAAAGATGGATTAGTCTCAATTTAAGTATATAATTTAAAAAAAATAACAATTTTAGAAAATTTATTTGATAAAATTAACTTCATCTTGGAAATAATAATATCAATATTCTCCTAGGGTGAATTTTTTGGATATTTATAAAATTTTAATCTTTTGATGAATAGTGAAAAATAATTAATTTTAATTAAAAAACTACCATTTTGTTTAAATTATTTTTAATTTTAAATTATTTATTGAATTGGTTATAAAGTAAAATTAGTACAATTATATATTAATTAATTCATTTTAGGTTATTATAATCATTTTCATATTGAATCATGAAATAAAAACTTTATATACTTTTGGAAATTGTCTCTTTGAAAACCAACGTTCTCATCATGTCTAAAAGATTAAATTTAATTTTAATTTTTCCAATTATGTGAATTTAATTTGGAAAAATGGATTATATATTTTTAATAATAATTATTTTTATTATATTATAATTTCAACTTAGTTTTCCTCAATAATGATTTGTGAAAACATTTAAAAATTAATCACCACGATTAATGTTAAAATAGAGTCTTGAGTATTACAAATGCTTGCGTTAAAAGTATTTTTTCACACACGTAGGATTTTTATTTAATAAATTGGTTTTAAAATTTTGAGTAATTATTTCTAAATTATTTAATAAGGATTATTTTATATTTCCCTTAATGGGTAAATGAACCAGTTTAAAAAACTCGTTACCTTGGTAAAAATTAAAATTGTAAAAGTGAGTAAAACTTAAATGTTAAGGAATAAAATGTTTAAAACATGTTTTTTTTGTTTTGGAGTTGTTCTTAGACCATATGATTCATAACATACATTAGTTATCAGTTTTTTAGCCATCTTACGTGAGATTGACCTCCCATTATTGAATTATTTTTGGTATTTACAAAAATGGCACTCCTCCTGAATTATAAAAGGGAACTCACTCCCCTCACTTATTCACACCTATGAAGCCATTTTTATCAACAAATACATGTATAATTAACATCTAAAATTACATACCATCATATTATAACATTATTTTCATAAAAATATCTAGGAATGATTTTAGTGAAACCCTAAGGTTGATACCCGAAGAAAATGTGATGTTCTTCAACGAGCATTTTTTTTATTTCTTCCTCCACATCCTTCAATTCATATTAAAAAATTATAATATAATAATTTTAGCATATAAAATATAATATTATATTTTTATGTAAATTTAATTTCGTAAAAATATCTCAAATTCCATCAAATGGTTTATGAAATCATTATTCATGTGTACGATAGACTACTACCTCTCAAACTGATGTCATCAGTTTTTCCATTAAAACCTATCACTATTGGGTATGATACAAGATATAAAGTATATATATGATATTTATAACATAATTATACCTCTATTTTAATTATATAATATATATATATATTTACTTTCTATTCCTTATGGGATATGATAATGTCGCTTCTGAGTATGGAAGACTACCGCCTCACGAAGTGTTGTGATTCGTTTTTCACTAGCATTATACATGGAATTAAATAAGGAAACCTTTAATGAATAAATGTGATATAAAAGAAATAATTATTATATTAATTACATATTATTAATTTTTTAAATATAATATATCATTTTCTTTTTTTACACTGAAAAATGATAACATTGTCCATGTATGTGTGGGCTACCACCTTCCTGAAGCGATGTAACTATATTTTCATAACAACACAAAATGGATGATATATTTAAGTATATTTAAAAACATATATGATATTATAATCATTATTTAAAGATAAAATATTACTTACCATCATTCCTTACTGATCACTGAAAAATGGAACCGTTATTCAAGTGTATATAAGGTTTATCATCTCCATGATCGTAACATTCTTCATTTTCATAACTATATTACATTATTGGTTTTAAAAGAAAAATTTATATAATAAGATGATAATTTTTTCATGATTTTTATTCTCTATATGATATAATTTTATAATATTTTCAATAATCAAAACTTTCATGACAAATAATGAATGAGAAAACTGGGCAATTAACACCTGAAACAATGAAAATAATGAAATATTTTTAATGAATAGGTGAGAACATGTTAAAAAGGATTATAGATAATATTATTAATATTAATATAGTTATTATGTAAGTTAATAACATTTTTAAAACCTGTATAAATGAGTTTAAATCATTTTCAACCAAAAAGAAGCTTGAGGTTAGGGATTTCGTCTCAATTTCATTTCATTAAGACATCTTGAAATATTATACAGCTAAATTCTTTTATATAGTTTATATACTAACCCTTTGACATGTAATATAATTAATTCTTCATTATTAATGGTGTTTTAAATTATAATTTTAATTACTTCATCTAAGGGTATTTGACTTAAGAGTTACCAAGTGGTAAAGAATTTCATAACTCAATTTCTTTTCATTGGGTTATATTACTTCTTCATCATCTTTGATATTATAAGATTATGTGGGAAATTAATTTTAATTATATTAGGTTATATTTAAAATTTTATTAGGTGTATTTACCATTTATACACATAATTTATTCATTAAATAAGTATCACTTCAACATTATGATCATTATAAGGGTTTATTTTTCAATATCATTCCCATCGAGATTATTTATTCATGAATTTAAAATAAATGAAATTATTTGATCATTGGATAATAAAAACATATAATGTTCACCTAATTTAGTTATTAATTATATTTTTATGTAATATTACCATTTTATACTCTTTTTAACTTAAAATTATTGATAAAATGTTTTTAAGAAAATACAGCTTCATTTCTATCTTTGGTCAAAAATATGTTTTCTTCCAAAACAATATTTCAAAAAAAGGTTTAAAAAAGGTTTTTTATATTTTCTAAATGATTTATGGCATAAATATTTACCCATTTTACCTTTTAAAAAAATTTAAAGGAGTCCTCGTGTCATTTTCAAAATTATTCTTGTTTGGATTTTACCAAAAAAGTGAAAGGATTATTTGTTTTGACATATATGATATAAAAATAACTTCCAACCATTAGAGAAAAATGAAAAGTTTTAAATAATCCTTTATAATTTTCAAATATTATTTTTAAATAAAATCATTCTCAAAAAAATTTGTGAACTTTTGGTTATGAAAAATTATTTTCAAAATGAAAGGTATATTTTTCTCAAGAATGTTTTTAAAGATAATTTTATGGAATTTATATTCATCAAAAACATCCCTTTATTTTTATTCCAATGGGTATATTTTTAATTGGTACCAAACTTATTCTTACTATGTATGTTTTTGATCATTTTGACTAAGGAAAGTATTGACATTCACTTCCTTTGTTAATTTTTACAGTCATTAACTTTCCCTTGAATTTATCACCTTTTTATGGATATTAAATTTCCCCTAAAATACATATTATTTATCATTGATATGTTTATTACTTAAATTGTATATCATTTATACATATTTTTATCATCATTTGAAGTAATATTTTTACCTATATAAATATTGATAAATCTATATTCTTTTCTCAATATGGATATTTTATGATAAAGAACATTTTCCATGAATTAAATTTATTGTTTGATATATGAGGAAATTTTTGGACATGAAGACATGAGTGGGGACCAATTAATGATATCCCCTTGATTCATTAGTAGTATCATGAGGTGAATTAGTAAACTATCATTAAATCGATTTTCCAAACCAAAAGATCGTGTACCTAGTAGTTTTAGAAAGTCTTGGAAAATTCCTTAATAGTAGAGGTATCATGTGCCTAAGACATAATGTACAATAACTAAGCATTTCATTCCTAAATATTTCATTTATTTTTATTCATGGTATTTTCACAATGATATTATATCTAGATGTATTAAATAATCAATTATTTATTATATGGAAAGTTTTTTTAGTTATTTACCTTTCCATATTTATTATGACTTATCTAGTTATGATTTTCATGTAACTGATTAAATGGGAATTGTTTTTAGTTATGCACCTTACCATATTGATTATTATTCCTGAGATTCATGCATTGCTACTATCTCTGGATGTACTTCTTTAATTATTTATTACATGTAATGTGTTTTAGTTATTTACCTTTCCATATTGATTATGATTATTTATTCATGATTTTTTCCAAAGTAAGTAAACCTTAATGATCAATTTAGCTCACCCTTATTTTTTTTATTTTCCCAGAATCTATGAAGTGTATTATGATTGATAAAAAAAGATATTCTAGATGTAATAATGTTATCTTAAAAAAAATTTGTTGAATTTTTTTTAAAATTTAATGAAAGAATTAAGTATGTATCTAGTTTACCAAGACTGCAGAACTATTCATTCAATCAAGATATTATTAATTGTATCTTATACCCATGTAATAAATTAGATATCAGCTCTGGGGTATTGGGTTTAGTGTTTATGTATTTGTTATTGGAGAATGTTTAGTAGAATCCTTGGGAACTAGATTTAGGAAAACATAGATTACGGAACACAACCCTATAATAGTATTTCAGTATAAGCATATATGAACATCCTAATGTTTTTATAAGGAAGTGATTATGTGGATTCCATAAAAATATGTCCCTATTTGGATACTATAAGTCGACATGGTTATGGAATATGTGTACCTTGGGGGTAATAACTCTGAAAATGGTGCATTTGGATTAACCCAACCATCACCTAGTTCATGAGAAGGGGTCTTACTCTGCACCTAGTTTGATACTCATGGGAGTTATGCTTAGGATAATTCACATTTTCATTATAAACCATTATAATATATTTGAATAGATAATGAAAATTAATTAACTAGGTTAAACCTAAGGTGTATTATATTGAAAATAATGTGTCTCAATTGAATTAGAAAATGATTTATGTGTGAAAATTAAGTAAATAAACAAAATAATTTTCTAATAAAATGAAGAGTATGATGGAGGAAATAAATCTCATCCTTGGGATCCATTTATAGTTTGTTTTCTTAAATGTTTATACCCTATGAATTATCTCAAAAAATTCCCTCTTTTAAAGATTAAACCCTATTCCAAGTACCTATCTAAAAATAAAATAAACTATTTATGTATTGGGGTTTAATAATTAAATTTTTGAAGTTATCTTTTATCATTGGTATTTTGGTGATAAGGATTACGAAATGTCTAAGGCTTGTCTTAAATTTTACAAGAATATATGTCTTTATTAACTTAATAGTTATGAATAAAATCATGGTTTTATGTGTTTAATATTTATCGTAGGTTCAAATCCTTAAAAAAATCTTTTTGAATTTTATTTTATGGGATTCTACCAAGATTAAAGATATTTTGGGAGAAATTTACGACAATTATATCTTTAAGTGGAAATTTTATTTGAGTAATAATTCATTTACATTTTATATACATTATTTTAAATGATTCATAACATTTATGGTTTATATAATCATTAATGACATAATAATAATAATCAAATAGGATTATTAGAAAAAGGAAAAAAATGTTCTTTTGAAAACTATAGTAAAAAAGGTTACTTAATAATTAATTTTATTTCTAGGATGTCCATCATTTTTTTTGGGAATGTTGTTAGAACTATATTAATATAGTTCTGAAAAAAGTACAACACACATGTTCAGAGGCAAAGTGTCACATCTGGTAAGGTCGTGAGGCTTGAACCCATGAACTAATAACGATAAGGGTCTAGCACCTACAACCAGCCTATGTGATTTTCTGGTAAATATGTCATTGGTTTTAGTTAAAATTTTTGAAAAATAAATATCAATGATGAACCATCAGTGTCACTTTTGAGGATTGCAGATTTATTTATTATATTGGATAACTTGTTCTAACCATATTTGTTTTGAAAAATAGATAGAGTTAGGCTAATAGATTTTTCACTCTTTTATGAATCTTATGACCCATTAAAAGTAAATTTTAGTGTTCAGGAATAAATAATCATTTTTTATATTCATTTCGTGGAGTAGGGGATGAATTATAAATTGATCTCATTAGAACCAAATTATGAAATTGTGCTTATTAAATAAAAATGTATCAAGTAATTATATTTAATTATATTATTATAATGTAAAATAATTCCTCAATCTTAGAAAAATGGTCTTGAAAAAAAAATTTATCCTATTACATCCACATTCAATGAATCAAATGGTCTATTAAATCATTATATATTTATGGTTTTGAGGTCATTAACTTTTAATTGATTATTCACTTTCTTATGAGTAGTGACCTTAATCAATCTCTAAAATTATTTACACTTTCTTCCATGTACGTATAATAAATATCTATCAATGTTATTCTACATATAAACCTAGTTATGTATTATTATATATGACCTTTATACTTCGTTTTCTAAACTTATTAAGAGTACATTTTATTAACCCTTTTATGATGTGGGTTTTTCAACAATGATGTTTCCAAATTTCAAACCCTTGATTATCGAGATCAAGTTTCAATTACGATGTCACAATTTACTTGAATTGAAAAGAATATAACACCCTAAAATTAAAATAACTCAGGCTTAACCTACATGGATATTATATCATTTTAGATGAATATTCAGTATATTACAATTGTAAATTCATGAGGATCATAACCGTTATGTGTCTTTGGAAACTTGGAAACAAAGTCTTTTATCCAAGTGAAACATCTTCAACATATCCCATAATGATATCCACCTTTAGTAATTCTAACTAAAACCTTTCTTCATAACCTGGGGAAACAAAAAATAATAAAGGGTTGACCTCAAATTATCTATAAGTGTAAACATGGGAGGTTTGTAAGCATAATCATGAGAATAAGGGTATGAGAACATGATCATGAAAATAGAATAATAAAATCTTCATATCAAATATCATGTACATGAAACATGTCATAAATAATGGTACTTCATAAGACATGAATCATAAGGAAGTAAATAAAATAAGCCAAGAAATACTAACATATGAATAAAACATGGACTTGTGGTAGACGTATGAGCATATAATAATGATTTTCATAGTAGTCAAGGAATCCCTTTAAATACCATATTAGTGGTATGGATTTACTCCCCATACCATCTTAGTATTCATGGTTCACTCCCATGGCCATCTTAGTAGCATGAGTTCACTCCTTATACCATCTTAGTAGTGATGTTTGACTCCCATGACCATCTTAATTGTCAAGGTTCACTCTAAATACCATAATAGTTTATGTCAGGGGATATAAATCTTTATCCAATACATTAGAGGGAGATATATGTCACACCCATATCATAATGAAATCATGCATATATGTGCCACAAGATCATAAACAATCATATCCTAAACCATGAAATAAAATTGGAATCATAAACATGTAAACATATCATAACTTGTAGAAAAGATACCAGTTTCATAATCATTTCCCAAAAAATAACCCAAGAAAATTATTTGGTCTCTAAAACATCATTCCGTCAAAACATAATCCATTTAGAGAAATAATATGAATGGTGTTCTTGAACTATAACAAAGTATGTCATGATAGGTTTGAAATGATATTGAAAGATCACTAAAAACATTAATTTACATTAAAAATCAATTTTTAAAAAATAAAACATTATCAAAAACCTTTTACTATGAAACCACTTTGAAAAAATATATAGGAATCATGAAAATCATTTAAAAAATCCTTGATGAAAATATCCTTTCTTCACTGAAATAGTTTTCTTTTCTTGAAATGATGTATAATTTTAAAAGAAAAACCGTTATTTGAGAATAACCTTGTAATATTGTATGGGAAGATTCAAGGAAATAAATAATAATAAAATAATTGAAATCCATTCATTCCATATAAGTTAAAAAATATTCCTCTCGTACTTTTTCTGGAAATGTAAAAAAAGTACCTCGTTTGGAAAATGAATGAAAGATTCCCTTAAACCCATGAAGTAAAAAAAAGTAAAAATTGGGTAAAAATAAAAATAAAAATGTATATGAGAAGAGTATAATATTTTATGAAAACATTTTTAGAAAACATAGACATGGATGTTAAATATTCCCCAGTAGAGACTTAAGAATAAAACAATCCCAAATAGGGAAGAGATTGTGAAATCAACACTCATCAGTTTATAATCACTAGAATCATATGATCCCTATAAGAAGTAAAATTATAATAATATGTAAATATAATAATCTTCAGGATAAGACTCATAAAATAAATTCATGTGAAGTATGTACACAACATAAAATAAACAAGAATTGTATAACACGTGTGTCACACAAATGTAAAGGTGAGTCATAAATCACTTTCCTTATGACTTGACTCTCTTTATACTCAAACATGATTATTTTATAAGAAATATAAAATTATTATAAATATTTTACATAAGAATATTATTATATCTAATAACCCATATTTTTTATTATAAACATATGTTTTCTACATGTTTAATGATCCTACGTTAAGGGTACACTTTGGGTAATATTCCCTTTGTTCTTCTCAAGTGTCTTAATTTGTTATATTATTAGTCATTACACTTATATATTGATTATAGAAAGTAAATTAGAATATAAATATCATTTATATCCAGTATATTTATACTATAATAATCTATAAAATAAATAAATATGAAATGGAATACACCGTTCATGGAGATGTTAAGTCGTACATATGCATGAACATTGTTTCCGTTTAAATTGTTGTGTTAAAAGAAAGTATATAAATGAAATATGTATATATATATATAATTATTAAAGTGTAATTTTTATATCATATATATCATATAATTTCACTAAAACCATCCTTAATAAATTCCATGTGTTGTGTGAATGAATCACATCGCTTTTAGGTGGCGGTAGTCCACACTTCCATAAACTATATTATCCTATTAACACCAAAAAGATGTAAAAAATGTATTTTCTGTAAAAATGAGTAAATAATATTAATTAAACGATAAATGTTATAATATATATATATATGGTTTCCATAATAATGTTCGTCATGATTGGTGGTAAAGGAAAAATGAACAATCATCATTTCATGAGGCAGTAGTTCACCATATACAAAAATAGTATCTTTGATATCCATTAGATGGAGGTGTGTATAAGTGTAAGTATGAAACATATCATAAAAACATCCTATTATATTTAGGATACTGGTTTTTTCATAAAATAATACAATAAATATAGTTTAGGGGTGAAGAAGGAAAATAAAGGTAATGAGGTTGAGAGAAGACAATACCTCTTAATCGAGTAACTCCTTTTGGTTTGTGCCAAATGGATTTCTTGACTTTCCTTCTGCCCAATTGATGGTTTATAAGAGGAATTTAAGGAATTTTAGAGTAAAATGGGTAGGTTTTTTCCTAGAAAAGAGGCTTTATAGGTGTGAATAAAAGAGAATGAGATTTCCCATTTATAGGAGGGAGGAGGGGCTCTTTAGGAAACTCCAAAACTATTAATTTATTTTTAATTGATTTTCGATTTTAAATAGATCCAAAGAGAGTGATTTAAAATTTTAGGTGAGTATGGGTATAAATCCCCTCAACCAATTAATTTGGGACATCTTTATGTTAGAAACTGAACCTTCTCTTTTGACTTTAACAATTAGTAAATCAATTTAACTCTTATCGTGACTACTATTATTTTTAAACTATAGGGTTAATATAGTTAATATAAAATATAAAACTAACCCCAATTGAATAATTTATGAGATATTTAGCATTATCCTAGTTAGTTTTACTAATTATAGATTTTTATGAATTTTATTACATTTAATAAAATATTATTTATTTTAAAGTATCATTTATGTCAATTTTGATACTATTCAATACTTTTATTTTAAAAAATAGTGAACCAACCTAATAAATTCTAAAAAATACATAAACTATGTCTCCAAAAAGCCTAATTTATTAATAAAATTCAATTATGTCATTAATTAAGTCAAATTATATTTATTTTAATATTTTTAATATCATTTTTTCAATATCACAATTAATTAAAAAATAAATGCATCATTTTAATAAAGGCCTTTAATTAAATTATATATTTTCTAGAAAATAAAAATAAATTATCATGATAAATATAGTTTTATTATATTTTTATTGAATATTTTTAGTCAATTTTTTCTTATGTATATTCCTATATTAAAAATTATTTATTTATTAAAATTTTAATATGACATTTTTTACTCTTCTTTAAATAAAATATAATAAATGTTCTAATCTAACACAAGTGTCTTAAAAAGGAAAATATTTTCGATCAAAGGTTTATTTGGGTCTAGAAACACTTATCCAATGAAATTGGTATATGTGTTAAGGTATTCTTATATTATTATAATATTATTTTCACCTTTAATTTCTCGATTTACCTTTAACCGCAATAAATAAAATTCAATTTACAATTCACCAAAAGTAATTTTGATCCTATTAATAAATCTTAATTAATACATCTATTTATGACTATTTTTTGAAATAAAATTCACATAAATGGTAAAATTATTTTTAATGATAATCTCATAAATGAGGCTAGAAGGCGGGTAGAATAAATGTTCTAAAGTTCACTAATTTTTTATATGTAATTCTATTATAAAAATTATTCCAATGGAATAAATTGTATTAATTAATGTATTATATATCTATTGTGACTTTAAAATAAATTTAACGTAAAATAATTATTTAAATGAAAAAGTCAGTTTTTAACAAAAGTGTTGTATTTTTCACTATTTATCAAAAATTGAAACTTTTCAAAAATATACCAAAAATTCAGCCTAATATAATTTTGATATTCCAAATTCAAAAATAATTTTTATTTTATCAACGTAAATTTTTACTAGTTTCTAAAATTTGTTTTTTTATTTTTCATATAAGGACATGAAAACCAATTCATTTGAGAAAATAGTAGTTTTAAACATATAAATACTTTACCATATATTATATTTCTCATTATAAAAGATATTATTACAAATATTTACAAAATTAGTTATTACTATTCATATCAGAAGTTTTAACGGATATGTTATAACTATCTTATTTAAATAATTATAATAGTAAAGTGTTATTTCGTAGAAACTCAGTGTAGTGTGTAATGCAAGACAAGTCAATGTTTCATGTAGTGAAAGATTCCCTTGATTTTGTGTATAAAATTATACAAACATAGTGATTTTTTATAATAAAAAACCTATATTCAATGTTGTGTAAAGTGAAAACATCAAAAGATTAAAATAATTCAAAAAAAAATTAATTCACAAAATCTCTGGGTGTTACATTCTGCCCACCTTAAAATGTATTTTTCCCTCAAAATTCATCTATGTTAACAAAGGTTTAATATATAAAAGTTCCTTTCATAGAAACTTGCATCCTAAAAATGAATGTGGAAACTTATTTTAAAAATATAAAAGTTGTAAAATAAAAATTACTCAAAGTAACTCATAACTAGGTTTCCACATATGAGAAAATTGGTAAAGATTTGGGTATTGAGGGAAAATGTAAATAATCATAGATATTGATAAATATCACTGATCACAAGAAAGTGGGTGATCGAGACAAATTTAAAAATCATAAAACCACAATCTAAAAAATCATTAAATGGGTCATTGATATCATTAATAATGATGATAATAGGACACCCTTTTCCATCATGATTATTTTCCTAATGTTGAATAATTTTCTAGAGAATATATTCTTACTTGATTTCAGTATAATTTTCCCCTTTTGTGGTCCTAGATTAGTTTCCACTTCACATAATATTTTAAGAAATAATGTTGAATTTTTCATTCTTGAAGTGTTGGTAGATCATGAGAAGAAGGATAGTTTATTCTGACTATCTTCAACAAACTGGTTAGAAAAAGTTATAAAATATATATAAATCTACCTATAGTGAGATAATACTTTAATATCACAAACATACCTGAATATTAACAGAAACATTATAGAAATTAATAAACTTAAAATCCTTATAAAATCTAAAAATCCAATGCCTTAGAAAGAATTGCACTAAATTAGTTTAAAAATTATCTCCCATATATCAAAAGGAAGTTCTTGGTTGTCACATTCCAAACATGTGAACATCTTCATCAAGTATTCTCTTAATTCAAGGTAATAACTGGAATTACCATATATCCTTATTAAAAACATGCATGTTTCCTTATCCAAAATATTATTTTATATATTCCTTAATTCCTAAAAAAATTATACTTCATCCATGATAGCATATCCCACATGTTAAAAAATCCTTAATTAGTTCCAAGGAAATCAGTACCATCTGATTTACTTATTTATAGCAAACATATCTTTATGAAAACATCATTATATTAAAATAGGAAACTTATTAAGGGTTATATTTCCCTTAATCGTAATTTTATCATCACTTACATATTCTATTAGAACCATTCAATATATTCATGTAAATCCTTAGTGAAAAATACATAAACAAAACAATCCTTATATATTTCATAAATCATTAATATAAATAAATAAACACTTCAATCCATCCTCTTCTCTAATTGGTATGGAATAAGTCCTTTTTTATTAAGATTGAATTCATAGGTTGGTGCATGAGTTATGTAATTCCAATTTTCTCCATGTATAAGATATCAAACTCCATGACAGTTCATCACTCTATGAACCATTTGTTAACATAGATAACACCTTCCCTTCTATTTGAGGTACTCCTTAAGTTACTTCTTCCCTTCTCCTTGACAGGTATGAATATAAATATTATTTCCTTAAATATATTTACCATCTGAACATGCATAAAATTCCATCTTCCTCTTATTTTAGGACTTATGAATACCACTAAAGTTCACAATATTAATCATATATTGTGATAATTGATTCAGAATAATCATAATATCATTATCACTGATCATTACACAATTTAATTTCTCGTATTCACCAATTTTCCATCATATTAAATGTTACCTCAATTCCTTCGAGTTCACTCAATTTACTAAATCTAGAAAGTATAATGTGAGAAACATTTATCATAATGGAAACAAAATAATCATGATAAATCACATATAGGATATTTAAATTATGACACCATCCTTAATCTATGACACCATATGTTTACCATAGGATATTCAAAACAAACTCTTATCTAAATCATTCATGATGGTTCATGAATTGTTTGTGAATTCCCAAAGAATATCCCCTAGGAGTGTCAAATAAGGTGTGAAATAAGGCCTATTCTCATTTACCAAATTACGCCGAGTCAGGCCTGATGCACCCTGTCATAGGTTTTACCCCTATGTACTTTTGTTCTAGATCCACATCCACTTGTAGTATCTAGATAGGGATGTATTTATAGTAAATCACTCACTCTATACTTTACTAAAATGCCAAGATATTTTCATAAATTTTGACTCATCCTTATACTTATTCTTAGAGACATCCCTAGACATATCCTTAGAAGTATCTCTACGAATCTCATTAATGTTTTCTCATTCTAGTTTTCAATGGTTAACTAAACATTTCCTATGATACTAACTATATGTAAATAGGATTAACATACATGGATATTACATCATTTTATAATAATATTCATCACATTACAATAACATATGTTGGAGTACCATATAAGTTTAGTGTCTTTGAAAACATAGAAACAAAATATTCTATCCTGGTGAAATATCTCCAATATCTCCCATAAAGATCTCTATTATTATTACTTCAACCTAAAACCTTTATTCCTAACCTGGGGAAGGGAAACATAAGAATGGGGTGAGATCAAATGATCAGTAAGGGTAAACAAGGGAGATATGTAAGCATAATCATGAGCATAAGGGTATGAGAAGATGATAATGGAAACAGAATATCATACCTTGCATATCAAAGATCATATACTTTAAACATTTACTAAATAATGGCAGTATATAAGACATGAATCATAATGAAATAAAGATCATATGCCAAGAAATACAAACATAAGAATAAAACAAGGACATGGGGCACACACCTAAGCATATGATGATGATTTCCTTATGTGGAAAGGAACCACTTCCAAGACCATCTTAGTAGTATGGTTTAACTCCCCATACCATCTTAGTAGTCAAGGTTCAATCCCATGTTTGTCTTAGTAGCATGATTTCACTCCTCATACCATTATAGTAGTCATGGATCACTCCCATGACCATCTTAGTAGTCAAGTTTCACTCCCAACACTATCTTAGTTTATCTCATGAGATATAAAACATTACCCAATTCATTTTAGGGAGATATAGGTCCCACCCATATCATAATTAAATCATACATATATGTTCCATAAGATCATAAACAATCATATCATAACCCATGAAATAAAATTGGAATCCTAAACGTTTAATCATTTTATAACCTATGGAAAATATAATGGTTTTATAATCATTTCCTCAAAATAATAACCCATAAAAAGAAGTGGGTTTCTTAAATATCATTCCTTAAAAACATAAACCATTCAAAGAAATAATATGAATGGTACTGTTGAACTATAATAAAGTATTCCATCATAGGTGGGGAAGAATTTTTAAAGATCACTTGGAATGTGAATTTTCCTTAAAAATTATTTCTTAAAACATAAAACACTTCTGAAACCCTTTTCTTTGAATCCACTTTCAAAACGTATAAAGTAATTATGAAAATCATGTAAAATAGTTCATGAGGAAAATATCCTTTCTTCTCTGAAATAGTTTTCTTTTCTTAAAACTATATGCAATTTAAAATGAAATAATTTTATTTTAAAATAACCGTGAATGCCTTTATGGTAAGCTTAAATGTAATAATTCTTCATAAAATTTTAAGAATCAGTTCATTCTATATAATTTATAAAAAATTATACTCATAATTTTTCTGAAAGAGTGAGAAAAAATTACCTCATTTTAAACTTGTCACGATCCAAATCTAGTTTCCAGTATTACCAGCACTAAACCCAGCCCGTGACAAGGCCCAAAGGGCGTTCCCTATCCCCATGGGATGGAAAAAGTGCCCAGGTATCACAAAATCTGGTTTGGGAATGATTTACCCGAGTATGAAAGCATAAAACATAAAAAACAAACAATAATTAGAATCTGAAATTTTAATGCTAAACAATTATTAACAAAACCATATCGGAATACATTTGTTTAAAGACAGTACAAGTGGTCCAAATAAAAATAAATATAGTAGAAAGATACCACCAAGGTCTCCACACGACTAGGCTTCATCACCCACAAGTCGTCTCTACAACTCTACCCCAAGGATGAGGACTATCACCCTGAACCGCCATCACCCGTAGCCATTCCTTTATCTGAGTCAATCATAACCAAGTCTACTTACACCCAAGGGGTTTAAGTAGGGTGCGATCCTAATTCCAATAGGATACCACCCAATTATTTCAAATATAATTCAATACAATGTGAAAAAGCAAGCAGTTTTAATACACAAATAAAAGCAGTGATAAAATCCAAGAAATGCAACTTTCAATTGATAAAAGTTTTCAAGATAAAAATTTCAGAATTTTCACACATTTAAATTGACATGTGAGATACTATAAATTACTTCCAAAAACACCCCAATAAAAGGGTAAATACCACAATTCCAATGAGCACCAAAACCGGGAACACCCCTAGGCAACTAGATAGTCTCGGGCCCTATGTACCTCGTACCTCGGTGTAAAGTATCCAAGTCACAATCCTTTCCCATGCATGTGCCACTAGTAGGTAACATATCCATAACCTAATAGTCTCTAAATATCATCCACATAGTTTAGTTAGAGTTGTCGTTATCCATTTTCTTAGTGAAAAAGGGACACAACCCATCTGGTTCACTAGTCGTACTAGTACATATTCACCCACCTATGTACCCGAGATTCCCCTTTTTGTAATCAAACAATTTCAGCAAACAAAACACATCATTTTTCATATAAAACCCCACTAGTGGTCATAAAAAAATAATAAAGTATATATACACATTTTATTCCATTTAAAACACACAACAAAACATTTAGGTTTTCAATAAAACAACTTCACAAAATATCCCATTGTTCTGCACCCAAATCTCTTTTAAATATCCACTTTGCACACTATGTGCACACTTTTATGTCACCAAAACAAAATGGTAGTTCAATAACCTTTAATTAACCCAAAATTTCAGTTTTGGGGTATCCCCATGTGAACCAAGAAGTTATACCTTTTAAAAACCCCCATTTTCACACAAACTTGGTACTTAAAGCCCATTTGCTTCCCAAACACCATTTAAACAAACATTCGCAGCAAAAAAAAGAATAAAAATTAAAAAATGATTTTCAGTTCTAAAACAGTTCAATAAAATCCACTAAGTAATTATTGGTCGTCCCCAAATGAACCAATAAAAGATTTGTATGAAAACCGTCCAATTTCACCAAAAATTGGAACTTAAAATTCATTTGCTTTATAAATGAAACTAAAACCAATTTTTGCAGAAACATTAAAATAAAATAAAAATTAAAATACCATTAACACATCAAGCTATGTCACAAAAATTTCATGCACAATGGAATCACCTACCAAATTAAGGAAAACCCTTCAATCACCGTGCAAAAATTAATTCACACCATCATCGCACCAATAAAGACCTAGAACAAACCTAAAACCACAAGAATTGAAAAATAAAACCCAAGGTTAAACCTTAGGTTTGAAACCCTACCACCTGGTAATTTGGGACTTCAATAAAGAGGGAATAAACCCTAAAAAACAAATTAAACCCTAAGAAACTTGAAAGAGGAAAGAAAGGGACTCACTTACTTGAAGTATTATGAAGTAATCACTCCAAAACAACAGTATCTAAAATTGAAAACAGCCAAAATTTAGGGGTTGTTCGAACATGATTTAGGAATTCATTTAGGATCTATAATGGAGGGAAATTAGTAAAAATTGAGAGAGTTAAGAAAGGATGAAGTTAACTATTCAATTCTAGTCGATTTGAGACACCCTATGAATATTCGCCCTAATTTTCAATTTCAAAGAGCTCCAACGAGGGGGTAAAGGGAATGGGCACGCGCCTGGGCTTCTTATGGTCTAGGGGGAGGTGAAATACCCAAAAAATTCATTATAATGAATAAAATATTAAATAATTAAAAAAACAATTTAAAACTCGAAAATGAGCTTTCGGGTTGGCCCAATTCTTAAATAAAAACCCAAATACCACATTGTTATGGATTCCTAAGGGGTCCAAAATGCATTTTTGGTGTTAAAAGGTAAATGGAGGATATATATTAAGTGGAAGGGGTGAAAAAAAATTAAAAACGAAATAGTTATAAAATAATCAAAACCGGTTTTTAAATCTGGAAATGGGCTCTCGATTTGACCCAAATCATGAAAACTCAAACTTTCCTCCAAAAATGAATGGGATACCCCTAAAACAAAGAATAAATAGATATTAAATGAGATTTACCTTTAAAATAAGTTATGTATGTGACAATTCTACCCACCATGAAAGACTTTCTGCATCAAAAAGTCAACATGATGCTTGATTTGAAAACAAGAATGGGTACTCTTCCTCGACCCGTGACTTTCCCTCCCATGTATCATGAGTATCACTACTATGATGCCAATGAACCCGGACTAGTGGAATGGAATTCCCTTGAAGAACCTTGTCTTGGGAGTCCACTATTTTCACCGGCCGCTCTACAATAGACAAGTTAGGATCTATCTCAAGTTCTTCCCAACTCAGCACATGGGACGGATCCAGGTTGTATTTCTTCAACTGAGAGACGTGGAAGAAATCATGGATGGATGTCAACTAAGAAGGTAAGGCCAACCTATATTCCACCTTAACAATATTCTTGGTGATCTCAAAGGGCTCGACATACCACGATATCAACTTAGCTTGCTTCCCCAATCAACGATGGCCAAGATGAGGGACCACATTCAAGAATACCCTATCACCCACAGAAAACTCTAGGTCTCGACGCCTCTGGTCAGCATATGATTTATGACGACTATGACCGATCAATAAACGTTTCCTGATTAATTTTACTTTCTCAGATGTCTCCTACACTAGACTCGGCCCCAATAGTGAGGTATCACCTACCTCAGCCCAACATAGGGGGGACCGACAAGGCCGACCATAGAGTGCCTCAAAATGAGCCATTCAAATTGAAGATTGGTAACTATTATTATAAGAAAACTCAACCAATCCCAAATGGGTATCCCAGGAACATCCAAAGTCTAGGACACATGCACGGAGCATGTCCTCCAAAATCTGATTCGCCCGCTCTGTCTGACCATCCGTCTGAGGATGGTATGTTGTGCTCATCTTAATCTGGGACCCCAAGGCCTTCTGAAGTCCTTCCCAAAATCGAGAAGTAAAGTGGCGGTCTCCATCTGAGACAAATTCTGATGGTACTCCATGGAGTCTCAGCACTTCCTGAAGATACAAATGGCCCAACTCATCCACTTTAGTTGTATCTTTTATCGGAATGAAGTGGGCAGATTTGGTTGGACGATAAATCACCACCCAAATGGAATTCTTACCCCAAGGTGTACGAGGTAAGACAACAATGCAGTCTATGGAGACCTCATCCCACTTCCAGGTAGGAATGGGTAGTGGTTTGAGCAAACCGGAGGGCCTTTGGTGCTCTGCTTTCACCTACTAGCATGTGTAGCATCTCGACATAGTGTATGTTATGTCTCATCTCATACCAGGCCACCAAAACTGCCGACGGACATCATAATAAATCTTAGTGGCACTCGGATGGATATCCCATTGAGACTAGTGGCTATCCTGCATCACCACATTCTGCAAAGATAACGGCACTATTGAATGGCCCTTGAAGCACAAGATGCCCCCGGGAGATGATGACCAATCAGAGGATATCTCTCCACCATGAAGAAACTACTTCGACCGCTGAAAAAGATCATCACTGGGATGTTCTCACTGAATTAACTCCAACAGAGAAGGAGTCAACTGGACGCTCTCCAAAAATGCCTCTCCACTGTGTTCCCTGGTCTCAACATGCATCTGAGAAAAGATCCCCATCAAAGTCCACTCATCACTGGACTTCCTTAAAGCCAGCACTAGAACTCTTCTAGTCAAAAGCGTGAACCACCACATTACCCTTTCCCGGGGTATAGACAATCTAAATGTCAAACCCCTGCAAGTACTCTATCCAACGATGTTTCCTCAAGTTGATGTCCTTTTACGATAAGATATAGGTCAAGCAGTTGTGATCAGAGTAGACCACAAACTTCTCTCCAAAAAGGTAGTGACGCCAAGTCTTCAAAGCATGCATCACTGCTGCCAACTCCAATTCATTGGTTGGGTAGTTATTTTCATTTGGTCGGAATTGGCGAGAGCCATACGGCACCAGGTGATCATCCTGCATAAGCACGCACCCAAGACCCATACCTGAAGCATCCCAATAGACCACATATCCCTTTCTATCTTCTGGAAAAATCAGCACGGGGGCGGTAGTCAACTGCCTCTTCAACTCCTCAAATGATGTATGACATTATGGACCCCATACAAACTTCACCCCTTTCCGGGTGAGCGCTGTCGTCGGTGAAGCAAGCCGAGAGAGATCCCGAACGAATCGCTTGTAATAACCAGCCATGATAAGGAAACTCCTGATCTCGAACACATTGTTTGGCTGCTCCCATGACATAACCGCACTAATTTTCTTGGGGTCCACTGAAACTTCTGTGTTCCGAGATCACATTGCCCAGAAATCTCACCTCCCTAATCCAGAAAGTGCACTTTGACAACTTTACATAAAGGTGATGATCCCATAATATACCCAAAACGATCCTCAAGTGATGTTCGTGTTCCTCCTCAGAGATAGAGTATACCATAATGTCATCCACGAACACCAAAACAAAGTAATCGAGTTTCTGATGGAACACCCTATTCATGAGTTCCATAAAGACCACTTGAGCATTGGTCAATTCGAAGGGCATGACCAAATACTCAAAGTGGTCGTACATGCTTCGGATGTTTGTCTTTGGGATATCTGACTCCTTCACCCTGAGTTGATGATACCCGGAACATAGTTCTATCTTTGAGAATGACTTTTCCCCCTTAAATTGATCAAACAAATCATCTATTCTGGGAAAAGGGTATTTATTTTTAATTGTTACCTTATTCAGCTTCTGGTAGTCGATGCACAACCGGAGGGATCCATCAGCCTTTTTCGCAAACAACACATGAGCGGCCTAAGGAAATATGCTCAGGGGAATGAATCATTTAGATTCTATGTTGTCCAACTATATCTTTAATTCACTCAGCTCAGTGGGGGCCATGCAATAAGAGTGAGGAGATATCGGCAGTGTTCCTGGTTCCAGATCAATCGAAAACCCCATATCCCTCTCCAGGGGAAAACCTGAAAAAATCATCCGGGGATACCTCTGGATACTCATTCACTACATGGCGTAGTGAATATTCATGGGAAATACCATCCTCTAGCATGAGCGAAGATAACTAGAAGATAACACTTCCCAACTCTGGGAGTGGAGGCCCTGCGCGACCTGACCGAGGATCCCATTCTCCACGAAAAACCTGACGACTCCCATCAGGTGCTGTGAAACTCACACGCCGTTTGTAGCAATCGATGTGTTCTTGGAAGTGTACTAGCCAATACATGCAAAGTATTATGTCAAACAGTTCAATATCTAGAACTAAAAGGTCCCACTCCATCTCAACCCCGGACACAGAAAGCACACACGAGGGGAACCTGAGGCCATGCTCCTTCTTCTTTCCCAGCGGTGTCACCAACTCCATTGCGAAAGACATCAACTCAGTTGGTAAATTCAGAATTTCCACAAAATAGGCAGAAATAAATGAAACAGAGGCATCAATATCAAAAGGAGAAGTAGTTATAGAAGATGCTATCAGAACGATACCTCGAACTGTCGACGGTCCCGCCTCCGATCATGCTGGTGCCTGATCCACTGCATGGAGATGTCCAGGATCTTCCTGAGGACAACTGTTAGTCTATGGATATGCCCTAAACTAGCTCTTCCCAGAAGATGATCCATACCTACCACCACGACCACCAAATCGAGATCCCCCTGTCCTCGACGACTCGGACTTTGTTGGCGCTCCTCTTGAAGCCACTAACCCTACCCCACTTGGCGGTGGACGTGCCACACCACATGAAGTTATACAAATTCCCCATACCTCCACACTAGTAACAAGGATTTAGAGGAAGTGGACATACCGGATGGATATGCCCAGGCTTCCCACATTGATGGCACATGACCGATCTCGCATTAGAAGCCGTAGAAAAAACTTCCTAGAAGAGTGTCCTAAACTGCCACCTCCTTTCTTCACATGATCCTCCTGCATCCTTTTCTTATCTGAAGAGCTACCACTGCCCATTGTTGATACTGAGCCATAGAAGCCAGCCCTACCTTTCCAAACAATCTCCAACATGCATGCCCGATCAACGACCTCAGCATAGGTCCTCAACTTAAACAAGAACAACTAAGAGTATATCTCTAGTCTCAAGCCTTTCTCAAACCTCTAGGCTTTCACCTACTCATTAGAGACAATTTCTAGAGAATACCGAACCAACTTAGTGAAACAGTTGGCATACTCCATCACAGATAGATTCCCCTGAACAAGTTCCATGAACTCTCTAGACCTAGCATAAGCCAACACCTCAGGGTAGTACTGTTCATTGAAGACAGCCTTGTAATCTCCCCAACGCATCTGCTCAATCTTCCCAATCTGAAGCACTGACTCCCACCACTTGAGGATGGGACCCTCCAACAGAAAGGAGGTGCAATTCAACCTGAGCTCCTTGGGTGTTTCTATGATCTCAAACATACGCTTGATCTTCTTGAGTCATTCCTCTTCTTCCTGGGGTTCTGAGCTACCTCAGAAGGTAGGAGGCTTGTTTTTCAGAAACTCTTGTGATTTATATTTTCTAGGACCTATCTCTTCTACCCTAATAGGAATAGGAGAAGGACCTCGTCCCTATATCAAATCTTGGATATCCCAAACCACAGCCTACACGAGCCTCTGATCAATCGGGGTGGGAGAACTCTCTCCAACTTCCTCCCATGGGTGTGTGGGAGATTTCCTAGGAGGCATGTTGCTACAAAATTCAACAGTCACAAAAAAATCAATACCAAAATTCTGAAAATTTTAATCAAATACATCAAATATAAATAATGTAAACACATTCAAGTAATAAAAGAAACTACTACTCCACCTCCGCCCGATGTCCACGTATGGTTTGCAACCCACACGTCTCACATGGAAGTGAAGTCAATCCGTAAATTCCAACATCCCCTGGTGACTCAAGGTCTTCCATGAGAGGTGCAGGCTAGGAACCCTACTCACAACCAAAACCCTGAGCCCTGATAGTCCGAGCACCTGTCTATCCTGACTCATCCCAAAATAACAATATAACCCAAAAACATTAACCTCCTTTGATACCATTTTGTCACGAACTGAATCTATTTGCCACTATTACCGGCACCAAACCCTGCTCATGCCAAGGCCCAACGGCCGTTCCCTATCCTCATGGTCTGGCACAAGTGACCAGGTATCAAAAAATATGTTTTGGGAATGATTTACCCGAGTATGAAAGCATAAAACATAAAAAAACAGACAATAATAAGAATCTGAAATTTTCATGATAAAGAATTATTTAAAAAACTAAATCTGAATACATTTTTTTAAAGACATTGTATGTGTTCCAAATAAAAATAAATATAGCACCAAGATAGCACCAAGGACTCCACGCGACTAGGGTTCATCGCCCACAAGTCGTCTATACAACTCTGCCCTAAGGATGAGGACAAACACCCCGAACCGCCATCACCCTTAGCCTTTCCTTTACCTAAGTCAAACATAACCAAGAATACTTAAACCCAAGGGGTGTAAGTAGGGTGTGAGACTAATCCCAATAGGATACCACCCAATGATCCGAAATAGAATGCAATACAATGTGAAAAGATAAGCAGTTTTAATACGCAAAGAAAAGCAGTGATAAAATCCAAGAAATGCAACTTTCAATTGATAACAGTTTTCAAGCTAAAAATTTCAGAATTTTCACACATTTAAATAGAAATGTGAGATAATATAAATTATTTCCAAAAACACCCCAATACAAGGGTAAATACCACAATTCCAATGATCACCAAAACCAGGAACACCCCTAGCCAACTAGATAGTCTCGGGCCCAATGTACCTCATACCTCGGTGTAAAGTTCCTAATCACAATCCTTTATTGTGCACGAGCCACTAGTAGGGAACATACCCATAACCTAGTGGTCCCTAAATATCATCCACATAGTTTATTTAGAGTTTTCGTTATCCATTTTCTTAGTGAAACAAGGACACAACTCATCCGGTTCACTAGCCGTACTAGTACATATCCGCCCACCTAAGTACCTCGGATTCCCCTTTTTGTGATCAAACAATTTCAGCAAACAAAACACATCATTTTTCATATAAAACACCACTAATTGTAACAAACAAAAAATATAGTAACTATACACACTTTATACAATTTAAAACACACAATAAAACATTTTTATTTTCAATAAAACAACCTCTCAAAATATCCCATTGTTTTGCACCCAAAGCTCTTTTAAATATCCACCTTGCACACTATGTGAACACTTTTAAGTAACCAAAAAAATGGCAGTTCAATAAACATTAATGAAACCAACAATTCAGATTTGGGGTAGCCCCATGTGAACCAATAATTTATATCTTTTAAAAACCCCATTTTCACACAAACATAGCACTTAAAGCCCATTTGCTTCCCAAACACCATTTAAACAGACATTCTCAGTAATAAAAAAAGAACAAACACTCAAAACATTATTTTCAGTCCTAATATAGTTAAATAAAATCCACTAAGTAATTATTGGTCTTCCCCAAGTGAACTAAAAAAAGATTTGTATGAAAACTGCCCAATTTCACAAAAAATTGGAACTTAAAATTCATTTTCTTTATAAATGAAACGAAAACCAATTTTTGTAGAAACATTAAAATTAAATAAACATGAAAATAACATGAACAAATCAAGCTAAGACACAAAAATTGCATGCACAATAGAATCACCTACCAAATTAAGAAAAACCCTTGAATCACCATGTGAAAATTAATTCGCACCACCGCCACACCAATAGGGACCTAGAATAAACCTAAAACCACAAGAATTGGAAAATAAAACCCAAGGTTAAACCTTAGGTTTGAAGCCCTACCCCATGGTAATTTGGGACTTCATGGAAGAGGGAATAAACCCTAATAAAAACAAATGAAACCCTAAGTAATTTAAAATAGGAAATAAAGGGACTCACTTACTTGAAGTATTATGAAGTAATCACTCTAAAACAACAATATCTAAAATTGAAAACAAAAAAAATCCAGGGGTTATTTGAAAAATATTTATGAGGTCATTGAAGAACTGAAACGGAGGTAAATGAGTAAGAATTGAGAGTGTTAAGAAGGGATGAAGTTACCTATTCAATTCTGGCCGATTTGAGACACCCTATGAAGTTTCACCCTACTTAGCGATTTCAAAGAGCTCCAAGGAGGGGGGGAAAGGAAGTGGGAGCGCGCCTGGGCTTCTTAGGGTCGCGAGGGAGGTAGACTCCCCAAAAATTTCATTATAATGAATACGATATTAAAAAATTAAAAAAAAATTAAAACTGGAAAATGGGATTTTGGGTTGGCCCAATTCTTAAATAAAACCACAAATACCACATTGTTATCGATTCCTAAGGGGTCCAAAATTCATTTTTGGTGTTAAAAGGACAGTGGATGATATTTTAGAAGTGGAATGGGTGAAAATATTTAAAATTAAATACTTATAAAATAATCAAAATCGATTTTTAAATCTGGAAATGGGCTCTCAATTTGGCCCAAATCATGAAAACTCACCCTTTCCTCCATAAATGAATGGGAAATCCCTAAAACAAAGATTTAATAGATATTAAATGAAATTTACCTTTAAAATAAGTTATTTGTGTGAAAAAACAAAAATAAATATTCCTCTAAAATCATGAATTAAAAAGTCAAAAATGGGTAAAAATTACTTTAAACATCCATATGAGAATAGTAAAACATTTAATGAAAACATTTTTATAAAATATGGACATGGATGATAAATATTCCACATATAAGACATAAAATGAAACAATATGAAATATGGAAGAGGTTGTGAAATCAATACTCAAAACATTATAATCAACAGAATTTTATTCTGCATGTAAGAAAGAATGTTATAATAATAAGAAAAATATCAGAATATTCTTGATAAGAATCATAAAATACATTAATGGGTAGTATATACACCACTTATAAGAAAAAAGTAGTTTATAATATATGTGTCTCACAAAAATAAAATTGAGACATAAATCCCTGACCTCATGTCCCAAATCTCTTCGTACTCAAACATGATTCATGTATAATAAATATAATTTTATTATAAATCTTTTAAAGAATCAGATTCTTATATCTAATAAAACATATGGTGTTATTATTACCTTATATTTCCTGATTGTTAATGATAATATTTTAAGGTTTTTTCTTTGGGTAATATTCACTTTGTTCATCGCATGTGTCTCAATTTATAATATTGTTGGTCCTTATACTTATATCATGATTATAGAATATAAGTAATGATATAAATATCATTTATATACATTATATTTTTATTATAATAATATATATCATCCAGAATTGTAAAATAGAATACACAATTCATGGAGACGGTAACCCATACGTATGCATGAACGTTGTTTCTATTTTAATTATCATATTGAAAGAAAGTGTATAAATAGAATATATATTTATATATATATAATTATTCCATTTGAATTATTATATCATATATATCAAACAATTTCAGTAAATACATCCTTAATACATTCCATGTGGTGTGTGAACGATTCACATCGCTTTGACGGGGTTGTAGTCCACACTTCCTCAGACGAAATTATCGTATAAACAACAAATGGAAAGTAAGAAGATATATGTTGTAAAAAGTAATAAATAAGATTAAAGAAATTATAAATATTATATATAACATATAAAAATATGTTTTCCATCATAATGGAAACCATTATTGGTGTTAAGGTAAAAAATGAACAATCGTCGTTTCATGAGGTAGTAGTTCGATGTACACAGATTCAATAAGTTTGATATCCATTAGATTGAGGTGTGTGTATGTTTAAGTCAAACACTTAGCTCAAAAACATCCTATTATATTTAGGATAATTTTATTTTAATAAAACAATGGAAAAAAGAGAGTTTATTGGTGTATAGTTAAAATAAAGGAAATGAGTTTGAGAGAAAACGATACCTCTTAATCGAGTAACACCTTTTGGTTTGTGTCAAAAGGATTCCTTTAGTTAAATTATGCCCAATTTAATGATTATATGAGTAATTTAGGGAGTTTTTTAGGATAAATGTGTATATTTTAGATTATCCAAAATCCTTTAGAGGTATTAATAAAAGAAAAGTAGAGGTTCCCTTTTAAAAGTGGGAGGAGGGGCACTTTAGGAAACTCTAAAACTATTAATTTTTTTTAATTTGATTTTCGATTTTAAATAGATCCAAAGTAATTTATTTAAAATTTTAGATAATATTGGGTCTAAATACCTCCAAAAAATTAATTTGGGACCTGTTTAGGTAACAAAATGAACCTTATCGGTTGGATTTAACCCTTAGTTAAACAATTTAACTCTTATTGTGACAACTTGTCTTTTTACGCTATTGGGATAATATAGTTACGATAAAATTCCAAAATAAACCCAATTGGATAATTTATAAAATATTAAACATTATAATATTTACATGGAGGAATTATATATTTTTATTAATTTTGTAACATTTAATTAAATATTATATATTTTAATGTTTCATTTATGTCAATTTTTATACTCTTCAATATTTTTTTAAAAAAACAGAAAACCTAAAAGATAAATTCAAACCAATACTTCAAATATTTCACTAATATGTCTAAGTTATCTATAAAATTCGTATATTTCATTACTAAAGTCAAATTATATTTATTTTAATATTTTTAATATCATTTATTTGATATCTCAATTAATTAAATAATTAGAGCATCATTATTATACAAGACTTTAATTAAATTATCTATTCTTTAAAAATTAAAAATAAAATATCATGATGAATATATATATCATATATTTATAATGAATATTTATTTTCAAATTTTTATTATATATAATACTATATTAAAAAAATTATTTATTGAAATTTGAATATGATGTTTTATACTCTTGTGTAAATAAAATATAATAAATGTCCTCATCTAACACACATGGATTAAAATGGATAATATTTTTGATATAATGTTTATTTGGGTCGTAAAAATTTTATCCAATTAAATTAGGAAATTTGTTAGGGTAATTTTATATTATTGTAATATTATTTTTACCTTTAATTACCATATTTATCTTTAACTACGGTAAATAAAATTCAAAAGTTACTATTCACCAAACATTATTTTGATCCTATTAGACAAAAATTTTCATAATAAATAAAACCATGTATTTAATTTTTTAAAAATTCAATTCACAGAAGTGGTAAAATTGCATTTAATATTAATCCCGTAAATGTAGCCAGAAGGCGGGTAAAAGACACATTAAAAAGTTCACTAATTTTTTATATCTAATTCTATTATAAAAATGATTCCAATTACCTATATTATATGAATATATTTATTATGAATATATCTTGACTATAAAATCAATTTAAAATAAAGTAATTATTTAAATGAAAAAGTCAGTTTTTAACTATAGTGGAGTATTTTTTCCATTCATCAAAAACTGAAACATTTCAGAAAAACACCAAAAATTCACCCTAAGCTAATTTTGATATTCTGAATTAAAAAAATTATTATTATTTTATCATAATCGATTTTTATGAGTGTCTAAAATTTATTTTATTATTTTTCGTAGAAGTTCATGAAAGGCAGTTCATTTCAGAAAATAGTAGTTTAAAACATATAAATACTTTACCATAAATTATATTTTTCTTTATCAAAACCATTATAACTAATATTTAAAAAAATAGTTATTAATATTCATATAATAATTTTTAACGGGTAGGTTATAACTGTCTTATTTAAATAATTATAATAGTAAAGTATTGTTTCACAGAATCACGATGTTGCGTGTAACATAACCCAAATCAGTGTTGTGTGTAGTGCAAGATTCCTTTGTTTTTGTCTATAATATAATCTAAACTTAGTGCTTTTATATAATAAATATATATATATATATATATATATATATATTTAGTGTTGTGTGAATTGAAAGTATCAAAAGATTAAAATTATTAAAAAAAATATAAATTCAAAAAATCTCAGGATGTTATAGAAATTATAAAATAAGAACATTTAATTTGATAGACATTGAAATGCACAACACTGAGCTTAAACAACCCACAAAAATATTTATTTAAGTTTGATCTCTTCAATACCATACAGAACACGCAACCTTGAGTCTAAATAAACCATAATATAATATACCTTTATAACATAGCTGTTAAATTTGATGGTATGAAAAGTACTAAATAAAATATGAAAATAATGGTTATCTATTTATTATAAAAAATAATCATCACACAAAATAAAAAAGAAATGTTTTCTAAAAACTGTATTTTTCTAAAAGATGGATTAGTAGATCTTTTAAAAAATAATTTAAAATTAATTTCTACCACATTTAGAAAAAATTGAAATAATGAACAAAATTTTTTAAATCAAAATATGAAAATTATATTAGAGTGAATTTTTTGTATTTTTTCATAAAATTTTCATTTTTTGTTGAATAGTGAAAATACATAATTTTAATTGAAAACTTCATTTTCGTTTAAATTATTATAATTTTAAACTATATTTTAAATAGGTTTTAAATTAAATTTAGTACAATTATATATTAATTAATCCAATTTAGGTTAATAGAATCATTTTTATATTGAATTTTTATAAAAAAACATTATAAACATTTGAATATTTTCTCTTTGAAAAATCTCATTTTCGTCACATATGTGATATTAATTTAAAATTAATTTTTTCCACTTATATGAATGGAATTTTTAAAAATTTTATTCAATATTTTGAATAAAAATAATTTATATTGTCTAATAGTTATACGTAATTTTTTAACATAATTATTTCTAATAATAGTAAAAAATCAATTAATGTGACTAAGGTTAAAATGGGGTTCTACGCGTTAAATTCGCTTGTTTGAAAATTAATTTTTCACACACATAATATTTTTATTTAATAAATGGGGTTTTATATTTTTAATCCATAATTATAAATTATATAATAATTATAATTTTATTTTATTCTTAAAGGATAAATTATATTGGATAAAATATAGTTACGGTGGTGAAAATTTTAATGGTTAATGTTAGTAAAACATAAAGGCTAATAAATGACATGTTTAAATTATGTTTTATTATGGTGGAGTTATTTTCAGACCATATAATCCATCCCCTCCATTAATTATAAATTTTTGAGCCACATGAGGTGAGAGTGTCCTCCCATTATTGAATACTTTTGGGAATTTACCAAATGTCACTCCTCAATTATAAAAGGGAACTCACTCCCTTAACAAATTCTCACCTATAACTCCATTTTGATCAACCAAGACCAGCCCAAATCACTTAAAAAATTCCATAACCTCATCCTATAAGCATTATTTTTTTCTTAAATCCATTCTACTAAGGCTTTTGGTGCAAATATAAGCAGTATATTTGAAGAAGAGGTAACATTCTCTAAAGAGTGTTTTTTTCTTCCTCCACCTCATACAATTATTATTAAAATATGATGATAAAATAACCAAAATATATTAAATATTATTATATTTTTTTATGTTATGTTCAAGTCATACAAGCCTATACACTTTCATCAAATGGGTTACGAAATCATCATTCGTGTGTACGGATGACTACTACCTTGCGAACCAATTTCATTCATTTTTTCATTACCACCTATCATGATTGGGTATGATTATGTATATAGAGTATATATATAATTTTTATAACATAATTATACCTCTATAGTAATTATATCATATATATCTTTTTTAATTTTCATTCTGTAAGGGATACGATAACGTCGCTTGTGTGTTTAGCGGACTACCACCTTGTGAAGTGATGTGATTCATTTTTCACTAAATCTTTATATAGAATGTAATAAGGATTAATTTAATGAATATATTTGATATAAATAAAATAATTATAATATTAATGATATATTTATAATTATTAAAATATAATATTTCATTAAAATTTTTATAACAAAAAATTTTAACATCGTCCGTGTAAATGTGGACTACCGACTTCATGAAGTGATGTGTCTCTCTTTTCATCACCAAATCACATGGATGATATATATAAGTATATTTATATAAATAATATAATATATATGATATCATTATCATTCTTCAAAGATAATATTTTACTTAACTCATTTCTATATTGATCATTGAAAAATTGAAATGTTACTCATGTGTACGTCCGAACTACTATCTCTATGATTGTAACATACTTGATTTTGATAATCTTGTTTAATGATTGGATTTAAAAGTAAAATAAATGTAAAAATATGATAATTTCTTCATGGTTATTATTTTAGGGATTTTTTAACAATGTGATATTCAGAAGAACTAGAACTTTCATGACAAATAACGAATGAGAAAAAGAAACAATTAACACCCAAAACAATGAAAATAATGAAATATTATTAACGAATAGATGATAATATCTTATAAATGTAAAATATATGCTATTATAAATGTTAATATAGTTCTTTTATAAGTTAATAAAATGTTTAAAACCAAAATAAATGATCTTAAATCTTTTTCATCCAAAAGGAAGCGTTAGGTAAGGGATTTCGTCTCAATTTCATTTCATGGAGGTATATTATAATGTTATGAACCTAAATTCTTTTATATGGAGTATATACTTTACATTATACAAGTAGTATCATGAATAAATAATTATTCTTTTTATTTTATGTTTTAAGTTTAACGTATTCCATCTAATGGGATTTTATATAAGGGTTACCAAGGGGTAGATAATTTCATAACTTGATTTATTTTCATAGGATTATATTACTTCTTTATCATTTTTGATATTATATGACTAAATTTGTGATGAATTTTTATTATATTATGTTGTATTTTCACTTGTTTTATATGGATTTATAGTTTATAAACACACTTTATTCTTTTAAAAATTCTCACTTAAATGTTATGATTATTTTAAGGGTTTATTTCACGATCTCATTCTCATAGATATTTCTTTATTTTTTAATTTGATTTGAAGGAAATTATTTGATAATTTTTTAATAAACACATATTAATTTCTCCTACTCTAGTTATTCATGGTATTTTCATATAATATTTCCATTTTATCATTCTTTCATACATATAATAATTGAGAAAAGTTATTTAATAAAATCTTACTTTATTTCCCACTTCGGTTGGAAATCAGTTTTCTTAGAAAAAACTGTTTTAAAATTCATAATATATTTTAAACTTTTCTAAATGACTTATTAAATAAATTTATACTATTTTTTACTTTTTTAAAATATTTTTAAAGTAATTCTCATTTCATTTTAAAAAAATGCTTATTTTGATTTTACCAAAATTGTGAAATGAATATTTGTTTTAATGTATATAGAATGAACGGAATTTCTAACTATATGAAACACACAATTTTTTTAAATATTACTTTATATTTTTATAGTATTATTTTTAAATAAAATTATTCTCAAATTTTTTTGTAAAATTTTGGTTGTAAAAAGTTATTTTCAAAATGAAAAGGATATTTTCCTCTATAATTTTTTTAAATGTATTTTTTGGTATTTATATTAATCAATGAAGAAAACCTTTATTCTTAATAAAATGGAGATATATTTTATTGATACCATTATTATTATTCCTTTTTACGGTTTATTAACATTTTTAACAATGAAAGTATTGACATTCATTTCTATTATTTATTTTTGTAGTCATTAATTTTCCATTGAATTATTCACTTTCCTTTGGATATTAAATATCCCCTAAATATTTATATTATTCATCATTGATATATTTATTTCATTAATATTATATCATTTATACATATAGTGTTATACATTTAAATTTATTTGTTTATATGGTTAAATATTAATAAATATATATTCCTTACTCAATACTAATATTTGGTGATATAACACATTATTTAAGAATTAAATCAATTATTCGATATATGAGAAATTATTTGAAAATGAAGACACATGTGGGACTAGTTAATGATAACACCTAGATGCATCAGTTATCTCATGAGGGGGAATCAATAATCAAACATTTAATCAATGGAAAAACCAAATGATTTAGTACCCAATACATTTAAACATTCTTGTGAAAGGTATTGATGGTATAGGTATTATGTTTATGAGACATGACATCCAATAATTAAGTATTTCAATCAATCAGAATTTATTTATTAGTATACATGATATTTTTTTCAATGATATTATCTATAGATGAATTTCATTCTCATTTATGGAATATATGGAATGTGTTTTCAATTATTTACTTTTCCATTTTTATTATTCGTTATCCATTTATAATAATTACATTTCTGATTAAGTGCAATTTGTTATCAATTATTTTCTTTCCCATGTTGATTTTTATTAATCATATTTATTCATTTATATTATCTCTAGATGTACTTCATTATCAATTTCTTTATTACATGGAATGTGTGTGCAATTATTTACCTTGCTATATTTATTTTTCTTATAGATTCATTATTTATTTTATTATACTTGAACCTTAATGAGCATTTAATATCACACTTATTTTTTTTATTTTCATAGGAATCCATAAAGTGTACTATGATTTATATGAAAGTATATGATATATTTATTAATTTTATTCTCAAAAAAATTATGTTGTAATTAGTGTCTTTAAATATAATGAAAAACTAAATTAGTTATCCAGTTTATCAAGAATGTTATACTATTTGGTTATTTGGGATGTGATTCATTGTATATTATGAAAATTTAATAAAGTGGATTTTAGATCGAGGATATTGGGTATGGGGTTGCTATAAAATATATGAACTCTGATGGTTCATAGAACATAGGAAGAATATCATTGTGAATGAACATCAAATGAAGCACCAATGAATAGAGAGTTCCTACGAATATAGATTGGATGTAGTTTTTAATCATTGAAAAGACTTTTATGATGATATTAAACAGGTCAATGATGAGTTATATGTGCAATTATTTAATTATCATGAAGGGAAGAATCATTATTCTAGTTGATACTATAGGACTTTTGAAGAAGATAGTTGATGCCTGATTTTGTGTAAAATTGTCTATGATGTTTTGACTCCTATATTTTATGAATTTTTAAGGTGGTAAAACATTGAAATTTTGAGAGTGATGCTAAAATTTAATTAATAATATTTGAATTTGAAGTTATCTATCCTCCATGAAGGTATATATATGTGTTACCTATATAAGTTGGATATGGTTCTCAAATAAAATATTTTTGAAATTATTATTGTTGGGTGTGGTACTATAGAAGTGAAAAGTCTTGATACCAAATGGATTTTTTTATATAAATATGAAATAGAATAATAGTGTGAAGAGGAATTGGTATGATGGATTCTAAATAGAGTCTCCTATCTACTGGTATTAGATGAAAAGGGTGAATAAGCATTAAAAAAAGAGGTATGAAAGAGTGGTATCAAAGGTAATGGTTAGAGGTTGAATAAACTAAGAATAATAGATGGAACTTATTAGATGGACTACTACTATATGAGAGAAAGTTATTGATCATTGTTATGCAAGAAAGTAAAGATCAAGAATAAGTATATGAAATAAATTCAAGTGTGAAGAACGAAAAAGAAGTACAGTGACAATATATCAAATCTTATTGGTAAAGGTTATTACTCTTGTTACAAAAAAAATTATATCTATTATATGTGTGATAAAAACATAAATTGTCGAAGGAATAAAGTTTTATGAAATTTATTGATACTCCCTACCTAATGTAACCACAGAATTTATTATTTTCTAGTTGTTGTGTGGTCTTGGATTACTTTAAACTATGCCAAGGACTAGTTACTCTTATTGAGTAGTAAATCTTGAAAATACCAATGCTCCCATGGGATTTCATATTTTTTATTTTATAGATGATTTAATTATCATTAATTAGAGGTTATGTTTGTTTCTTAATTAATAAAACATAAAAAAGAAATGGATCATTGATTTATCCCCCCCCCCACTCAGTGATCATTAATACCTTGAGTGGTATTTCATATAAAACATGGAAATAATTTTTCAAGGAAATATATGAGATATAATGCAAGGGAGTAAATGAATATGATTCATTCACACATTAATGAACTGTCCATGTCATTTATTCATGTGTTTCAAAACATGAATAAATGAACCTATAATTAAGGATCATCCTTGATTGATTATATTAATGATTTCCATGTGATGGAAGTTTGTGTGGTTATTTATTAATACTCATCCATAACACCCTAAAACCCATATCTCTATTATTCTCATTTTCACATAAGGCACTAGCATTTCAAAGAGAAAGGATGGATCTCATATGAACATCAGATGATTTTGTGCAGCCCATGGATACTGTAAGGATGTTGAATATCCTTTGGATTCCCTTGATAATCTTTATCAAACCTATGTGATAGAGTTTAAAGATATTCAATATTCATTTTGGTTTACATTATGCTCATTTAATGTAGTATTTATTCATTTAAATTTTTCACATAGTTTTTATATATTATACATGGGATATTTAATAAATAGTTTTTTAATTCTCTTGTATAGATTCTGATAATCATTATTAGACTTGTATAGAAATATTTAGTGGTTTCATAGAGAACCTATGATTTAGATTTATTAAATATTACGTATAAATTAAGAAGAACCCAAAAATAGAACAACATTTTCTAAGATTCTTACAAATTTGGAAAAATGGTTTACCATTATGTAGATGGGCTACATAAATGTAGCCAAGACATTTGGTATACATATGAATCATTACTTGGGTAATGGTCACCCTTGATTACCCTTAGGAAAGTAAGGAAACTTCATTTTTATCTTTACATGAAGGGTTCATGTAAAGGTAGTCTAAATTGTAACCCTTGTATAAAGGTTTTTCATAAAGGTGTTTCATAAGGGAATGATAGTTTTTGTCCTTACACATAAAGATAGTTATGGTTTTAAATGGATTATATAAAGGTAAAATGAAACTTACTATTACGTGAAGGGGTTAACGTAATGAAAATCAAGGTTTTTCTATTGTTCCATAAAGGATATGTAGTATTTTAAAACATGAATAAAGGTTATTATTTTTAAAAAGAACCTACCTAATGGTGGTGGTTTTTTACCTTTAAATAGGCTTAATAATTCCTAGGTAACCATTAAGTAGATGGAGAGTGCTAAGGTAACTAGCCTATTACCTTAATGAACCATGTTATGTTTAAGTTGTGCAAAGATTATTAGTGACTTAACTTTTTGAAGAGGATCTATTATGGTTTGTGTCAAAGTAGAGGGAGTATACCCATATACAGAATATGAATTCTTTATAAGGGTAAACATAATTTTTTTAATAATTTTTAAATTTTTAAATGATTTTAATGGTTTATAAAATTTTTATAAATCAGTATAATAATTATTTTGGGAATATTTAATTTCTAAAGGATTTTTAAATTAATTATTTATTTATAAAAGGTTTATAATTAATTTAAAAAATGTTTATAAAACTTTTAGATTAAAAAATATTAAATTTTCATATTGGAAATGATTTTTAATAAATTATAGGGCATGGATTATGATTTATAATTAAAATTGTTTTTTCAGAAATCATTAAAAATATTTATAAAGGGTTATAAATAATAAAATATGGTCAAAATAAAAAAAAATATTTAAATTATGAATTTATAATAATTAATTATTTTTATTTGTTTAAAAAAAGACATTCCATATTTGAAAAATATATTAATCCACATAAAAATGTGTTTATATGATTGATATGATCATGTTTTAAATAATGATTAATTATCTGATATTTGGATTATGTAAATTTTTTAGATCATAGAAATAGTATTATAAATAGCTTATTATTTATATAATATAATATATTTAAATGGGAAAATCCATATAAAGATTAATATGAAAGAGTTCATATTTGAATTAATATAAAAATTTTATATTAAAAATTATAGAATGTTCATAATACTAAATATAAAGTTATAAAAGGGTTTATAGTTAGCTTTTATTTTTTAATTTTTCATAAATTATTATATCCAGTTTAAATATTTTATTTTTTATTTTATTTAAATTTTTATTCCCTTATATATTCATGTTTACAAAAATGTTTAAGAAATGTTTATATTGTGTATGCTTTATTTTAAAATATTAAACTACTTCTAGAATAGAGACTTGAATTACATGCTAGGAATGATAATGAATTTGGTTTTCCATCTACCTTGACATTGTTTTATAATAGATGTTATCAATTTAAATTTAGTTTTTGGAAATAGTTTGGGCATATTGGGTGTTTGGGCTATGAGTAATTGGATTCTACCTTGATTAAATTATCCCTAGGTAGAGTGAGTTTTGATCAGACTCCCTACCTACCAAGATGATTATTCCTTGTCTAGGTTTCTGAATAGTGTTGGTTGTCTATCAATTCAGGATTACTCATGTGATGATTATCAATATAATATAACTCTATGCCTCTATAAGAAGTTTCTATATACCTTATTAATATGATTTATTTGTATGTAACGGAATATACATGACTTTTATTTTTGGGTGAGGAACACAAACCTATGGGTTTTGTAAAAAGTTACACATCAGTAAGGATTAAATGTATTTGTTTGGTGGAGGGAATAAGACTCCAAATTAAACTACTAGAAACATATATACATAAAATGGAACCACATTATATGAGATTGTGGGATTAAAATAACCTTAAAATACTAAGTTTGAGATTACTTTCAAAGAATAACATCACAATACCTCGATCATTCAACCAGATATTATTTAGATCAATATAAGTACCCCTAGAATATCTTGTGTAAGGTAGGTAAGATATAAGTGACATCTGATTATCTTAACTGTATTGTAAATCATATTATGAGTATCCCTTGATATTTATTTTTTCAATTATTATTGTTATTTTTTGGGTTATATTGGTTTTGAATCCACAATGGTTAGGATGCTAGAGAAATAGAGTTCAGTATATCCATATGATAGACTGCATAAAGATTCTTGCACACAACTATCCAAGAGTTGTAATTGATATGAATGAAAAAAATTCTCCTAGATATAGTCTTAGATTATTTACATGATAACTTGTGTATGTCATGTAAAAATAAGTATCTTGGCCCACTAAGGGATATATTGTGTCTTTAAAAGGGATTTTCCTTTTAGTGAGAGACAATTTAACAAAATCCTTTATTAAATAGTTAATAAAACATGATAATCATCTAATAAATCATTTATTTAAGATAATATCATCATCATCATCAAGATAAAAATTTTGATCAATCCCTTATAAGGATAAGCTTAATAACATCTACTCTTTAGACTGCTAATTTATGAAAAATTATTAAATAATATTAGTGTTTTATGAAAAGTTCTTAAGGAAAATTCTCTGTGTTGGATAAATTACATCTTGAGTAACCAAGTGATGAAATTATTCAATAAGTGAATCTAGATGCTTTTGGAAATATATATTGGTTCATTTAAGCTTCCAAAGGTATTAAATGAATAATGGGCAAAATAATCATAGTCTCTACACATGTACTCAATTTTATTTGGTATACTAATGATTTAAGGAATTTTAGTCAAATAAACTCAATATGATTGGATATACCAAATTATATTCAATATTATTGAATAAGTTGAGGACATAATGAAACTAAAGGATTTTTTAAAATTTTATTCTTTATGTAATTAAATTCTATTATTTTGAAATAAATATGATATCAACTGTATAATTTTTGAAACACCCTAATATTTTATGAAATATTTTTTTCAAATAATTGTTTTTATAGATTTCAATTCATACAACTCCAAATTCAGTTTGTGTGAAACACTAATTTTATCTTGTGTTATGCGCAACCCCATGTTTAAATGAAACATGACATACAATTAAATTGTTATTATTTAATTTGATAGTTATTTTTTACCGTTGGAATGGAGGATATGATTAGGATTAACTAAATTATGAAAATATGTGGTCTAAACATAATTATAAAATGAATTATATGGCCACTAATTAATAAGAAATGAAAGAAAATCATTATAAAATTAATGAAATCAGTTTTTAAAAAAACTATTTTTATACACACAAATATGTTTTATCATAAAAAATTAAATAAATCACATTTTTTGAATGATTTTAATGAAATTTAAATACTATATATTTAATCAAATATTTTAAAATTCATCTCATTTGTTTTCTAATCTTGATATAAGAATAAAACAAATTTTATAATTAAAAACTGTATTTTTCTAAAAAAAAGTAATTTTGATGCATATTAGGCATTAATTTTAAAAAATAATTTTTGAAACTTTTATAAAATTTATTTGAAAAAAAGAAATTAATTTTTAAAATAATCATGTCAAAATTATCTTATGGTGAATTTTTGATATTTTTGGGAGAAGATAAATTTTTTGAGGAATAATGAAAAATGTTGTTTTTTAATAAGACTTGTCATTTATATAAAATCGTTAAAAATTTAAAAAAAATTAAATTATTTTAAATGTTAAATTATTAAAATTATATATCTACTAATACAAATTAGGTCATTTTAATCAATTTTATATTTAGTTTTCATATTAAAATATTTTAAACTTTTGAACATTTTCTCTTTAAAAAATTGATTTCTCATCATGTTAGTGGGTTTAATTTTAAGTCAAAATTTTATATTTATTCCAATGTACTTTAAAAAAATTAATTTCATATTTTTAATAATTATAATTAATATTTTCTAAAAAAATTAATTTTTGACCATAATGAAAAACAAAAATAGTAAAAATTAATTATCGTGGTTACGGTTAAACCCAATTTAACAGGGTGTTAAACTAATATTATAAGGTGTAAATGACCAAAAAAATTGTTAAAAGTTAATTATATAGGAATTTATATACCTTATAAACTATAAATTTCAATAATTACCCATTTTTATACTTTTGGAATTTAAAAAACATGGTTACACTTTATTCTTCCACAAAATTCCAAGTGTTTCCTCTCGCCAACTTATAAAAGGCCACCCCCTCTCCTCTCTTATTCATAGTTTCAAAACCCTTTTGTTCAGAAAATCACTGAATAAATATTTTAATTACTTCTATACTATCATCATAGAGTCCTTATTTTGGTTATGAATCCCTCCTATGAAAGCTTTACGTGTAAACCTATAGAGGATCTCCATAAAAGAGGTAAAATTTTTAAACTTGTGTTTTTATTTTATTCCTTCTTACACCTACATTAATATTTTTTAAATATGATGATATAATAACACCATTATCTCCCATACAAATAGATTTTTTTATATTAATGGAATAACCAATATCAATTTCCACTTCCATCAAATGATAAATGGAATTGTTGATAATTTGTACGGCGAACAACCACCTCCTAAACTAATATTATTCATTTTCCATCCCCACCTCTCATGGATATATTTAATTTTATATTTAATTTTTATGTAATATATATATATATATATCTGATATTTTTATACTTTTGGAACTCTAATATCACACGTACCATTTTTCCTTCCAACATGTTGGAATAGAATAATGTCGCTCGTGTGTACAGCGGACTTCTACCTTATGAACCGATATGATGTGTTTTTCAATTTTCATTTTAATTTTATGGTAATAAGAATATATTTAATGATAATATATTATATTTTTAACATAATTATCCCAATATAATTAATATATCGCATATACCTTCTTATTTTTAATTTTGTATGGTATACGATAATGTCGTTCGTGTGTACAGTGGACTACCTCCTTGCGAAGAGATTTGATTCATTTTTGACTAACTATTTTAATAGAAGGTAATAAGTAAAAAAGTTAATAAATATAAATGATATATATTAAATCATAATAATATTACATAGGTGAATTATTATTTACCTTTCTTTTGTTTCATCTTTTAAAAAGGATGGAAACTACGTTAATGCTTACGTATGACCTACCGACTCCACGAACAATTCATTTCAATTTCTATCTATAAATATTTTGGATTACTATAAATAAATATATACTAAATATATATTATAATTATATCATAGATAAAATTTGAGAGATTATGGAATCATTATTAATTTAAAAGGATCGAAAATACCAAATAAAAAAAGAGGTGAAAAACAAAGCAGTTGTTACTGGAAACGTGATTTTAACATAGAATTGTAAATAAATGGGTAAAAAAAGTGCATACATAAATAAAATATGGCATTATATGTATAACTATATTTATATCATATATGTATAATAAACCTATTTTTATCATAAATTTGGTTTGAATGTGTATGAAGTAAGTCAAGACTTAAGGTAAGGAATTTTTATCTCACTTTTATTTTTAGTGAGACACATACCATATTCAACTCATTTTCCTATTACATGGTGTATATAGTATACATAAATGTATTTTTTTATTATTTTAAATAAAATTATTGGGATTTTCATATTCATTTTATGATCTCTCTTTCATTATATTTATGGCTCCAAAGTTACCAAACCTGTAAGTGATTTTTGTCTCAATTTATCTTCATTGATACCTAAGTTATGTTTATCACAAATATTATTTTATGAGGTTTATATAAATAAAAATTGAAATTTAATATCATGAATTTATTTATTCTTATAATATTTTATATTTCATTTAATTTTATTCCATAATGGATATTACGATTCAAAGTTACCAATGTGGTAAAGTGTATATGATACAATCTCATGCTTTATTAGGATTTTTTATGATTATGCTTCTGATTATGAAATATTATAATCTATATCTCAAAAAAATATATAATTTTCTACTAATATATTTATTTCTTTAGAATTAATATTTTCCCTACGATTTCCTCTTTTTATGTACTGATGATTCAAAAAATATTGAATAAAACTGACTGTATTTCTCTCTTCGGTCAAAAACACTTTTCTTCTTCCATATCCATGTTTTAGAAAAATATTTTCAAAAAATATTAAAGTTCCTCTTAGGTTTCTTAAAGTAATTTATACCCTATTTTGAATTTTTTTTTACAAAATTTTTCTAAAGGAATCCTCATTTAATTTTCAGAATAAACATCTATTAGATTTTACCAAAATTATAAAAGTAATATTTTTTTTAACATGTGTGTCATTTCATGTCATCATGACCGATCAATGTTTTAAAGATTTAATTATAATTTTTAAATTTTATTTTCAAATAATAGAATTTATAAAAAAAATTATGAATTTTTAGTTTAAAAAAGTGTCAAAGAACAGTTTATTCCTCAAGAAATGTTTTAAAAGATTTAAAAATCTTTCCTTTAAATGTTGTAAATCTTATTTTCAAATAAAATTATTCCTACAATATATAATGATTTTATAGTTTTAAATTTTTTATTTTCAAATATATTTTTATTTTCTTCAAGAAATATTCCATGTTATTTTTATTTCAAAAAAAATTTTTATCTAAGATGAAATCCTTTGATAGTACTTAATATTTATTAGGAATATGATAAAATGATTCCATATTAATTATTTCCCTGGATGGTTTATGTTTATGATGATGTGATATTTATAAAACCCATTAAATTTACATGGTTTATGCTATTATGAATTGATTAGTTGATAATGAGACCCATTTATTATCTATGGTTTAGGATATTATGGAATGTTTTATAAAACCCATTTATTTTAATTTTTTTATGTGATGAATTTTTTATTGTCTTTTCGGACAAATATGTATGGTTTTTATTATATAATTATGTTTATTTTATAAACAAGGAATGTTGTCAAGTTATAAACAAATATGGGTGGGACCTATATCTCTCTCTAATTCATTTGGTAATGATTAATATTATATAATCTCAAAGGGTACATGGAAGGCAATACCAAGGCCAAAAGAGGGTACACGTGAGGTTATCCCAAGCCTAAAAGAAGGTTCACAATATTTTATCCCAATCACAAAGCAGGTACATGGTTTGTTAGCCTAATCCTATAATTTTATGAATATCTTGGAATATATACATGAAATAAGATTTTCTACACCTAATTATATGCCATAACTCCATGTCTTATTCTTAAGATAGCCTATGTTCTTTGATTCCATTATGATTCAGGGTTTATAAAATACCAATATTTATTTCATGGCTCATTTTTAAAATATATGATATGTCGGGTATGGTTTTAAAATGTTATTAACATGTTCTTATAACCTTATTATCATATTATATTTATATCTCCCTTCATTGCCCTTACTAGGAATCTAATCTCACACTTTCTTATGTTTCCTTTCCCTAGGTTATGAAGAAAGTTTTTAAGTAGGGTATGTCTATGAATATTGATAAATGGGAAGATATTTTGGGATACATTGAAAATATTTTATGAAATAAGACTATGGTGTATCTAGTCTCCAAATACAGTACACCTATACAATCCACAGACATGTATTTTTTAAATGCATTTAATACTAATCTAAAAACCACTAATATTTAGATTAGAGATGTTTTGATCTCTAAACATATCAAGTCTTGTAAACATATAGAAGGTGATAAGGATAAAATAAATGAATAATGGATCTTGAAGGTTACTTTCAATTAATAGAGAAAATGATTTATTTTATTGATAATTTGGATGATTCAATCTTGGATTAACATGTCATAAGATGTATATTATCTAATTTTTCTCTTGTTAAGATCATGAAAATAATTTTTGTTTAATAAAATTATATTTCATGTTTTTTATACATATATTTCATATTTTTTTAGTCCTATGAACTGATTTAAGGGGAGACTAAAAATGACTTGTTCTTGTTTGGGAATTTTTACAATTGCTATCTACATAATTATTCTGAAAATATGATTGAATTCATAGAAAATTTACCCAATACTTTCAAAGTGTTGGGAATATATAAAATAACTAGGCATATAATTTATAGATATAGTAAAATTAGGTAAAACATAAAATCAGAAGAAGAATATTTGGTTGAAAATTTCGACAATGTTTCTTCAAAAAACCAATATTGGTCATTGAAACCTAGGGTTATCAAGAAGGAAGAAAAATAATTAAATATGATTGGATTCTAAAAGATATTCATGAAGGTTTTTTTGAAAATATATAGAATTTTTATGTTAGTTATGAATGTTATTAAATTGAATTATTTGATAGTGAAAGGTATGTGATACCAAATGTATATTTTACAAAGTTTTTTAAATATATAAGAGTTTTAAATAAAATGAAGAATTGATTGAGTTTTTAGTTTATATTCATGAGATGAGGTAAATAGTTGATACCCTGTGGGTTTGAATATAAAGGATTTTATCAAGATCAAATTAATATAAATAAAAGACATATACATTCATCTCATTTATTTTATGTGATAAGAGAAGTCGTTTTCTAAAAAAGAAATGTTTTGAATAATATAAGAATATTTATTCAATACACATGGTTTATAATTCATCAGGTTTCTATAACATGTTTTGATAAGAATATTTGGATACAGGTTTTTATCCGGCATAAAGTGATTATCTAGATATTTGTTAAATATAAGGGAACATGTTCCCTTCTCCCATTGATGGTACATTTTAATAAAGCCTCATTTTAAAATTAAAATGTTCCAAATGATATGAGATATTCTAGTACTGACAGGGTTTTACTACCTCCTGACATGTTATACTATCAGTTCAATATTTATAACTTTGACTGTGACACCATCAGACATGTTCTACCATTATTTCAACTATGCTACCTCTAGTTGTGCTACATTAAAACATGTTACAAATATCTATACTAACACAAGACTTCTATTGCCACTAAATGTGACACATATAGACCATGATAATATTATCCCATAATTCCACTAGCATGATATCATTTCTTTTTTATCCTTTATTAAAATTTTATGCTTAAAACAACTATTTTAATGGAGTTAATGTAGAGACCCTCACATGTATTTGTTAATGATTATTCTTAAATCACTATATGCATACATTGAAGTCAAATATAGATTTTTCTTAATTTTATACTCAGTATGAGGTTCCAAGTTATATTTATTATTATTATTTAATGGATAATTTGATGTTTTAGAGCTACATATTCTTAATATCTTCCTTGTACATGTGTGTGTGGTGAATGTATGAACACAAATAGATACAGGCGGGTGTAAAAGTGTGTAAATTATAGGAGATCTAGAACCTTTCATACACTAGATCAAGAGATCTGTCTAAAAGTGTTCCATGGAAACTATTGATAGAAAATATAATTATATGACACTCTATTTTTTTCAATTTCATATAAACTTGTTTAGGCTCCTCACCAAGTGAATTAATATAAACCTCAAGAACCTAAATCCATTCAGACCCATAAGTATCATATTTTTTCGTATTTACTTATTTTATCTATCAATTTTATGCTTTACCTTAGGTAAGTGTGATATTGTACTTTTCTAATCTGTAAAAACTGACTCATATGCTTTAACTAGAGTCTCCAAGACCCACTCTCTCAAGTTTATATATCTACATACCCATGGAAACTATGGAAGAGGTCATGTGTGTCTTGCCTTTTTTACATCCCATATATAAATAGGGAATACTTTTTGAGCATAGATATTCTATGTGTTATTGTTTCTAAAACCCAAAATAATTTTCGTATAAAATTATTGATATAATAATATTCTTATAAGTAGGTGATTTCTTTGTGGAGGGTATTAAGTCTCCGTTTGAGACTAAAGACCTTGGTTATTTCACTGTGTATTTAAGTTTTCTTTTAATTTTTTCTAATATAAAACTACATTTGTTTTTAAATCTATAAGAAACATATAATTTGACAGTTTTTATTAACCTATGTTTATATAAATTATTGGATTAATAAAATTGGTTTCAAGAGTTAAAGTTATTTCAAATATTATTTTAACTTGTCATTAATCACATATTGAGAAATATTTTAAAATATAAAATTTATATTATTATATTTTTTGATCAACTGGTTATTTTTTAATTAACTTAGGGAATTTCATTTTAATTTTTTTAAACAGATATTTTTATTGGTTACTCAATTGACACCCCACCCCCCTCTTAAGTTACTCACTCTGAACAACATTTGGTATCAAATATTTTTCAAATAACTTTTCAAATATGATTTAGTTAATATTTAAAGATCTTAAGATTCTATTTTTCCTAAATTTTGTTCCTTATGGACACTAATATACAAGTGTGATCTATTACAAATAGACATCCTTTTTTTAATGGCACAAATTATTCTCTATGGAAAATTAAAATGAAGATACATATTGAAATAATGGGTTTTGAAATATGGATTATCATTGGATATAAATATTAATTACACAAAACTACTAGATATTAATGTATTGATGTAAATAAATAAGCTTATAATAATAATTATAAATCATTGAATTTCTTATATTGTGCTTTGGGTGATGAATAATTTAAATTAATATCTTTATACACCACTATTTTTGAAAATTGGGATACTTTAGTTAATTCTCATGAGGAAACATCTAATGAAAATGAAGTATTCTAAAATAATTATGCTATTAAATATGTTACTTTTATGATGAAACTTGATGAACCTATTTCTGATATGTATCATAGTTTTAATGAGATCCTGAACACAATCTATTCATTGGGAAAACTAGTTCTAAAAAAATCTAGTGATTCTCCTATTGAGGTGTCTACAAGATAGATGGAGGGGAAACTTAGTGTAAATCTTGGAGTCATGTGATGTAAGAAAGTTACCTATTAAAAAGATGGTAAGAAATATGATGATGTTTTAGGAGGAACTGAATGTAAATATAGAAGAGGAGGATGAACCAATAATTAAATGTGTATCCTTCACTACTTCAAATAAAGGATAAAATCAAAGCTGGTTGTTCAAGTGATGATAAGTCACCAACTAAAAATGATGACGAAATGGACCACTTTTCCAAATTATTTTAAAAAAATAAACAAAATTAATAAGTTATTTAGTAGACCGAATTATAAATTAAAATATAAGAATAGATGAAACTGGACAAAGTATTGGAAGAGGGATAATGTTGTAAGTTAGATAATCATTTATAAATGAAAAAGGAAAGGTAGTGTCAAATATTTCAATCCTAATCTAAAATTAAAGAAGAAATATAATGATATGGATAATAGGTACAATAGATATTTTAAATCAACCTATATTTCTTCATGGGATAGATCAAGTGAATCTGGTTCAAGAAGATAGTATAATCATTATTGATCCAACATGTGTTTTATAAAAAACTCATCTGAGGTATATAATGTTTTCATGCTTATCCTATTCATAATTCAAATATTTATTCAGATGAAAATAGTGATGAAAACATATATAATAAAAAACTATTTGAGAACTATAATTTTTTGTATGATACATTTATTTATATGAAATAAAAATTTAAAATTTAAAATAAACACCTTGCCTTGAATGCTAATTTTAAAACTAAACATAGTGTTGATAATGATAAAAATGATCAACTACTAAAAGGCATTAATGTGTAAAATTATCGAACGAGAAATAAAATAAATATCTGGAAGGAATTATAAATAGAATAAATACTCTTAAACAATTTCATGGAAAATAAAAAGCACCAAAATACACTACTAGAATTAGCTACCAACCTGAATAGAGAAGAATAATTAAAAATAACAATATTCCAAGATCATGTTACTTTAGTTTTTATTCTAAATATTATTATTCTTGACCTCAAATTGTCATTATATCTAAAATTTTACAATCTTTTTATGAGAATCCTATTAGTAAATTATGTTTTCTCAAAGATTTTATTATTAACATTTCTATACCTAAAAAATATTTGGGTACCAAAGTCATTTTTGGTGTAAAAATTGATTTGTATAAAACCTTCAAGGAAATATCTGGTAAGAAATTTTGGTATCTAGATATTGGTTTTTTTAGACACATGACTAGGTAATATTCATGTTTTAAGAATCTAATCAAGTTGGACGGTGGAAATGTCACTTTTGGTGACAATGGAAAACGGGGAATTATTTTCCTTAGCGAAATTGGTAACTCTAACACTATTTTAATTTCTAAAGTTTTATTTGTAGATGGTTTAAAGTATAATATGATTATAACATCATTTTTATGTGATGATGGTTTTCATGTTATGTTTCAAAATAATTCCTATAATGGGTTTTAATTAAAAATTCTTTAGTTTTTACTACTTTAAAAAATTATAATGCATATTGTAACACCCCAAGCTTCTACGGTACGTTTCCCTTCGAATAATGCGATAGCGTGTGTTGTACGCAACCTCGAGTTCTAACACACACCGCAACTAATTAAACTAGCCGTTGTGAATAGTAATACCTACTTTTTGAAATCATATATATTCTATATTTCAAAATGGACTTCATTTTTGGATTCGGAATATCAAAATTAGCCTAGGGTGAAATTTTGGAACATTTCGGATAACTTTCATATTTTGATGAATAGTGAAAATTTCTAAATTTTAATTAAAAACAACTTTTTTAATCAAAATAATTAATAGTGATAAATTATGAATTTGAGTGGTTTTAAAGTATATTTAGAATATATTTTTACCATTAAATTTAATGTTTATCATTGGACATAATTTTACAATTAAACCGAACATAAACAAGTGTCAATCTTTTGATAGTTATTATCTCTTAAAAACACGCTTTTTGTTTTGACAGCGGGAATTAATTTTAAATTAATTTCTGCCACTTCTGTGTTTTGAATTTAGGAAAATGGATTCCATATTTGGAATCAGGATGTTCAAATTGTGTAAATAGGTAACTTTTATTTTTACACATTTTGAATAATTACTGCGGTAAATATTTTATTTACCATGGTTAAAGGGTAAATCCGGTAAATAAGGGTTAACAAAATAATATTATAATAATACTAAATTACCCTAAAACGTGTCTTAACCCTATTGGTTGATACATGGTCGACCATGGGCATCTTTGGGTCTATTTCGGGACCCCATGGATCCACTTGTAAGTGATAATGACACTTTATTTTAATTAAGTCAAAATGAATACAAAAATGACACAAGCATATATCTTTTCGAACAACAATTTTTACATAGGGTTATACATGTTGGATTTTTGATTATAAATATTCATTAGAAAGATAAAAAGATTTCCTACATAATGATATTTTATTTATAATTTTTATACATTAAATAAGTTATTTTATTTATGACACAATGATGATGCAGTAATTAATATAATAGTGAAAAATTAAAATAATTGATATTATAAATACCCAAATAAATATAATATGAAACTTTTAATGAATTAAACTAATTTTCTAGGCTAATATGATATATTAGGATTGATTTAATGGACTTTGTTCGAAGTAATCAATCTGTTATGAGTTTCACAAAAATCAACTATTGAATAGTGTCAAAATTGACATAAAAGAGTTCTTAAAACAAATATTATATTATTAATTGATATTAAATTCCTAAAAATCTAAGGTTCGGCCAAGAGACTTATATTATGATAGTTTAATCATTAATGGACCACTTGGGGGTCGCTTGGATGTATATAGTAAGTTTATTAACCATATTATATAAAAATACAAAGAGACATTGTAAAAGTGAAACTAATTAACTTAGAGTTAATACTTAAAGATAAGGTTAATATAAGTACCCAAATCTGTCTAAATTCTATTGTTTGAGTGGTTTTCGACTTATCCCCACCTTAACCTTTGAATAATAAGCTTTGGAGCCATTAGAAACCGAATATGAATTTATTATAAATTAATATTTCTAACTTTTCCAAAGGTGCCCCTCACCCCTCTTATAAAAGGGCACTCCTCCTTCTCATTTCTTCACACCTTCAAAGACTTTTGGTTCGGCCAAACTCTGCCTAAATACTCTCCCAACATCCCTCAATACAACCTAGAGGCCTTAGTTTTATCAGAAAGCCAACCTAAGGAGCCCTTTTGATCAAATCAAAAGGAAGAACCCGAAGAAGAGGTAATGATTTCACCACCCTTTTCTAAGTTCATTTCTTCTTCCACTTCTTCTTCCTTTGTTCTTACCATTCTGAAATAATAACTCCAGTATCTCACATATACTGTGATGTTATTATAAATATGGTACAATCATATTCAGTATTCTATCCACCCTTTGAATAACATGTCACCATACGTGCGTACGTACGGCTTACCGTCTCCACGTCGTGGTGTAATTGTTATTCAATATAATATTATTTGGATGGGTATAATAATGATGTGTAACTCATGTAAATAATAAATATAACATGTTAATGATTCTGTATATATGATATACCATCCATTTATATATTATTTTAATATCAAAAGAATGATATTGTCGCTCGTGCGTACGTACGGACTACCGTCTCCACGAACGCGATGAGATTCATTCTCCATCGTATCCATTCAAGTATAATTATCATTTGATGATTTAAAAATGATGTTTAAGGACTGTATATCATTCTGGATATGAATAAGATACAACAACCATGTCTTATGTAACAAAACATATAAAAGAAAATGAGTAAGTTAACTCCCGAAACGACGATAATTCTAAGATATTATTAACAAATCAATGTTAAAAGATCATATATGATATCATATTAATATATATGATTCTTGTATAATTTAATAACAACTATTTCACCATTATACAGGAGGTTAACCTACCCCAACCAAGGAAAAGTACAAGGTAAGGGTTATTTCACAATCTCTTCATTATCCGAGGTTGTTTATATGTAATAATCTGCTGGGATCTCTTTATCATCCACATCCATGTTTCTTAAAAATGTATTTCAAAACATTTTTACTATTTACAAGAATATGGGTTAAAGTCATTTATACCTTTTTTTGACTTTTTATAAGAGGTTTATAAAGGAATCTTTCCGTCATTTTCAAAACAAGGTCCTTTTTAACCTTTTCGACAGAATTGAGGTAAGAATGTTTTTTTTTAACTTATACGGCGGGTGCGGTTATTTTACGCCGTTATAAAATCTTCAAAGCTTTCCTTACAAGCTTATAAGAATATTTTCAAAGAAAATGTTTTATTTTATATGGATCTTAAATGATTTCAAAATAAAAGGAGATATTTCTTTAAAAAGAATTTTGATTTCATCTATGTCAACATCCTTTGATGGATTTTAAGATTATTTGAAGTTGATTTATTATGATACAAAACTTCTATATTGTATTGAAGGTTTTGTGATATGTTTGACTGTGGATCTGCTATTTTTATACCATTCATAGTTTATTGTGAAAGTATTGACATTTCGTATGCTAGTTTTAATACGAATGTTTATGTTATGTTTAAACCTTTTCATATGGGAATGCATTGGACTTAATAAGTGACGGGTGGAGCCCGCTATAGCTCCTCGATGCATCGGTAGGTCTCATGAGACAAACTAGTGTCTTGGCACAAGGCCTTGACAAAATCTTATTTGTAGTCTTGGCATGAGGCCTTGGCTATGTGGTTATGATAGTCTGGCATTATGCATTCCAACATTATGAAAGTGGTTATCTATTTTTGCATGTGATTATTCGATTAGTGGAATATCCATGTGAATAAGTAAATGGCATTATTTCATTTTATTTATGCCATACCATGTTGAAAGTTCATGTTTAAAAGGCTTTTGTTTTAGTTATACATTGCCTTAAATGTTTATTCTTATTGATGAAAGTTTCTGCTATATTGTTATCCTTACTGGGCATTTGAGCTCACCCCTTTTCTATGTTTTATTTTTCCCAGGAAGTGAAGATGTAAGTTATGAATGACCTGCATGGATATTATGAGGGGATTATAGTGTGGACTGTGGAAACATTATGTTGTTGTAGTAGTTTTTCATTTTATGATGTAATGTAAAACTTATGAATATATCTAGTGTTTCCAAGGCTATTAAACCAATCGGTCTTTCGAGATTTGAACTTTCTTGTGATCATGCCAATGTTATGTAATTAATGCACCGATTCTAGGCAACTGGGGTCGGGGCGTTACACATATGCTATTATTTTAGATTCTCTGATTTCTTAAAACATTTCATGTCAATTTTCGTTTCAAAAATAATCATTTCATTGGCATATAAAACTAGTACATTGAAATATTAATCTAATTAAAAAGATAACTAATATAGGGTCAGTCAAAGATCTAACTAAACTATAATTCCTAAATTATAAATTATGTAACCCATGTCAAAAGGGAAACATAAGAAAATATATTTCAAATCAAAGAATGACATTGCAAATTATCAACCCCTATAAATTCTAAACATAGACATTTTGGATCATCTATAGTTAAGAGTTTAAATGGGAAGCACTATGTCAATTTTTTTTAGATTAATTTTCTAGGAATACATGGGTATTATTTTAGTATCAAAAAAGTAAAGATTATTTTTATTTTATAAAGTATGCCAAATCTATAGAATATATTAGTGGACGTATAATTAATAACTTAATAAATGATCTTGGTCATGAGCATGAAATTCAATATTTGAATCTTTTTCCATATAAAATGGGTATAATCATAACCGTTATTCTCCTAGGACTCCCAAGAAGAATGGTGCAATGGAAAGGAGAAATAAAACCCTTCAAAAAATTGCTTAGTACATGCTCAATGAGTATAACTTACATATTTATTTTTGGGCAGAATATATTATAAAACATGTTATATAATCAATAGAGTTTTAGATAGACCTATTTTAAAGAAACATCCTGATGAATTATGGAACGATAGAAATCAAGTGGTTAATTACTTTGAGTTTCTAGTTTCAATTTATTTATTCTTTATACTAATGATAACCATGAAAAGAAATTCAAGGGTGATGAAGGAATTTTATTGGTTATTTAACATCTAGTAAATCATATATGTGTTGAGTCAAAAGTACTCTTTTGACTTTTATGTCTTGTTTTGGAAATCGCAAATGTATTCATATATACTTATCATACTGACTATGTTTATTGTACTGACTATGTTTAATGTACTGACTATGTTTATCGTACTGACTCTATTTATCGTACTGACTCTGTCAATCATACTGACTCTGTCAAATCGTACAGACTCTATCAATCGTACTAACTCTGTCAATCGTACTGACTTCGTCATTCGTACTGACTCTGTCAATCATATTGACTCTATCAATCGTACTGACTAAATCATACAGACACTTTCAATTGTACTAACTATGTCAATCATACTGACTTTTGTGCATCATACTCACTTTATATCATATCAATACATTACACTAAGTAATACTTATAGTACTCATATTTTTATCACATGCTTGTTTTTATCCTTTATCAACACATGTCAAACGTACCCATGTTTATCATCTTCATAAATCTTTTGTTTTAACCAAAATGAAGTCATGGAGTTAGATATAAACTAATCAAAACGATGTCATGTTTTCTGTTTCAATATGATTGTTATAATGTCTGGTGTCCAAGTCCCTCCGAGTTTTCTGGAGAAATATAACTGTTGGAGGAAATGTGATCGTTGGAACCTAAGGCCTATAAATATGAGGTCATTTGAAGCTGAGAAGTACAACTAAGAGAGTTTGATCATTCTTTACTACTATCAAGTTCTATAGAGAGACATTGTGACTTCTCTCTTGCTTCGTACAAAATCCTTGAAATTACAAAACGTGAATGGATCATTCTTAGTTTTTGTATTTCAATAAGTGATTTGTTTTTCTTTGTGCGAACGATCAGGTGATAACGATTGAGGGATGTCGAGGATAGGTAGATAGATCTACCGATCTTTATATCGAGGGCATTCAAGTGTTTGAAAGATAGAGGTTCCCATTACCTGTAAAATTGAGGGCTTGCGGGGATAGGAAGATAGACATACCGATCATCCTATAGAGGGCTTGCGGGGATATCAATACAGACGTACCAATCATCATATCGAGGGATTACCAAGGTGGTGGTAAGACAAGACCTCTTATCCTATGTGAAAGGATACCCTTCTCTTTGGGAAAAAATAATTGTAACACTTTTACATTTCTGCTGCTGTTTGTTTTAGAAAGGTAATTTTATTGTTTTCTTTCTTCATTACATATTCATTTGTAATTGTATCGATTACAATTATACTGTTACATATTTTATCAATAGATTCTATATGCTTTATGGTAGAATCCTTCACTATTGTATAACTCTGATTATTGTATTCATTTTGAATACAATTGCTTTACACTTCTCATAGTATTACATCATATCATACCTTTATACTCAATTCAATTGTGGTTAATTTTATTTTTTGTGAATTGTATTAGTTTAAGATCATTTAAACTAATTTTCTTAAGTGTTTAGACACAATGTTTTTAAACCTAAAATCCACACCCCCCCCCCTTGTATTGTTCCATCTAATATACATATACATCTATATATTGATCCAACAATTGGTATCAGAGGAGGTTTCCACTGATTTGTATTACTAGCTCCATTTCCTTCAAATTTTAGTTTCAACTACTTACTACACTAACATGTAGAGTGGAAAATATTTTGTTTTATTAGATGGCAGGAATGAATATTGGATCAATTGAAAATCTAAATCCAACTAGACCACCTATCTTTGATGCGAATGATTATGAGTACTAGAGAGATGGAATTAAGACATTTTTTATTTATACTAGTGTATAAAATTTTATTATTCATACCGGAGGTTAAAAAATTCCTGACAAAGAAGTTAGTACATTCACTATTCAAGAAAAGCAAGAATATCAACTGAATTACAAGGTACGCAATACTTTTCTATGTTCTATGACCAGGAATATATACAGCCATATATCATCTTTTGAAGCAGCCAATTGTATTTGGAAGAAATTATAAGTCACACATTTTGGTACGTCCAAGGTTATAGAAACAAGAAGAGCAATGCTTCGAGCAGAGTATCTTGGATTTCTTTTTCCTTATGGAGAGCCAGTATGTAAAGTGCAACAAAAATTTATAAAAAATTTCAACAGTTTACAATCTATTGGAGAAAAAGTTATTGATGATGAATCTCTTGTGGACAAAATTGTTGATATAATTCCAAATGAATGAGAGTCAAAAAGGACAACTATTGATGAAAACAAAAAATTTTCTCAAATTACTCTTGATAAACTCTTTGGAACTCTTATACAGCATGAGACATGAATGAAGAGAGATGTTGATTTTAATACAAATAAAAATGGAAATGGAAGTGCAAATTTCACGATTACATCTAAATCCAAAACATCTGAAAGGATAACAAGATCCAAATTAAAGAAAGTTGTTTTATCAGAATCAAGTGATATTGATCATTAAGATAATGAGTTAGCCAATCTTTCTTGAAGGATGAACAAGATTGTGGGGAAGAAATAATTTCAATACAGATTCAAAAAGATAGATAGGAAGGATAAGAAATATTCAGAGGTAACTTGTTATGAATGCAATAAAGTAAGTCATATAAGACCTTCTTGTCCTTTACCGAAGAGAAAAGATAGAAAAGAGAAACATTCTGAAAGAAATAAGAAAAAGTATTACAAGACAAAGACAAAGAATGTCTTGAAGGCCAATGATACTTGGAGTGAAAGTGGTGGTGATTCATCAGATGATTCTTCAGAATATGAATCCTCAGGACAAAGGAATATTGAATGTATAGCCATACTACCAATTAAAGATTATTTTTTCATGGATATGGAACACACTGCTAAAGCTATTACAAATGTATCCTTGAATGAAAATTATACTGATAATAAATATTATGAATCTTTAAATGATGAGTCTTCGTCATCAGAAGATAATGCATTACCGTCTTATGAAGAAGTGTCTAGGTTTTCTAAACTACTTGATAATGAAAATTCTAAACTCAAGAAAAAGCATGATAAGGAAAATTCTATAATTTCAATTTTAACTGAAGAAGTATTAGATCTTTCTAATGATCTAGATATAAAAACTTCTGATTCTGAAAGTATTTTTAAAACCCTTGAGAAAGTCAATTCAGATAAGGATAAACTTTCTAAGGATCTTGAAAATGTAATTTCTAAGAACAATGTTTTCGATCCTAACTCTAGTTCAAAATCAAATGTTTTGGAGGATAAAAAATTAGTTTTAAAACTAAACTCCGAAATTTTTTCATTAAATAAAAGTTTTTCAAATTTTACTTATGGAAAGGAAAACTATGATAAAATGTATTCTCATATTCGAACTTTGAGAAATCATTCTGGTTTTGGTTATACTCATTTTAAACCGGTTTTTAGTAATAACTATTTTTTCCCTGAAAGTACCCCTTTTAGTACTAAGTCTCAATGTGGTGGACAATGTAAAAGAGATTGTTCTCTTAATAGAACTTAGTCATTAGGATTTCATAAAGCTCATTTTTCAAAAAAAAATTTGGATTCCTAAAGTTTCATACATCAATGATTTTCAATGCAAAGTATTCATTCTTAATACTAAAGAAATTCTACCCAAATTTGCACCAAAATCTGATGAAGGAATATTTCTAGGCTATTATACAACCTCTAAGGCTTATTGTTTTTTCAATAAAAATACTTGTATTGTTGAAGAAATAGATCATGTTAAATTTGATGAAAATAATCCTTTTGTTTTCAAACAACCCCAATATACATCTCTAGATGTGTTTTCAAAAACTAATCATGAACATTTATTCGAAAATCCTTCTGATAAAGAAAATGTTCAAGAAAGTATTTTTGAAACTTTAACCCCAAATGATTTTCTACCATATGTTGATGAATAGGTTTTAAAAAACCCAAATCAATTATTTCCAAGGAATCATCCCAGTGATAACATCATTGGCGATGTAAATCAACCTGTAAGGACCTGAATTTCCTTGAGAAATGAAATAGAACATCTTGCCTTTCATTCCCAATTCAAACCTAAAATTACAAGTGAGGCCTTAGGTGATGAAGATTGGATTAAATAAATGCAAGTTGAACTAAATGAATTTGAAAAAAATTAAGTCTGGAATTTAGTTGAAATTACTAAAGAAACAACAGTAATTGGTGTAAAATGGGTTTTCAAAAATAAATGTGATGAAAATGGAATCATTGTAAGAAATAAAGAAATACTTGTTGTTAAGGACTATAATCAACAAGAGGCAATAGACTATGAATAAATATATATGCTCTGGTAGATAGACTTGAATCTATTCATATTCTATTAGCCTTTGCGGGATACTTTAATTTAAAAATGTTTCAAATGGATGTTAAATATGATTTTCTAAATGGTTTTGTTCAAGAAGATGTTTTTGGTGAACAACCCCTAGTTTTCTAGACTCAAAATATCCTAATCATGTTTTTAAACTTACCAAAGCTTTATATGGCCTTCAAAAAGCCCCTAGAGCATGGTATGATAGACTTATAGGATTTTTTTTACAAAACAATTATGAAAAAGGTACAGTGGATCCAACCCTTTTTATAAAAATGAAAAATAAAAAAGTTTTGATTGTTCAAATTTTTGTTGATGACATCATATTTAGATCAAATCAACAGACTTTAACTAATTCTCTGGAAAATTTAATGAAATATGAGTTTGAAATGAGTATGATGGGTGAGTTGACATTCTTTTTAGGTTTTCAAATTTCACAAAAACCAGAGGGAACATATATATCTCAACATAATTATATAAAATATTTACTCAAAAAGTATGGATACGACAATAATAAAAGTATTAGCACTCCAATTGGTACCTCAAATACACTTGATCTTGATGAAACTAGGAAACCAGTAGATCAAACAACTTTTAGAGGTATGATAGAAAGTTTTTTATACTTGAGAACTAGTCGACCAGACTTATTGTTTTCCATATGATTATGTGCAAGATACCAATCTAATCCAAAAGAGTCTCATTTAAAAGATGTGAAAAGAATCTTTCTATTTTTAAAAGGAACTCAAGATCTAGGTATTTTATATTCTTCTAGAAATGATTTTGTTTTAAAAAGTTTTTCAGATGCTGACTTTGGTGGTTGTAGAATGGATAGAATGATTACATCTAGAACATGTCATTTTTTAGGAGATTCCTTGGTTTCTTGGTCTTATAAAAAACAACACTCAGTAGCACTTTCCACTGCCGAAGCTGAATATGTAGAAGCAGGATGTTGTTGTGCTCAAGTGTTTTGGATGCAAAACACAGTCACTAACTATGGATTGAGATTTTTCAAAACTAAAATTCTATGTGAAAATACTAGTGCCATAGATCTTAGTAAAAACCAATCACATCACTCTTGTGTAAAACACATAGATATTAGGAATCACTTTCTTAGGGATCACACAGAGAAATGAGATATTATCTTAAAATTAATCAGAATGTAAGAACAACTTTCTGAAATTTTTACAAAACCATTACCTTCTGATAGATTTGAGTTTATAAAACAGAAGCTAAGAATGATTACATTAAAATAATTATTCATATCTACTTCATGTTTTACACTTCTCCTTACATTAAACTCCTCTTAAAATGGGGAGCACATTTTTCTTACTTCACCCTATATATTTCTTAAAATTTTCCTTCTTTATTCATTTATTCTTTTGGTTTGCTATATTTCTATTTATCATTTTTACTATTTGGTTATTTTTTTAATAATATATCATTTTATTTTCCTGGTTACCATATTTATTTTCTATCCATCGGCATGACAACCCATGGTAACAACTTTGTTTTCCATCGGCTTGACAACCCATGGTAATGAATTTGTTTTCCATCAGCATGACAACCCATGGTAATGACTTTGTTTTCCATCAGCTTGACATCCTATGGTAATGAATTTGTTTTCCATCAGCTTTACAACCCATGGTAATGACTTTGTTTTCCATCAGCTTGGCAACCCTTGGTAATGACTTTGTTTTCCATCATCTTGACAACCTGTGGTAATGACTTTGTTTTCCATTGGCTTGAAAACCCATGGTAATGACTTTTTTTCATCATCTTGATAACCTATGGTAATGACTTTGTTTTCCATCGGCTTTACAACCTATGGTAACGAATTTGTTTTCCATCAGTCTCACAATCGATCGTATTCTTTTTTCATGAAATCATGTATTTTCTTTTTGATATTGTATTATACTCTGTTAATACTATTAAACCAACAATTTCCTTAGAATCTTAGGTAGGTACATTCTTTCATCCTTTGTTTGTTTTGTTTTTCTTATTTTTATTCTTTCTCTTTTTTTAAAAAAACTCCTTTAAATCCCCACCATGGATTTTCTTTTCTTTTAATCTCAACCATATAAGATAAATGGTCATCCTTTTTTCACCTATAAATCGACCCCTCCCATCCCCAAGCCCACATCGGTTTTTCAGATCTCATGGTGATGCTCTACCCTTTTTTAGGACACCATACGATCTTCCCTTTTCCACATCTATATGTCTCAGTCCTCTACCAAGACTCCTGATAAAATGTCTTCAAAAAAAGTTTTATAGAATGAATTCTTCAGAGAAATGTTAGTTTCCCATGACATCTTTGACATGTATGATTCAAAAATCATGATTATTATTTTGTTTCAAGGCTGGGAACATCTCTATGTTGAAAAACTTGTATCTCAAGATCCGATTCTTGTTGAAGAAGTTAGTAAATTCTACAAAACCATGTCCTTTGACAAAAATATGATGATCAACTTTGTTGTGTACGATAGAAAAATCTCAATGTTTGTGAAACAAGCAGCCCACTTTCTAAATGTCCCAACAGAAGGTGATTCTTTTTGTCCATATCATAAACTACTAGAGGAAGTTGGTACATTTAATAAATAAAGTGCTGAAAAGTTGTTATTTCTTATATATGAAGAGAAGATAAAAGTATCTCATTTATCTCTAGATAATAGTTTCATGGTGCTTTGGATACAAGGTTTTCTTATCCTATGGAAAGAGGATAGATAAACTCTTAAAGTCTCTGATATCTTTATGCTAGACTATCTTGTAAACATGAGAAAAGTAAATCTCATGGGGTACATTTTTTAAACAATCAAGAATGTCAATTCAGGAGTGATTAAATCTCATTTGATTATGTATCCCTCTATTCTTACAAAGTTAATTCTTGAGAACTTGAAATTTTTTAATATTTATTTGAAATGGCAACTGAAAGAACGGAATACTTCTTGGATAAGTAAGAATACTTTTAAGAAGTTGTATGTTTGTTTTGATGAAAAATCAAAGCTTTTTGTCAAAGATGTGGAAGATAAATCGGCACAAAATCAATTAGAACCAAATCAATCACCACCTATGACAATCAAAGATAATCCAACTTTTGTTGCTCCTCAAAAGTCAGATCTTCAAAACAGTACTAAGCCAAAGAAGAAAACTAAATACAGCAAGGAGGTTGTGTCTAAGTGGAGGAAAGATAGAGAACTGAGAAAAGAAGGTGATCCTATGTTCGGTCTTGATCTATTTGATGATTTAGCTGAGAGAATAAGGGTAGAGGATACTCTTCAAGCTGAGAAGAAAAAGAAAACTCTTTTGAAAAGGAAATCTCAAGACTTCGATGTTTCTAAAATCATAAAAAAGGTTGAGGTGGCAATTTCTCAACTAATGAAAGAAGTGCATCAAGAACCTATCGTACAGAGTCTTCTAGAGAAAGAGAAAGGGAAAAAAATTTGAAAGAAATACAAGAAGTTGAAGAAGTGGAAGAATATTTTATTTTGGAATTCCTTCAGAGTTCAAAAAAGAGTAGAGAAGAATCTTTTCAAAAGCAATGTGAAGGTATTCAATAGGTTCGTTATGCTAATAAAGCACCAGCTAAATCTTTTAAAACACTAGATAGATTTCATTCCCTAGTGTGGCAAGGTGATCAATCTTCTCACACCAAAAAATTAATAGTTATTAGTGATAAAGTGGAAGAAGAAAGAAAGGAGAAATAAAAGGAAAAAGGAAAATATCTAGTTAAAGACTCAAGACGATCAAATGAACTGGATTCGTACAATGAGGATACTGATTTAGAACACACAATTTATCTAAAGAAAATTGATTACATTGTTCATGTTTTGAGGAGAATTGAGAATATTATACCTTATTTTCCTAGACTTGAAGGTAAAATTGATTTCATCACTGAAAATCAAAGGAAGAAGTTTGGTTCTGTAAGAGAACGTAGAAAGATAGTATTGTCAATTAAAGCCGATTTAAAAGTATTGTCTAAATGTTAGGCTACTCGTAAGAAGGCGTGCAATAGAATTACTAAGTAGTCATACAAAATAGAAATCTCTGTGAATGATCATGAAATTTCAATTGAAGACTTAAGGAGGCTTTCAAATGATCTTGTTATTGCTTTCAATAAGCTTGAAAAAGAAATCATTAAAAGGTTGAATCAGGTGTCAAAAACTCATGGAGCCAATATACCTTCAATAAAAGAGCTGCAAGATAGAATGAATGCTTTCTAGTTAAAGTTTTCAAAGGTTTCATCTTTCAAAGATGAAATAGTTGTGTTGAAGAAGTAAAATTTTGTGTTATCTAAAGACAATAAAAATTTTCAAGACAGAATTAATACTCTTGAAGAAGTAATCAGAGTCCAAGAAGAGACTATCAAGAATCAGGATCAGCTTTTTGTCAATCAACAAGAACTTCTCAAATCCTAGGGTGATTCTATCTCTGAAGAAAAGAAAGAAATTAAAAAGATGAAATCCATTATTCATGAGATGATCAAGAAAAAAAAGGTAAGAGAAAACAAATGAGTGTTGTTGTATCTTTCTTTATTAATTTCTAGAATTCTATATACGTTTCTTATCTCAATGATATTTATGTTATCTTTCCCATTGCCTTGCATTTTTTCTCTCTAACTCTTTCATACAACTCAATATTACCCCCATTATTTTTGTAAATCACAAAGGGGAGAATGTTTTATAAGGGGATAATGTTTTATTCAAATACTTCTAAATCAAGGAAAATTTACATATACAATCCTTAAGAAAGTATATACCTAAGGGGGAGTTAGTTTTATGAAATTTCTTATTCATAAGAGTTTCTAATAACTCAGGGGGAGATAAGTATTTCTTTTTGTTTTAATTTGGGTTTTGTGCTTTCCAAAAAGGGGGGATTGTTGATTTAAAAGTACTTTGTTGACTTTTATGGCTTATTTTAGAAATCACAAATGTATTCATATATGATTATCGTACTGACTATGTTTATCGAACTGACTATGTTTATCGTGATGACTATGTTTATCATACAAACTTTGTTTATCATACTGACTCTGTCAATCGTACTGACTCTGTCAAATCGTACAGACTCTTTCAATCGTACTAACTCTTTCAATCGTACAGACTCTGTCAATCGTACTGACTCTGTCAATCATACTGAATCTTTCAATCTTACTGAATAAATCATACAGACTTTGTCAATCATACTAACTCTGTCAATTGTACTGAATTTTTTGAATCATACTCACTTTGTATCATATCAATACATTACACTAAGTAATACTAATAGTGCTCGTATTTTTATCACATTATTGTTTTTATACTTTATGAACACATGTAAAATGTATTCATGATTACCATCTTCATATATCTTTTGTTTTAACCAAAATTATGTCGTGGAGTTAGTTATAAACTAATCAAGCTGATGTCATGTTTTTTGTTTAAATATGACTGTTATAATGATAGGTGTCCAAGTCCCTCCGAGTTTTCTAGAGAAATATGACAGTTGGAGGAAATGTGACTGTTGGAACCTAAGGCCTATAAATAGAAGGTCATTTGAAACTGAGAAGTACAACTAAGAGACTTTGATCATTCTTTGCTACTATCAAGATCTATAGAGAGACATTGTGACTTATCTCTTGCTTCATTCAAAAGCCTTGAAATTACAAAACATGAACGGCTCATTCTTAGTTTTTGTATTTCAATAAGTGATTTGTTTTCCTTTTTGCGAATGATCAGGTGATAATGATTTAGGGCTACCGAGGATAGGCAAACAGACCTACCAATCTTCATATCGAGGGATTTCAAGTGTTTTAAATATATAGGTACCCATTACCTGCAAAATCAAGGGCTTGCGGGGATAGCAAGACAGACATATCGATCATCATATCGAGGGCTTGCAGGGATAGAAAGAAAAACATACCGATCATTGTATCGAGGGCTTACCAAGGTGGTGGTAAGACAAGACCTCTTATCCTAGGTGAAAGTATACCCTTCTCTTTTGGAAAAAATAATTGTAAAACTTTTACATTTCTCTTGTTGTTTGTTTTATAAAGGGGATTTTATTATTTCCTTCCTTTATTTCATATTCATTTGTAATTGTTTCAATTACAATTATACTATTAAATATTGTATCGATAGATTCTATACGCTTTATGGTAGAATCATTCACTATTGTATAACACTGATTATTGTATTCATTTTGAATGCAATTTCTTTACACTTCTCATAGTATTTCATCAAAACATACCTTTATGCTCAATTCAATTGTGGTTAATTGTATTTGTTGTGAATTTTATTAGTTTAATATCATTTAAACTAATTTTCTTTAAGTGTTTAAACACAATGTTTTTAAACCTAAAATTAACCCCCCCCCCCCCTCTTGTATTGTTCTATCTAATATATATACATCTATATATCTATCCAATAATAGGGTGTTTAAAAAATAGAAAAAATAGTGGTAGAATCGGTTCATGTAAAATTTGAGTAAACAAACCAACCTGGCCTATTTCGAAAACCTATTGGATGATATTTAAAATCTAAATCTAAATGCCATACCTTGTAAAAATTTTATAAAAAGAGAAGAAAAATTATCTAGTACTAAGGAAAAACCTGAACATAAACCTTAACCTATAGAAAAAAAATGATATTTATAGTCATTATTTTCCTATAACTGTTAGGACTCATAGGTACCATCCCCTAGATATTGTAGTTGTATATCTAGATAGAGGAAAAATAACTATATCTTCTCTTAGAAAATAGGTTGAACATCAAGAATTCGTATCACTACTTGAACCTAATGACATCAATGATTCAATTAACAATGAATTCTTGGTTATTTTAATTCAACAATAATATAACCAATTTGAAAAAAAAAAGTTTGGGAAATAGTAAATATACTTAAATACACTCTGACAATTGGAAAAAAGTGGGTGTTTAAAAACAGATTTTATGAGATAGTAAATATAGTAAAAAAATATTTATATTGGTCTCACAAAGATATATTCAAGAATAGATAATTGGCTAATAAGAAAACATTTCACCAGTGGCTAGACTTGAAGCCATCAAAATACTTCATTCCTATAAATCACATTCAGATTTCAAACTATATAAAATGGTTTTCAAGTTTGAATTCATAAATGGTTATATATTTGAGGGTTTTATTGTTTAATAACCACTTGTATTTCAAAATCCTCATTTTCCTAATCATACTATTAAATTAGTTGATGTTTTTTATGGTTTAAAACAGGCTCCTAGATCTTGGTATGATTGGATCAAATCTTTTCTAATTTCTAATGGTTTTTAAAAAGAATAGATCATCTAACTCTATTTATAAAACACATTTTAATAGATGTTTTCATGGTTCAAATTTATATTAGTGATGATATTTTTTTGTTTAAAAATTATTTTTATACTAATTTTTTAAAAATCATACAAAGTGAATTTGTGATGAGTTTAGTAGGGAACTTAAAATATCTCTTGGTATTCATTTTTTCCAAATAAATATGGAATTATTTTAAATCAATGAAAGTAATATAAATACCATTTAAAGCATTTTGTTTTGGATTTCACTAAAATTATTGACACACCAATTAGTAAAACTTGTGATCTAGATCTTGATTAGACTAGAAATTCAGTAGATTAAACCAGTTACTAAGGTATGATTAGAAGCTTACTATACCTAACTGCTAGCCAACCAAATATTATGTTTAGTGTGATTATGTGTGCTTGTTGTTAAGAAAATAAAAAAGAGTCTCATTTTCTTATTGTCAAAATAATTTTTAAATAATTAAAATATACCACTAAATTAGTATTTTTCTATTCTTGATGATAAGCATTTGATTTAGTAAGTTTTTCAGATGATAATTTTGTTAGCTACATGTAGGAAAGAAAAAATAACATCTCAAACATGTCACCTTTTTGGAAAGTCACTAGTATCCTGGTGTAGTGAAAATAAAAATTATCTTGTACTGTTCACTGTAAAAGTTAAATACAAAGATGTAGGAAATTTTTCTCTATAAATTTTGTGGATAAAACAAACATTTAAAGACTATGGATATCAATTTAGACATGTACCTATAAATTGTGACAACACAGGTGTGATATATATTTACATCAACCCTATATCTCATTCTAGGACAAATTATATTTTTTTTAAACATCACTATTTGGGAGATAATTTTCAAAAAGGTGATATAACTCTTGATTTATTAGGAATTGAACATCAGTTTACTGATATTTTTAAACATCCTTTAAATTTTGAGATATTTAAATATATCAAACATGAACTAGGAATGATTATTTTATATTAATCCTTATCTTGGATGATCTATTGTTGGATGATCCACCGTTGGTGATCCACAGTTGGATGATCCACCGTTGGTGATCCACCGTTGGTGATCCACCATTGGTGATCCACCGTTGGTGATCCACCATTGGTGATCCACAGTTGGTAATCCACCGTTGGTGATCCAACATTGGGTGATCCACCATTATTGATCCATTGTTGGGTGATCCACCATTGGGTGAGACACTGTTGAGTGATCCCCCATTGGTAACCCACCGTTAATGATCCATCATTGGGTGATCCTTCATTGGAAAGATCCATTATTGGAAATCTAATGGTTGAATCTCTATTTCATTATGATATCGATCTTATTTTAAATTTTCTGTGTTAAAAATTTATATTTTATTTATTAATTTGTATTTTATTATATTTTATAATTTTTATTCCATAAATGATAAATCTAACATAAATATGATTTCAAAACACTCCCTCACTCATGCTCACACATTTAAACGTTTTGACTTCCCTTCTCTTCTGACCTTCAACCTTCCTCACACTCTTACTTTACCTTTCATTTCGGTGCAATGGTGAGAATTAATCACCCTTCAGGGCAATCTCTAACAAGATCAAGACCTATTAAGAAATAAGATAGATAATCAAGCCATTTATTGGTTAAAAAGACTACCCTCATTTTGTAAATTGTGCGGTTGTTGCAGAGAAATAAATAGATGTGAAATGGTTATTGTTGGGAAAGTTGTTGGTGTTCAAGGTGATGTGCGAACAAGGATGGATATATTCTTTCTCCAGAAATGATATAGCTTTTTTCCAAGGTTAGTTCATCATTTCTACCAATATGTAGAGTACATATTTAGGGAAAATAAATATTTTATTCATAGTATGATAGATGGAAAAGAGGTTTGATTTTATTAAAGAGATTGGGATAAGTTTATCAATGTGCCTCACTGAGGAATCTCTGATGAATATAAAGGTTATATATCAAGTATTAGTGACCATTTTTGTTTGATAATTCATTGATGGAACTGACTGGGAATTGCTCAGTAAGAAGTTCTAATACTACTAAACTATATGGTGAGTGCAGACTTTGATTTAAGTTTATTTAGAATATGATCTATTCTAGGAAAGGGGATTTTAGAACAATGAGGTATCAGGATTCCTATATTTTATTAATTACGAAAAGTGTGTATAAAATTAATATTTATGGATATATTATGATTCATGTTATGAATATTTAAAATTTATATTCCATGTTAAATTCTCTGATTTATCCAAAGCTGATCTCATCTATTTTATAGGCTAAGGTCTTGGTTGATGAAGAAGAAGAAGAAAATTTCAAATGTGGTGGTTTTTGTTTCAGAAAAGTTACCTATAAATTGATGAAAGTTAACTAGAATCCATGGATAAATAAATAGGTTGAGGATAATGAAAATTTATATGAGTATTTAAATCTTGTGTAATACCCTACCTAGCCTAAAGATATTATTGACCCTAGCATAAAGATAGATGAGATAGTGGTTTATTATGATGATGAAGTTGAAGAGGATGTAGCTAATGTTAAAGTGAAAATAAATATCTCTTTTGAATAAGTTATTGGTCCATATTTTCTTAAAATCCCAATTGTGTTTTATAGATCTGAAATTCCACTTGTTTATCTTCCTATTAGAGAATGCCACTTGAGTAAAGGAGAAGTTGAAGAGACTGACGTCTCTAGAGAAGAACAAGTTCAGAGTTATTTAAGGACCTCTAAAGAAGTAGTAACAGTGTCATATGGTTATGAATATTATGATGATGATGATGGAAATACTGATGGCAATCATGACTCATATGGTCGTGATGTTGATGATGGTTATGGTGTTGAGGTGGATCAGTTTTATCATTCATCTCCTATAGATTTTGTTCTAGAAAGGACTGTGAGTATGAAGAGACTAGGTTTGATTTAACCAGATGATGATGCTACCTCTATTTGTGGTGATCTAAGATAATCTTTTGATGGTGGATATCCCTAGGTTCTACCAGTCATAATTCAATTCATATGGATGAGCCTTCTATTTCATCTTAGGATGGGGCTGCATCCAAGGGGGTTCAATCTCCCAATTCTTTGTTGTTTGGGATTTCCTATCCAAACTCAAATGGAGATGAAGATAGTAATGATGAACATAGAATTACACCAGAGCATGGTAAACCTACTATATCATTTTCTATTGGAACATTTCTAAATGGATCATTGGTTGAGAATATTGAGAAAATAGTGAGCTCCAAGCATTTCCTTCTATTCCTCCATCTTCAAGATCAGATCATACAATGTATTTCATGGCTAGTCCTAAGAGAGTTTCTTCAAATCTACCTATTAATCCTTCTATACCATCATATTATTATACCAGAGATGATTTGGAAGCCTTTAGAGATATAATAATCTCTGATTTTGGTACAATTCTAAGATCTCGGGCTCCTCCAGTTACTCATCTTATTAAATATGACACCAGTCACATCTTTGAGAAAGTCATAATCTATATTCATCTCAGTATGATTTTGAATATTCGAGAGGATTATATTTAAAATAGTAATTTATATATTAAGATAGAATACATGAGATATATTATAGAGGAGATGAGTGCCACTTTTGTTTTAGCCAGACTATTATTTTGGAGAGGTTGGAGACTCTTCCACCTATTATTGCTTCTACATCCACTTTTTCACCTCCTTCATACTTTGTTGATGGTGAGATGATCACATCTATATTTCAAGGGGAGTTTCATTCCATCATGGGTGATATCCATATATCTCATTTGGATGGACTTTGTAATATTTGACAACATGGTGAGCATATATATAAACTAGAAAGTGAGTGTTTTAATGAATCCTGAACTGATAGTTTAACCATCACCAAGGATATAAAATACTACATTTATATAATATATACAAATAATGAGTTGAATTTTCATTTTAAGTTTTTAGATGATAAATTAAGAAGTCCTATTATCACTAGGGACTTCAAGGAACAAATAGACTATCTCAATGTCTTGGAACCTCTACTCAAGTTGTTAATAGAATAGAATAAGGTCTCATTCACTTCGATGGAGAGTGGTGGAGACCTCATTGTGGACTTTTTGAATCTGATGAAGCCATTTATTTATGTTTCTAGTATCTTAATAGTGTAACCTAAGGCCATCCTTATGTCATCATGTACTATTGTTCCTTCTTCTGCTCCACTTTTTCCTAGGTTTCATCCTTTTAGTATGTCTTCAGTTGAATCTATTTGATATATCAGACTAGTGGTGATCCAATATATACCTAACACAAATTCATCTTTACCCTCAAAGTCAACATTTGTGCCTCCTTCCTCTAGAAAAGGAAATGTCCCAGTTGATCCTACCTCTCAAAGAGATGATAGTGATTTAGGATATGATTATTTGTTGATAAATATTGTGTACTCCCTTTTATTTCTTTTTAGATGTAATCAAATTACATATATTTTTAATGAAGATCCTATGATATTATGTCTTATTCTATCTTTATCTATTTCATTGTATTTTTTTCTTTATTTTTTGATAATATCAAAAGGGGGATAATTGTTTTATGGAATTGAAGTTTGTTTGTTTGTATTTTTATTTTAATATTTAAATTTTGGTTCAAAATTTTATTTATTTTTTATTTAAATTATATTTCAAAAATTTATCCATTTTTAAGTTTTATGAACTATTTCAACATTTAAACTTGGTATCTCATATTAGAAATTTGAAATTTTAAGTATACTATCTCTTTTCAAATTCATCTCTTTATGCATATGATTTTTTATTATATACGGTTTTAAAATTCCATGATTTTTTGTCATAAAAGTGTGTTATTATTGAAACCATCATATTTTAATGCTCACAAATCATGATTATTATGTTTATAATGAGATTACTATTTTATCATAGTATATATTTTTGTAAAAAAAATTCTTAAGTTAAGATGATCTATCATTAGTTATGTTGATCCGCAATTAGTTCACAATGATCTACCATTGGATCTTATGCTGGTGACTCCATCAACCATTTAAGACATGCTACCACCAGAGCTCTGCTACCATTGGGTTTATGATACCACCATATTTGTTCTACCATTAGTTTAAATGTGATTTTTTCGGTAGTGCTACCACCATACATGTACTAATGTTAGTTCAATTGTGATACTTCTAGGTGTCCTACCACCATGTATTCTATTTTCATACTTGTTATACCACTGAATGTACTACCATTGGACCATGCTACTATTGGAATATAGTGCCACCAGCTTTCTGTCATTTTTGTTCTATTTTTCATTCAAATTTAATTCTTCCAATAACTATATAATGAGAGTAAATGCAGATACCCTCATGTGGATTTGTTAAATATTATTCCAAAAATACTCTGTAGATGAATTTAAGACAAAATAAAAGGATCCATTATTTTCTCTTATGTACACGGATTTGTGATATATTTATTATTACAATTCAACAAAGAATTTAAACTTATCAATATATATTCTGAAGATCCTTCTAAGGCACATATGTGTGGTGAATGCATGAACACAAATACATATATGTGAGTGTGAAAGTGTGAAAATTACAAAAGATCAAAAACCATTCAAACACTGAATCAAGATATTTGAGTAGATGTTTTTCTAAAGACACTACAAATAGAAAAGAGAACTCTACAGAACTTTATTTTTCATAAATTTAAGAGAAACATTTTCCTGACATTCACCAACTCAAATACAAGGACCCTTGAGCACCTGAAGCTATTTCAACCAAGTAGCACCAAATTTTCTCATCTCTAAAAATTTTATCTCTCTATTTTCTACTTTACCTTTGAGAAGTGTGATATTTTACTCTTTATATTTGTACACACTAACTCTTTCACTTTAACTGTTGTGTTCAAGAAAAAATATTTCAAGCTCCTTTATCAATATACCCATAGAAAATATAGAAGAGGTATTTCATAGACTATCTTGTTTTACTTACCACATATAATCATGGATTATTTTTTGATCCTGGATTGCCTATGTGGTATTTTTTACAAAAACCCGATCTAGGTTGTGGATCATATTGTTGATATAATAATATACTTGGTATGATGTGATTTCTAATTAGATGGGATTAAGTCTCATCTTGAGACTGAACCCATTATTTACTTTGTTATGTGTTTCAGTTTTTTTTCTTTATCACAAAGATAAAACTATATTTATTTTAAAATATATAATCAAACCTTATAATTTTATAGTTTGTCTTAACCTATGTTTATATAGAGTATTTAATTAAGTTAATTTATTTCAAAAGTTAAAGTAATTTAAAATATTATTTTAATTGATCCTAATCTATATTTTAGAAACCTCTTAAAGAAAAAATTATATTATTATAGATTTTAGATTAATTCTTCATTTCTTTATTAATTGGTGGATTTCATTTTCAAGTGTTATTAAAATAAATTTTCATTGGGTACTCAATTGTCCACCCTCTTGAGTTACCCACTTTGACCAAAAGAAATAATTTTTATTTCTTAACAAAAAAGGGTTTCTATATCATATAAAGATATTATTAGAATAATATAACATCAACGAGGATAGTGGGAGTTTGTTTGGACTTTAATATATTCAAAGTTAACAAATAAATAATTACACCAATATTAAGTTAATGTAATTTTCATTTAATAACCTAAAATATTTTGGTATGTGATGGTAAATGAAAATATAATTATTTATATTTAGTTACCATTTAAAATTGAATCTAACAATTTTTATAGGATTATACAAGTCAATGATAAATTTCGCACTCAATATCATAAAATATTATAGGATATGTGATGATAAATAAATATGTAAAGAGTTTCCATTACCTATTATAAAAAGTGAAAACAAACTATTTATTGAAGGATTTTACTACACAAAATGAAAAATAAATTACACTTAATATCATAAAGATTTTAGATTATAGAGGTAAAGAGAAATGTAATAGTTACATTTATTTACCATATTAAATTAATTTTCACAAATCCTAAGTGAGTTTAGAAGGGGTTATAAACAATAATGTATGAAGTTACATTATTTCAAATAAAAAATGTGATGGAATAGGGTTCTAAGGACGATGGTGATGAAATTATATAGGGTTCTATGTAGAAAATAGAAATTTACGTTATAACATTTGATATTGTGAAGTTAAGAGGTTTAAATATGTTTAAATAGTTAACTAATTAGATATATGATTCCCAAATATCACCGTTTTTTAAACGAGAATAATTCATAGATTTTTATCACTAAAAACATCCGTGTTAGGGTTTTATCAGATGGTTATATAGAGATGAAAATGGAATTCATATGATCTAAAGAGTTAAAAAATCATAAAAGTATAGAAAATATAAGGATTATTTTATAGTTTATCAAATATGATATGGTAAAATAGTTCTTTTGTTGGTTTTGTTAAATATTATTAAATAGTTTAAGAATATTTAAATGTGTCATGTTAAAGGAAACCAACATTTTATCATTATTTCACACTTTTGGCATAAAATTATTTATAAGTATACATTTTATGAAGTGTAATGATAATTGACCTCCCAAAGTATGAATTTTATATTATCTATAACAAATTTTCGTTATACAGTATTATAGGATATGATGAAATTATATTGTTAGGGTGAGGAGGATTCTTGTATAGAAATATCGAATATGATCATGTTGAACAAAACAAATAATATGATTCTTTCTATGAGTTAGATGTCCTACTATGTTTACCAAATTGATTTCCATAAAACTTTATTTGGTATAATTAGTGTTTATAGATCATATTTATGTATCCATTACTTGAGGTTAAAGATATATCAAGTATGAAAACATTTATACATTGATACCCTACTTACACAAGTCTTCATATGAAATTAGCTAATAGAGGGGTGATTGGGTATGTTACAGATCCTATTGTCAATTCTAGCTTAACCAATATGGTATTTTTCCTCTCATATGATGAGTATAGATTATGTTCCCTCAATTAAGATAGATTGTCGGAGTGTATTAATATACCAATATATTATATAGATATCTCAATAATGGATAAGTTATGTCTTTAACCATAAAGATAAATGACATATGATGTATTCATTAGTCTAATCAGTCTATACTTTGAGAATCAAGAACATATGAGTCGGATATATGGTATTGACATTCTCTATGTCCCATGTTCAATTAATGTCTTGGAAAAAGGGGAAATATGATAATTCATGTTTTCATGTGATGCATACCAGTGAACACAGGTATAGAGATACATGTGTTTGATGGATATCACAACACATCCCATTATTACTAAAGTAGTAGTGAAACCTTCCTATATTCCTCTATTTGTAAGTTATAAAAAATCATGTGGCTTCTATTTCATGGTTTTCCAATCCATGATCATCCCTTTGCTGGGCTACACTGTTGATCTAGACGGTTAAAAAATTCACGTGACAACTATGAAACATAGCCTATTTCTTCAAAAGTTGGAACTCTAAGCCCTGAACAAACCTGAATTCTCAAGAAGCCTCATTAACCCTATTAAGAACATTAATTTAGATAAAAAATAAAAGTTGATAATAAAAATTAAAGGATGCATTCTTATATTAAAAAATCAAGATCATACAACCTCCTCACAATAAAATAACTCATCCCTGAGTTTCCCGGAGGGTGGTTAATATGCATCCAAGAATAGCTCCAACCACTAAGAATGTAGATCAAACTCTTTATCAAGTGTTTGTGTTTCATTTCCAAATGGTCAATGAAAATCCAATTGACACTTTAAACATGCATTGATTAAACTTATAAACCCAATAAAATGCTCACAAAAATTATTAAAACAACAAGATGGTACTTATATGAGCCCTTATAAGACAAACTATAATCATGTCTTTTCTTGATTATACAATCAACCTATAGCACTCCCCGCCAGAGGTTCTTGCCTTCAGTGGCCGGCTCCAAGCCATGATACTTCCATTATCATAATAACATACTGAAACACACCTCTAGAATCCTAAAAATGATTCTATAATATTTATTTACTTGTTAAACTCGATCACACTTGATGAAACTACCCTTGATTATTGATATGGTATAAACGGTGGAATTCTAATTGACCAAGCTCAGCTTGGTCACCTATATTTCCCATGAAAATTAACTAGATGACCCTTATACTACACTCATCTAAATCCAACATCCTATGTGATGTAGTTCCTTGCTAAATTCATACTTTTTCTCAAGAGAATCTAAGTCAAACAGCCTTTAGCTGACTATATTCAAAAAAACATAGCTTCAAAAGATAACACATCACCAAAACTAGATTTTTGATGCCTTTATTCCGTGGTATAATGAGATCATTTCAAGAATGACCACTAAAGCACATAGACTACTTCTAGTGATGTATCCTAACTGATCCATCCCCTATTCATAGACTATTATCATATCATAACATGATATTAGTTCATTCTTATCCCATCACCCTTAGATCGTCGCAAGGTATTTCAAGCTTGCTTCCCAGATTTAGACCTTCCCAAACTACACATTCAAACTTATAAATAAAATTTACTGAGAAATACAAAAAAAAATAGTTTCATTTATCCAAAAACATCAAATATCCAAAAAAAACCATCTATTGACCAATCCTACACTACCATGACCCTTCCCACATGAGGTTCATCCACAAACATCCTACGGTAATCTCACCACCATATGGGTTTCCCCACACTTCTCCTTGAGTGAAACTACCAGGGAGTCCCTTCCTCAAAATAGAAAATATATTTAAGTAGCTTAGTTTATATTCAATTATCTCTAAATATACTTAGATATGTCATTATATTAGGAATGATCATCACCATAATAGGATTACACTAAGATGTTGTTGAGGATTACCATCATAGACAGTCCATTTCTGATTCTATCAATCACATGTTCCTGGATCATAGTAATAGAAACCATATAATTCACTGAAGATTCCATAAATAGGATTGTGTTGATATTCCCAATCCACACTCCCTTAAAACCATGATATACTTTTCTTTAACCAACCTCTAACACCACTTCTTCAAACAATTCATGTCAAGGTCCATTTATGGGTCAAACACCTCATATCGCTCGATCTATTTTATGGAAATCTGTTATCACTCATCTTGATGTGATCACATTGGTATTCCCAGAAAAGGCCTTCAACCAGAACCCAAGACACCCCCGTCATATCCAAAACCAAGTACTCAGTATAGTTTCCAACCGATTACATTCAACTTTCCAAATACATGACTATCAAACCACCTATAGGCGACTCTTCATGAAAACACACAGCTAAAACCACCAACTCATCTTCACTACAAGATCATGATGCCCTTACCACCCGAGGAATCCCATAGTAATTTGATCATTCTTCATGGGGTTCATATCCCATCCTCGGTAACTTTCTTATTTAGAATCTCAAAATTTTACCACAACTGATCTGCGGTTGATCACCATCTACCCAAAATCATTATAATACCCTAGAAGTGTAGTTTTAAGGCTCACGTAATGAAATTAACTCATCGTACATAACATGAAACACACAAGGTAGTCTCATATGACCATGAAATATTTCTTAATGAAACATTAGTCAATACACTCTTGGATAACCTATTTAAAATGAATCCTACATAACAGCCAGCAACTAAGTAATGTTTTAGATCATGTTACATTGGATCCCAAGAGCATCTATGATAACTTATGCATAAATAAGGAAGTAAAAACTTGAATATATGTTTTGATAAATGGTTCAGTACTCAACCAACCATCTTACCTTCATACTTCATTTCAAGATTGGTTGTTCTAAAAAAAATTATAGAACCATATTTCTTAATCACCACATGCCTGAATTTAGAATCTAAACCGAGCTTGAACTCATTCTTGATTTTATAAGTCAATGTTTCCTTTGAAACTAGAAAACATACACTTACCAGTTCACTATATTATAGAATCTAGTTTTACTATTCCCAAATTTCCCTCTATAGTATCATTACCCCCGCCTTGAAGGACATACATCTCATGATCGACATGATTCTCTCCACCATAGTAGTTTTCTAGTCATCTTCTTACTGAGAATGAAAAATTATCCCACGGAACATGCTCTGTCACCACCAAAAATGATTTGTGGACTGGAAGAAATTATTATTCCAATAGCTAACACAAAAGGATATAAAAACTAGATACTTATAAGGGAACTAGGAAAACTCTTCCTTAGACGTGCACGTGTCTCTCCTTATGATCCATGTTTATTCACATCATCATCATTAGGTAAAACCCCATAATTAGACCCGATTAGTGGTGTTATAGTTCCCAATACATTGTACTGGGACAGATTAGAACTATTATAATTACAAGGTTATCTTACTCTAAAGATGACTCATGAATGTAGTGTAACAAGGCTAGGCTATAATGCTTGTGATAAGATCATAAACCCAAGTGACTCTACTTAAAATATAACCTATGAACAAAACATTCATGAATGAATGAACCCTTTTTCTAAGTGATTGGGAAGTAATATAGTTCAAGGTAGTATGTGATCACATCACTCAAACAAGATCATTTCTTAAATGGTTACCAACGGAGTGCTCATGGGTTATTTGACCATTTCTTAACTCAATGGGAACTGTGTTCATCAATTCATGCTACCTCGATATTTCACCCGTTCAATGGGAGAACCCATTTGATACTAACCATATTATTAATGGAACTAAGCACCCCATTATATGTGATAGCCTATAGAGAATATTTACCCAGAGTTATATTATCCCATATGACAAATAAAACAGCTGATCACCTATCTATTTGTCCATAAATAGGGAATAAAAATGATTGCATGACCACCACATGGCCAACCATTCCCTAGGAATTTTATTCCTACACAAACTCAATCATCCAAGAATCTTTGGATTCAAGCAAGGGTAAACTTACCAAATAAAAAATCACCTATCTAGGGTTTTATTTCACATACTAATGGTCATACTCAAACTAAACGGCAAAAAAATTGAACTTCTTGTGTTTCTATATCAAGGTAAGAATTCATATATGATTCTTACTTCTGAGGGGACTAACAAAACTGACTAGTCCATCTCTTTCAAGGATGCATTTACTCTAAAATAAGATCACACCAAAAAGGTCACTAGGATATTCTATTTAACCTCTTGGTCCATGAAGTAGAAAGAGTCTACTGAGAACCACAGGAAATATTCATGTTCCTGCCCAAGGATAGTATAAGAAAACTGTCAAATAATCCTATCACTAAAGAAATTTATGAAACATAAAAAATGTTTAAATTAATCCATTAAATTAGTTCCCCTTTTTAAAAAATATTAATGGTGCTGAGTAAAATAAAATTTCAAGTACTACTTATAAATGAAATCATTTTATAAACTATAATTGGAACTTTTTTTAACCGATTCCTTAAGAAAACATAGGAAAATTATCTCAAGATTTCTTTTGAAGTGTTAATTTATAAAAAAAATTACAACTAGGCTATATTAAATAAAAGATCAATCAAAAGCTATATAGGAAAAGACTCTTTAGGTTATAAATGATATTTTAATAAACGAACACCTTATATACAAATGTTTAAAAAAATCCCAAAGGAATCTTATCAAATTAAAGAGATTAGTTATGTAAGATTGATTCATGTCTATCATAGGGAATGAAAAAGTAATTTAATTTTCCTTATATATTATAGAGGCTAACCAGGGTCATATAACATTAGGAGCATTACAGTCAGTCAAATCACTAATTATTAATTCACTTAATATAATTATTTTCTATTTTTTATTACTTGTGAAAATGATGGTATTGGGGTTTTTATGGGAAATGAGAAACTAAAATAATGAAATACATAATTGAAATAGAAATACAGATGCAACAGAATGAAATTAGTTAATAATGGTCTTGGTCTAGGGTTTCATAACACAAGTTCATTCATTATTTATTTATTTATTAAATTCAATTTGATAATTCATTTGTTGAAAACTCATTAATGAATTGATTTTCATTGATTTATTTAGTTTTTTATGTAAAAATAAATTCATCATACCAAAAAACACCTCTTCCAATAGTCAAATAGGATAATGCATGCACTAAAAATGCAATTACTAAAAGAATTGGCTCTTTTATATGTCATTTCATCTCTTTGGGAAACACAAGATCCACCATATGAAGGGTTTTCTCTAGATATGGGAGAAAAAAATAATTAATCAACAAATATAAAAGGAATTGGAAGTTATGTTGAGGTGGATGACAACCTCACCCATCCCATACTCTTGCATCCACCACAAATAGATTTGAAGAGTTTTTAATTTAAGCACAATAACAAAGAATGTTGTGAAACCACTACTAGGGCTAAGCCTCAGGTTAGTCACTTGACATTGAAAATTGAAAAGATGTCATAATGGAAAGATGGAAGAGAGAGATATTGAGATTAGTGTTGGAAGAGAAAAAGGGATGGGATAAGAAAAGAAAACACTTTAATAAAAATATAAATGCACGTTATATGGTAAAAGAAAACTAAAATAAAAAAAATTAAAAAATGGATGAAATTTGAGATTACCTATCCAATTGATATATTCTTTAATCCACACCTATCATCTTATTTACATTCTTCTAAAAGTCATATGGGTGTCATAACATACCATTTAATTTGATTCGGGAAATAATGGTCGACAACGGTAGAAATTTTGGTTCCAAAATTTTTTCATCCAAAGTTTGTGCATTGTTTCCCCTTTTTTTACTGAATCAAGAAGGTTTTCTTTTATAAATATATTTGAATATATTTTTTTAATTATTCCTCCAAATTTCATCTTATTTGGCAATGTGTAAAACAAATTATATCCAAATTTCTCTATTATATTATTTGGTTTTAATGCATCATGAATCATCCTTCAATGATGAGTATTCAATGGCCCTAGTAATGAGTGAAAAACTGCACCATATTTAATGAAAAAATTGATATATGATTCATCGTTAAAATCCAGTTGTAATCACCTAAATTGGAGTTCTGTGGCAGGATTTATGTCTCATTTTTTATAGTTGGGATCCACCATGTCCATCTGAACAATATTTCAACTAGATTGATTTTTTTGGGCCTCTAGATGTTTGAATCTACTCTTAGTATAGAAGAAAAAAATGAATTCCTTAAATAAAGAAATACCTTAAAATAACCGAAATTGTTATTATATTTTTTAAATCAATTAAAAAAATACCATATTTATTAAAATCATCTAAAATTTATAAATTAATAAATTTTCACATTTTAGCCGAGAATAGCCCATAAATCCAAAATTGAATAAAATAAGATCAAATTGATAAATTTAGAGGGATTAAATAATTTAAATACATATAAAAATGATTAAAATATTAGATCTTTCAATTCCCTCACACTTAAACCATGATTTTACTCAATAATTAAATCTAAACATGGAATTTTGGGGTCTCTAATGTTACCAATATTTAAATTTCAAAGCAATAAAATAAAAAACATCAATGTTAAATCAAATTTTCAAAAATCAAGATAAAATGTCAATTTAATTTTTCAATTTTGAAAAAAATAATCAATTCATAAAATTTATTTTTCCCCTTTTAAAAATGATGGAACTTCACCTTTCATTCATTTAAGTTGCTCATTTAATTACTATTAAACATGCCAAAACATGATCTACCTCACAATGGAATTTTTCTCACATTAATCATGATACATTTCAAGTAGAGTTACACTCATATCATTAGATTATGATCCTTACCCATAAGATTTTAGAGTAACTAATTTATACACATTATAATGATAAAAGTCACATAAAATCATGAGCGCTTTCATTAAAGGTTAAAATTACTCTGAGGCTTAAGGTTGGTAGGAATTAATGTTTGAAAATTATATCTCAAGAAGAAGAGTTATCTCTCAAGTATAATGAATGATTTCAAAAATAAATTTATAATAAAATTATACCATTAAAAGTAAAAACTCACATTACCCAAAAATTCAAAGTAAATGTTATGATCAAATAAAGTATAAAGAATGATTTGTGCTCCCTCTTCAATTTTTTTGTTACTTTTTTACATTTTTTCCTTTTAAAAGAACATGTTCATTTTTTTCTTTTTTTCATAATTTATGATTAAAATAAACCTCATATCCACCTCCTAAACACATATGATAAAAATCATAGGTCTAGTTATGGTGCTTTTTTTTCCAAAATTGCAACCCATTTTTCCCTTTTTTAGTTCTTTTTTTTGTTTTCCATTATTTTAATACAAGTGGGGAAAACAATGAATTATCATGAATGAATCAACAACATTAATTTATACCCACAAAAATCACCCCCACACATTTTCTTCATAATTTAAATCATCCATTCCACTATGAATCCCTTCACCCCAACACTACAACTTTAATATATCATGAAAAATACTAAGAGGAGTTTATAAATCGATATAAATGGCTTGAAATATGGATCATTTACAATAAGGTCATTCCTGGTTTCAATGGTTTAAATAAATATTTATGTAAAGGTGGTATTTAAAGGATTTTTAATCATCAAAATATGCCTCAATCATTTTAAATGTTTTTTTTAACTGTCATAGATTTGACACATCAAAAGAAATTTCTGGTTTGTGACTTTTCCCAAGATCACTAAAGAAATATGATCATTAATAAAATATGATATATTTGGTTTATAAATTCTTTATGAAATTAGAATATGATATTGTAAAATAAATCATGTCATCATTAATAATAACAAATCAATTCACATTAATTTCAAAAATTCAATGAATAAAAAAATGGTTACTAAATTTTATTTTCTTAAATCAATAAATTATCTCAAATAATGAGTCATCATCTAAATATCCATGATTTATTTTATTCATTTGATTCTCTATTTTAATAATTCAATCTCATTAACATTTATATATAAAATATGGAATAATATGATTCTTAATAAACTCATTTCTTCTAGATAATTCAAGTAAATCATGAATTCAAGCATGGGCATGAAATTTTCCAATTAAAATATCAAACCATTTTTTTTAAACAAAAATAATGGGAGTTTATAAGATAAATATAAAAATAAAATTACTCAATTAAGAATAATGATAATTTCATTTAATCTCAAAAATATAATAGGGAGTGTTCTGCATGTTGGACTAATCCTAAAAATGAAATTGAAATATAAATTTCCAGAATGCATGTAAAGATAAATCTTTGTACGAGCCACCAAGTGTGCCTTGAATTTTTAATACCTATATAGGGAAGTAATAGTTGTTATCCAATGTCTGTTGGTGGTTACGGATTCTTGGATTTGAACCACCACATTATCCTTTTCCCCAAATATCAGTTAATTTTTCTTGTTTTAAATAATTCCATGTATAGAGTACACTAAATCTCCCCCCTTCACAATATGGTATAACATTCATGGAGGGTTTAGGATGATGTATAGAACCTCCTCCTATTTTTTTGAAACTTGTAAAACCTAATATTCATTATCTATTAGTAGATAAATATTATTTTTATGAAAATAATATTTAAATGGAGATTTATAATTTAATCTATTATGAATAAAAATTAAGTATGATGAACTGATTCTGAAATATTCTCTTTTAATGTCGAAAGTGTGTGTATAGAGTTCTTCAATAAGACCCACAAGGATCTCTTATTATACCCCCACTAGTAAATACTAATTTTTCATAGGGAGCTCTAGGTATTCCTTAATAGGTTCAATTTCTTTTTCCTTATCATCCTCAAAGGCATAAAAATGTTTAACCGATTTTGAAAATTCAGAACTGTTGGGAGTAATTATAATATTATTTTCAATAAAATTAAATGAGTTTGAGTTCAAGAATGTATCATATCCATAAGGTGGTTTGACTTGAATCACTTATTTTGTGGAAATTACCTATAGTAGTATATCATCGCTGGGCGTAGGTAGGTATTCAGGCTCTTCCATATTTACTTAATAATCCACCGCTTGGGTGGTTTCTTCGTTCAATGGTATTGGCTCTTCTTCTTTTCTTGGATTGGAAATATCAAGTTGTTACTCGAATTCATTAAAAAAATCATCCAATTCTTATTGATATTCCTCAATGTAGATCATCCTGTATGTCCTTTTTATATATATCTCTTATAAATAGTAGAGTGGGGATGAATGAATCTTCAAGTACCTCCACTTTTACCTCCTCAGGTTATTCAATTTCAATGATGAGTGGTGAACTTTATTCCACCACATCCTCAAGTTATTTATCTAGATCAAGTTCGGTTTTCTCTATTAATGAACTAACATAATAAAATTCTCTTTCCATTTTTCTCACCAAGTCATCCAGAGTATCACTAATTTTTTTTCACCTGACCATTTAGATCACTATAATCAACTTTTTATTCTTGATATTTTACTTGTAAGTAATCTTCCTATGAAAAATATTTTTAGTTCAGAAACATCATGGGAAAAAAAATTATGTGTTTTTTTATATTTTTTTAAATAATGAAGATAATGAAAAAAATGAAAAAATGTGAATTTAGAAAAAGTGATCAAAATAACTATTTAGATCCCTAGAAATGGTTCCAATTGTGATGCATTTCTATCCTAGAGAACGAAAAAAGAAATTTATTTTTCCTAATGTAGTATAGAGGCTAACTAGGGTCGGCTAACATGAGGAGCATTGCAATCACTTCAACCACAAATTTTTAATTCAATTAATATATTTCTGTTTGGTTTTTTATTATTATTTATGATAACGATGGTAATGGGGTTTTTATAAAAAATGAGAAATTAAAATAATGAAATTTATAATCAAAATATAATTATAGATATAGACAAAATGAAATTAGTGAAGAATGTTCTTGTCCAAGGGTTTGGTAACACTGGTTCATTAATTATTTTTTTATTGTTTAAATTCAATTTGATAATTCATTAAATGAAACCCAATTAATTAATTAATTTACATTTATTTTAGCATGTCTTCATCATACCAAACCACACCTCATCCAATAGTCAACCAGTATAACACCTATATTGAGAATGAAATTCCTAAAAGACCTGGTACCACTGTATCCTATTTCATCTCATTGGGAAACCCTAGCTCTATCATATGAATAGTTTTATAAATAAAAGGGGTAAATAAGTATTCAAATAAAAAATGGTATTATAAATAATGTCATGTTAGAAGATTATCGCACCCTTTCAATACTCTGGAATCCACCACAAATATATTTAAAACATTTTGAATTGAAGTGAAATAACAAAGAACATCGTAAAACCTCCCCCAGGTCCAATACTGAGGTTAGTCACGTGCCATTAAAAATTAAAAATATATCACAACAAAAATATGGAAGAGAGAGATACTGATATTAGGTTTGGAAGATAAAAAGGGATATAATAATAAAGGTAAACACTTTAATAAAAATATGAATGCCCGTTACATAGGAAAATAAAGTTAAAGAAAAAAATAAAATAAAGAAAATACTAAAGCATTGATGTCATATGAGATTCTCTCTCTAATAGATATCTTCTCCAATATAGCCATAACCTCTTATTTATAGAAATGTAAGAGTCTTTGGGGTGTTATAATGGACTATTTACATTGTTTTGGGAAATAATGGTTGAGAACGGTTGAAATTTCAATTCCAAAATTTTCCCTTCTAAATTTTGTATTTGTTTGACACTTTTTTTTACCAAATCATAAAAATTTATCTTCTAGAAATTTTTTCAAATATATGTTTTAATTTTACTTCCAAATTTTAAATTAATCATACACATGTAGAAGAATTTATATCCAAATTACTCCCTGATTTTATTGTGTCTGAATGCATCATGCATTTTCCTTAGATATTGAGGATTCAGTGGCCCCATTAATGAGTGAAAAACTCCGAAAAATTTGATAGAAAAAACCATTTATGATTCCAATTTAAAATAAACTATAATATCATAAATTTGAGGTGATTATCTAAATTTTTTCCATATTTCCAAATGTGGGGTCTACTATTTCTTCCTAAACAATATTTCAACTTGATTTATTTTTTCAGGGTTCTAGATGTTCAAATATTATCTTGGTCAAAAGAAAAAGTTTAAATCCATAAATAAAATAATCCTAAAAAAATAATCACTCAAATTTGAATAATATTTTAAAAGTTATTTTTAAAATACCAAAGTGATTAAAATCTTCTCAAATTTCAGAATTAAGAAATCTATAAATTTTAGCCCAAAAACCCATAAATCCAAAATTGGTTAAAATAAGCTCAAATTGAAAATTTTTGAGGGCTTAAATAATTGAAATACATATAATAAATGAGTAAAATATTAGCTCTATCAAATATTCCACCATACACTTATATAAAACACATTATGAGTGGTTGTTGAAACTATAAATAATCATCCAATTTTACATGAATATACCTCCTTGGGGTTAATTACTAAGGCATAAAAGATAAATTCAACCTACTAAGTTTTTTATATTTCAACATGGGTCCAGTTATATGGGAAAACATTCCCAATTTCTGGATTCAAGACTCTATAAATTACAATTATCCTATGGTTTAAGTACAACCAAAAATAAATTAATATACATAAGATTTTGCACACCTTTAATGGGTTTATCTCATAAGCATAATAAGAAAACACCACCCTATATGGGTAAAAGTAACCATGTGACGTTGTAGTTATATAGTATTAATTCTTATTTTAATGATGTAGAATCCTTTATATGTTGAGATTGTCATACCATTTAAATTAATCTAACATTAAATATTTATATTTAAGAAGAAAACCTTAATTTACTTTAACCTTTTAATAGATTACTATATATGAATACATTACTAAAATCAAACTACATGGATTGAATCTGGAATGTAAGAATTATTTTTGTGGGTATCTATTCCCAAGTTATGTAGAAAACCACTCCATGAGTTACAATCCACATCCCCTTTAACTAACTTCTATAAAAAATCACTTAAATTTATTAAAAAAACTATTAATGATTTATTTAAATATTCAATTAAGGTTAATTCATTAGTGATTTTAAAATAAATTTACATCTTTAATACATTTCATAGTGGTTAAATAGAATTTTACCATCAATATATATAGGAAGAAAAATTTTAGGATGATTCTGACACATTATTTAACCAACCTTGTACCATAACTATAACAGGAAAATATATCAGGTAAGTATAGAATACTAGTATACAAGGTAGTAAATCACACAAGAATGGTATGTAAATATTCATTCTAACGACATGTGGATCCTTTCTTCTTGAAATGATGCATGAACACACATCTCTTCATTCCATACCCAGAAAAGAGATAAATCTCATAAATTAATAACCAGTGGAAATATTAACAATCACTTAAGGGGAAATATTAATCAACTATAATAATGAACATCATGAATAATAGTCTCATCCATGGAAGATTAATTTTTCCCCCGTGCGTGGGAAGTAAATTCCCATACAAGAAATATATACCATGTTCTGACAAATTCCTAGTATCCTATCTACTAGTCCAAAATAATAAGATAAGGGGAAAGAATGATCTAATACCACTTTATGATGTCCCATTACTAGTTCATTTATTAGTAACATGACCCAGTGGCCACATGGACTCAAGCTCACACCCCCATATACAAGAGTATGAGGAATTTTAGTGATTTTCTAAGATGGTGTGGTGGGGATACTATACCCTCCTTATCATAGTGGAGTATAGTGATAATAAAATGATAAAATAGTGGAAGTCATATAATGTAACCAGCATAAGTACAACCCTTTAGATAATGATAATAGCCAGTAATTAGTAAACCAAGATATATACAACTGGTATCATGTATATAATAAATGATTAGGTATACATGGAAGTAGGTAGAATTAAAATACATTCACAGAAAAAGAAACAAAGGACTAAAACTATCTTATAAGAATCCTGAGCATTGGTTCAGCTATTTGCTACCAAGATCATATCCTAATGGATCTCAAGAATCAATAATTGGTTTATTTCCCATATCCCTACATATATCCATGTAATCTACTTGGTTACCAAATAACTACCCAAATCAGCTATGATTAAAACAAAGTAGGTCACCACAAATGATGTCTAACATAATTCAAGTCTATGAATATAAAACATAACATTATGTAGGAATAATAAAGTAAAGTAGTAAAATAAAAATAAACCATGTTGAGCTTAGTATCCTTATAGGGAACCTGGATGACCATACTTGATTCAGCCTAAGACATAATATATTTTAACATTTAATATTTAATAAATTTTTTTGGGGCCTAGGTCATATAACCAGGGAATCCATGTAAAACAATAGTTATGTGGGACCCAGGTAGAAACCAAGGCATCCATGTATAATAATAATCAATCATAATATAATCCCATGTAACTATGATCCCATCTAATAATTATGTATCAAAATCCAAGTATCTCTCAAGGTATAATATAATTTCATTTGTCCTATGATCCTTTCTAAGGAATTCTGTATCAGAATCCATGTATTTTTTAAGGCATAATATAATTTATTTTTTCTGTGATCCTAGCTAAGTAATTCCATATCATAATCCAAGTATCACTCAAGTAATAATATAATTTATTTGTCATATGGTCTTATCCAAGGAATTTGTTATCTAATTCCAACTATTTCATAAAGAATAATATAATTCATTTGTCTTATGAGCTCATTCAAGGAATTATGTATCAAAATAAAAGTATTGTTCAAGGCATAATATAATTAATTTGTTCAATAAGACCATCCGTGGATTTCTATATCAAAATCCTAGTATCATTCAAGGAATTATATAATTCATTTTTTCATAAGATCCCATCCTAGTTATTTCATATCAGAATCCAAGTTTCACTCAAGGCATAATATATTTTCCCTATGATCTCATCAAAGTAATCCCATATAAAAATAAAAGTATCACTCAAGGTATAATAATAATCCATTTATCCTATGAGCCTGTCCAAGGAATTCCATATTGTAATCCAAGTATCTCTCAAGGAATAATTATAATATATGGGAATGTTTCATTTAATAATTGAGCGTATGACATGATAAATATCCATGCCTATTTAGAATTCAAAATATACCATTAATCATTTCATATATAATTTATAACCAAAGAATAAAGTAAAAATTATTAAAGGGACAAGTGACGTGGTCTAACCATTCATTTTTCATTTAATTCATTTAAATATTCCAAATAATAAGAGGCAAGTCAAAACACCTCAAAAGGTTGTTTAACTACATTAAATATCATGGTTATGATAAATAATTTAACAAAACATCCAAGGGTGTTATAATAATGGTCATCAACCTCTATTTGTGTTAATGGGTCTCACATTTCATATATTTCAATGCAAATTTATTTAATTAAGTAAAACACGTTTTAAGAGGTAAATCATGTATGTTCTATCATGTGGAATGATGGGAATAAATCAAAAACACTAAAACATTTATGGGAAAGTATTATTCCGCCTACCTTATACCAGTAGATGACTCCTCATCAAATATCAGCATCATATTTGGGGTAAATGGGATATATCTCAAAAACTATATGATAGACCTATATTTTTGTTAAATTATTTCACATGAAGAAAGCATAAAACAAGGTGATAGAAATTGGTAAAGGAATCAGGAAGAATTTTTTTCTTTACAAGGGTGACCCAATACAACTAAAAACATTTGATTCGAAGCTTAGAAGAAATGGATATCTCAAAAACAAGGAGGATGAGAGAGGATATATCCCATGATTGGGAGATGTTATGTGTTTGAGGGAGCATAAAGGGAGTATAAAGGTTTAAAAAGTAACTGAAAATTTGATATTTCATAATTTTTAAAGGGGTCCACGGTTTTTTCACATGGTTTTCCAAACTATGTTTCATATTTTCATCTCATATTATCCATGATTAACACCCTGCATAGTCTATTCACATAGTTAGGAATACTTCATACAGACCATGTGTTTGGAAGTTCCTCTAACCCCATGCCTCACACATTCTAGGTTGATGGTTAGACTAATCATACACACACAATGTGATTCACCTCTACAATAAGGTGTTGGTTACACATGTCCACGTGGCCTATATTACATAATTTCCATAATCATTATCCTTCCTTTACTAGGCTGCATTATTCAGCTACATGGTTAAACAAATCATGTACCGACTATACACATAATCCTATTTCTACAAAATTTATAACATCATGCCCCAAACTTTCCCAAATACTCATGAAACCTCTTTAACCCTATTATTCAATTTTATTTAAATAAATAATATGGTTTGATACTCAAAATTAAAGGATATGTTTCTCTATGAAAAAACTGGGATCTAAAAATTGTGTTTGGTACTTTGGTGAGACTGGGGTTCCTTATCCTGAGGGGTAGCTCCATCATTGTCATAGTAGAGTTTTATTACTACATTAATGTTAGGAGCCACCTCTTGTTCAGAGATTAAATTTATAATCTAAACTGCTTCCTTTTCCACATTTTATGTAGTGATGTTCTCAACCTCTATTGTTGAGTCAGCTATAGTAGATTTTGTGGAACTATTCCTGGTAATATCTCCACCATTCTAGAAAAACTAAAATCCATATTGAGATTTAAAATCATCTTTTATAGATTGGAATCCATCGTATGTGTAACATTTTATACATAAATCATCCATCCTCCAAAGTCTAAGAACATATCTTTAGTCTTTATTAAGTACATAATAATTTTTTCTATAGAAATCCAATTAAACTCACTAGGGTTGGATTGGTTTCTACTCATTATACTAAGTGTATAGGAAACAAAAGGTTTCATAAACAACATTCTATACATGATAGAGCCTATTAAAGTTTCATAGGGAATTCTATATATCTTTTATAACTTTTTATAAAGATTATTAATATTACTAAGATACATTCCATGTAATACCGGTAATAACCCCTTATTATTATTCTCTATACAAAACTGATTTAGTAATTTACCAATATATGTGTACAAACTATGTTCAAGTATCATTTAGTTCTATATTTATAGATCTGTGTGCCTATTATATAGGCAGCTTCACCTTTTTATTTCATCAATATTAATTCTCCCAATAACATATTCATAGTGTGAAGATTTAGGATATCATTTTCTATAATAATTATATCATCTATATATAATAACATGAACACTACTATTCTTAGATTAAAATTTTTTTATATATAAGAATCGTATAAAATTTTTATGAAACCTTACTCTTTGATTACATCATTATAATAGATATGCCAACTCTAATAATCTTACTCATTCTCATAAATGGACTATTGCAGCTTCCACGCCTTAGTAGTCTCGTTTGGAACTTCTAAACCATCAATTTGTATCATATACATGACCTCAATAAAATTATTTTCAAGGAAAGTGGTTTTAATATCCATATTATATATCTTATACTAACAATGATTTATTATAGTAAGAAAAATATGAATGGACTTTATCATCGTAAAGGATTAAAAGGTTTCTTCACAGTCAATACCATGAATTTTTCTATAACCATTTTCTACTAAGAATTTTTATATATAGACACTATACCATCCATGTTATTTTTCTTATAGAAAACAAACTTTCACACTATTTTTCTCACCCCTTTATGTGTGTCTATTAGGTCTTAAACTTGGTTCATGTATATGGATTCCATATTATATTTCATAGCCTTAACTATTTCTCATAATCGAAACTTTCAATGGATTCAATACCAGAAGTAGGTTTATATCTTATGAATATTACCTCATCATTATTAGGCATAATAAATCTATATCTATCAGGTTCCTAAATATTCCTACCAAACCATCATGTTTCTTATATAACTTGAGTAGGTTCTTACATGAATATTTGTGAAACTAGCTTAACCTATATCTTAGTAACACTTTTTATTTATTGGTCTTAAACTTCTCTAATTTTAAATTTTATACCACTAACACCTCAATTTATATGTTACTTTTTAAGAAAATAAGTATGTCGGGCCACAAACACATTTTTTCAATAGGTTTATAGAATTAATATCCCCTAGATTCATTGGGAAAACCAAAAAATAATAACTTATCATAATTAGGGTAAAGTTTTTCTAAATAAAATAACTGTATAAATACTTAAAAAACTCAAATCCTCATAAAAGATGTTATGGGATTTTTTCCAAACCATATCTCATATGGTGTATTTATGACTGAGTTAGATAGAATGTGTTTAAGTATGAATATAATATTTTCATTATAATGACCCAATAATGAGATAAAAAGGTAAAATTTACTCATAAGTAATCAAATATTGTCCAAAATGGTATCGTTTTCATTTTAAACATACAATTACATTATGGTGTTCCTAGAGGGGTGAGTTTTGAAGAAATTACATAAAATCAAAGATGATATATGTATTCTTGTCATAAGTATTCACCACCCCAATTTGATCTAAGAATCTGAATACTCTTACCCAGTTGATTATATACTTCATTATGAAACTATATTAAATTTTAAAAGGTTTTATACTTGTATTTCATTTGAAACACAACTCTATACTAGCTAAATTCATCAATAAAAATAATGGCATCCTTATTAACACCATTTTCATATGTACTCATTATTCTACATACATCACTATGTGTGAGATATAATATTCCACTATCCCAATCACCTTTTCTATCATAATGTGTTTTTTTAATTTTTTAAATAAACAACTTTGACAGGTGTAAAATGATTTATAATTAAATGATTACAAGAACTCGTCTCTATTGAGTCTTTGAATGAGTTTATCATTTATATGTTTAATGTGACCATGAAAAAGGTAGGAATGATTACAATCAACTCTATCTGTATTATTCTGAATTTTATAAATAGGATTTTCCATGACTGGAATATATAAACCATTCATTATATTTACAATTCCATAAAACGTTTCATTCTTATATGTTGAACAACTCATGTTCTTAATAATGAATGAGAATACCCTCTAGTCCAAACAAGATACAGAAATAAAATTTTCATTTAGGGAATGAACATAATAATATATTTTTTAATTCAATGATTTTTCTACTTGGAAAAATTAGATCATAAGTTTGAACCTATAATGTAAAAACTATTTCTCGATTACCAATATGAATATCTACTTCCCCCATCATTTGTTCCCTAAAATTTTTGAGTCTCTGGTTCTCAACATGAATGTGTAACTTGAACTCAATATCAAATTCCAATGATTCAGAGTTATAGAAATTTATTTCTATAAGATTAACATTCAATGGATTTTAATACATCTCCTTGATAACACTACTCAACCCAAGATACCAATCTCTAATGGTTTTATAGGACATACTTATTAGGGATCTCAAAATGATTCATGTGAAGTATATCATAATCTATAATAAATACATCTCAGTGAGTGAGTATCATGTATTATATATTTTCATAAATCTATTTTAATGAAAGTACTCACACTAAAAATTATGAACTCAAATATCATATATATTTAGGAATCTAAGATCCATATTTCACTAATAAATTAGTATGTTTGGGTTTTTTTTCTCACCACTAAGTTATTTATGTATGGATTCATCCCAATCATAACAGTTATGATTCCTATATAGTTGAGTACATAAACCTTTATCCAAATCCATCATATAGATTTACTAAACTCTATTCATATGGTATCCTAACTATTAGGGATTCCTAGCTAGTGTAACCCAAATAAAACCCCAGAAATAAGATTTCAAAGGATAATATATGGGCACTAGTATTTTTCTTGAAAATACTTGGAAATATAATTTTTAGTTAATTGTTACTTGCATTCCATACATTATATAATCCTAGGGCACCCATATTTTGTGGGAAAATACTTGATTTCATGATCAATTTATTGAAAAGTGCCACTTTGGAAGGAATAACATGCATAATATTTAAGGGGTTTTCTTTTAAAGTCTCACCAATTTAATATAAATCATATTAATATAAAATTCATAACTATTACACAAATGTAATTTTTGTATCTAATACTATTGTATTCTTTTTTTGTGTTCATTCTTCTAATTACATAGTTTTTTAATCCCTATTTCATCCACCAAATTAGTCTGTTCACACCACATTAATGAGTAACCCATTTACACAACCCAAAGTTTGGGTTACTCAACCAAAATAAAATCCAAACATATTCATACATATTTGAATGCATCATATGCATAAGCAACATGAAATCTTTATTTAATGTTTTATAACTATATGATATAGATAGTTTTTTCATGAGTAATCATGGAGAGACAAATAACCAACACCTCACATTTCTAGAACAAGTCAAAAGCCTACATGCCAGTGGGTAACCAACCCCAAATTCCCCCTCCTAAGGGAGACTTTACTCAAGAGGGAATACAAATCATGATAATTCAAAACATAATATTCACAAACTGTTCCTATCTAATAACTTTAATAAAACCCCAAGGTAAAGTTATATGAAAACTAAATTTTATGGATCCGTGACTATCATGAAAGATAGATCTCTATCTCCTAGAAGTAATTTATCACATAAATAATTCATATAAAATATTCACAATATAAAAAAATGTACTTGAATAAAAAAATAAATAACTATAAAATAAATGAATATTTCATAAATTGAAATATGAAAAAAAAATATCCTTTTTATAAATAAAATTCTATTACAAACATTTTATAATTTATCTAATCTTTATTGTTATTAAATAGTTTTAGATATAAACACCTTAATATCCTAACCTTATTTACATGATTTATAATATCATTATAAATCATATTTAAATTTTTTTTAAAATAAACACTTTATTTAATGATCAAAAAGATTCCATATAATTATGTAAAAGTTACTTTAAATATTAACATTCAATATTTGGAATGATCCATAATCATTCATATAATTAACTATAATCTAATTATAATTAATTAATTTATAAATTGTTTATATATTAAGATATTTAAAAAACACATTTTTATCATTATTTATACAAATATTATAAATCATAACAAAACTTTTCATAATTTAAAAAAAATCACTTTAACCATACATAGGAGAGCTAAGCTAAGTGAAGTTAAAATCTATTACCTTTATACATGCCACTTACATAAAGGTAATATAGGAGTTACCTTCTATGTAAAGTTAACATATAGGTTAACATTATATATATTCCCTTGTATAAAGGTAATAAGGGTGTTTTCTTTACATATTATTTTTCTATGTAAAGGTATAAGGTGATAAAATTTATACTACAGCATTTGTATAAATGTAGGCTATAGTTGAATTTATGTAAAACAATCTAAATGAAGGTAAATATATCTTACATTTACATATCCCTTTATCCATAGGGTACTTTATAAGGGATATTATATAGACTTATCTATGTGAGGCTAATAAAATATTTCCTTTATGTATAGACACATGAATAAGTAATTTTATTTGTATCACATTTTTACATTTTGGTATGCATAAAAACCAATGATTTAAACATCATGATTCCTTGAAAAAAAATTTCTCTAATACCACTGAATTATTTCATTTGATCTTCTTGTTATCATTGTCAATGGAAGAAAACATAAAAATATAATGATCTAACATTAAGAAGTCAACATGTGATAAAAACATAAAATCATATCTTAGATATAACATATGTGTAGTTTACTTCATCTACCATTATTTTAGAAAAACTATTTAGGGACATCACATTTATTATAAAACAATGATTCCTTAACTCTAATGGGGGGAAAGAAATTGGTAGATCCCAAACTAAATCAGAGGACTTTTGTATACCTGAAGGGGTGCTAGTGCCTTCATGGAGGGTAATGATAGAGGAATAATAAGAAGATAACATTTACAAGAACTTCATGAAAAGGATGATCTCAAATAGAATTGAATGAATACATTCAATACACAAACATGAATGAGGAGAAATATTTATCCTTTTGTATTTGATATTTGATTTTTATTCATAAATTAATAACATGACTATTTTACTTAGCTTATATCAAATAATACTAATGACATGAACCTTGTTTATACATGTATTCAACAATATTAATGCAAATATTTTAATGTAGAAGAAACTAATATATGAAAGATATTTTATATGCATGCATTATATGTATGTAAAATGAATTCTTTGAGGTTATCAATAGCTCTTTTCCCATGCACCGCTATCAAATGGTGGTAACTATTTTATTTCACTAACAACAAAAAACATAAAGAATTTTTCCATGTCATTACACGCACTTTTCATGGAATTATCCTTATATCATGTCTCCACCATGTTGTGGCACTCATCAATCATGATGTGACCTCCAACCTCAACATCATGGAATATCCTTGACTATAGTGTGACTCATCTACTAGCCCTAGTCATAGTGTAACCTTCCCCTTTCATGTTATGATGACCAATTTGAAATAGAAAAATCAGAAAGGGGTTACCTTGACATTATTCCAAAAAAAAAATCAAATTCCCTATGAAATAAATTACTTATAAATGTGTGGGTCATTACACACTCCTTATCATAATGCTTCTTATCCTTGATAATTTATGGTGGTCCTTATTCATCAGTCCCAACCGACCTTGATTATCAATATTTTACTCAGCTTCCCTATTTTATCTCATAATTCGAAAAAATATATTCTACTATGAAACACTAAACATTAGTGCACCCAATTTACCAAAATCTGAGCTACTTACTCTTCACCATAATCAACATGAAGATGGATCTCAACCATGAACATCTATCTTCATACACTAAATTTCCACTAATCAATTCAATCTCGGGATTATGGTGATCTCCACCATAAAAATCCACTTATAAAGGGAGATTCCTTATCATGGTGATACCCATATAGGAATATCCTATTAACAACGCACTTAAAGTGATCCATCAATACACTCGATGTGGTTTCTACCTCACCATACCCAACATCATACTAAAACACTATAAAGTCCTCCTTTGGCTGACTATTCCCTAAAATGAAAGGTGTCACCCACTAACAAATCATCACATCTCTTTATCACGAGGCCTTAAATCCTAGTGGAATTAAAATATCATCCAAACACCCAAAACAAAGTTCAAATCTAACACTTCATGTATTTCAATGGTTGAATCCTTAACTAACCCAATCCACTATCATACTCTACCCATGTGAATTAATGCATCTCTGATCTGACTCACTCTTGAATAATAAAAAATTCTATCCCAAGCATGATACTGATATAATGACTCCATATAATACCATATCTAAATCACAGATATGGTATTTACTAAGGAACTAGATAACATTATATATACCAATTTACTGGTATCATGGTTCTATAATTTCCATTCACTAACTAGCCACACTACATCTATGACTCTCCTAACCCAAGGATCTTACCTTCATAACTAATTAGATGCATCCCACCATAGAAGTTTCATTATCATCTCTATATTATACTAAAATTACTAATCATTATAGCACATGTATTTTCCATTACTTAACCTAATGACCACACATGGTCATCTTATTATACCCAAGTGTTAACATGAAACACCAATCTTTACATGTTGCTATCTTATTATGATTTCCATAAATTACATTCACCAAAATTCACCTGTAACAATGGTCACAATTTCAAATAGGCAACAGTGAACTCCTTGATATGTAGATTCCCTTAAACCACTCTTTCAGTGAAATACTTGATAGGTTTTACCATCACATGTATGTTACTCCTATCGAGCAATGTTTATTCCATCATGAAAACCCATGTCATGGAATGAGATCAGATCAACCATACAATGGTACCTTGATAAACATCTATTGATACCTCTTAACATAGAAGAAGAAAATCACATTTTTCCCCAAAACCATAAGCCACCATACTTGAAGTAATATTATCAGAGTCATCCTTGGGAAAATATTTGAAACCCCATGGCTTTGGAAATATAAAGGAAAGGGAAAATGATAGAATTTGTACTGTAAATGAATTATAGTAGCTTTGGAAGGGGAAAATTATAGCTTCTTGTCTTGGGAAAAAACATTCCCTAGGGTTTTATATATCGAATCTATATCTCATGAAACATGTAAGTCACCTTACTAATCCACAAACCAAATGGTCATTGTTTATAACCAATTAATTATTTCCCTCACACATTGATGATTTCCTTTAAACTTATTCCAACCTCACTCTTCTATTTCATAGTAGATTTATCCTCTAATAACCTTCCAATAGGATCTTATCCACTATTCATTTTGGTCACATTTGAACCCAATGAGTGTACACTCATATACTAATGAGTATTAGAATTGGTTTCATGATCCAATGAGTCATGTATCATTTAAACAATGCTTATGCACCTAAATAGCTAAACATGACTCTTTTTATGTCAATCTAATGTATCCAAAAGTGTTCTTAGTGATTCCTCTCCAACAATCCTAAGATATATCTATGACTACCCAGACCCAGATGCCACTTAACAGGTTCCCCATGCCCGGTGGGCCACAAGGCCTCAAGCGCATCTCCCTGAATGCCAGAGGCTTCCGACTAGTAGTGAGGTCCTAGGGTGTGTCGTTTGGAAGACTATACCCTTGTTAGAAAATTTTAGCATAGCAGAAGGAATATAAAATAATAGTAAATAGTAGAAGAAATATAAATAATATAAGTAAACAATGGAAGAAAACTGATGCAATAGAGTAACAAGAATAATAATAATTGTATCAACTGAAACAATGATGATGTAATGTAATGTCACTAGAAAATTGGGAAAACATGAATATAATGTATCAGGCATAGAATTCTCCACAAAATAAAATAAAACATAGGCTTATCTAAGCATCTCGAGATCATTCTCAGTCATATGCTATCAAGCTTCATCCTATCAGCATGCAATCAAGTGTTGGAAGTAGTATGCTTCCCTTTTTCAATACATGCAACCATGTAATCTACTCTGAGCACCAAACAGCGCCTGGAGATGGGGTGAGATAAATCTCAGTGGGCTACCACCAATGGTGTATGTAACATCCAACATGTGTAATGGAATATAGCTGTGTGTAGGAATGCATATATAGTGTAAATAAAAAATTACAATATAACTAAATACCCAAGTACCTACATCATCCCTCAGCTAGTTTTTGAACATGTAACTAGTTGATTAATTAAGTAATCACCATTTAATGTTAATAGTTCACATGAGGCATAACCAGCACTAACATCACCATGTGATAATATATGTAGTGAAGGTCCTAGGACATGATAAGGAAACCCAAAAATGATATCCAGTGAGGGAGTTTCAGGGTAATAACCAAGGTAACATAGATCTCACAAAACACTAACTCAGTAGTATCTGAGTATAGCTAAAGGGTTAAGAGTGTAATCCAAGGAGTACAATCCAAGGCATTCCATAATAAGATGCTTACTGATTCCAAGGTGATCGATCAAGGTAAAATGGGGCTAAGCAAGGACAGTTCCCTATGTGCTTTCACCATGGAACCTACTAGTCAATGCTGGATCCAAGGAGTGAATCTGAGGTATCCAGTAATAAGGAAAAGTAACCTACAATAGTATACCAGTCATCGGAGGAATAGAAAAGGATCAGAGATTAGGTGGGTATCAACCTAATAAAACTACATCCTTGAACCAGAATGGGGTTCCCAAGACCCAAGGTATTATCCTCTTAGAATCCAAGAAGAGTTTGAGATTGTCCACTACTATTTGGTATTGTAATCATTGAATAAAAAATTTGGTTCAAGTCTTTCTTTCCATTAGTGTGGATAGGGCAAGTAGAGTTGCATCCATTTATTTGTTGGTCAAATACTTGTCTTCTATTAGTGTGTATAGGCTAAGTAGCATTACAACCATTTAATCAAATCTTAATTAACCATTGAGGCATATTAAATTAAAGAGTTTCACCATGATGTCTTCCATTAACATGGAAAGGGGTGCTATTGACATGTAACCTTAATTAAATCTCATTTTTTATGGCCAAGTTATATACATAGTATACTTTCTATTTCACATTTCACATTTATTAATAATTTATAAGTACTTACCTTAGGTGGGTAAAGTGGTAAGAATATATGGTATATTCCATTATTCAATTATCATTAATAACAAGCCATTTATTATAGGAAGGCTGAAATTTAGGAAGGTGATGAAAAGGGACACCCAAACAGTGGCTCAAACGTATCAAAAACACTAAAAATGAATTATAGAATAACCTTTAACATGAGGCGGAATCAGTTGTGGGTCTAACCACTAACAACTAATCACATATTTTGAAAGATCATAATGATATGATTCTAAAAAGTATAATAATGGAATGTAAATTTAAGAAATGACTTCCACTAAAACTGGTGAGCCCCGTAGAAATATTCCAAAAACAAAAAAAATTACGGATAAGTTATAGACCAGCCACTTAAGGGTTGTACAATCCATATCCTCAGGTATCAGCCCTTGATTTTTCTCTGATCAGATTATATCTAAGAAAGAGTGAAAATGATCACATGGTGATATCTAGGTTGAGATAAAGAGAGAATAAGAAAGAAATAAAGAGGACTAGAGCACTTACCAGTGCGCATCCAACATGATGAACAGAAGCTCGATCAGATTCTAGACAAAGAAGACCTCTTGATTTCAAGTTTAGGTCTTCAAAAAGCACCAAAATTAGAGATAAATATATCAATCCCACATATACTCAGATAATGGAAGATGTGGTGGCTTAATTATATCATTAACGGAAAAACTAAAAATTCACCCATAAAATAATATCTTGTGTATGGTTTGTCTGCATGGTTTGTCAGACATTGTACAAACCATGCGGGACAGCTCTGACCGAACAGTTTGGCTTCATGGTTTGATCAACCATTGTTCAATACATGCATAATTACTTTAAAAAAAGTGTACTCACACAATTAGGCCTCTTGGTCATGCACCAACTGTGTGAGATAGCTCTGTATGAAAAAAAACCTTCCACACAATTTAGAAAACCATGCGGAAGTCCCACACAGTTTACACTAAATTTTTCGGCCAAACATTTTTCCCCAAAAAGAAGAGTCCCAAGCTTTAAACAATCCTCATACACCCTTAGAACCTTTACTAACTCATTAGGCATCAATATTAGGTCGATAGTAAAGATTTGGGCCAAAAATTAAAGGCTTTATACCTAAGTGAAAAACCATGTTCTTGCAGTATTCCTCCCTTAAAAGAACTCACCCCTGAGTTCTCCCTCAAAGGGTAAAGAAACACTATCTGAGAAAAACTATGGCCCTTGGGAACATATATCGGCTTCCCTCTCCCAAGTCTCATCCTGTACTCAGTCGTGCTGCTATATCACCTATATGATAGGGATAGACTTTCCTCGAAGAGCCTTTGTGCTTCGGTTAATGATGTGTACTGGATATTCCTCAAAAGTTCTATCGGCATCTAACTCGGGTTCTTCAGGATCAAAGTTATGAGATGGGTCGGCATGATATTAGTAGATCTATGAGACATGAAAGATGCCATACATGGCACGGTGCCTCTAAGGTAGTAGTAACCGATAGTCTATCATCCCAACTCTCTCTAGAATTTCAAATAGCCCGATGTAGCTGGGATATAGCTTTCCCTGCTACCTTAACCATTTATTCCCTTGCCTAGGTGATACCTGAATAAAAACATGATCCCCAACCTTGAACTCAAGTGTTCATCGATTGTGATTAGCATAATATTTCTATCTAAACTGAGCATTAGTTATATGCTTTCTGATCAGCTGAACCTATTATGAAATCTCTTGAACAAGATGAGGACCTAGTAGGGCTGCCTCACCTGCCTCTAGCTAGGACAAGGGTGAGAATCATGGGAAACCATATAAGACCTCAAAATGATCCATCTGAATCATCGCCTGGAAACTATTATTATAAGTTAACTAAATGAGAGGGATATGATTCTCCCAAGAACTACTAAAATCAAGGACACATGATTAGAGCATATCCACTAGAACTTGTATTGTCGATTCTAATTTTCCATCATTCTGAGGGTGAATGTCTATTCTTAGAAGAACTCGAGTCCCCATAACTTTCTTTATACCTTTCTATAAGTATGATGTTAAATGAGAATCCCTATTTAAAATGATAGTACATGGAACCTCATGTGGTTGTATGATCTCAAGGACAAGAAGTATTCCCAGCACATCAATTTATAAAGTCTTCCATATAGGAATGAAGTGGGATGATTTCATTAGTTGGTCAATGACTACCCAGATAGCATCACTACCCCTGGGCGACCTAAGTATGCTGACTATGAAATCCACAGAAACATCCTCCCATTTCTATTCTGGGACTGGAAGTCACTATAATAATCTTGCAGGTCTCTAGTGATCCCCCTTCACCTACTAAAAGTTGGAACACTGAGGGATGAAGCCAACAATATAAAGTTTCATTCCAATCCACAAATACTAACATTTCATATCTTGATACATCTTCAAGATTCCTGTATGAATTACCCACTAAGAAGCATGGGACTCTTTCATCAACTCATTTCTCATGTCTGTGGGAACCCAGACATTCCCACGTAGACATAGGACATCGTCTCTATCCACAAACCAATCCAGAGGTGGGTTATCTCCTAATATACTCTCATGGAGAACCAAACCTTCAGGATTTAAAAACTTCCTACTCTTCACCTTATCAAGAATGTAAGAGGTAACTATTAAGGTTAAAAGGTAAGTCTATTTTTGACTGTCATGAAACTCTATATAAATTTCAGAAAATAGATCCATTAACTTCAATTAATCACTAGCTTCATGAATGGTCTATTCTTTAGTTTTCTGACTCAATGAATTAGCGACCACATTGCCCTTTCCAAGCATATAGGAAATCTCAAAATCAAAGCATTGAAGATATTCGACCCATCATTGTTTGAGGTTCAAGTCACACTGAGAAAATATATACTTGAGGATCTTGTGATATATATACACCACAAAGCACTCACCCAATAGATAGTGTCTCCAGCAATGTAAGGCATGGACAAATACTTCTAGCTTAAGTTCTTTCATCGGGTAATTTCTCTAGTGAGGCCTCAACTGCTAAGATCTATATGCAACAACTTTGTTTTACGGCATCAACATTTCTCCTAGGATAATGCCTAATGCATTATAGAGGATTATATAACCTTTAACTAGTTCTGGAAGCATCAGAATCGGTGTTGATACAAGCCTCCCTTTCAGTTCCTGAAAGGATTTCTCACATGCTTCTGACCATGTGAACTTGAAACCCTTCTTTGTAAGACTTTTAAGAGGTGAATAAAGAATTGATAAGTCTTGTATGAAACTCATGTAATATCCATCTATCCCCAAGAAACTTCATATATCAAACACTTTCTTGGAATATTCCCAATAAACTACATCAATAACCTTTTTAGGGTCAACATAAACTCTTGATTCTGAGATAATATTACCCAAGAAGTGGACCTTGTTGATCTAGAAGTCTCACTTAGCAAGCTTGGAATAAAGATGATTCTCTCTCAGTGTTATCATAATAATATCATGATGTTTGGAATGGTCATTATGAGTGCCAGAATACACCAACATGGCATCAACAAATACCATAACAAAAGATTCCAAATAGGGGTGGAAACCCATATACATCAAAGCCATGAAAACGGATGGTGTGTTCATAAGATCGAACGGCATAACAAGATACTCATATAGACCATAACTATAATGGAAATTTGTATGAGGTATTTCTAATGGTCTAAATTGCACCTAATGATAACCTGGTCATAGGTCGATCTTAGAGAAAACCTTTTCTCATCAGAGCTGGTCAAAGAGATCATCTATTTGAGGAAGTGGATAATGATTCTTGATTGTAAGCTAATTCAACCTTCTATAATCCACTCATAAAATAAGAGTTCCATACACCTTCTTAGAAAAAACCATGGGTGAACACCAATAGTATATATAAGGAAATATAAATCCTTTGGCCTCTAGGTCCTCTATTTTCCACTTGAGCTCTTCAAGATCAGTAGGTTCCATCTTGTATGGTGGAATGGACACTAGAGTTACTCCTAGAACAAGATCTATTGTAAACTCTACCTCTCTCTTAGGAGGTAATCCCGAAAAGTCATCAAGAAAGACTTCCCTAAAACAATAAACTATTAGAGGGAAATTATTTTGGAGAAAACCCTAATCCTCCATGAAAATATTTGTGATATGGTCAGTTACTCTACCTAACCGATGATGCTTCTCCCCATATCTCCCATCCTGGACATCCCACTCACCTTTGAAAGGATAAATTCTACCTTTTGGTGATGTTAAAGAAACCCTTCAGTGATATCAGTCTATAAAGTCCTGATAGTGGACTAACCATTACATCTTGAGAATGACATCAAATCCCGACATCTCGAGAACAAAGAGATTCCATAAGAAATGGTAACTGCCAACATCAAGGGGACCATCCCTGCATTGGAATATTCCCCTCATCCTTATTCTTAATGGTGTATCGAGGTTCATCACACCATCATGATACTTTATCTAAAGTCTAAGACTTTCCATGATAGATATAGAAATGAAAGAGTTTGAAGAACTCGTATCAAACAAAGTTGAGACAATAGTGGAGGATACAAGAATAGTACATTGTACTGTGGATGGTCCCATAGCCTGATCCTCAGGTATCATCAATAAATCATGAAACTGACCTGATCTATGCCCTTATGCAACAGATGAACTACTATGATCATGAATGCTCTGCTGGTGCTGCTGGTGATCAGGGGTCAAACTACCATGGCCACGACCTCCTCCTCTGTCAGACCTTCTAGTGCTACTCCAACTCCCCTCCTGACGTAGTGTAAAAGAACTTCCTTCTATAGGTGGAGAGAATTCTGATCCTTTTTCACAGAAATTTGGTTAAAAGGTCCTTAAAAATCAATTAGGATGTCCCATATGGTCGTAATTTTGGAACTCTATAGGGTCTCTATCACACTGGGGATTCTTATACCTCAGTATTCCACCCTGATGACACACCACAGAGCTATCAAACTGAATACTCTGGCTGACATTGTCCTGAATAAAAACCTCAAGGGAACATTTCCTACCACCGGAAGAACTACTGTCCTGACATGGCATTGATCCCTTAAACCCAGTACTTGTTCTATCCATCATGTTACTTTCTGTGATAAGGGCTTGATCAAATATTTCAGAAAAGTTAGAAAGGTGATATACATTCAACTGAGTTTGGTTATCATACTAGAGCCCATCCTCAAAACATCTAGCACGTGAAAACTCATCACCAGCTAGAAGTGGTGAAAATCACTATAAATCTATGAAACATGTTGAATATTCTATAACTGACATAGAACCTTTCTCGAGATGCATGAACTCTCTTTTTCTGTTAGCTCTTAGTTCTTGAAGAAAAAACTAATCATAGAAAAGAGTTTGAAAATCAACACATAACATGCCCTGATGACGGTCGACCTGAGTAACCACATCCCACCAATGCTTGTCTGAATCCTGAAGCATGTAAGTAGCAATCTTGACTCTCCGCTCTGAAGGAATTTCCATATTTTCAAAGACAGATAGCATATCCTCTATCCAAGACTCGGTATCTTGAGAATTGACATCCCCTAAAAATGTAGGAGGATGATACTATTGGAACTCGTGGATCAGATCATCCATTGTACGTTCAACCCATGGAGCACCTTTCATGGACTGCATCAAATGTAGGAAACTATAACGAACTTGAGAATCGGTGCTCGGATCAACTACAGTAGGTGGTTCCTCAACTGGAACTCTTTGAGGTAATATTGACTACTAAGGTCCCACCATGTCTGGATCATGATCATCACCACCTTCCTGGAGAATGACATGAGGACATTGTGGTTTCATTGGTCTACAATTTCTAAGAACCATCCTCAGAACAAGCATAGAAGCAAGGAGATAACATCACTAATATAAGCTAACATAAGAAAACTCACTACCCAAGGCATACTACCCAAACTACCATCTTATATGGCTATGAATCGATAAGTTCTCTATTATAATTTTCATATTATTTATAAGATAATTTCTAGGTTCACCCCTTTACCTTTCATAAATATGGAAAGGAGGGATAAAGAAGTGAAACTAATTAATTTAATATTTCAGGGTTCACTTTATAATGGATATCAATTTCTGATTAATTATTTCCCATAAACCTATCACTAGAAACGACACCCGTTTCATTATAATATAATGTCTTGACTCGGTAAATTACTCATCCCAACCCATGAGGTCCCATACACCTATTGAATTGAGACAGGAAATCACTCAATTGCAGCCAAAGTAATACATGTACAAGAAAACTATCACAACATCACTCAACAATAACAAGCATATCAACCAATGTAAATCCATGAAATTCACCTATATAGAATGAAAATATGCATGACATGTGAATTATAGGTACCTATAATAATGCAAGTAGTAGTGTTCCTTACCCTCATGTCATCGGGATATGGATAAAATAAGACCCTCAAACAGAGTAATAATCAACAACACCACACAGCATGTGCATCACCCAATGGTGAAATAACATCAACTGCAATAGGAAAAAGAAGAATAACAATAATAATTTGGGTAACTTGGTTTTTACCCTGAACATGGGTTTCTGATGCCCAAGCACGATTTATGACAAATTCTGAATCATTCCTATTATCTAATATATTGTTTTCAAATTGTGAAGTAAGAAAAGAAACTACCTGTGATACCACTTTGTGACTACCCAAACCCAGATTCCACTTAATGGGTTCCCTGAGCCTAGTGGTCCACATGGCCTCAAACGCATCTCCCTGAATGTCAGAGGTTGCCGACTAGTAGTGAGGGCCTGGGGTGTGTCTGTGGGAAGATTATTCCCTCATTAGCAGAGTGTAGCATAGTGGAAGGAATATAAAGGAATAGTAAATAGTATAATCTATATTTATAATATAAGTAAACAGCAGAAGAAAACTGATGCAATAAAATAATGAAGATAATAATAACTATATCAACTCGAATAATGATGATGATATTTCATTTCATTAGAAAATAGGGAAAACGTGGATACAATGTAGCAGTCATAACATGATCCACAAGGTAAATGAAAACAAAGGCTACTCCAAGAATCTTGAGATCCCACTCAGTCATCTTCTATCAAGATCCATCCTATCATCACACAATCAACTATTAAAATGTGTATACTTTCCTTTTTCAATACCTCCAAACATGTAATCTACTCTGGGTACCAAACGACTATCGGAGAGACTGTGAGATAAATCTCAGTGGGCCACCACCAACGGTGTCTTTAGCATTCATCCCATGTAATGGAATATAGTAGTGTGCAGGCATGAATATATAAAGTAAATAAATTAGTGAAATATAACTAAATACCCAAGTACCCTCTTCATCCCTTGGCTAGTGTTTTAACATGTTACTGGTTCATTAATTAAGTAATCACCATTTAATGTTAATAGGTCATGTGAGGCATAGCCAACACTGACATCACCTCTTTATATAATAAGTAGTGAAGGTCCCAAGACATGACAAGGATACCTAAAAATGATATCTTGTGAGGGAGTTCTAGGGTAATAACCAAGTTAACATAGATCTCATGGAACACTAAAATAGTAGTATCTGAGTCTATCTAAATGGGTAAGACTGTAATATAAGGAGTGTAATCCAAGGCATTCTACCATAAGGCACCTACTGATTCTAAGGTGATTGACCAAGGTAAAATGGGGATAAGAAAGGATAGGGCCCTATGGGATTTCACCATGGAACATACTGTTCAATACTAGATCCAAGAAGTGTATCTGTTGTATCCTATAATAATGAAAAGGAACCTACAGTAGTATATAGGGCATCTGAGGAATAGACAGGAACCAGAATCTAGTTGGGTATCAATCTAAGAAAATTGCATCCTTGAATCGGAATGGGGTTCCCGATACCTAAGGTATTCTCATCGGAAAATCCAAGTCATTATAGAGTCAATCCATTCTTATTTGGTATTATAATCATGGAATAATTCATTTGGTTTAATTCTTTCCTTCCATTAGTGTGGATAGGTCAAGTGGAGTTGCAACCATTTATTTATTGGTCCAAGCCTTGTCTTTCATTAATGTGGATAGGCCAAGTAGTGTTACGAGCATTTAATCAATTCTTAATTAACTATTAATTAATATTAAATTAAAGAGGTTCAATCTACTTCCTTCTATTAACATGGAAAGGTGTTCTATGGACATTTAACCTTAATTAAATATCATTTTTTAAGGCCAATTTATATACTCAGTGTACTTTTCATTTCACATTTCACATTTAATAATCATTTGGAAGCACTTACATTAGGCGGTTAAAGTTGTGAGTATACATGGTACATGACATTATGAAATTCTAATTAATAACATGCCATTTATTATATTAAGGATCACCTTTAGGAAGGTCAAGAAAAGGCTCAACTGAATGGTGGATCAAACATATAAAAAATACTAAAACCCAATTATGGCATAACCTTCGACATGAGGCGGATTGATTTGTGGGTGTAACCACTAACAACTAATCACATATTTGGAAAGATCATAACTATATGATTCTTACAAGTATAATCATGGCATATAAATTTAAGAAATGGCTTCCAACTAAACTGGTGGGCCCAACGAAAACATTCTAAAAACAATGATCTTTAGGGATAAGTTATAGAACACCCACCTTAGGGTTGTACGATCCTTCTCCTCCGGTATCAGCCCTTGATTTGACTCAGATTGAAGTAGATCTAAGAAAGAGTGAAAAACAATCACATGGAGATATCTAGGTTGAGATCAAGAGAGAAAAAGAATGGTGAAAGAGGACTCCAGTACTTACCGTTGTGCATCCAACATGACGAACGGAAGCTCAATCAGATGTCAGACAAATGAGATCTCTTGATTACAAGTTTGGATCTTCAAAAAGCTCCAAGATTATAGATAAATATATCAATCCCGCATAAAATCGTATTAGGGAGGAATGGGTTCCTTAATTATATCATTAATGGAAAAATTGGAAATTTACCTAGAAAAAATAGTATGTGCACGGTTTGCCATCACAATTTGTCAAACCATGTGCAAACCATGCAGGATGGCTCTGCCCAAATGGTTTGGCTGCACAGTTCGATGACATTGTGTGTAATCCAAGCATGGGTACCTGGGGAAAAGGGGGAGCTCGCACGGTTAGGCCACACGGTCTTGCACCAATCGTGCGAGATGGCTCTGTCCAAAAAAACACCATCTTCACAGTTTATTCTAAACTGTGATCCCTGCTAGTTTTTACCAAAAAGATGGGTTTTGGGCTCTGAACAAGCCTCGGAAACCCTTGTAACATTTAATGACTCATTAGGCATCCATAATAGGTTAAAAGTAAATATTTAGACAAAAAAATTAAAGGATCCATACTTGAGTGAAAAACCAGGTTCTTACAATATCACCCATACCAAGGCTTACCACACAATCAGCCTCCACCTATGTATTGTTTTCAAACCAAAAGAACATACCCATTATCTATTAATCTTAGATCCAACAATCTATGATCACAATTTTCTATCTCATTGGGAACCTCAACTGAAATTAATAGGGTTAGGCATCCAATTTATCTTGACCTCTAAACCCAATGTCGATACCAATGCACTTTGAGTGTTTTAAATCTTAAAGTAATTAGGTATTATATATCCCTTTACTCTACCATCACAAGGGTTTCCACAATATCAAGGAAACATATTTTTCTCTAAAAATATCTTAGGCATACCTCACCTATACCAAAGCATTCTCAAGGAATTCAAATCCTAAGACAACCAACCATGTATTACTACAAATCCCTTGTATGGATGAATTATATAATGATCATCAAATAACATTCCAAAATGGTATCCACATGACCTTTAATTAGAACAAAATATTTGTGGTTTATCTAAGTATAATTCAACCAATAGGTTTCATGGGAAAAAATATATTAGTTATGTTTGACACTTTGAATAGTTTAATTCCATATCATTAGTGAAATCAACCACAAACAAACATATATATTCTAGGTGAACTCTACATGCTAGATATTATGCATGTACATGTACCTCTTTCCACCATAGTCCAATATCCAAAAATAAAAAAAAATCTCAAATAAAAATATGATACACTAATAAACATATCAAGTGAAATAGAAACAATCATGAATAGAAATCCTGTAACCCTATAACAAGATATGACACATCCATTATCCCCTCATAAAATATCTTAAATAGTAAGAAAATGAAAAATAAACAATGATACTACTTTTTAACTCCCTGGTCAAAACCAATCATCAGTGTTCTGGTCAGAGCACAATGTGAACTAAAGTGTGCCTCCAAATATTTTAAAGGATACCAACTAGTATGAGGGCATAAATAATAAAATAAGGAGACCATTAACTTAATATCATAACCATAAATATCAAATAAATAGATAAAAATTATCCAAAAAATAATCATAGTATTCATAATCAGTAAAACACAAACATTCCATAATAAATGAATATGAATCATGCAATCATACATCTCAATTGATTGCCCATTGAACTAATAACATATGAAAATAAACAGAATAAATAAATACACAATGAGTCTCTACTACCATCACTAAGCCTCACCTCCATCTCATATCTAATTTTAGTTGAGATTCCCTATTTCGATAGACTACACGTCTCATTCTCTAACATATAAGTTATACATAAAGGCCTCACACACACTAGGGTGCTTGTATAGGCTGTGAGAAATACATATTAGTAGGTCTTCTCCAACTACCCATAATATATGTCATCATATACATGTGTATGCTTGGGTTAAATAAATAACATAAATGAAACACATAATCTTTTTCATTTAGTCATCATGTGAAAATACGACCATCATAACACCTTTTCATGCCTACTTTATCCAACACCATAGAGTAGTCACATCATACCAAATATCTCAACCCACACTAGATAATTCAGGGTAGGTTTTCATTCCAAAACCAACCCATACTCAAATTTTTAGGGTATGGTGTCTCACCAAGACACAACCACTACCTGAAGGTGTAGGGTAGGGTGTTATAAAAATTCTATCAAAGCCTCTAAAAGAGAAAACCCATTGAGTGAACATCTAGATATTTTTGGACTCGAGTGTATAGGAAACGCATCAATGGAAAGGTGTGACATAGTTAGTCTTGGGTATATGAGTCTTATTACACTCCTCAAATGATCTGAGGGGGGAATCTTGATAGCCAACCTCTCACACAAACTATACCACCCCCACAGGGTAAGGCTTCATGGCAATATCTGGCATTCATATCCAATATAAAACAAGAAATCTAAAGAGGGTATCTCAAAAGACAACATCTTGTGTAGTCTAAAACATCACTTTAGTTAGGGTTCGATGGCCACATATTATATCATTTCTTGTATAAAAAGTAATATGATTAGGGAATATCCATATCTAACATCTCACACAAGACAAACCACACTATCACTAAGAGTGTCCCATGAATACATATCACTTTACATTTCATGTAACAAGTGATCTAAGGAGGGAATATCATTAATCAACCTCTCATATAATCTAAACCACCCCCATAGAGTAATAATCTATGGATAATCACATATATTTTCATCACAATATCAATATGGGGAAGAAATCATAATAATTAACCTCTTGTACAAACAAAACCACATGATCACTAGGTGGGTCCCATAGATAGTCACGGTTTAACTTGTCCAAAGTTATATGGCATGCTAAATCTCATTTGGTATAACCATAGATGCTAAAATTAATTATTTTTCTATCCTTTCATACTAATCTCCTCTAGACCGTCTCGATATTATAAGTTCAATATGTAAATCATTTATAACACTCATCTCGATCATAAGGGAATATATTGGGTTCCCCAAATCAAGATGTTTTCCTAGTATGTGCTCAAATGGCAGCTAAAAAGAGATGGTGAAATATAGTCACAAAAGAAATTAATTATTTTAAACCCAAAAAAATAATGTTGATAAAAATATATAATACCCAATAAAATAGAGTTGATGAAATTAATAATATAGTAAGTGTATAAAAAATTAAATAATTAAATAAATAAAAACTAAACCAAGATAAGAAATTAAACCAATTTGGAAATTTACAAAACATGGTAAAAAATCTATGGAGTATTAAATGATAATATAAATACCACCTAAAATATATTATTTCCAAAAACTTCTAGTTAAGGGATGTTTATGTTTTTTAAATAAAGTTCCATGTGGATCTTCAAAATGAATCTAATGAATCAACAAGGTCCAAACTCTAAAAATCCTTCAACTAAGACTGTTAGAAGCATAAAGTTACACACTATGAACTAATTCAATAAAAATCATGGCATCTAGTAGCTCTACCCCCAAATACCTCTTGGATCTCATTGATCAGAATAAAGTTCAATTAATCTATATTTTATCGAAATTCATTGTTCAAAAGATGTAGTTTTTTAGCTTTAGAAACTCTTCAATCATTGTGCACTGAAGTAGTGGATTCCTCATTGGAATATCATCAATCATGAATATCAGATAATTAATAATTAAAACCAAAAACGTAGAGCTTTGTAGTAATAAAACTCACAATAATAGATCTAATTTCACATTAAAATAGATTACAAATGAAACACTAGAAGGTAATGCGATGATACCCAACTTCACTCATAGTCAAATTTATTAAATTTTTATCTCTTTTATTTTTTTCATTCCATGATTCTATGGTTGACTTTATTGATGGTTACATTCTAAAATATTTGGGTTTGGTTGCAACAGCATCAAAATAATCACTCCATTTACATGTGAATAAAACTCTAACTTTCAATGAAGAATTTCAAAGCACCATCGCAATTCTTTAGTATGTTTTGGAATTTGGATAGTTAGTCTCAATTTATTTAAAAATACAATTAAAAGTTATATCTTTAAAAATATAACTTAAACTGAATCTTCAAGTTAGCTCAAAATTAAATCAAAGTGTATTGAGCTTTTTAAAATAAGGATAAGATGACTCATTTGACTCAACACTAAACCAGTATCTAATCATAAATTTCAATACACGCTCATCACACCATGGTGACTCTTCATCCCACAAGATATACCTAAACCTAACATTTAAGTGTTTGGTCTAATCCACTTCTAATTTATAAATCACAACTTATCCCCACTAATCTATGACTTTCCAGAGATAACTCGCACCAAGAACCTTTATAACCCTACTCCAAGTCATCAAGACAAATTCCCCAACCCATACATGGGTCCTATCTCACATCTCCCCTTGGAAATATTTTAAAACCATCATTATGAAGAATCCATCAATTTCAAACCATGTTTATTCCTAGAGGACTTATCCCACTTATGGAACATTTTAAGTCACAAATAAATCCTAAAAATTGTGTTTCCCATAGATGTGAGAGGTATGGTTTTCTCTCTCATCACCACTAAGCCTAATAGTCTCATGTCTACACAATTAGATCTTGGAAACTAACCTTTGATATTTTCAAGTCATCCAAAATGTTGATACTTACCTAAGGTCTCTTATAAAATTAATTATAACCTTCACCCACTTCATGACAAGTCATCGATTCATTCCCAAATAAAAAAGGAGTACTTAATCCCACACTAAGAGGATAAAATCAGTCCAATTTCATTACATATCATGATCTTAGTCCCTTTCCCTTTTTACCCAAACACATACATTTATATAGGCATGCACAAACATTTATAAATAAGAAAATGGATTTCTATTATAGGGACCACCTACCAAAAACAAAATGTTACCATACTCACAATGCTCTTATAATCCATGGCCAAGCCCATATATTCCTCATCCAATCTCATCCCAACACCCAAGATCCTAGATCAAGCTATCACATTAAAATAATTAATCACAATAAATAATAAATAATTATTTAATTTAATCTAATGATTCATTATATCCAAAAACTTATCAAGTGGTATAAAAGAATCAAAATCCTACTTGAAATTATATAAAAGGTCTATGGCATGCTCTCAGAAGTACTATGATAAAAATAACCATTATACAACACTCTGTGACCCTCTAAATTAATTAAATTAAATTGAAAAATTGAAAAAATTGATTTGGTTACATACCTCAATCAATATTGGGTTCATTCTCTTAGGACATTCTCTCTTTTATGCATTAAAAATCCTAATCACTTGGTATTATTCCACCATATTTTTATGGAATCCTAACTCAACCCTATCCCAAAATCATTACAAGTCTGAGAGATAAAAAAGTAGAAAAAGAATGGAAAAAGAATTGGGATGATCATACCATAAATCACTTCAAAAAAATACCCAAGAATCAATCCTCATCATGTAATATTGAAAGGGATAAGTGATGGGGAAGGATCCAGTTGAAGTGACTATCCCAAATACCCCATTTCTCTTAAAACTCAATAGGGGTGAATCTATAAAAGATGGGTCTAACCTCATTTTTTAAAACTATAGAAAAATCACAACATCACGTGACCTTGGGAACTATGGAATAACACTGAAATTTGGGGTTTTATTCATGGTGTAACCCTTGGGGTCACGGTGTGAGGGAACCCCAAAACCTCCCTCCATGGTGAGACCATTTCCTCGTGGCCTCCCCTCCATGACATGATACCTCTGGTCATGTCATGGAACCCTACCTCTAGGAAGAATCCAAACCTCCATAGTCGGGTCCTCAAAGTGTGGATTATACCTTTACGGCATGGACCTCACCCTTCGTGATATGGATCTCACACTCACAGCACAACACCCCACCCTGAACCTCCCTATTATAGTCATGGCCTCCACGCTCCACACCATGATTCCACTCATAGAAAGTTATCATGGTGTGACAAATATTTCTCTATGAGTATAAAAAAGAAAATATATATGATTTTCTAAATAATATATAAGGTTTTACTATCATGTAATGAGTCCCATGACCATGGTTTGTCCATATATCAGTTTTTTTATTAACTAAATACATACACAAATTTCCTCCATTAATTGACACTCACTTTTCAGGGTTTGACCTACTGTTATCACACCCCCACCACACCACAACACCCACTTTTCATGAAATGACCTCCATCCCCCATGTTTTGCTTAATTCATAAATAAATAATGACTTATATACTATCCCTTATCATGATGTCAGCTTCACATATAATAGTTAAATAATCCTCCTATAGTAAAAAACATAAATTGGTCAACCATACCCTGCTTCGAAACCAAAACTTAAAATTTATTTTAAACTCAATGAACTATAAATTCATGGTTCATTACATATTCCTATGGTTGTGTAATGATGTGTTTTTTATGGTATATTTTTCATCAACTACTTATCAACCTTCTCAGGTTTCTACATATAAAAATTGGGTGGGGAATATTTAATCTTATCCACTTGTTAAGAGAAATATTTGTCTAGCTATTGGGATTTTAACGCTTAGAGTATTTTATTGATTTCTTCCTTTTGTATCTCTACCTCATATATTTTATATTTATTTTACATAAATTATAAATTACATATATGATAAAAATATTATTCTGGATATGATTAGATATTCCATGTATAATATGAATACAAATTGGAATATTTCATCATAGATTTATTTGATTAAATTATATAAATAATAAAAAATAAAGGAAGTTATGAAATGAATAACACATTGAATTAAGAACCTAACACTCCCAAAAAATGGTTCCAAATTAAAGTTGGATAATTTTAAGTTGTTTCCAAAATCTAATTTAAAATCCTTTATAGGTATAGTTAGGAATTTGACCACACGTTTTCATTGCATCGAGGTCATCTTTTTTACTCAGTGTACTCTCTTTTTTTTATCGTGGTTTATTTATTTAAAATAATAAAAAAAACATTTAAACATGGGGGTTGGTTGTGGTCTAATGAAATGAAATTATTTAATTAAATTAATATAAAATAGATTTAACAAAACTAATCCTTGTGGAATTCATATTAGTTCCTTCACTATCACCCGGATATTCCTTACTCTCACACAATAAACACTCCTAAAATTTATCAAGTACCCATATATCATTGTTTTCTGATAGGATTATTGACCAGTAAATACAATGATATGAGGATGAATTGATTATCCATCACAACCAATGTTGTTTAGTGAATAAACTCATCAAACAAGATTATTTCATCACTCGACTTCCTAGTTGAAATTTCTCTTTTCCTTTATTTGGCTAACTAGCTCTATCGTATGCCATGTAAACTAAGTAAAGGGAAAGAAAATGAATGAAAATATAAAATAAAATACATATAATATATTCTATATGGTGACTATTTCCACTTATCCACACTATAATCCATTTTTTTAAAGTCTCGTGATAAAATTAAATCAATTAAAGATAACTTTATGAGAATCGGGAACATCACAGTTTATCACACACCTACTAACTCTAAAATTAGTTCTCTGTGATTATAAATAACTGAATACACATATTAGAGTTTATAAATTACTAACTTCAATTAAAAATTGATTAAATTTAATTATATTAAAACAATCCCACAAAGTAGGAACTATTTTATGAAGGCATTAACCTCTCCTTATAGACATTTTATCTATTTTAATGAGCTTACTTCCTTCTTCATTAAGAATCAATAATCATGAATTTTAGTTCCCTTATTTATCATGTATCTTAATCCATGTGTCCATGTGTTTTACCTCATTTCCGAATTTAGTTAAGTGGGTACCTAAAAATTATCCCTTGATGGTCCCCTTGGGCTTCCATGTATTCTACATGGTTCTCCCTTATATCAATGAACACGGTCCTTCCCCAATGATTTGGTTATTCATGATTATTCAAGAATCATCATCACATGTAAATTTAGTGTTAAAGATCATCATATGTAATGATGGAGATTACATGGCTATTATATGATGGAATTTAGAGTTTATGATACAAGTTCATCGTATTTGGAATTATGTGGTTCTTCAGTTCAAATAGTCAGTCACCTTCTATGATATAGCCCAATTGTTTGCTAAAATATACTTGTTTGGGTGTATCATTACTACTAATATGGATTATCATAAGATACAAAAAATTATTCAAAAATAATTTCTCAATCTATAGTCATCACATAAAATTGAAGATATGATATCATAAGCAAAACATGCATTTATCCTTCAAACACAAACACCGACTTGGGTATATTGCATGATACAATTTTTTTACATTCTCATTGTAACTCCAAAACAAATCACAATAGACATATATAAATATATATATATATATATATTTATATATATATATATATATATATCAACGGGAATGATTGGTTCTTATGAACTGACTTAGGTATATTGTAAGATATGACTAGCCTTCCCTAATTCATTTCCTTTAACCACAGCTATCGATATGCCTCAATCATAGGGATTGATTTATATCATATCCAATGATAGAATCCAATCATATCATCAAGTTTTTATTTGGGTAAAAACATATCATTGTTGTTTCCAAGTATATTGTTCTTCCTTTTTAAAATTCTTAACACATCATACGATATATCCATGTTATCAGATATGACATGTGCATTCCATCAACACATATCATTGATTTTCATCAATATTTGGATCATCCGGACCTCTTAAAAGTTTCCAACATCAAAAGAACCTAATTAAATTTTATCCTTTATTATTAAATGATAGTATGATGAATAATAAATAAAATCAAAAAATTAATGTGGGATTTCAATGTACTCCATAATACACTAAAATATTAAATATATAGTAAATTTTCATGAATTATGAAATTGATTTGGATATAATAAAAAAATTAGAATAAAAATAATATAAATATGTGTTTAATCAATGAGGAATTCATCTAAGGACCAAATCTAAAGGAAAAAAAGCACGTATTTCAAAATAAAATATTTGTATCATGATATATATTATGGTACCTTGTGTCTATAATACAATGTATGAGTTTTTCACTTTATGTTATTCATGTATCAAGGTGAGATCGATGCTATATGATAAAACCAATGTTTTATGATATTGGAAAGATAATTACCAATTGAGAATATTTGTTCCATCAATAATACGTTTCGTAATGAGCTTGTTCCATGGTTAGTGGGTAAAAGATAGAAAAATGATCACTTATTCTCAACATGTGAATACATTTACATTTTCAAAGGATACTTAGTGTATTAGGTGGAAAATTTTGGTCATCTAGTTGTGACCTAGACTTTCCACCTCTGACATAATTACATGAGTCCTTGATAGGTTGTTTCCCATTGGAGAAAGATATTTATTGTAGGTAGGGGTTAATTTTAAAATTTTATAGTTCTTCTTATTAATTACATTAATTCATCAAAAATATAGTAAATAGTAGTAGTGATGATAACCAAACTATTATTCTTATTAGGTTGTTAAAGGTTTTTTTAGTAAATGACATCGAGCTAACTATCAATTGTTGGTGGTGGGGTTTATGTAATTTCATGTTTTAATATTTGGAATCATTTATACAATCACCTCAATTAGTGATGATGTTTTATGTGATCAGAAATTCTCATGCAATAATCCAAATGGTTTCTCTTAAAAATTTGTGAGTGAGACATCCTATTTTGAAACTGGATGATAAATTCATTTAATATATGAATGGAAATTGCTATATGAGTTTTACACATTTTAATTTGTGATACCCTCGGGTGTTTTTATATTATGACATGAAATATATGTGAAATCATTATTTAATGAGAAAGAAATGTGATATCATGTTGTTAGCTGAATTCATTTCCCATTATTAGGTTAGGACCGATATATGAAATTTTATAGGATTTAGATGTCATCCCATGATTATCCTATTATGGAAGTATGATGAAAGTGTGATGAGTTTATAATTAGGTCATCTACAACACTAGGAAATGTTGAAAAGTGATCAATGATAGGTTGATAGGGTCTTCTTATGTCTATATTGTTTATAAATTTCACCTCATAGAGTGTATTAAATGATTGTTCATAAATGAGGTCGTGTTGAGGTATATGGTTCCTTTTAGAAAATAATTCTTTCCCAGTGATCTTTTCATTTGGTTGGTTAATGAATCTATAATGATGGTGTGAACTCTTTTAAGGATTCATGCGAGGATTTTAGGTCCCATTAATGTAATTTTGAGTGACCTCCCCCTGTTATTATTAATAAATGTGGATAAATGCATGATTTATTTTTTGAGTTACGGATTTCAAGATAATGTTTGAACTAATGGGAATCATTGGATAATGTGATTGAGATGTTAAAAATATATAAAAATATACATTTGTTGGATATTGATGTCAGGGTATCAACATGAGATGGGTAAATCACTAGTGTACAACCTTTTTTATATGAGATCATTAAGGTATAGATTGGTTTCATCCAATTAATTAGTAGTAAGAGATAAAGAAAGGATATAAATTAATTCCCAATATAATAGTTCTATGATTTCTAGGAAGAAATTTTCTAAATGAGGGGATAATATAATAACTCAGTTTGATATATGAATGAATTAGATTATGATCATAATTTTTCAATATTTTTTATTCCATTAAATTTATTTGTGCTGCTATTTATTAAATATTTCTTATTTTTTATTCAAATAATATTCATGATAATTTTGAAGTTAATATAGGATTTTTATATTTTATATTAATAAGGGTAAATGATAATTTTAATTGAATAAATAACCTTAAAAATTATGGTTATTTTAATCATGCAATTTTGTTTTCATATTTGAGTGAAATTTTTTCATTGAATTGAAAGAGTTTTGTTATTCAAATCATTTATTAAATTAATTAATTAATTAATCAATTAATGAAATATTGGATGAATTTTTTTATTTTTTATGAAATATGATAATAACATGCAAATGGGACCTCAGATATGAATTTAATTAGTTTAGTATTTTATAGGATGTTTTTCTTTAATTAACATCAATTTAAAACAAATCAAACCATGGGCTCATTATAATAATATTTTTGTATTTTTATACATAAAATATTCTCCACATTTAAGAAGGATCAAGGATATAAGTTCAAGTGGAGTAATTATGATTAGTCCAAGGAAGCACCAGTAGTCCCCCAGGAGGAAGCATTATTGAGAAACCTTTCTAGTCCAATTTTTAGATTTAATTAAGGAATAAGACTTTATAAAATGTATCTTTTAACTTATAAAATAATATATATTTACAAGTTGAATATATATAAATTAAAATATTCTTGAGATCTATATTAATTATTGATGAACATGGTCATCCACTAATCCTCCCTCTGATTAATTGTATTACTTAAACATGGAATCATTATTGAAGTGTGTATAAATATTTGGGCATCTATGAGTGATTTATTAGAACTATTGAAGGGTGGTGGTGACAGATCTAATAGGATAACTAAGAAATATTTACTATCTAATAATTCTAATCCATAATTTTTATCCAAATATTAAAATTAAATTTTTCATTGGTGGGTCATAGTAAGTTGGATGGTCTATTTACCATAAGAAATGATGATGTTTAGGTGAGTGGTCCAACAAAAATTAAAGTTTTTTAGATATTTTCCACCAGAGATTATGAACCCATGTAATTTCTATTTATTTAGGTTTTAACCATTTTATTTGATATTAATTTTAAACATAATATTCTTTATGTAATTATATTATATTATATTATATTATATTATATTATGTATAACATCCTTAATCTAGTAACCCAAACTTGGTGGTTATTTTATTACATTGGTATATAATACATAGAACATTAGATCCAATGGTTTAGTGGTCATAGAAAAATAGAAAGAACATTATCTAAAAACATGATAAATTTATTATTTCACTTGATAATACATATTTCAAATTTAGTAATATTCACACTTTCCTGGGTAAATAGTAAACAATATAAAGGGGTAAACGAAGATACTTAGTAAGGGGTAGTATACAGTGTAAGAAAACATAACATAAAAATGAAATACATAATATGGAAGGAAAAAAATAATCAAATAAAATAAATATGAATGATGAAATAAGAAAAATAAATTTACAGAGAAAATAATAGTAGAAATAAATAAATCTCTTGGATAAAAAATGGTCTCATAATGATGGAATGAATAATAATATATATCATAAACATACTATCAAGGATTTGTTTTAAGACATCATACATAAATTGGTAAAACATACACCAAATAACCAAACTATAACATCTCATGAGACCTAATAATGCATCAAGAGGATATATAATTCTAGGCCCCAACCAATATATAATAAGTCTAATGAATCCATCATATAAAGAGAATGGCTAAAAAATAAAAATCATAATGTTCGCTAAAATTTATTTATAGTTATGGATAAGTAATAGTGGTTTTATGTATATAAATAATGGATATATAAAACATAAATATTTAATCATTCAATGGAAAAATATGGATATCTAAGTGAATTTCCAATAATAAACTTAGTAACTATAGGATATTCACAATGTAATATAAAGTACCATATCAAAGTAATGATAATGAAGTAATATTTTTGGGTAATTTCAAGGTACATGGATATAAATAGGAAATATTCATTTAATAAAATATTTTTCAATGGAAGTAAACCAAGGAAATTAAAAAACCCCTTTCTAGAAATTAAGATTATGTCTTACATATATTCAATACAGATTAGGGATATGAAATTTCCTTAAGGAAATACTTACAGGTCGAAATGAATTTATGGAAAAGGTGAACATCATCAAAAATCAAGTTTGATCCACTTGTGACCGGATAAAGGATCCACTAGCTACATCTTAATCATCATTAGAAAAATTTCAACTCAAAGAAATAATACATCAATAATACCATAAATATGTGGAATATTTAGGTAATTGGATAATGGAGTTTATGACTATTGAAATCATAAATCATTATAAAAAATCATGAAGTTTTTATAATAGGTTGGAATAGTTATATATCATTAATAGTAAAATAATTAATCTATTAGAATGAAACATAATATAACTTCACATTTAAATGAAAAAAAAATTGAAAGGATTACATAAATAAATAAAGTAAAGATATTATGAACCCATACCTTACAAATATAGATATTAAAGTTGAAAATAACACATTAGAACCTTTAAAACTCCTATAATGGACTATTAGGAGGTAAATTGACAGGATAAACATGATCACTAATTTTTTAGTGAAGGGTAATGGGTTAATGGGTGGGTATTTATAGAAAAAGATGGATAATTATTTACTAATTTATAAACATAGGCCTTTAAAATATAAATTGTGGGAAATGAAAAACCATTGGATTATCTATGGTTTTTGACATTTAATAGATGGTTTTTGGTATTTTTAATCCTAAAAACAAAACTCCATTATTTTATATTTCTTTTTCCAAGTAAATATCATTTTTCAACAAAATATTGTTCCTAAAAACATAATTTCCATTTTTGACTAGGGAAATTTATGTATAGTTTTATAAATTATTTTTAATCCATTAAAATACATTATATTTAATAAAATAACTTATTTTTTTCCATGAATTTACCTATATTAATTATTAAATCATGTTTACATCATAATTATGTCCAAATATTTATTTCATATGCTACTGTATATTAATATTTACTGAAAAAGATGAGTGTCTTAGAAAATTATGAAAAAAAACATTATAATCTAATTTTGATGTGTACATTCTAAATTTAAAGTTATTTTTTCAAAATAATTTTATATATATGATAATTTTAATATTTAAATAAAAATATTATTATATTTTAAAATTTATTATTTGACACCAAAAATTTAAAACTCTTTCTTATATTAAATATTATTTTTATTCTTTGACATATGTATATAATTATTTTTCTATTAACTAATTATAATAAATTTTTAAGAACTATAAATTATATTATTATAAAATTATTTTCAACATTTTTTGGATATATGCATTAATATTTTTTATATTACAATTATAAGGGTGAGATTACCAACATGCATACCACCCTTTAAATATATATACTTCATTCTAGTATCTTTCCCATTGTTCTTATATCATGACTATTCTATTTAATATTATTTTCATTGTTATAAAAATGTATAAAATATATTTTTCATTCATTTTAGAGTATTATCCTCTTTATTTGAATATTATAAAATTCCTTTATATTGTTATGATTTTTATAGAACTAGTAGATTTCATTGTTGTGAATGTAATGTTCAAGTTTTGTGTTTCACTTCTATGAAATGTACTGTTGTGATAACATAATATAATATACATTCTATAGTATTTTATATAATTATGTGTTTATTTATAGTAGTATAATATTTGGTCTTACATTATTCCACCCTTAAAAAATTCATCTACATAATGTAGGGTATATATAAATCTATAAATATATATGAAAAAATATTCATCATTACTTCCTTAGGTCCCTACAATTCTTCCTCTGAGATGTGATTCCTCCAAATTACTGTCACTATATATGATATATGATTCCGTAAAATTTTCTCTATACTATCAAGAATTTATATAGGATCTTAATTATATGAAAATTTTGGATTCATCTCTACTTCCTTAGTGGTTGGTACGTGTGTTGGTTCTAGAATGCCCTTCCTCAACCACATGATATGGAAGACACCATTCACTTTGAGAGGTTGGGTGGAAACTCCAAACAATAATCCATAGCTCTAATTATCTCTAAAATGTAAAAATGATAAATATACCTTAGACTTATCATCCACTTTTTTTTGAACCATATAACCCCTTCCATTGTGATACTCTTAAGAATACATAATACCCAACTTGAAATTACATGTCCTTCGATTTATTATCAGTATAGATTTTTTATCAAATTTTCATTTCCTTTATATGATTTTGGTACCTTTCTCAATTGTCTCCTAAATAAGTTTTGGACCTAATATCTTAATATTCATAACTTCATCTCAATAGGTCAGATTATGACATCATTTTCCATAAAATGCCTCATATGATGCCATTTCTATGCTAGAGTGAAATTTTTCATTGTATGTGGATTCCACTAGAGGTAGATAAGGGTCTTATATTCATTGTAAGTCGAGTGAGCAATACCTCAACATATTCTCTAATATTTGGATACTAATTTTAGATAGTATATCTATTTTAGTATGGATTGTGGTACCCAAGTGTATCTTAGTGTTAAAATCCTTTTGTAAAATTGTAACAACTTGAGTATTTAATGAAATTTTTTTCGGAATAAATTGAATTTATTTTATGCATTTTATTAAATTATAAACCATGTTAATATTATATTATACACAACACCATGTCAATATTGTGTTACATGAAACTTTGTATTAGCCTCTGTTACATGCAACACTGAGTTTTAATATTGATATATTTTTAATATTATTTAAACTCTACCATTATAACATAGATATTAAAATTAGAGATATGAATAGTAATAACTAGTTTTTAAATACTATGCTTTTATATAAATAAAAAACATTGATAATAAAATACATATTTTTTGGTAAATTCTTTATATGTTTTGAAAATACTTCTCAAAAAATCTAATTTTTATATATTTTTTTGAACAAAAATAAACTAAATTTATGAAACATTTAGAAATATAATTTAATAAATTAAACTTAATTTTTTAATTTATAATTTCTAAATTATCTTAGTTATAATTTTTAGGCTTTTTCTAAAATGATTCATTTTTTGATAAATAGTGAAAAATACTAAAATTTAATTGAGAACAGTCTTTTAGCATAATTTATTTATAACATTATATTATAATTTAAATTGGTTTTAAAGTTTAATTAGTTAATTTATAAATATATTAATACAATTTACCTTATTTTAATTAATCTTATATTGTAATCGAATATAAAAACTATGTAAACTTTTGATCATTTTAAAAAATCTTTTTTCTCATTACGTCGGTGGGATTAAATTTAAATTAAATTATGCCACTTATGTTAATGGAATTTGAAAAAATGTATTCCATATTTATAATAGGAATAATTTATATTATTTAAAAATTTTAACCTAAATTTTTACCTTTATTAATAATGAAAACTATTTAAAGTAATTAAAAGCGATTAAGGTTTAAATAGGGTTTTGTACATTACATTCATTTGTATTAAAAATAATTTTACACACACATATGATTATTATTTAACAAATTGGATTTAATATCTATAATAAGTAGGTATAAATTATCTATTTATTCTTCTTCAAATATTTGTCTGGAAGGATAAGTTACCTAGGTAAATAAATAGATATAAGTTACCTTAGTAAAAAACTACAAAGATAAAATTGGGTAAACCTAAAGACTAAGAAAAAACAATATAAAAATGTATTTCTTTTATGTGTCGGATGTGTATATATACCAATTAATACATCTCCTACATTATTGTTAAATTTTTTAGTTACATAAATTAATGGATACCTCCCAATAGTGAATATTTTTTGGTATTTAAAAGAATGTCACTCCACCTCAATTATAAAAAAGAACTCACTCTCCCCCTTTATCACACATCTCAAGCCATTTAGATCAACCAAACCCTAAAAATATAATTTAAAAACTTCCATAAACTCATAATAGAAGAAATATTTTGGCCATAAACTATCCAAGTAATGATTTTAGTGCAAACCTATAAAGGATAATTGAAGAAGAGGTAACATTCATCAACGAATGTTTTTATTTTATTTATTCTTCAGAACCATTATATTATTTTTATATCATGATTATATAATAACATAATTATCTTAAATACAATTATATTTTTTTATTTTAATATTATGAACTATAATCATGCACACTTCCATCAAATGGATTACAAAATCATCATTCATGTGTACGGTGGACTAATGTCTCGTGAATTGATGTCGTTATTTTTTACATTATCACCTCCCATGATTTGTAATAATGGTGAAAATAATTTTTATATATGTTATTTATGATATTAATAATATTATTATTTTTATTTAATTTTTATATAACACATAATTTCATGATTTCTATTTTTTGGGAATGCAATAACGTCGTTTTTCTGTACGGTAGACAATCTCCTCACGAAGCGATGTGATTAATTCACGCTTTACATAGAATTTATTGAGGATGGATTTAATAAATATATGTGACATGTGTGAAATAAAAAATATTCTATAATGATAATATATATAATTTAGTTTTCATTCAAACTAATAATAAAATGAAAAACATCATTCATGTGTACGTACGACCTGTTGACTCCATAAACGGTGCAATTCATTTCCTATCACCAAATTTTATGAATTAAAATAAATATATATATATTGAATATATATGATATTTATATCACCATTTAAATACTTTATAACATGACATTATGATCTAATTAATATGAATAAGAATAAAAAATCAAAACATGTATAAAAAATAATGCGATTATTACCCGAAACATGACTTTAACAAGGAATTGTTAATAAATGGGTAATAAAAGGTCATAAGAAAATAATATATGGTTTTATATATAATAATATGGTTTTTTAATATATTTATAATAAAATTATATTTATTATATAGAATTTTGAACTTGTTCAACACAATTCAAGACTTAAGGTTAGGGAATTTTAACTCAATTTTCCTTATTTGAGACGTATATTATGTTTTGCACTTATATTCCTTTAATATGTGTACATATATCCCATTTCACATGTAATATCATTAATTTAATTATCCAAATAATATTTTAAGATCTATCTTATGTTATCAATCCATGGTACTTATGATTCAATGTTTCCAAAGTGGTAAGGATTTCATGTAATAATCCCATCGTTTATCGGGATTGTTACGATTAAGTCATCAATGTTGAAATATCAAAATATTCCTATCAAATAATTATCAGTAAATTTAATATGATATGTTTATTCTTGATATATTCATATAATGGTACCATTTTGACACTGTTTTGTATTTAAAATAATTAAAAAAAATTAATAAAATATGATTTTATTTATCTCTTTGGTAGAAAATCTAATTTATTCCAAAATAATGTTTTGTAAAAATGTTTTCAAAAAAATTAAATAGATTTTTTTTCTCATTTTCTAGGAAATGGATTTTTAAAATCGTTTATGTCTTAAAAATAATTTTAAATGATTTTCAATGTGTTCTTTATAAGTTTCAGAAGTTATTTTCAATGAAAAAGTTTAAAAATATTATTTGTTTTAAAAATAATTTTTAAAAGAGGAAAGGATGCATTCCTAAATAAATTTTTTAAATGTTATTTTAAAATTATTTTCGATCTAATATTACATATTTTTGTGTTATATATTCTTTACTATGGATATGAATCCAGGATACCAGTCATATTCTTTCTCTGAATGGTTTATGTTTTGATTCCATAATGTTTATGAAACTCATTTTTCTTATACAGGTTATACCATGATAGAATGATTCTGAAACCCACTTATTTTAATGATTTATTTTACAGTGATATTATTATGAAACCTTTAACATTTCCAAAGGTTATGATATGATAAAAGTTATGATATCCATTTTATTTTAGGGTTTATTATATAATGAACTTTTATGATCTTTTGGAACACATAAATGTGGTTTTAATTATATGATGGGTGGCACCTATGTATCCCTAAAATGCATTAGGTAAATATTTATATCTCATAAGATAGAATAGACTAGAATAAAGAGTGTACTCAGTTCAGTAAGGTAAATGTTCCACTATGATGGTCTTGGGAGTGAACCTTGATTGATATGATGGTTTTGGGAGTGAACCCATTACAATATGATAGCCCTATATGCCAGAAATCTACGTCGTATGCCAATTTTTTTCTCTCATGGCTCATGTTATTTTATTTTCTTATGATTCATGTATTATGAACATCAAATATTTATTCCATAAATTATGTGTAAGATATTTGATATGCAAGATATGGTTTTAAAATGTTATTATTATGTTTCTAAACCCTTATGTTCATGTTATGCATATGTATCTTCATTTTTTACCCTTACAAAATATCTAATCTCACCCTTTATTTTGTTTCCATTTCCCAAGTTACGAAGATATGTGTTATGTATGATATTTCTAAGAAGGGTTATAGTTATGAAGAATTTAGTGGGATATGACATAGCTCACTTATATACCAGTGTTTATGTTTCTAAATTTCCAAATATACTGAACTACTATGGACTTTAGGCATGTGTTTGTGTAATTTTATAAAATATTCTACCAAAATGATGTACTTTATATGTATGTCATTCTGGGGTCACTATATTTTGTATCAAAGTATAGGTTTAGTTAACCTTTGTAAACTATTATGAGAAAACCTTAGTAAGATCACTAGGTAAATGTACAAGGATAATTCTAAGGATAATTCAAAGTATATAAAAATTTCCAAGAATTTTGGTAAAGGATAGTGTGATTGGTTTCCTAGAAATGCATCACTTCTTGAATACTAAAAGTTGATTTATATCTTTAAAGGATGTACCTAGGGTTAAAAACCCTAAAAACACTGTGTTGGGATAGACTTTATTAGTAGTTGGTACATGATAATGGGCCCTGCTTATATCTAGTTTAACACACCCATGGGATATGATTTGGGAATTCAAAAACTCTTTTCAAACCATCATAAAGGATTTAAATATAAGATGAATATGAATGACCTAATATAAACATAAGGTTTTAAATATTAAATAAGTTGTCTTTATTTAGACATCATATATTTGATTTATCAAGATTATAGGTTTCACTATTATGATTATTGATTCTTACATTGTTCTCTTTGGTTTTAGTCAATGGATGGAACTAGAAAGAACCACGTAAATACTGAATGTGATGGACATTTTAATTATTTTCATCTTGATAATCCAAATGTTATGTGATCTATATTGAGAAACATAATTTCTTTGCTAAAACAAATTTATCAATCTATAAATCATGTTTAAATTACAAATGATCAAAGGAGGGAACAATGTTTTCTTGAGTCATTCATGAGTTAGTTTCGACCTTATTTTAGTCGGTCTTCTATTCCACTAGTTTCATAAAAATGGATTAGTACCACTAAAGATATTTTTTCATTCCTTGGTGTTTAGAATATGAAAAAGTCATTTTGGATCTCAACTATTTAGAAGGTGAAGCAGATCAATGGTGGAATCTTATCAAGAATATGAGGCAACCGTATGAAATTGAATCCATGGATTGAAATGAGTTCGTGAACTTATTTTTCAATAAGAACTTTCCTCATGATATTTGTATGAAGATATAGAAGGATTCCCTTGAGTTAAAGAAAAAGTATGATGAATTCATTGGTATCTATAAGGAAAAGTTTACAAGACTTCTGAGGTGCACTTCTAGTATTATCATTCAACCTAAAAATATGGTTGATTAATTATTCAGTGGCTCAAAACCAAGTCTCAAAAGTGATTTATCTATAAGAGACTTTAGTATATATTAATAGATTTTGTGTTGTTTTATCAAGGAGGAAATAGAGGTTAGATTTATATATCAATCTCGTGGTTGGGACAGGAAAAGGAAGATGGAGTTCAAAAGAAAATCTAAGAACCCCGAATAAAAGAATATGATATTTAATTTTTTCTCAAAGTGTGGATAGAATCATGTAGTAAAATATATTATAGGGACTAATGAATGTTTTAATTTTAGAATAGATGGTCAACAGAAATTTTATTATCAATGTGATGGGAAGAAGATTGTTAATAATTCGAATAGAGAGAAAGTTGAAAATAATTCACATAAAATACTTAAGTTCTTCAGTTGTAAAGATAATGGAAATTATACCAACCATTTCCCAAACCTAATGGTTAATGATGATTGTCGATGTAGTTAACCTTTTAAGCCAATGTACAAGGGTAAATCTCATGTGATCAATTTTTCTAATGACAGGTGTGATAACGACATGGTGAAAGGTGCACTTAACATCAACTATAGAATTTCTAATGTATTATTTGACACTGGATCTACCAATTCATTCAGATATATAGAATTTTATAAGGTTTTAAGATGAAACCCAAATGATTAGATGTGGAATTACTATTTAAAACCTCTAATGGTATGATGATCAAATATTATGTTTATGATTCATCTTCAGTTGACATTTGTGGGAATGTTCTTCCAGAAAATCTTGTCATTCTTCTTCTAGTAGAATTTTATTTCATCATTGGAATGGATTGGATTTCCCTAAATAAATCCCATATCAATTAGGGAGGAATGTAAGTCATGTTTTATATTCAAAACCAACCTATGAATGTTTACCAATGTGAAAATAATTACAAAATTTTGATGAATATCACATCTATTTTATGGGTCTTAATTTCTATTTAAAATAGGTTCTTATCTCAAATGGTTTGGGAGAAAAATTAAATTGATGATATGCCTGTTTTTCATGATTTTTTTTATTTATTTTGGATATAATTTCCTATTATTTCACCCAAAATTGAAGTTGAGTTCTCAATATATCTCATACTTGGTGACACACTAATTTCAAAGACTCCTTAAAAATGGCCTCGATATAGTTGTAGGAATTAAATAAGCAACCCTAAGAAAAACATGACAAAATATTTATTTGGAAAAGTGTGCTACCTTGGGTTGAACCTATCCTCTTTGTGAAAAAGAAATATGGTTCGATGTGATACCGCATTGATTATCAGGAGTTGAACAAGATCATGATCAAGAAAAATTATCATTTTACCCATATTGGTGACTTGTTTGATCAATTGTGTGGAAATCAATACTTTTTCAAGATCAACCTTCATTTTGGATATCATTAACTGAGGGTTAAGAATGAGGATATACCCAAGTGGTAGTTCCATAAAAGGTATGGGAACTATGATCATATAGTGATTCCTTTCAATTTTACTAATATGCCTTCTATATTTATGGATTTAATGAATAGTTTCTTTAGATATTACCTTGATCAATTTGTGGTAATCTTTATAATTGATATTCATATATGTTAAAAAAGTGCATAAGAGAAAAATGATCAATTTAGAATTATACTAAATACCCTATAGAAGGATAATCTATATGAAAAATTTACAAAGTGTGAATTTCGGCTGCAAAAGGTTTCATTTTTGGGTCATATAATCTCAAGAGAGGGTATATACATAGATTTATCAAATATAAATGATATTGAATATTGTCGTGGACCAACCATGTTGAATGAGATCCATATTTTTTTTGTTTAGCTAGGTATTATTTATGGTTTGTGGAGAATTTATCATGACTATATAATCCTCTAACCAAGATAACTCAAAAGGGAGATAATTTCCTCTCCATAGATGAATGTGAGGAAATTTTCAAGGAATTGAAGAAAAGATTAGTCAGCACACATGTGATTACATTACCCTGTAGTGGAGTTGGTTTTTTAATCTATAGTGATTCATCCAGGAAAGTATTTCGATGTGTTCCTATGAATAATGACATGTTTATAGCTTATTCGTCGCGAAAACATAAGATTCATGAGAAATATTAGCCAACTCATGATTTTTATTTAGTTTTAGTAGTTTTTTAATTAAATATATGGAGGAATTATATTTATAGATAATAGTGTAAAATATATACTGATCATAAAATTTTAAAATATATATTCACACATAAGGAGTTGAATATGAGCCAAAGACGATGGTTAAAACATATTATGGATTATGACTTCTCAATACATTATCACACTTGGAAATCAAATGTGGTGGATAATGTTTTGAGATAAAAGGATCATTCTAGCTTATCCATGATGAGGATTAAAAAATATCCAATGTTTCAATATTTATAATGGATGGATCTATAAATCCTGAAGGAAGGGGTAAAATATTATCTTTATCAATTTAATTTTCAACCATCTACCCATGTGATGATTAAAGATGTGTGAAAGGAAGATGTAGAGCTTAAAATGAAGGTTATTAATGTTGCTAAATTTAACCTTGATCATGATGGAATGATAAGGTTCAAGAATCATGTATTCATTCCTTCCATACTATAATTAAAGGAGTTGTTAGATGAAGCTCATAGTTATTTATTCTCTATTCATCCAGGGGAGTACGAATATGTATAGATATTTGAAATAATACTTCTAGTGGGATGGTATGAAGAGAGATATCATAGAGGTTGGATCTTGGTTCTTGGTATACCAATATGTTTAGGATAAAATAAATAATTATAAGGGGATGTTTCATCCATTACATATACCATAATGGAAAATGGAAAATGGAAAAATATTGCCATGGATTTTTTCATTGGAATTCCCAAAATTTCTAGAGAGAATAATTATATATGGTTTATAGTTTATCACCTTCCTAATTCATCACACTTAATCTCTATTAGAGAATACTTCAACTGGATCATATTTCTAGGATATATATTAACAAATTGTTAAGGTTTCATGGAGTACCAAATTCCATTGTATATGATAAGGGTATATAGTTTACCTCAAAGTTCTAGAAAAGTCTCTAGCAATGTCTTAATATAGAATTTACTTTTAGCACTAAATATCATCCTAAAACAGATGGTCAGTCTAAAAGACCAATTCAAACCCTAAAGTATATATTGAGATCATGTTATTTGGATTTCAAAGGTGGTTAGGATCAACACCTTCCTCTAGTTGAGTTTTCCGACAATAACATATTTCACACAATCATTCATATGAATACTTATGAAACCCTCTATTGAAAGAAATGTAGAGCTCCAACATAATGTAATTAACTTAGAGAAATAAAGCTATTGGGACCAAATATAGATAAACAAATGAAAGAGGTTAGAGCCATTTAGCAGCACATTAAGGTAGCTCAAAGGTGGTAGAAAATTTGTGCTAAACATCACATGAATGATCTAGACTTTTATGTTACTGAAATGTGTTTTCAAAGAATTTCTCTATAGAATAAGGTTATGATATTTGAAAAGAAATGAAAACTAAGACATAGGTATATATGTACCTTTGAAATGATTGATCGTATCAGGATGGTATCACATTTTATAGAACTTCCACCAAACGTATATCAATTCCATGATGTGTTCCATTATCCATCCTAATTAGGTACATACTTAATCCTTCACATGTACTAAACTCATAGGATATACCACTAGAGAAAGATTTTTTTTATGAGGAACAACTGATGGAGATTCTGGATAATAAAGAGAAAGTTCAATTAAACAAGACTGCTCACTTGGTAACATTTTGGGGTGAAACCACTATTTTTAAGAGTCTATGTGGATAAGTGATGATATTATGAGGCATAACTATCCTCATTATTTTATCATTGTAATGAATTTTGAGGGAGAAATTCATTTTAGGCGGGTAAAACATAACACCCCTAGTTTTTTAGGAATTATATTTTTATAATAAATTAAATTTATTTGATGGAATTTATTACACACTATTCCAAGTTAATCTTTTGTTATAAGTAACACCAAGTCAAGATTTTATTACATGCATCTCTGGTTTATCTTACATTACATGAAACACTAATTTTTAACCTTGATATATGGTGACTTTTATCTAAAAGCTACTATTGTAACATAAATGTTAAACTTAGTGATATGAATTTAAATATATATTTTTTAAATATTATTTAATATATATATATAACATTGATAATAAAATACATAATTTCCAGTAAAGTCTTTATATGTTTTTAAAATACTACTTTCTCAAAAAAAAACTACTTTTTAGGTATTTTTATGAACAATAATAAAATTAATTTTAAAAAAAATTTGAAATTTAATTTTATAAAATCAAATGCATTTTTGAATTCATAATTTTAATATTATATTAGGCTGAATTTTTTGGTTTTTTTATAAAAATTTTCATTTTTTGATGAAAAGTGACAAATTCTGAATTTTAATTGAAAATAGTCTTTTCACTTAATTTATTTATAAAGTTAAATTATATTTCAAAATTATTTTAAAAATATTAATAATAAATTTATACATATATTAATACAATTTAGTTTATTTTTAGAGATTTAATATTTAAATTGGATATAAAAACTGTAAACTTTGGATCATTTTCTCTTTAAAAAAATCACTTTCTCATTTCTTTTGTGGGGTTAATTTTAAATTAAATTATGCCACTTATGTGAATATAATTAAAAAAAATGGAATATATATTTTTAATAATCATTGTTTATATTATCTAATAATTTTAACTTAAAATTTTTACTTTAACTATTAGTGAAAGTAATTAAAATTAATTAACGCAATTAAGGTTAAAATAGGATTTTGCGCATTACATGTGTTTGTATTAAAAATAATTTTACAAACACATAGGATTTGTATTTAATAAATTGGATTTAATATATAGAATAATTAGGCTTAAATTATATAATAAATAACTTTTTAATCATATAATTAAATTATAAATTACCTAGGTAAATAAAAAGATGCAAGTTACCTTGATAAAAACTATAAAAATAAAATTGGGTAAACTTAAATACTAAAAAAAATATAAAAAATATATTTATTTAATGTGGTGGATTTTTTTATGGATCTATTCATCCTTAACTTACATTATTGATCAAGTTTTTATGCACATGTGGTATTGGAGACCTCCCAATAGTGAATACTTTTGGGTATTTACCAGAATGTCAATCCTCCTCAATTATATAAGGGAACTCGCTCGCCCCCCTTCTTCACAACTCTCAAAACATATTGATTGAAAAAACCCTACCAAAATAACCTTAAAACATACTTAAAATCTTCATATAAGACTTATTTTGGGCACAAAGATATCCAAGGAATGATTTTAGTGCAAACCTAAGAAAGATGCCTGAAGAGGAGGTAACATTAATCAATGAACATTTTGATATTATTTATTCCTCAAACCCATTATATTCTTTTTATATCATGATTATAAAAAAACTAAAAATATTAAATATAATTATATCTTGTTATATTTATTTTATGACCTATAACCACACATAATTTTTTTCAAATAAGTTATGAAATCATTGTTTGTGTGTACGGTGGACTAATGACATGCGAACTAATGTCGTTCACTTTTTCGTTACCACCTCCCAAGGTTTTCCATAATGATATACATAATATTTATATATGATATTAATGATATTAATGATGTTTTTATTCTTATTTAATTTTTATATTACACATAACTTCATTATTTCCATTTTGTGTGACAGTAATAGTGTCATTCATGTGTACAACGCACTACCTCTTTGCAAAATGATGTGATTCATTCACACTTTACATGGAATGTATTATGGATTATTTTAATAAACATATATGATATATATGAAATAAAAACTTTTTTTAATGATAATATATATCATTTACTTTTATTTACTTTAAATAGATAATAAAATGATAAAAATTATTCCTACGTATGTACGGCCTACTGTCTCCATGAATGGTGCATTTCATTTCCTATCACCAAATTTTATGGATTAAAATAAATAAATATATACTGAGTATGTATTATATTTATATCATTGTTTATGTTATGGATATTATGAAGTAAATATCTAATTAAGATGACTCATAGGCTTTCTAGGGTGTCCTGCTATAATGATCTCTTTTCGGGAGGCCTGCTCGCACCCCAGTTTTACCAGCACAGTTCTGATTGCGGAGCAGCAAGGGGTGTTGGATCTTATTTTACTAACCTATGAGCCTGATTTTTGTGTCTTCACTACATTTGTTGTAGGGACTTTATCATCAAAGGATTTCTGACAGATTTCTCTCGCCCACGAGCAGCGTGACAAGTGGACTAGTGTGGTCTAGTGTGAGAGGATCCAGACTAAGTGAAACTTCCTTACCTGGAGGATTAGAAATCATGTGGTTCCTATAGATGATAATGTGAGGAGAATTGGTATCATCATGGCATCTAGGTTCCACTGCTGCAAGGTGCATAAGAAGGATTCTTATGATCACCTCTTTTTTGAAGAAGAATGGTCTATGGTGGTCTGGAGGTTTTTTGGTGGTTTCACCGGTATTTTTGATCTTATTTTTTCTTGGTATTCATTTCTGGACAGATGGTATCGTGGTGTGGCTAGTCTAGGGCCAAAACGTAGGGCGCGATCATTGATCTTCAGTGCTGGTTGTTGGTGTATCTGGCAAGCCCGAAATAAATCAAGGTTCGATGGAGTTGCTTCCTCTGGTAGAGTAGTGATCGCCCACTCAAGATCCCTGCTGGTCTATCTGGTTCGGGGAGGTAAGGACTGGTGCAATTCTCCTTTGATGAGGGATCTTCATAGGTCTTCTCCCTCGTTGCAGCAATCCTCCACTAGGCCGAGGGGCAAATGGGTGTCGTGGAAGCCGCCTGTCACGGGATTGAAGTTAAATTGTGAAGGGTCGTATGCTATAGGTATCATGCATGTAGGAGGTGTGGTTTGGGACCATAGGGGTAGTTTATTAACAGCATTCTATGCGTACTATAGGGTGGGGAGCTCCATCCAGGCGGAGGCCAAGGAACTGTTCACAGTTCTAGAGTTATGTAGGCAGAAGGGAATCCCACTTCGGAAAGTGGAAACAAACTCCAAAATCATTCATGATTCCTTTCTTGGCATGGCTGTCACTCCATGGTCGATTTCTTATATCATCAGTAGATGAAAAATCATCCTTAGCAACAACAATGTTTAGGTTCTACACACATGGTGTGAGGGCAATAAAGTGGTGGATTATTTGGCATCTATGGAGGTGGCAGACCATGGTTGTAGTGTCTTCTATGTTTCAATTTTTCTTCAAATAGGTGTTGAGGGGGCTAACCTGGTAAGAGGGTATCAGCTAGGGCTTCATTACTTTAGGCCTCCATAGGTCCTTGTTCTCATGACCCTGTCCTTGGTCAGTTCTTGTGTGTTTTTTCTTGCATAATAAATATATATCCATTCAAAAAACATGTATGAAAAGAAAGCGGTTATTACCAAAAACATGACTTTATAAATGAGTAATAAAAGATCGTAATAAAATAATATATGGTATTATATATATTAATATGGTTATATAATATATTTATAATAATATTATATTTATTATATAGGATTTTTAACTTGTGTGGAAGAATTCAAGACATAAGGTAAAGAAATTTTTTCTCAATTTCCCTTCTTTGAGACGTACATTATATTATGCACCAATATTCCTTTAAGAGGTGTATATACAACCCCTTTTATATGTTTTATCATGAATTTACTTATATTATTGATAATTTAAGATCCATTTTATGGTATTCCTTCATGTATCTTATGATTCAATGTAACCAATGTGGTAAGTATATTATGTTATAATATCATCGTTTATCAGGATTGTTATGATTAAGTCTCCAATGTTGAAATATCCTGATCTACCTCTCAATAATTTTCATGAAATTTCTAATCATATAGTTATTCATGATATATTCATGTTGTAGTTCCATTTTTTCCACTCATGGGTACTTAATATAAATAAGAAAATGTTTTTAAAAAAATATGAATTCATTTCTCTCTTCGGTCATAAATATGATTTCTTCCAAAACAATGTTTTTTAAAAACGTTATAATTTTTTTAATGATATTTTATGATATTATACAAGGAAAATTATTTTAAATTTTTTTAATGTTTTAAAAATTATTTTAAATGATTATCAAATAATTATTTATAAGTTTTCAAAGTTATTTTCAAAAAAAAGGATTTGAAAATGTTTTATGTTTTAAAAAAAATTCAAAGTTGAAAGGATATTTTCCTCAAGAAATGTTTTAAATGATATTTCAAAATTATTTACTATATAAGATGACATACATTGGTGTTTTATATCCCTTACTAAGGATATTATCTAAGGATACCAATCATATTCTTTCTATAACTAGTTAATATATATATTTCACAATGTTTATGAAACCCATCTCTATTACACAAGTTATACCATGATAAAATGCTTATAAAATAAACTTCTTACACAAGTTATACCATGATTAAATTCTTATAAAATTAATTTATTTTAATAGGTTATTATATGGTTAAATTATTATTACACATGTTTTATTTCAAGAGGTTATGATATGATGAAAATTTTATGATACTTCTTTCATTTCATGGGTTATTATATGATTAATTTTCATGACCTTGTGGTACACATATATATGGTTTTTATTATGTAAATTGTGGGACCTATATCTATCTCCAATCCATTGGGTATAAATTTATATCTCATGAAATATATAGGACTAGAATGAGGTGAGGACTTGGTTCAGTAATGGAGTTTTTCTACTAAGATGGCCTTGGGAGTGAACCTTGACAATTATGATGATTTTGGTTCTGAACCTTGAGTATTATGATGGTTTTAGAAGTGAGTTTTTACTACTATGATGGTTTGTGGAGTGAACCCATTCCAATATGATATAATTGGAAATGTATCTTGAATAATAAGGAAATGATTTTCTATGCTTATGTGTCTGCCACAAATCCATGTCTTATGCCATTGTTATGCTCTCATAGCTTATGATATTTAATTATCTTATGATACATGTATTATGAAATGAAAATATTTATTCCATGACTAATGTATTTGATCTTGGATATGTATGATATGGTTTTAAAATTTTATGCTCATGTTTACGTGCCCTTATGTTCATGTTATTCTTATGTATCTCCCTTGTTTACCCCTACTGAGCATCTAGTCTAACCCTTTCTTATGTTCCTATTCCCCATGTTATGAAGATATGTATTGTTTATTAAATGTAGAAAAAGGGTTATAGTAATGAATAATTTATTGGTAGATGATATATCTCACTTATGGACCAATGTTTATATTTCCATGTTTCCAAAGATAATAAATTATTACGGTCCTCAGGAGAGTATTTGTGTAATGTAATAAATATTATGAAAAAAATGTTTAATATTTATGTATGTTAAGCCTAATTCATTATAAAAATCCTCTTAGATTTATATATTAAATGAGGATGGTGATTAGATATAATTTATATAGGAGAACCATTAAGTCTCATAACTTCATTGAAATAGAGTCGTGCAATATGCTTAAGGGGTAGATCCACCCTTATTACTAGAAAATGTGTAGACTTGGTAAGATGATCCGTAATGACCCATATTGCATCACTCTTCTTATAAATATTATGAATTATCATATGGAAGTATATTATGATGTTATCACACTTCTACATTAGTGTGTGGATAGGTTACATAAAACCCATTTGGGAGGTGTCTCTTGGGATTTACTTGTTGGAATGCCAATTATCTTGGCACATAATAAAAATTTTGTACTTTATTCCTTCCCAGTAAAAGTGTTATCTTAAATAATTATACATCATGGTGTTACTAGGGTGTATAAATAAATTTTAGATAAGAGATTAATATAAAAATTCCCTCTTCTATTCATATATATATATGTTATACATGGTCTCTTTCAAAACATTAATACACCATCTCTATAGATGATGTTTTTCAATTTCCTATATTTCATGGATTTAATCTTATTTTGTAACCCCTTATCATCTTTTTAGACTTATTTTTTCATATATAGTAAGGTTTTTTGGGAAATTTCTTAGAAGATAAATGATGTTTATTGTTCCTTAATAATGTCCATGTCCAACTTTACTAAATCCATACATATTGGTTCCCTATATATCGTCATCATATATATTACTCCATGATCCTTCTCACTCATTTTTTTTGCTTCCTTGTTCTCCTACCCAGGGTGGAAGTGTATTGCATAGTCATAGTCCTTGAGTAGTTTCATCTTTCTCCTTTTTCTAATGTTGTGTTATTTCTAAGAGAATATATACATAAAAATCTTATGATTCATATATATGTAACATATTCATCATAAATATAGTGTTTCCATATGATTAAATAAATTATTATAGCTTCTATATCAATATAATGAGTTTGATAGTTTTTTCATGGGTCTTTAATTACCTATATTCATAATAAACCACTCTATAATTTTCTATAGGGACAACCCCAATTACATTCTTTAATGAATCATTTTATATAAAAAATATCTCCAGTATATATGGTAAGGTTAATACTAGTGTATTGATTTATCTCTTCTTTAGTTCCTCAAATCATTCTAAAAATTCCTTTGATCATTAGAATTTGACACATTTATTTGTCAACTTGGTTAATGGATTAGCTAATTCGAAAACAAAAATCAATAAATCCCTGATAGTAACCACCTAAGCTAAGGAAACTACATGTCTTATTTATATTCATTGATGTGGGCCATTCATAAACCACTATTTTCATTAAAAGGTCATTAGATATTCTATCCTTGTAGAAAACATAGCCAAGAAAAGAAACTTTTTGAAGATATAATTCACACTTAATGAATTTCCCATATAGATACTTATACCTTATATTATTAAGTATAATCCATAAATGGTCTTCATTATCTTCATATAACTTAGAGTAAATCAAAATATTATCAATAAATACAACAATAAATAGGTTAACTATGGGGCTAAACCAAAATATAAGGTTCAAAACATCACAAAAACCTATCCACAGTTTATATATTTATAGGATTTAAATCACATCCTATGTTATCTTTGAATCAATATAATTATGGAATATTTTTTTCAAGAGAATGAATATATTATATTTTAATCATTTAAGAAATTCCAAGATTGTCCCTTCCCTCACCTATAAAAGGGAACCTCCCATTACTCTTATTTACACCAATTTGAGCTTTATATCTCAACCAAACCCTGAAAATTTCTCGTCCAAAATCACCTATAAAAATTCTAGATATTTTTCTCTTAAAAAATGGCTAACCCTAGGTACCTTAAGAGGATATCTAAAGGAGTTGTTTTAAATAAAATGTAATATCCTTAACCGATAACTTTATTTTTAATTCTTCTTTTACTTTCTATAAATATTTTATATTACAAATTAAATAATAAATTAAATATTATTAATATACAAAAATGTTATTATGTTTTTTAACCCACATTTATTAACTCTTTTCTCCCTCAAATGGGAAGTGAATGTATTATTCATTCATATGTATGGCTTACCGTCTCTATGTAGAAATAAAATCTTTTTCCACCACCATATTTAATGGATGGTTATTATAATGGTTTTAATTTTTTTCTATGAAATTTATGAAATAGTTATGTTTCTTTAAAAATAATATCATATATACCTTCTTACCTTCCAAAACATTGGAAAATGATAATGTCTCTTGTGTGTATGTGTGGGCTACCACCTTCACGAAGGTATGTGATTTATTTTTCATTTATATTTTACATGGGTGGTAAAATGAATTAATCTAATGAATATAGATTATATATATAATATAATAGTTTTTTTTAATTTCAATTATTATTTAAATTTATTTCATTCCATCTTTCAAAAATTTAAAATTGCATTCACGCGTACATATAGACTACCATTTCCATGAACGGTGTAATTCTATTTTTCTATCTAAACCATTTTTATACCATTATTAATATTATGATGATGATGTAACCATGATCAAACTTAAAGGACAACAAATACTAAACTAAAATTCTCATTTTGAATTAAACAGTTAACACCCAGAAATGATTATTTTAATAAGATATTATTAATAATGGGTGTTGAAATGTCATTAGGGGGTAATATATGAGATTATAAGTATGTACATGACTCTAGTAAAAATTTATAATAATTTAGAATTTATTTTACAGGAGGCTATAGTGCATTTGAAGCAAGTCAAACTCAAGGTACAGGTTTTATATTATAATATCATTGTTTATCGAGATTGTTTATGATCAAATTTCTGATTATGAAAGATTATGATATGCCTCTAAATAAACTCATGAATATTATTCTCCTCTAGTTATTCCTTGATAATAGATCTTTTTATTTTATTTTTCTCACTTTAGTTTCTGGATATGCATATAGAAACTTTTTATGGAAAACATACTTTATTTCTCCCTTTAGTCGAAAATAATTTTTCTTCTATAACCATGTTTTCTCAAAATGTTTTTAAAATTATGCTATGATTTATTAACGTAATTTTTACCCATGATAGAATTTTTTTTTTAAAAAAAGTAATATTCTTATCATTTTACCAACAAGGTACTTTTTTGGATTTTTACAAAAGTATGAAAGGAATATTTTCATCAACTTATAGGAAATGAATGAAATTTCCCACCATCATGAATCTACTTAAAAACATCCCAATTTTCTATCCCTATAATTTCTATAAACCAACTAACAACTCCCACTATATGGAAAATTTCAAGATGATTGTAAACTATATCATACGTCAAACTTCTGATGGTATATGTGAATTTAACATTAGCCATGTGATTTACCTCATCTTTCATTTGAGTTGGTTTATCCTTGGATAAATCTAAATGAAGTTCAAGAGGATTATAAATTTATTTACATCCAATTATTCCAAAATGTTCAATGGATTTATATATGCACTCATTTTAAGATAAAACCAAACTTCTGAAACTTCTATAACTCATAATCTATATGCACATGATCTTTTTATCATAATAAAGATATTTAATTTCAAATCTTATATAAAAATATTTATTGAGACAATGGTTTTGTTTGAGATTAGGAATAACTAGAAGAATATTATCCACATATAGGAGAAATATAATGAAACTTCTATCCTTAAACTTTCTCCAATAGAAATAGTGATTTGAGTTCCTCTATATTAAAACCATTATGAACATGAATCCACTGAATTTATTATTCCATTAACATGGTTGATATTTCAAAATATAAATAATCCTTTTGAGATTACACAAAAAGTCAAGATTATATTTTTCAATGAGACAAATAAGTTGATTTAATAAATTTCTTCCCTTAAATCATTATGAATAAAATCTATTTTAATGTTCATTTGTTTTATATTTTTATCACTAGAAGTAACCATACACCATATGGTTATAATAGTAGTATTATTTATAACCGGTGAGAATATTTTTGAATATTAAATTCCTTATTTTTATTGTAACCCATTCACCACTAGATTATCTATGAAGCTCTTACTTCCATTCGCTTCTTTGTTTAATCAGAAACCCAATTTATTTTCTAGTTCCATCTTTCCATGTGAAAGTTCCATTTTCTAGAAAGTGCCATTAATTTATAACTAATCTTAATCTTACTTCATAGATAACTCCCACTTTGATAAATCACTATGTTTATATTCCCCTATTTTAATTTTATGTTATCCTCCAACCATTAAGATTAAGAAGTGAAAATCATCACCATACCTATGTATTAGTCATTTGATCCTGGAATACCTTCTTAAATATACATGTGTTTCAATAATTTTCAATACATATACTTCAATAAAGTATCCTTATTGTTCTATTAGTTGTGCTTCACCAGTCATCGATATTTCAGCCATAACTTATACCCACCTACTATTTGAACTTCTAATGCTACTGTTGAAAAATTCCTTTAGAATTTGAGAGCTTCTGTTAGACTAATTATCACATAAAATATTTAATATTTAAATTCTTCTACAACTTATACATAAGATAACTTAGACTTGATAAAATTCTTTATTTTCTTTTTTCCCACTAAATTCCAGTCATTTTAAAGAAAATTCTAATTAAAGAGGACATTAATATTTCTGATAAATTTCCTTTTGTTTTCATCCAAAATTAAAAGTAAAAAATTTTCAATTACATACCCATATGAAGAATCATGTGTAAGAATTTTATTCAAATTTTTCTCAATCCTTGTAATCTATTTGAACATAATAAACATAGCCAAAGTTTCTAAGTTTGTGAAGTTTTAGTGTTTTATCAAAAAAACATGTATTGGGTAGATCTTTACCAGTGGTAGAAGAATGGTTTTTATTATTAAGTACACTTACATGTACATAGATTCTTCCAAAAATTCCTTAGGAATTCCATAGTTAATTATCATACTCTATTCATTCCTCATCAACATTCAATTCATTCCTCTTCATGATTTGTTTCTTGTTCACTCATTCTAGGAATCATGTTCTCTTGTCTGGTTTCCAAATGTTGAAACTACTTATAGAAACGTTTTTTAGTTAACTCACCTCTATTATTAGATCTTAAACACTTTATCTTATAATAGGTTTCTCTCTTTCTCATTTTATTCCACCGAAAAAATATTTTAAACACATCTAGCTTACTCTTCATAAAATATACCCAAACTTTCATTATGGATTTATTAATGAAATTCATGAAGTATTATGACCTATAATTCAATTTAATTAGAGTTGGTCCCCATAAATTAGTATCTACAATTCTTATCTTCCAGTTCATAAGAGTTATTCCACTAAGATAGAAATATGTATTTTGTTGATTTGCAAGCATACAACATTCTCAACATCCAATGTTTTTTGATATATCATCAATATTCCTCTTTCTATTATAATATCCATACACATATCACTGATGTGGCCCAAATTGTAATCCCATAACTCTGAATTTCCAAAATTGGACACTCTAGACATTTTGACTCATTTAAATATTCTAATAATATAAATAGTTAATTCATTATCCTCTATATAAATTATGGTGGATGCTTGAGTGTTCTTCTACACTCGATTTTCAAAAAAAATCATACCTTTCTTCAACCAACTAGCCAATGGAAATAAGATTCTTCCAAAGGACAGGGATATAGAAAATGACCTTAAGTTAAAATATTATTCCAAATTGTATTTGAAATATTAAATATACCTTCCTAAAAATATAAAAATATTTATCATCTACTAGATAATATTTATGAAAATGTTTTCAAAGAAAACTATACATGTATACTCTTTCTCTTTTGGAATTAATGGATAAACCAAAATGTATGATCTATGATTATACTAGAATATTAACACATGATGCCTTATTTTTCTACTATATTTTAGAACCTGAACTTCTGAAATATATCTTTTTTATGGCCTTAAAATCTATAAAATAATTCTTGATTTCCCCCATTTACCCACAATGCGAACATATAGGGTCTGGTCCGATATATTTCACTTAACTCCTCCCTCTATATTTTTCCATTGAATGTCTTTGATTTTTTTATGAGGTGAACATACACTTATATCACCATTCATTGAAATTTAATAATATCTATGAAAATCCCTCCCTGGTATTTATTCATTTATAACCATGTTTTAGATATCTTCAAACACCAAATCAGTTTTATTGTATGAATTGATCATTGTTTCTTCACACCATTCTCATAGAGTGAATGGAAACAATATCATCCAAAAATCATCAGTAAATGTCACTGTTAATTCTATTTTCTAATTTTATAACATAATAAAAAGATTAAAATGATTTTATATTTATATCGATTTATATTATCTTATATTTAATAACCTCTATATAAGAAAAACTTTTTTAATTCTAGTTAGCTTCTCAAATATGACTATCAATGCTTCTATATGTTCTCAAGTTTTATTATTTTCTGGATGGTGAAAGAAATATTCCTTGCTAATGTCATCTAACTAAAATAAAGATATTTATTATCCTTGCCCTACCATTTAGACTTATTCATATTATATTGTTTAGTTATGGTTAATGAAACTTTAAGATCCTTTAAAATCAGATAATATTCAATCTTCATCCACCAATCACTAATGTTTTTGTCATCAAAATTATTTACCCACACCTTACCTTCATTCGATGACACATCCCTAGAATAGTAACTCCTACTAATACAAAACAAAAAAGGCAAATGAAGAGAAGATACCTCATTTTGATGAGAGTTTTGGTATCTAAACTAATTTTTTATACCACTTGTTGGGAGGAGATAATAGAAAAATTAGAAATTCATTATAATTTAAACCACTGAACGTCTTAATCCTCAATCCACTAAATGTTAACTCTACTAACTCCATGATTTTGGGAACTCCATACTTTCTTGAATAAATTATGTTAATAATAGAAAGAAAAATTGTTCCCAAAAACACCATATATAAATTCTCTAAATCAAATTATACTATAAAGAAAGAAGAACACTAAAGAAAACATTTGTTTTTTATTGTTTATATTTTCATCCTGTGTCTATGGGAGAACACTATGAGAATTCTTTAATTTAGAATTATCAAGTTACCAACCTTTTGACTATACCTCCATATAGATCACTAACTCAGGTGACCACTCAACACCTCAATAATGTGGTCCCACCGTTATTTTATATAGGTCCCCACCATATCATTTTCTAGCACCAACTTCCTATAGATGTGGACATCCATCCATTGCACTATTAAACTACTGATACCTTGTAGCATTATTTAGATTAAATTTCAATCACTAGTAGCCAAAAATTATTTTCATTCCTTATTCATTTCCCACATATATCCATGCTAAGAGTAATTCAAATGAATAATTCTTAAACTACTAATGAGCTAAATACCTGATATTTTGATAATATGGAATCCTTCCATTATTGAAGTCTTTATAATACCACCTTATTTCAATGAACTAAGTCATGAAATTCTAGTAAATTGAAATAGAATCCTTGAAGTGACTTCAAAATCCTAATAATTATTACATGTTGGAAATTATATCATTCCATTATTCACCTTTTCCAAATTTCACTCAACATGGAACTTCGCTTCTCTCTTCTTCTATTATTGTACTTTGAAAATATAAGACATAGAGAACAACTTATCAGTCTTGATCTAACTGGTCAATACCTCTTCATATGATAAAAGTTTTTAACAGACCAATTCCCATCCAAAACATGGATTTAATTCATCAAATAAGTTATCAATATTTCTTTTATAGTTGCGTATATAATCAATGACATCTCTTATTATCCTTGTAAACACAGCCTCACAATCAAAAATAGTTTTCTCTTATTTTTTTATTAAATATTGGAATTTACTTAATTCATAATACACATGAGGAAATTACTTTTTGTAATGACCTAATATTTCACTATACATTTACCTTTAAATAGGTTAATGTGTTTGATAGTTTTCTCCACACGTGACACCAAACTTAAAATTAGTCATAATATATTTAAGTATGGAAATTAAAACCTATCTTTTATATTAGAATGAATGAATAAGGGTAACCACATTATGAAATATATATATATATATATATATAATAAAATATTCTTTTAATATATGTTATGCTTAAAAATATATTTTTCTGAAAATTTCCTTATATACGATATGAATATTTATTTTAAGAAATGTATGATTAATGATGATAAAATATATTTGATATTAATAATTGGTAAAAAATAGTTTTTAGATGATATGAAATACAAATAAGAATAGTTATTATTTTGAAAATTTCATTTTCCTATAAAAAAGGGGTTTCATTAAATCCCATCTTTTTATATAAAAGTTAATTTCCAAATTTTATAATTTGAATTTGAAAAAATTAAAATCTTTTTGGGGTTATTAATTTTTATATTTTATTAAAATTAATTTTTTAAATTTTTATAAAAATATTGATTTTTTGTGAATAGTGAAAAAAACTATTTTTTCAAATAATAAATTTTAATGACATTTTTATTATAAAAGAATGAATTTTAAATTCATGAAAAATTTTTATAAAACTGAATATAAATTTTATAATTAATTTTAATATTTTAAAAAAAAAGTAATTAAAACCCCTTATTTTACATTTTATAACTTAATTTTTATTTTTTTCAAATTTATTTTTTAATATATTATAAAAATATTATTTTAAAATTAATTTTGTTCACTTTTAGAAATTGAATCAAATAAAATGGATTTAAATTATATAATAATTAGTTAAATATTATGTAATAAAGACCATTTTATTTTTATGCATTAATGATAAATTACTTTGGTAGAAACTAGTTACTGTGGTAAGAGTAAATTAGGGCTAAAAGGGTTTAGCCTAGTGAAAAGGAATAAAAATGTTAAAAAATGTTTTCTAATATTTTTTGGGGAAATTATCAACATTATATATTCCCATATCCATTATTTTTCAATTTTGTAGCTACTTTCCTTGATCATGACTTCCCATTACTGAAAAGTGTTGGGTATATACAACAATGTCATTCCTTTACACTTGTAAATAGGTCACTCCTCACCTTAATTTCCCTCATAACAAGACCCACTTATTTAAACCCAGAATCCACCCAAAACTCTCTTAAACAGATTTATAAATCTTAAGTATATTCTTTTCTTCTTAAACGATCATCTCTCAAAGGTTTAATCCCCTTCGCAAAAGGGATAATCCAATATGTGAGGTATAAATTTATAACTGCTCCATTCTATTTTTTGTTTCATTATGTTCACTTACTCTCCAAAAAATTTCATTATACAATCCTAAATTATAACATAATTATCATTAGTATACTTTTATGTTATTATTATTATGGTATAATTATTAACCACCTTTCTTTTTTTCCTTTAAGAAAAATGAAATCGTCATTTGTTCGTTCTGTAGACTGAAGCCTCCACAATGAAACCTGTTTTTTTTCTTCACCACCTTATAAGGATAGACCCAATAGTGAATTTAATATATAATTATTATATTTATGAATTATTTTATATTATTATATGATGAATCATGTTTCTACTTTTCCTCATTCATCATCCATGTGTATGTGTGCACTTCCACCTCCATGGAACGATAAATTTCCATTTTACTTTTCATTATATACTTAAAAATATCATCATGAGAATGGTTTTTAAGGATAAATATGATTTTCATGTAATTATTTAGGTTATTTTATGAAAAATTGATTAAACTATTAATGATATGAACAATAAATGATCATTATAAAATTAACAATTTTAAAAAAAATCTTATTAAGATAAGAACGATCCTTTTATTCTGTATAATGAATTCATATAAATTATATTATAATTACAAATACTTATAAATACAATATATCACACTTATATACACTATATAAGATCATTATTCTTATGTTATAATGATATTAAAATATAATCACTTCATATCCATCCATTAATTATTGGTATATTCTTATTTGGGTTGGTTTAGGCACCTAATTGAATAATTTTATAAATTTATAACAGGGATGACTATAGAAATTTAGTTCATAATTATTTATGATATAAATAAGTTAATAATGAGTTTTTCTTTAATGGTAACATTATTATTAATCCCAGCAATTAAGAAAACACCTTTTGATCATTAAGAATCCCCAAAACACGATCATCGTCGATTTCATCTTCATAGATTGCAACCAAAAATACAATAGAATGAAATAATACCTTTATAAATATAATAGTAAATATATTAAAGTAAATTTTGTGATATTTTAATGTATTAATTTTTTTAAATAATGAATATCAATGTCATTTTAATGAAACAGGTTCAAAACGATCAAGATTACTTATACCCAACAATTAAAATTGAAAATAACTAACTTGAATTAATATAGAGACTGATTATAATGAAGAGTGTAAATAGAAAAATATATGATTAATTTTATTAAATAATTTATTAAGATATATATTTTTGTAATGCATGAGTTTAAATTGTGCACGTGGAATCCAATACAATAGGGAAGTGTTCCTTGACTCAATTTTCAATTATATAAGACATACATCTTATTATACACCATGTTTTATTTTTAATGGTGTTTATAATTCACCATGAATATTTTTATCATTATGATATAATTATTTATGGTATTTACATTTAATTTTAAATCATATCCATAAAAGGGGTTTTAATTGAAATAATATAAAGTTGTATGGGTTTTCTTGGTCTTAATTCTGATTCTTTGAGACATGTTACATGTTATGAACCATGTTTCCTTTGTATGATTTTATATTTATTTAATATATTTTGAATTGTATATAATTTATTTCATTGGAATTATTGGGTTAAACTAATCCAAATTCAGGTATTTTCTTGAAATTTATTTTGACTCAAGTGTTACCCCAGTCATAAGAGTTCTTGGTAACCTAATTTTCATCCATTGGGATATGTTCATTTTATTGCACTTATTTCATATAAGTTAGGTACATTATACCATTGATTGTATTATGTGTTATTATCTCATTTTTCAATGGATTTATATTCCTACAATAGTAATCCTTGTCCAATATTTCATACATTATGAAGTGTGTTTCCTATAATAGGTATTGATAGTTTAAATCTCATTTCATTGAGTTATAAATTTTTATCTTAAACTTTTTTCTTATATTTATAGGTTATCCTATCCTAATATTTTATAATATGGTATTTTATAATATTTTTTAGGAAAATGATGTTTTAATACAAAATGGTTTTATTACTTTCTTTTTTACAATGTTTTTTTCAACAAATGTAATATCAAAGTATTAAAAGGTTCCATTCATAATCAAATGTTATATCTTTAGCTCAAAATTTAAAATAGAAAAAAAAATATAATTTTCAAGGCTCCACTTTAGTAATTTATTATTAAAATTAAATGTTTTCAAAATATTTAACTTTAAATTTTCAAGGTTACTTTTTAAAGTGACATGTATATTTTTATTTTATGTTACAGTTATAAATGTTTTCTAATCATTTTTCACCACAATTTTCTATTCCATATTCAAAATTATTTAAAATAATTTTATTTATATTACATGATTTATTCTGTAATAAATATATATATTTATTATTTGGGTTATCGAACTTGTGTTGTAAAATAATATGATTCTGGATCCCTTCTTGTGTGATATCATTTGAATAATTATTTTACAAGGATGTTTTTTATCTATGTCAATATAATTCTAAGTTTTATTTTTTATACTAGGGATATATTCTTTTTAAACCATCCACCTTGTTTCTCTATATTTCTTATAAAATGTTCATTTATATCTGATGAATGATCCATCACTACATTTTTCTTATTTAACCATCCAAATTATTTCTTTTAATGTGTTATAATCACAGTATCCCTTTTATTGACATGATAAAAAGTATTGGAATTCCATATGTTGTTATTACAATATGGATTATTACTAGAATGTTTTTTATGGGTTTTTTTACCTTCCACCTTCTTTTTATAGATGAGTTACGATCATTTTATCCCTCTTATTGACATGGGGAAGAGTATTTGAGTTACATATATTATTATTAAAATATAGATTATTATTGGTAATTTGACTATGTACTTTTTAACCATCCACTTTTTTTCTCTAGATAGTTTGTGATCATGTTATCCCTTTTAATGACAAGAGTAAAATTATTGGTGTTTTATATGTTTTTATTCTAATAAATGTGATTATTGGAAAAGTTGATTATGAATTTTATCATATGATAAATTCATTGGATGTAAACAAGTGAAGGGTGGGGACCAAAATTATATATCCCCTTGATGAATCGATGATTCTCATGAGACCAACATGTTTGGGTATCTCGTTGTATTCCTACAATTAACAAGATATTTCCTTTATTATAAAATCAATATTACTATGATCCTGATGCCTTTTCTTATGGTATAGAAATAGATGTTTGGAATTATAAATTTCATTTATATTGAACCAATCATTGTTATCAATGTGAGCTATTTATATTCATTGTTTTCCATGTATATATACTGATCTCTATTTCAGTTTATTATGGAACTATGATGATTAATTATTCCTTCAATAATTTTTATTCCTTGATTACCTGATTTTTATTTTTTCCATTATTGAGTGTTTTATCTCACCCCTTCTTTTATTTTTATTTCCCTAGGTTATGAAGAAAATTAACACACATGATTTGCCTAATAATATATATTTGGTGGATAATTTTTGGGAGATGTTAAAGTATCATTATAAATTAAGTGGTTTCTTATATAGTGGAAAGAAAATTTATGTTAGTTGAAAAGTCATAGTTTTTATTAGTTTATGATTTATTCTAATTCTTAAAATCTCTTATCCTAAATGGTTTTGAGAATGTATATAATGAAATATTTTCTTTAATTCATGTAATTAGGGGATAGTTATTTCTGGGAATCTATAGTTGGTATCAAAGCTAGTATGTAAAGTATGTGTTATTTACATCGATCTCAAGAGTGTAGGTTCAGGGCATCATAGTGGTATAAGAGTGGGGGTTAGATAAATTTTGATATTAGGTTGATTATTGATGGTAATTTAAGTATAGATAAGTTAAGATTTAACATAGTTTCAAATGTATATATAACCCTTTTTGATTGTATATGAATTATTGATAATGTAATAAAAAAAATTATTTCAGGATTAGGATAATAGAACTCGAGTGAAAACCCTAAGGATAAGTCTGAGTGATAATTCTATGTATAAGATAGCATCCCAAAGATTTGGTAAAGTATAGATTTTGTGGTTCTGTAATAAATTTCATCCATGTTTGAATACTATAATGGGATGTAGATTCTAGAACAAATGTACCTAGGGGTAATAGCCCTAAAAAGTGAGGATTATGCATTAACTAATTCACCACCTAGTGTATGAAAAAGTAGCCTAACATCACACCTGGATTGACATACCTTGGGGATATTATATGGTATAATAATATTCGATCTAATGAACCATTATGGAGTATTTTAGTATGTTGTTAACTATTAGGTTAGATAACGTATTAGAAAAGATACCATGGTTAACAAAATATAGAACAAAAAGATTCATAGGTTGAACCAAATATATCATATGTTAAAAATAAATGTTTCATAGGTAGAGACATATTTGGATTGATGTTTTCTTATTAAGATTTTTTGTGTTATCATAATCATTTTGTATTTAATATTTGGTTGAAATGGGATATTATAAATGAATCTTGGAAAGGTATGTATCTAGAAACTAATTTCTCATATGACTGAATAATAGAGTATATATAAGTCATTAAAAAATTAGTATATACTTATTATGATGGGAAAAGGTGAGTTTCCAGGTATTGCCTAAGGTAGGGAGGTAGATATCTGAATAGAAATTAAATCTTTAAACTCGTAGCTATTTTCATTAAAGTTTTAAATTTTTCAATGATATTCTGGTATATCATAAATATTATGAATATTATATGAGATGTCTAAGGATTTTTATTCAATGGTTCTTCTTTAAAGGTTTTGAAACATATATTAAATGGTTTCAATGACCTTGAAAAGTTAGTTTATGATAAGGTTTTAGTTTTTGGGATAAAAATTGAAAAACGCATGATTTAGGGATGGATAACCCTTAGGTTTAGTATAATATTTATATTGAGATAATAAAGGGTGTATTTATTTTTAAAAATTAAGTTAGAGATTATTGGTAACCCGGTGATTGGTAATTGATTCATTATATTTTGGAAAAATTGATCCTATTTTTGGGATTGGGTTATATATTTTTTGGTGTGTTATTTTATACTATCAGAGATTTAGATATAGTAATTATTTTTATAAGGATGTATGGTTTCATTTTGGTCTAATGTCATGGATAATAAAATATTTTTTCAAAAATTTATGTTATAGAGAATATATATTTATGTTAAATACAAAATATGGTATAATATTGTATAAAGGGATAATATTTTTTGAATAAAGATAAGTAACATGATATAGCCTAATAAACTAAGGTATATATATTATTAGAGGTTATATTTAGAATGATTATTATGTTAAGAATATCCTCACCTAATTTTTTTTCACAACACCCTCCCCATAAAGTGTACCCCTCCTAGGATAGAAATACGAGAAGATAGATAGTGACACATGAGTCCCATATCCAATAGTCCCTAGGTCGGAGACTAGTATTGATGGTATGATAAAAACATTGATGGGAGGAATTACCCTCTAAGAGAACACATGCGAAAGAGAGAGATAAAATAGAAACCAACCAACTCCTTCTCAAACATCAATATAAAATAAAATTCAAGTGAACATATATAATTTCATCCAATAACTATGAAAACTGAAAGGAAACTATATGTCCAAATAAAATGTAAAGGCTATAATGACTACAAATCCCAAATAGCTCCGAAAAACCACAAATTTGTAGTAACCATCCTAATATTCAACATGCTAAAACTGATCAAAAAAATATATGTACATAGGGTGAGTATAATAGTATACTCATTAGGATCCTCCCTAGTGCCCCTCGTGCAAAAGTTAAAGAAAGAATGCTAAATCACATTAAAAAACACATGAATCTAAATCATCACTTAAACAATTATACTAAGTTCCTAGCCTCACCATGGCTACTCTCACAAAATATCACATACAAGATCATATAGTATAATAAATAATATCAAGGGTACCCTGCTACTACTTCCACGCTAGTTTTTATATTTCCTCCAACATCGCACATCCTAAGAATCTCTCTCCAAAAATTCTATCCCATAGACACCTTGGTGAAGCACCACAATGTTCACCTCATGAAACACACCACCATGTCTATGTAACCAAAAGTAACTAGGTAGATTTCGAGAGGCACCACAGATCGTATAATGTATATCATACATCGGGTATTATACATCAAGCCATCATATCCCATACACCGAGTAAGTATCCTCAAGCCCTCATAGCCTATAAATGTTATACATATAATATTCTATAGGTAATTATATCCAGAATACATGTATGTGAAATAACCACAATACATTACATCACTCTACACACATATATGGGGAAAACTAACCATCATGCATACCATCACAAGTAACTATCAAGAGAAGAGAGTGGGGCCAAAGTGGGTAGTCATCCATCCATCCTCCCACCAGGATGTTGGAGAAAACATCCCCCCCCCCATGGCTCAGAATCCTGTTTTGTCAGTTTCACTAACTAAAAGGGTGTAGTAGCATATAGAAACACAAAAAATAAATGATGTAATATAGATCACAACCACACTATGGTCATAACCTAGTCTTAGAATCAACTACAACTAACATCTCTCTGAATCTCGGCTACCACTGCTAAGACCAGATATCCTATAAGAACACAACCAATTAAAGATCTAGATTAAATTATTTTATCTGTTTTTATCGGTTTCACTTTATGTTAATTAATTATTTATCCATTAATTAAACATTATCATTTTCTAGAATACATTTCATTACAATTACAAAAAAGTTACATGTCCTCCAGGCATAAGCAAATGGAGTCCATGGCATCTTAGAATTAAAACCACAACATTTCATCCTAGAAAACTACAACTCTGTGGGTTAAACATTTATTTGTTTATAAACATCATTAATTTACACATTACCAGGTAATATAAGAAAAATACTAAGCTAAAAAACAAAGCATAAAACCAAGATCACCCATATTCTTCAAGGAGTGGGTAAAATAATGAAGATAAATAAACAACTCAATTATCATCCAAACAAAATATTCAATAATAATTCAACTTTCATATCAATGATTAAGACCATATTAAACATGTTCCATCATCCTTAGTGTCATCCCCGACACCCACATGAATATCCTGATGCATCCCTCCATCACAAGTGTTAAATGCTACCAAAGCAGCTGGGCCTCCCTACCCCATATACCAAAACATCCCTCTAGGTTCAAACATCCCTGGTTCACATCACATTTGGTCCTCTATTCCCCACATACCACAACATCCCTCTAGGATAATCCATACCAATATTTCATCACATCACAAGTTATAGGAAACAAACATTGAAACTGGGATCTTGGCCCTAAATCAAGGAATCCATCCTTCTCATACAATAAGTCGTAATAGCCCTAATACATAAGGCAATCATCCTTTACATGAAAGCAGGAAACATAGGTCCAACAAAGAATTATATTTTATAACACAACCACTTCTTATTCCATCTTAAATTAGCCAATTATTCATCCATAGGTTCCAACTATGATCAACCTAAGCAGCAAGCTAGCACAAGTATTAACAAATTAATTAAAAAATTAATTTAACATTCCTTTAATTCCTTTATCAACAATAATTAGAAATATTCACATATTTATTCAATTTGATTAACAGTTGGAAGATCAATTCATTATACATGCATCTTTAATATTTCATCCAATTAATTATCAATTAATTTTAGCTTTTCATTCTTTACCCATTCCACATGCTAAAACAAGATTAACCAGAACATCATAGATACTACACTATCTATAAAATAAAGAGGCAACCTTGTATAAATAAAAACATCACCATGTGATCGATACCAATTCTTTAATCTATTCCAAGTATTTATTAGGTTAATTTCATTAGCATACAAGTGGTTAAATCATGATAGATCTATGATTGAACGTAAATATAGAGAATCAAAAAATCCCCTACCTCAAAAAGGGTGTCAATAATCTTCCCATGAGAACGAACCAATGTTATGAATCCTGATCACTTCTACCACAAGAAATGCATCCACCCGATGAATACATTCTACAACCGCTCCCACAAAAAACCAACAAAATATCATTATAAACATGGAGATCAAGAATCATCACATGGAAAAGAGGGACATGAGGGGACATATCAAAGAAAACATAATAACTAAGGTAGAACATACCTTAGATCAAATAAGGATAGAATGAGGGACACAAGAGATTCATCATTGACAAAGGAATCCCCAAAATGCCAAAGAGGGGGTTGTTGGGTCTCTAAGAATCAAGAGATACTTGCTTTAGTTATAGGTTTTGACAAACCCAAGTGGGTTAAAATGTTATAAAACTTATAGAATTGGTGATTTACATTATGTTTAATCCATTTCACATCATGAAATCCTTAGGGTTAGGTTTTTGAAGAACAACACATGGACTTTTTATTATTTTACCGTGAAAACTTACAAGTCATGAACCTGAATTACAAGATGTGTAATTATTACATGGAGTGTAATACCTCTTGTTTTTATCTTTTAGTAGACTAACTCCTCCAGACTTCTTTCGAGCCTCCTCTGAGCACCTAATCCTTTAGAAATATGCAAAGGGTTGATCCACATGGATCCAGACCATTACAATAGATACCACTCAAAATATTATCATCCTCTAGAATCTAAAACCAACCTAGAGATGGATGAAAAGGGTCATCAGAAGATCCACCCCATGAGATACCTCCCAAGTTCCTCTCCACTACAGGAGATCAACCACCTCATAATAGGAACAATGTGAAACCACGTAACAACCACAAATATCTTCTAAACACTATATTGGGGGAGATACCTCTCAAAAGATAGTAATCCATAGCAAGAAGCAAGAGAAATATAACTCATAACCCATAAAAGTTCTATAACCACAAAACCAATAATATTATAAGAGAAAACCTCTACTTCAAGATCCCTAAAATGGGACTCCTCTACTTACAACACTAGAGAAGGTTGTCCCATTATCTAAAAAAGAAAACCTATTCCCATGACTTATCCCATATCTAGATGCATGGTTGAAAGTTCTTCTATCACCCTCTAGGAATCACATGACTCACACATTGAATCACTGTGTGGCTTCATTCTTGTTGCATCATCTATAAAATTCCCCTTTCTAGGTGTATATGAAATCTTGAAATTGTAATCCAATAATAACTAAATACAATGAATATGATGAAAGTTCAAGTCACATTGGGAGAAAACATACCTTAGGATCTTATTATTGGTGAATGCCAAAAAATGCACATCGATGAGATAATGTCTCCACAACTTTTGGGAAAACACTACCACTTCCAAATAGAGATTTTTGGAGGCATAGTTATGCTTGTGGGGTCATAATTTATGAAAACTATAAGAAATTATTGATCTCTACTACATCATAAAACAACCCAACCAATGATGTGAAGCATCACATAAAACCTCAAACTGAACTCCTTCTGTTGGTAGAAAAATAATTGGAGCACTGACCAACTTCTAATTCAGATACTAAAAATATATATATGACACTGATTAATCCATAATAACACTAGATTATTTCTACTCAACATTGTTAGAGGATCCCCAACCTGATAGAAATTAGCTTAAAATCTTCTATAATATCCTTCAAGATAAAGGAAACAATATACCTATGCCACTTCTTAGGGGATTCCCAAGACACAACTGCTTATATATTTGATGGATCAACAGTTACTCCATGTTAGGATAAAACATTCCCCAATAAACATACTTCTAAAGCCAAAAACTCACACTTAAACAACTTCTAAAAGAAATTATCATGATGAAGAACTCCCAAAATGGCACACAGATGCTCTGCATGCTCCTCCTCAAACATGAAGTATATAAGGATTTTGTTGATGAAAACCACCATCAAACATATCCAAGAACTCATGGAACACATCATTAATTGACCCCATGAATAGATTTGTAGAATTCATCACACCAAATGGCATCACAACAAACATGTAATTTCCATGACAAAAATGGAATGCAGTATTTTGGATATCCTCATACTTCAGGTGCATCTGATGACATCCTGACCATAAATCGATCTTCATGAACCAACTTTAACCCTTCCATTGATAGAATAAATCCTCAATCCATGGATTATGATTTTTTTTCCTTCCCTATCACTTGGTTCAAGAGACAATAATTGATACACTACCACAAACTTCCATTGGCCTTCTTTTCAAAAAAAAAATGGTGTTCCCTATAGAAAATTGCTCATTTGAATAAAACCACACTACAAAAAAACACCGATCTATATACATAGATCTCAAAACTCATAAGGATTTATCCTATATGGAAACTTTGAGATAGGATACACATATGGTTGTAGTTCGATCCTGAACTCAATCTCTCATTAAGAGTGTATTGCTAAAAACTCATATAAAAATATATTAGGGTACTCTTTGACGGCCCTAGGAAATTCCAAATTCTAAACCTTTGATGAAATCATAATCATATAATCCATCAATATTGAAAAGAATGGAATAAACCTCTAGTACATTTTATTATCTCACTCGGAAATGAAAATTGGTGGATCTCCGTCATCATTTAAGAACACAATATGCCTTTTGAAGCAATCCCCAATATCCTAAACTGAATATATCCAATAAATTATGAGTATTATGTCATATGGTTATATCTATAAACATAGGAAATATCCCAAATATTGGTGTTGTACCATCACTATCTCACAATCTCTACATTCGTCAAACAAGCTAGCTTGACCTCTAACAGGCATAGTCAACGCCAATGGAACTGGAATTCTCTCTACTAAAAGTCCCAAAACATGGAAAAGGGTATGTGATATGAAGTATTGTGTCACTCCTAGATCAAAAAAGGATTGAATCTAAGTATAAAATAAGAAAATGATAACTCTAACAACATTTGGATTTCCTGGCGTAGGAAATTCTTAAGAATGAATCTAACCATGACCCACTCCATGACCACTCTAACTATGCTAAAAAAACACCTTCATAGTCACACTATACTCTCTGAGGATGGGGAGAATCTTGGGGATATTCTATACCTACCCCATTTATTATCTGATGATCCCAAACTGAAGAATCATATTGCTGCCTCCTCGGATAGAACTACTTCAACAGAAGATCCGGAAATTGAGCTACTAACGCATGCTTACTACTCATAAATGTTAGGAACTCCTGTTGTTTATGACCTTTACCTCTGTAATAAAAACATTTTTATAATCCCTTGGCATTAGTTTGAGAGTCTTTTCCCCTTGAAAAACAATACATTGTGGTCTGGGACCAACTCCGGGTTGATCGGAAGATCTTCTAACCTAATAATTGGGAACCCCATACCACATCTTTGCTTTGTAAGGAATCCTAACAAATCCCCTCTTATGATTATCTGGTTCTGCATAACATTTTCTTAATGACCTTTGATCTTACTAGAACCTAGATATACATCTTCAGCATAAATGGGGTGACCTGGCATTGGATCTCTAGATGAAAATCCCCTTCAAAATCCATCTTCCTAGCCTCCTCATTTGGAAATAGGTCTGAATCATATCATAGAAGGTTCGTGAAATGAATCTCAAACACTCTCACACTAAATCTCCTTGGCCAAAGGGTAAAAAGCTCATAGAAAATGGTTTCCTTCATAGTTAAAGAAATAAACTCAACTCTGTACTGGTCTCAGAACTCCTCTCACAATACTGCTAACTCCTCATGATCTTTAAGGTATAAGATCCACCACTTCTTCAATGCCCCATGCAGCATCGTAACAGCCAACAATACCCAATGCTTCTTCTTAGCACAGATCAAACTAAAGGTTATCTCAACATCCTCCAACTAGTATTCTATGACTGAATCTAAAATGGAGCCCCCATAACTTTGTCGAATCTATCACTAAAAATCTTGGAGTGTCCTCCTCAAAGATTCATCATTTTAAACCTCCACTCTACGGTGATCTACTCGCACAACTTTCTGAACATCTTCCATGAAAACCTGACAAGGATGTCAACCTAGAGGAATTCTTATAAAAGAAGAAATTATTGGAGCTCTTAAACCTACAATATGGAAGAAATTAATATTAATTAATTTTTTCCTTTTGTTTATTTTAGGTTAAACTATCCCTAGGTATACCCATTCAAATATATATGCAAAGAAGAATAATGCATGATGCCTTTCTATGTTTCTACCCTACAACTAGTATCACCTCGTTTAGTAGACACTATAAGCCTAATGTTTTGGGAATAATGTCACATGGGTCCCTAAATACCCATGTCTAATATGATCTTATATTTTTACAACACTTCTAAACTTAGCTGAAACCATTTTCCTACCATCCCATGCAACCTCTCTTGTGCCTAACTCCAAACTCAATCCCATCCCTTAATTATAGCTCTGATACCAATTTTTCAGGACCCCCTCCCCACATAGTGTATATTTCCTGGGCCAGCAATAGGAGAATATAGATAGTGACACTTGAATTCATGCCTCTAGTAAGCCCTGGGTTGGCGGATAGCACTGAGGGTATGATAAACACACAGATGGGAGGCATTACCCTCTAAGATAACACTTGAGAAAGAGAGAGATAAGATAAAAACCAACAAAATCCTAATAATAGTTTAATATAAAATAATAGGTAATTTCACATATGTAATTTTATGAAAGAGATAATAAAACTAAAAGGAAACTTTAAGTACCAAAGAATATCTAAAGGAGACAATGACCACGAAGCCTAAATAGATCCTGCAAACCACAAGCTAGTATTAACCATCCTGGACTATAACCTTCTCCAACTAAACTAAAAAAAGATTATATATACATATGGTGAGTATAACAGTATACTTAGTAGGATCCTCCTAGATCCTCTCATGCAAAAGGTAAAGAAATAATGATAAAGAACAACAAAAAACAAGTAAAACTAACTTCTCACCTAAATAGGTATACTAAGTTCTCAGCCTCATCATGGATAATCTCACAAAATATTTCATATGATAGAATATAGTATAATAAATAATATCAAGGGTACCCCACTACTACTTCCCTGATGGTTTTCTGCTTTTCCCTCAATGTTGCACGTCCTAAACATCTCTCCAGAAAGGCTAAGCCACAGACACTTGCATGAAGAACCACAACATCCACCTCATGCAACACACCACCACATCCATATAACTAAAAGTAACTAAGTAGTTTGTTGGATCCAACACATCCCGTATAATGTGTATCATACATCTGGTATTATACCTCAAGCCATCACATCACATAAACTGAGTAAGTATACTCAATCCATCATAGTCTATACATGTTATACCTATAGTATTCTTTGGGAATCTATATCCAGAATACATGTATGTGAAATAACCACAAGCCATTACATACCTCTACAAATATATATGGGAAAAACTAACAACCATGCATAAAACAAAAAGTAACTACCAATAGAAGATAGTGGGGGGAAAAGGTGTTAGTCATCCATCAATCCTCCCATTGGGGTATTGTGGAAAACACCCCCCCCCCCTGAGGCTCAGAATCCCCAGGGTGTCATTTTCCCTAACTGAAATGGTGGAGTAGCATATAGAAACACAAATAGTATAGAATATAATATAGATTGCAACCACACTATGGGAATAACCTAGTCTCAAACTCAACTGAAGCTAACATCCCTCAGACTCCCAACTGCCACTATTAAGACCAGATATTTTATAAGCACATGACCAATAAAAGTGTTAAATTCAATTATTTTATCCCTTTTTATTAGTTTCACTTTACATTAATTAATTATTTAACTATAAATTGACCATTAAATTTACCACATTATATTTCATTACCATTAAAACAAAGTTCCATGCCCTCCAAGCATAAGAAAATTGAGTCCAGGGGTTCTTAGAATTATAACCTCAGCATTGTATCCCAGTAAGCTCTAATGACATGGGTTAAATATTTTTTCATTTATTAACATCATTACATTCCATGTTACCAGGTACCCTAGGAAAACATCATATTCTACCAAAAAGGGCATAAAAACAATTGCATCTATCTGCCTTAAAAATTTGGGAACGGAAATTAGATAAACAAACAACCTGGTCATCATCCAGAAAACATATTTAACTGGTATTCAAATTTAATATTAATGGTTAAGCCTAGATTCAAACTGTTTTATTGTCTCCAGTGTCCTCCCTGACACCCACACGCATTTACCGATGCATCCCTCCATCATAGGCATCAAACTTTTCCATAACAATCGAGCCCCCCCCCCCCCCCCCCGCCCCATATACCACAATAGCCCTCCAATATCAGCCATCCTAGGATCAGGTCACATCTGGGCCTCCCCACCCCACATACCACAATATCCCTCAAGGATCATCCATCATAGGTGCACATCACATTACAAGTAGAAATAAACAAACATAGAAACCGGGATCTTATGCTTAAATTAAGGCATCCATTGTTCCCACATAGTGATCCCTCATGGCTCCAAAACACAAGGCACTTGGGCTTTACAAGAAAGTGGTAAAATCATTCCCTAAAAATAATTATCTTTTATCACACAACAAATTATTATTCCATATTGAATTAACTGATTTTTCATTCATAGTTTCCAACTATAGTCAAGCTAAGTAGCAAGCTTGTACAAGCTATCTAAAATTAATTAAACAATTAATTTAACATTCCTTTAATTCCTTTATCAGCAAGTATAAAAATTATTCTCACCTTTATTCAATTTCATTAACACATCAAAGATCAATTCATTAAACATGCATCTTAAATATTTTAACCAATTAATTATCAATTAATTATAGATTTATGTTCTTTACCCATTCCACATGATAAACCAGTATAACAAGAAGAGCATAGATAACACACTATCTAGAAAATTAAGAGGAAACCTATTATCATTGTACAAACAACATTATCTCTATGTGATTGATACCTATTTAATCTAGTTCAAGTAATTATTAGGTTAATTTCATTGACATCCAAGCTGATAAATCATGTTATCTATATGATTTCTCATAAATATAGAGAAGGAACAAACCCCTTACCTAAAAATGGGTATTAATGTTCTTAGGATGAGAATATAACAATACTTCGGATCCTGATCACCTCTCCCACAAGAACTACATTCACCCAAGGACACTGCACTACAACCACAACATAAAAAAAACAATACACCTTTAGAAACACATAGATCATGCTCTATCATAAGAAAAATAGGAAGAGTATGGGACAGATCGAATAAACTCAAAGAATGGATGTAAAACATACCTTAGATCCAAGATGGATCAATGTAGGGAAGCTATAAATCGATCCTTAACAAAAGAATCCCCAAAATGTCAAAGATGGGGTTGTCAATTCATCTAGAATTTGGAGAGAGGTGTTACAGCCATAGGTTTTGAAAAACCCAAGAGGCTGAAAATGTTATAAAACATATAGTATCATGGATTTCTATAATGTGTAATCACCATTCATGTCGTGTAATCCTTAGGGTTTGGTTTCCACCAAAAAAATGTCACTTTTTTATTATTTAACACTAAAACTTACACAATGTGAACCTAACTTACACAAGATATAATTCTTACATTGTTTTTAATTCTTTATATTTCTATCTTTTAGCAGTCTAACTCCTTTAGACTTCCTCTTAGCCTCTTTTGATCACCTCAGTCTTCAGAAACATACAAACGGTCGATCCAAGAAGATATGTGCCCTTACATTCTTTATTGAGTTGTAATTAAAATTGAAAGGATGCAATTTATATAGGGGTATAATGTAACAACCTGATATTTCAATGTAAATTAATCTTTAAATAAGTTAATATGTTCGATATATTTTTACACGTGAAACATCGAACAAAAATGAATTACCAATATATTTAAGTAAATATTTTAAAATATATCATTTAAATTAGTGAGAATGAATTAGGGTAACCACTTATTAAAATATATATATATATAAAATAAAGTTAACTTTGAATATGAATGAAATTAAATTAATAAAATCAATTTATGAATAAAATATATTTTTATAAGAATTAACATTTTATGAAATATACACCTCTATTTCTAGAATTGTATGATTAATAATGATAAAATATATTTTATATGAACAATTGGAAAACACCAATTTATTTGGTAAATGATAAGAAATAATAATATGAACAATTAATATTTGAAAATGTCATTTCTCCAATCAAAAAAGTTTTTCATTAATTCTCATCATTTTTATCTAAAAGTTTATTTCTAAAGTTTAAAATTTTAATCTGTATAAATTAAAATCATTTTTGGATTCATCATAGTAATATTTTCTTAAGATGATTTTTTGTAATTTTTTTAAAAATATTAATTTTTAGTTGAATAGTGAAAAATACTGTTTTTACCAATAATGTGACTTTTATAACATTATTAGTATATAAGTTTTCCTTTTAAATTCATGAAAAAAATATTATAACTAAATATATATTTTATAAGTAAATTTATAAGTTTAAAATTGTTGGTTTTAATTTAAAAACTCATATTTTAAATTTAATAAAATAAGTTATATTTTTAAAAAACAAATTAATGCATTGCATGTTTATTATTTTAAAATTGATTTTTTCACTTTTAAAAATTTAATTTAAAAAATATAACTAAAATTTGGAATTATTAGTTCTAAATTGATTAATAATGACTATTTAACATTTATGCATAAAAGATAAATTACTAAGGTAAATAGTAGTTGATGTATTAAAACTAAATTAGGGTTAAAAGGTTTTAGCCAAATGAAAAAGCATAAAACATATTAAAAAATATTTCCTAAAGTGTGTTTTATCCCTTTATCAATATTATTTAATCCCTTATACATTATTTATTAATTTTGGTGCTACTTTCTTTGAGACTAACTACCCATTTTGAAAAATATTGTGTATTTACAAAAAAATGTCATCCCTTTTCACTTATAAAAGGGGAAATTCTATCCTCACTTGACCTCACACTAAAACCCACTAATTTTATCCCAAAATATACCAAGACCTATCCTAAAAACTCTTATACACCTTAATGATGTTTTGGTATTCTCAAAATTTCCCCACTCAAAATCTTAACCCCCTTTGCAAAGGAGATAATCGAATAAGTGATGTGTAAATTTCTAACCACTCATTTTACTTTTATATTTTTTTAGGTGCAATTATTATTCATAAAATTCAATTAAAAAATATTAATATAATAACATAAATATAATTGTGAAACATATATTTTATTATATTGATGGTACAGGTATTAACCACCTTTCCCTTTTCCTTTAAGAAAAACAGAAATTGTCATTCATGCATTGTACGGATTACTACCTCCACGACGTAGTGTGTTTCATTTTCCTATACCATCTTACAAGGATTATCCTAAAAGTAAATTTAATATACAAGTATGATAATTATGAAATATCATATATTATTAAATTATAAACAATATAATTTCTTTTTGATTTTCTATGGAAAAAGAAATCATCATCGATGCATACGCATGGACAACCATATCCTTGGAATAAATGATTTTCGTTTTTATTTTGATAATAACCTTAAATGTATAGTCATTACAATGGTTTTAAAGGATAAATAATATTTTTATATAATTATTAATATTATTTTAAGTCAAATTTAATAACATATTAATGATATGAACAATAAATAATCATTATAAAATTTATCATTTTAAAAAAAGTTTATTAATATAATAAAAATCTTTTCATTATAACTAATGAATTCATATAAATTATATTCTCCTTATAAATCCTCAAAATAATAATATACAATGAATAAGATAATGATACATCAGGTATAGTGATATTACAAAAAAAATAACTTCATAATCATCCATTAATTAAGTTATGTTCTTGTTTGGGTAGGATTAAGCATTTCCTTGGACAATAATATAAATTTATATCATGGACGAATATGGTAATTTAATTTCTATTAATATATTATATAAATATGTAAATAAGAGTTTTTTTAATGATAGAAATTATTATTAAGCACATTAATTAAGAAAACACCATTTGTTCACCAAGAATCATTGAAACAAGATCATCATTGATTTCATATTCATGGTTTACAAAAAAAAACAACCATGAAATCGAATTATACTTATATAAATATCACATAACATCTATTAAATTTTATTTAATTATATTTTAATGAAAAAAAATTTAGTATGAATAAATAGAAATGCAGTTTTTAGGAAATTAGTTCAAAATAATATAGATTACTTACACATAATATTGAAAAATGGTAATAACTAGTTATAATTCATTTAGAAAATGATTATAAAGATAACAACCTCATACCTGAACTCCTAGAACTAGTTATGAAATCATAAACATTACATTTTTTTATTTTATACTGATGAAGGTGGCTAAATTTTTACTTTCCAAAACTTACAATATCAAAAGGAAATATTTTATCACTTACATACCCTAGGATATTTTAGGTTTAAATTTTTAGAAAATTAGGAAAAACTCTTACCTAAATAATATTCGTGTCTTTAAATGATAATTTCTCCCACTTAACCTATATTTTCTTATTTCAAATTAAGTCATCATCATCATCCATATAAAACCCTATTAGATATAAATAATTCAATATCATTCTTGATAACCCAGGGGAAAGAAAACATAATAAGGGTGATATAAAATTCCCATTAAGGTTAAATATAAGCACTAGAATTTAAATTTCATTAGTGATAATAAGATGAGAATAAGGGTATGATTATATAATGAAACTGCATGAGAATAACATAAGAGAACTCATACCCATCAACTTGGATTAATAAACATGTGTCTTGGTATAAAGCTTTTACAATGTAAAGATTCATCAGAATCAATAATCATGAGCCTTGAGGTATCAATCTTGATCAAATGGAACATTTATAATCATAATGAAAAAAATTTGGTATATTGGAACACCATGTTTATAACCCATTTTTAACCCATTTTAGAAACAACTGAAGCCTAGTTAAATCTAAAGGATAAACCCCATGTTAACTCCCTCATTCTTTCCTTTAAATATATGGAACGTTACCCAATGCATTGGAGTGATATCCAGGCGCACCCATAAAATAAGCTATATCGGTATCACCTAGAACTATCTTGGCACACCCAGAGTATAATCTATATCAGGATCATCTGGTGTTATTATAGAACACCCATGATCATTGATAACTTCCTAGTATCATTCATGAATAAAAAATTTAGAATATTTCACTTTTAGACATAATAATAATAATTTTTATTTAATTTATTTATTCACCCTTAGAAAATAAATTGTTTATATAACAATATATTTGAAACAAGATTAACCCACAGAAAATAAATGGTTTCTTTAACAATCTCTTTGGAACATGATTAAGTCTTAGAAAACAAATAGGATCCTTAAAAATCTATTAAAAATATTAATCTTGTCCATAGAAAGATGAGGATTGAATAATTAAAAAATATCCCTATTAGAGCATAATTAAAAATATTTTTTGTTGACGTTTATGGATGTAAATACCAATAAAATATCATCAAAAAAATTATTCAGTAAAATAACCTTTCCATTTTGAAAATATCTTCTAAAAATTAAAATATTACAAAATATTGTGATAATAATTTTATTTTAAGAAAACATTGTAGAAATATAAGGGAAACATCAAGGAAAATAATGGAAATGGTATCATAAAATTTGTTCATTTCATAAATATAAAAAATAGTCATTCTTTTCAAAAAATTGAAAAAGGGGGTCAAAAGTCAACCATTTTGAAAATGTTTAGAAATTTAATTTTAAATAATTTTAAAATAAAGTAAGAGATTATGTAAAATGGTTTTAGGAAATCACAATTTTTTAGAAAATAACATTTTTTAAAATATTTAGAAAACATGGATATATAAGATAAATATACCATGTCCAAAAGAAAATACAATATCAATTAAAAGAGTTCTTTACTTTTCTTTAATAATAAATGAGGTTTCGGCCCCAAAAAAATACAAGATTAGTATCACTTACAAAAGACTTTCTTGATGTTTATTCAAAAAAATAAGGATGTAAATAGAAATTAAACATGTGAACCACATTCATAACTAGAGGATAATAAAATAAATGTTCTTTAATAAAATTATATCAAATTATTTTCCCTAAAATAACCTTAAACATAAAAAATTCTGAAAAGGGGAGATCGTAACATAAAGCTTTTTCCACATTGGTAACCCATCAATCATAAGACTCGTGAAAGGATATATTTAAAAAAAACATTAAACATAATGAAAATAAGGATATTAATAATATAAAAAGTGAAAATTTCATTATATACACCTCACAGATGAATATAGGTGCAAATCATAAACATATTCTTCAAAGAAAGAGAATAAGAAATGAATGATCTTTACAATGATCATACCATGGAATTTGAAAATTAATCAATAAATACATTATGTCTATAAAATTTATATTCACATATAAAATAGGAAATAAAAAAATAATATAATTCAAATTCATTACATATATAATCTTATAATGTTAAATACAATTAAGAAGTAATATAACCCAATTAAAAGAAATTGAGTTATAAAATTCTTTACCAATTGGTAACTTTCAAGTCAAACCCCCTTGGATGAAATAATTAAAATTGTAACTTATAATATCATGATTTATAAATTATTTATGATATTTTATATAAAATTGGAAGTATATAGACCACATATTATAAATAAGTGGTGAATATGTCATATGTCTCACAAAAATAAAAGAGAGAGACAAGAAACCCTTATCTTGAGTCCAGACATTCCACACATGTCCTTTAACTCCTATATAATAATATTATATAAATTATTTGATATATTAAAAACCTTTTATAGTTTTAATAATTTATTTTATGCTTTTATAATTACATATTAAAGTACTTAATCAATTAAGTCCACTTCAGGTGTTTTAAGGATGTTTAGTTTGTTGCTTCAAATAGGTGTTGATGTATTGACTGTGGTCAAACAGTTAATTGTTTCAAAAATATACAGAATAATAATCATGAAATATTTATAATATTTATACATCAATAGTACTTTTAAAACCAATCATGGAATATGGTTATAAACAATGAACTATGTTGTGTTCATGGAGAAGGTAGGTCATACGTACGCAAGAGTAAAGTTTCTATTTTTCAATGATCATTATAGAAAGTAGGTATGTATTATTTTATCTTTAAATAATTATCATAATTTCATAAATACTATATTATTTCTTTAAATATAATTATATATATAATCAATTTGATTTAGTGATGAAAAAAAGAGTCACATCGCTTTTTAAAGATAGTAATCTCCAGGTATGCATGAACGATGTTATAATTTTTCAGTATAGGAGATAAAATAATATATTATCTTTTAAGAATGATAAATGTGTCATTAATATCATAATTATTTCATTTATATTACATATATTCATTAAATTTATCCTTATTACCGTACATGTGAATAGTTAGTGAAAAACCAATCACAACGCTTCGCGAGGTGGTAGTCCGTCGTACACACAAGTGATGTTATCATATCTTCCACATAATGGAAAGTAAGAAGTTATCTGTGAAACCATATATAAATAAGTATAAATATTTTAAAAATAATATATATATATATACTTTAAATAAATCATTATTATAATCTATGAGAAGAAATTATGGAAATGAATGACATTGGTTCGTGAGGTGGTAGTCTGCCATACACATAAATAATGATTTTGTATCCCATTTGATTAAAGATAGGATGGATTTAACATTAAAATAATGACATAAAATTATATTATATATAATTTTTTTATTATATAATTACAATTTAATAATATTTTAATGATGTAAAAGAAGAAATAAAATAAAGAAACTCGGTTAAGCACGATGCCTCTTCTTCGAACAACCTCCTTAGGTAAGCACCAAAATCCTTTTTAAGATGGATTTATACTCCGACTTTGGTATCCAAGTTATTTGTATGGGATTTTGAAAAAAAAATTGTAGATATTTTATGATCCAAATGGATTTGAATGTGTGAATAAGAGAGGAGAGGGGGTATCCCTTTATAAGTGAGGTGTACGACACCCTTGTAATTTTTGAAAGAAAACAGTGTACCCATGTCTTTCACAATCCAAAAGGAAACAAAATTGACCAATATAGAGCCTTAGAAATTATATGGTCTCAATATTAACATATAATTTATTTCATATATGTCATCAGGTTATTTTGACCAATATTTTTTACTTTAATCCCCCTAGTAAACCTATTTTCACTTTAACTGCACTAAATTATTTTTATTGTTTTTACAATTCATTATAGTCAAAAAATAAGTTAAACTTCTTATATAATATATATTATTCTGAATAATACTATGTAATTCATGTTATGAAATTTAATTTATATGAGTTTAAAATTTTAAATTAAAATTAAACTCGAAAACACGATGAAAAAGTGGGTTTTCAAGAAATGTATTTTTCAAGAAAAAGATGATTTTATTTGAACTCTATGAATAATAAAAAAAATTAATATAAATTAATATTTATTGATTTATAATATATAAATTTAATTTAAAACATTCCTCATTGGGTATTATATTAATTAATTAAAATGGATAAACATTATGCACTATAAAATAGTTTTTAGAAAAACCCGTTTTCAAACCCAAAAATAAACATATACTAAAATCTAATACAAATATGATTAGAATGTAATTAATAGGATAAAACATAATTAAATAATAATTATGTTTCTTTAAATAATATTAAAAACATAATGGGACTTTAAATTAATTAATTTATTGAAAAGTTATGATAGTCTTACAAAAATCAATATTTTTCACTATTTACTAAAAATCATTATTTTTTGAAAAATATGGAAATTTAATCCTACATTAATTTTGATAATATGGTTTAAAAATTAATTTAATTTTATAAAATATATTTTTTAAAATTTAATTATAATATTTTCTCACAAAATTCAACAAAATCATTTTTTAAGAAAACATAATTTTGAAGAATAAATTTAATTTAACATAAATTGATTTATTATTTAATAATAATTTATAAATAATTTCTATTGAGAATGAAATTTATTTATATATATAATGGTTAATATTATTTGTACCCTCCAATTTAATGGCTATGATATAATAGTTATATATTTTTCAAGTTGTTTATGTTCGATGTTGTGTGTCGAATATGCTATCGAATATAGTTTTATTTTCTAAAATATCATAGTGTTACATCCTCCCACCCCCATTTTAATAAATTAATTCTTATTAATTTTAACTTTAAATTTTTAATCAAAGTTTTTTTAATTTTAAAAAAAAATATGTTGTAAACCAACATCATAAAAAGGGTTAATAAAACAACCTATTGATAAGAGAGAAATGTAGTATGAGGGTCATATAGAATAACACATTCCTCGGTTTCCAAATAGGATAACATAGTTGGGAGGTGACTCTTTTTAAATTAAAAAAATTTGTAAAGTCTAAATAATTATTTATTGTGATAAAGATAATTGATCAAAATAAAGTTAATGGTCCTGAGAAAGTCAACAACCACAAAACCATAAACTAAAGAGGTGTGAACAAGGTCATTAATATCATAAAAAATGATAATAATAAAGAAAAAAATTATTTCAATATATTTTACATAGATTTTAGGGATTACATTACCATATAAACTAATATAAATTGGAAATATACTAATGTTATGAGTGAAATCTTACCTTTTTACCAATTTCCTCCATAATCACATCTTTATCTCCAAATGATGAGTATTTGTGATGAATGTTATTCATAACTAAAGCACTAAAATGAACATTTAAAGGACCACATAACCATAAAATGTATAATAAATTTTTTTCACCTATATTTAGATGTTAACCAAAACCAAAATAGTTACCACATGGTAAGATGTTTCCAAAAATTATAGTGATCCTCTTCCAAAATGACATTAATCACCAAATCACTTTTCAATCTTATGGTTCTCTATATGATAAACCATATATTATAAAAAATAAATTTATCATATTATATAAAACCATTTAAGTAAAAATAATTATTCCATACTAACCGGGGCCTTACATAGTCCAGTGGTAGTAATTTTACCCTTATCACCCTTCGGTTGTAGGTTCATGCCTCGCGGCCATACCAGAAGTGATGTGTTGTCACCCAACCTTCAGATGTTCCTTTTTCCTAAATTTATATCCTTATAAAATTTCTATAAATATAGTGAAAATAATGAAAATAACATTAATCATAAAAGATAATATAAAACCTTGAGTTTATCAATACCTTAAAAAAATTTCCATAAAATCAAAATTCATACTTAAAATCTAACCAAACCTCTGTATAAACCTTAATCCACTAAAATTTCTCAAAAAATTTAATTAATAACCTCATATTTTCATTACATAAAACCTAAAATGGGTGTTTAATAATTAAACATATGATTAACCATAAAATGTACATCTATGATGGAATCTGTAACTCTTAAGATAAACTCAAATGAAAACATCCTAATCTCCAAATTAATCTAAACCCTCCTCTGATAAAAACTATAACATCCCCAAACCCTCACTCTTGGATCTGATTCTGAAATCATAAACATTACATTTCTATCTTTGATACTGATTAAGGTGACCTAATTTTCACCATCCAGAACTTACAACGTCAAAATAAAATATTGGATCACTTATATACCCAAGAACCTTTTAGGTTTATAGTTTTATATAATTAGGGAAAACTATTACATAAATAATACCCATGTCTTTAAATGGTATTATCTACCACTTAACCTAACTTTTCTTATTTTACATTAATTCTTCATTATCATCCATATAAAACCCTTATATAAATAAATCATTCAACATCATTCTTGATAACATGGGAAAAAAGAAACAAAATAAGGATGAGCTCAAATTCTCATTAAGGTTAAACATAAGCATTAACAACTCAATTTCATAAATGGTAATAAGATAATCATAAGGGTGTGGTGACATAATCAAATTGCATAATATAACATAATATAACACATACCCATCAACTTTAATCAATAAATATGTGGAATGTCATAGATCTTTTACAAAGGCAAGAGTCGTTATAATCAATAATCATGATCCATGTGATATAAATCATGATAAAAGGGAAATTTTATAACCCATAGTAAGAATAAAAATAACGTGTGGGCATCTTGGAACATTTTATTCATAACCTAACCCATGTCATATATAACTAGAGCATAGTTAAATCCATAAGATAAACCCTTAGTTAACTCCCTCCTTATTTCCTTTAAAGGCAATGAACAATACCTAATGCAATGGAGCACTATATGGGTGCACCCATCATATAAGCTATATCAAGATCACTCAGTACTATCAAGGTTCACCCATTTTTATAAGCTATATTGGGCTCACCCAACACTATCTAGGTGCACCCATGATCCTTCATAATTTCCAAATCTCATTCATGAATAAAACATTTAGAATATTTCACTTTTTAGAATAATAATGGTCATTTTTATTTCATTTATTGATTCACCCATGGAAAAGAAATCATTTCCTTAAAAATATCTTTGAAACATGATTAACTCGTGGAAATGAAACGGGTTCCTTGATAATCTCTTGGAAACATGATTAACTCGTGGAAAATAAATGGGTTCATTGAAAATCTCTTAGAAATATTCATAATACATCCATTGAAATAATGAGGATCGAATAATTATCCCCATTATAACATAAGTAATAATAAGTTTTTTTACATTGATTAATAGAAATACATTTAAAAGTCCATTAAAAACACTTTTGAGGAAATTAACTTTCGAATTTTGAAAATCACTTTTAAAAACTAAAAATTAAAAAAATATTGTCAAAAAAACATTCTTTGAAAACAACCATGGTAACATATAATAGAAACATCATGTAAAAAAATGGAAATGATAGTGTGAAAATCCATTTATGTCATAAATGTTAAAAATAAATATTAATCTCAAAAAAATGAAAAATGGAGTAAAAAGCACCCTATTTAGAAAATGTTAAGAAATTTATTCATAAAACCTTATAAAATAAGGTAAAATATCATGTAAATTTTATTTAAGAAATAATTTATTTTTATAAAATAACATTTTTTTAAAAACATATAATACATGGATATGAAATAGAAAGATTCTCGAACTAAAAGAAAATAAAAGATTTGAATCGGATACCAATGGATTTCTTGATGTTTCTTCAATCAATAAGGGAGGAAATGGGAATTAAACATGTAAATTTCATTCATAACCAGATGATAATAAAAGACAAGTAGTTCAAGAGAATAATATCAAAACATTGTTTCTAATAGAAGCTTGAACATAAACAATCCTCAAATAAAGGATAATTTAAAATAAATCAGTTTTCACTTTATTAAATCTTTAATTGTAATACCCAAGAAAAAATATATTCAAATTAAATGTTATATATCATGAACATAAGGTGATACATGATATAAAATGTTATAAAGGTTGTATATATACCTTATAAATGAATATAGGTGAACATAATAAATGTATGTCCCAAATAAAGAGAATTTGAGATGAATAACCCTTACAAAGGGCATACCATTGAATTTAAGATTAATAAATAAAAATATTATGTGTATAAAACCTAAATCAACATAAAAAAGTGTTAAAAACATAATATAATAAAAATTCATTACGCACATAATCTTATAATATCAAATACAATGAATATGTGATATAACCTAATAAAAAATTTGATAAATGATATTATTTACCACTTGGTAAGTTTAAAGTAAAATCCCATTGGATGAAATAACTCTAATTGAAACTTAAAAGACAACGATTTATGAATGATTTATTATATTACATGTAAAATTGTAAATATAAATAACACAATATAAATAAGTGGTTAATATGGAATATGTATCATGGAAATAAAAGTGAGAAAGGAACCCTTACCTTAAGTCCATACATTCCAAGTGTGTCCTTTAACTCGTATTTCATAAGATTATATCAAGTATTTTATTTCTTTATAAAATTTTATAGATTTAATACTTTATACTTATATAATTTATTTTATTTTTTTATAATTGAATTTTATAATACTTAATTGTTTAAGTCCATGTCGGGTGTTTTGAGGACGTTTGGTTCATTGTTTCAAAATGGATTTTGTTGGTTGATTATGGTCAAAGAGTTCATTGTTTAAAAATATCAAGAATAATAATTATGAAATATTTATCTTATTTATACATCAATTATACTTTTAAGACCAATCATGTAATATAGTTATGAAAAATGATCTATGTTACAATCATGGAGATGGTTGGTCGTATGTACGCATGAGTAACATTTCCATTATTCAATGATCATTATGGAAAGTAGGTTTGTATTATTTTATATATAAAAATAATCATAATAATATAATAAATTAAAATCTATTCTTTATATATACTTATATATATCATCCATGTAATTTATTGGTGAAAAGAACAATTGCATCGCTTTATTAAGGTGGTAGTCCACATATACGCATAAAAGAAGCTGTCAATTTTTAGTGTAAAAAATAAAATGATATATTATATTTTATGAATGATAAATATATCATTTATATCATAATTATATAATTTATATCACTTATATTTATTTTATTTATCCTTATTACATTCCATGTAAAGCATTTGTGAAAAACAAATCGCATTGCTTCGCGAGGAGGTAGTCCACCATACACAGGAGCGACGTTGTAATATCTCCCACATAATAAAAATTAAGAAGGTATATGTGAAATAATAAATACATAAGTGTAAATATTATACAAATATAATATATATTTATACTTTAAATCCAACATTATAACAATCTTTGAGAGGTGACAACTGTAAAAGAATGACATCATTTTGCGAGTTGATAGCCCTCCATACACAAGAATGATGAATGCATATCCCATTTAAAGGAATAGAAGATAAATTTAAGTTATTAAATTAACATAATAACATCTAAATATATTTTAAATACTATTTTTATTATATAATTAAAATTTTATAATATTTGAATGAGGTGGAAGAAGAAATAAAATAAATACGCTCTGTTAAGTACGATACCTCTTCTTTGAAAAACCGGCTTAGGTAAGTCCCAAAACACTTCGTAGGATAGATTTATTATCAAAATAATATATCCAGGTAACGTGGAGGGAATTTAGGAATATATTATTTCATGGATTGTATGAACCAAATGGATATGATGTTTTGAAGAAGAGAGAAAAGTGGATGGCCTTTTATAAGTAAGGTGAGTGGAACACTTGTAATTTTTTAAAAGAAAAAGGTGTACCCACACTTTCACATGAAAAAATGATCGAAAATGGACCATTATTGAGAATTAGACATGATAAGGTCTATATATGTACATAAAATTGATTTTTGGTAAGTTTTTATGACATTTTTACCCTTATCATTTTACTTGAACACCTCGGTAAACCTATTTTTACCTTAATCACAGTAATTTATTTTTACTATTTTCACTATTAATTATGGTCAAAAATTAAGTTGAACTTATTAGATAATAAAAAATATTAAAATTCCAAATATTTAATCAATTTTACCATATTAAATTAATTTATGTTTAAAATTTTAATTTAAAATTAAACTCGTAGATACGATGAAAATATAGGTTTTCAATAAACATATTTTTCAAGAAAAATATTATTTCATTTTCACTGTATGACTAATAAAAATTATTTTGTGAATATAAATTAATATTTTTTGAAATATAATATATAAATTTAACTTAAAAAATTACTCATTTTTTATTATCATGATTAATTAAAATGTAGAAACATTATTCACTTTAAGGAAATTTTCAGAGAAAACCCATTTTTAAAAATAAAAATAAACTTATACCACAATATAATATCAAGATGATTAAAATTTAATTAATTGTATTAAAAAACAAAATAATTATTATTTTAAATTAAAAATATTCAAAAAATAATGGTACTCTTAAGCTATTTAAATTATTTAAAATAAATTATAGTTTTACAAAAATAGGTATTTTTCACAATTCACTAAAAATCAATATTTTCCAAAAAAATCCCAAAAGTTCATACTATGTTAATATTGATATTATTTTTCCAAAATGATATTAAATTTATAAAATAAATTTTCGAAAAGTTTCAAAAATTAATTATAATATTTTCTCACAAAAATCAATAAAATCATTTTTAAAGAAATCATAATTTTGAAGAATAAACTTACATTACTAAAAGTTGATTGATTATTTATGAAGAATTTATAAATAATTTATAATGAGTATAACATTTATATATATATATCCTAAATTGGTTAATATTATTCATATTCTCCAATTTAACATCTAGGTTATAACGGTTATATATTTCACGGTTCATTTAGGGTCTATGTTGTATGCCAAATATGATATCGAACATAGTTTTCTTTTATAAAATCTCTTATTATTAAAATAAATGAATATAATAAATTCAAAAATATATGATTAATAATATGAAATACTTTTTTGTTATATATATTTTTTTTATATAGGATGTTATAGTGTGATCGTGAAAGCAATGATAGAATGTAACGGTCTATTCTCTCAATATTTAATTCCTTGAGACATAATTTTTATTATACACAATGTTTTATTTGTAATTGTGTATTAAATGACCATTTAATATTTTTCTTCATGATACCCTCATTATTAATGGTATTTAGTGTTTCAATTAAAATCATATCCTTTAAGTTTTTGGTCTCAAAAGTTTCTAAGGATGTGAGAGTTTTCTTGGTATTAATTATAATTATTTGAGACATGTTACATGTTTTTCACCATGTTACCTTTATATTGAGTTATATTGATTTAATTTACAATGTATATTCCATACTTTATTTTATTTAATTTCTTAGGATAAAGAAATCTAAATCATGTTCTTTTATACAAATTTATTTTGACTCAATTATTACACCATTCATAAGAGTTTTTGGTAACTCAACTTTCATCCATTGAGTTGTGATAATTATCTTGAAATTATTCTATATCAGTTATATAAATTATACCCTTTATTGTATTATATGGTATTATCTCATTGTTTTCTATGGATTTACATTCCTATCAAATAAATCCCTATTGAATATTTATTAACTTATTAAGTATTTTACCCATTGGGGATATTAGTAGATCAAATATTTATTCATTGATTTATAAAGTTTTATCTTAAACTTTTTTCTTAAATTCTTAGGTTATACCACCCTAATATTTTATTATATGGTATTTTATAATTCTATTTTGGAAAATTAATTTTTAATAAAAATAACATCTTATTATTCTTTTTTTACAATGTGGGTTTTCAATAAAGATAATTTAAAAGTATTAATAAAATTATTTCAAAATAAATTGTTTTATATTTGGATCCACATTTCCTTTTGAAATGATTATATAATTTTTAATTGTCCAACTTTTTATATTCATTTTAAAATTAAATGTTCTCAAAATCATTCACTTCATATATTTGAAAGTAACTTTTAAATGTGACATGTCAGTTTTTATTTTATATTAATGTCAAAAAAAATTTCTAAAAATCTTTCACCTACATTTTCAATTTCATATTCAAAAGGATTTATAATCATTGGATTTATGTTACATGATTTATTCTCAAATAAATATATTTATTTATAATTTTGGGTATTTAACTCATGTTATCAAACAATTTGATTCGTAATCCCTTATTGTGTGATACTGTTTGAAGAATTATTTTACAAGGATATTTTTAATCCATTAAAACATCCTTCTAAGTTTCTTTTGTTACATTGTGGATATTTTATTTTTCAACTATCCACCTTTTTCCTATAGATGGATTATAAAATGTTAATTTGTATTATAAGTATGATCTATCACTACCTTTGTCCTATTTAACCATCCACATTATTTCTCTAGATGGGTTATGATCATGTTATACCTTTTATTGATAAGGGGAAAATTATTTTTGTTCCTTATACTCTTATTCCAATACATGCTATTATTAGAAACTTGACTATTTATTTTTTAACCATCCACCTCCCTTCTCCAGATGGGTTATGATCATGTTATTAATCTTATTAATATAGGGAAATTATTTGATTTATTTATGTTTTTAATCCAATATGAATGATTATTGGAATATTGAATATGTATTATTTAACATTCCCCCTTCTTTCTCAAGATGAGTTATGATAATTTTATTATATTTAATGACATGAGGAAAAGTATTGGTGATTTTTAAGTTGTTATTAAAATATAGGTAATTATTGGAAAAGTTGATTATGAATTTTATAAAATGATAAATCCATTGGTCTTAAACAAGTTAAGGGTGGGGATCGGCATTATATAGCCCATAGATTCATTGGTAGGTCTCATGATACAAACATGTTTGGGTATTTTGGTGTATTCCTACCCAGAATAAGATATTTTTTTGATAGTGAGATAATGATTTTTAAGATAATGATGTCTTGGATTATGGTATAGAATTATCTATTTGAAATTATACATTTCATTTCTAGGGAACTATTTTTTGTTATCCATGAGATATATTTATTTTTATTATTGTTGATGGGGAAATTATGATCTTAGTTTTAATTCACTATGTAATTGTGAGGATTACATACTACGTCCCTAATATTTATGCTATGTTTATTTAATGATTCCCTAAGTTGTATGTTATTCTTTAATAAGAGTTTGACCTTGATCCTTCTTATTTTTTCATTTCCCTAGGTTATGAATAAAAACATTACACAATATAATCCTAACAGGATAGATTGTGTGAATAATTTGTGGGAGATTTTAAAAACTTAGTAGGGATTAATTAATTTCTTATATACTGTAAATAAATTTTACATTATTTGAAAAATTCTTCGGTCTTGTTAGTTTAAATTTTTTTTATATTTATATAAATATCTAAACCTAGAAGGTATTGGGAATTTAGGTAATGAAATATTTTCTTTATGTTGTTTAATTATGGGATAGTTATGTCTAGGAATATATAGTTGGTATCGAATCCAATATATAAATTATGTGTTTTCTGCACTAGGATAAGGAGTGTGGGTATGGGGTATCATAATTTTCAAATAATATCAACTTAAAAGTAATTTATTATATATTCTATATATTCTCCTTCTTTTAAGTGTCTTTAATCAAATACCATCATTCATTATTATCTCCCCTAAGATGAAATAAAATTATGATAACCTTCTCCCTTTCACTATATCCCAATGTGAGGAATATATTTGACAAATATTTAATCAACTATTATACCACTAATGGGTTAGTAGTTCCATTGAATGTTTGATATTGTTTCCTTGTTAAATGATCCAATTTCATTACCTAAGTTAACTTACCTAATATTGTGATAATATTCTTAGATTCAATACCTACCTCATTGGCTTGCTCAGGAGTTCATTACCTTCATCGATTATGGTTTTTGACATTGTTTCCATTTCATCCATTCTAATACATTTTTAAAAAATGATATATACTTAATTATAATATGAATAACACCATATATTATGAATCATAGTATATAATCACTATGCATTTATCAAAAACACAGGTTGAGTGTTTTATTTATTCTATAGAAGATTAGGTCAATAGGTATTCCACTAAGAAGGGGGTGAATTAGTGGAACTTTTTTTACAATTTCTTTTAGAAATAAACCTCTATGACTTCTTAAGGTCAGGATATACTGTTATATAAAAAATCACTTGCCCAGTATATAGTAATAATGAAGGATTCATAGCATATAGGGAATTTTTACAAGGTTCGACTCCAATGAGGAAACAAATTCATTGATTTTTTTTTGGTTCTTCAAAAACACTTATTATATCTCTATTTTGACTTTTTCATGATTATAAGTTTATAACAATCACATAAAACAATTGGACATTTTTCATCCACTTCTCAGGGCATGTAACAACCATTTTCCGGTTATAGAGTGTGTTATTTATACCAGTACCAATAGTATTATAGATGACCTTAAACTCTTTTATGTGAAAAAAATCTTAAATTTATTTTAGGATGTATCTTCTCAAGAAAATAATATATTCTTATTTATATAAGGTCTTAAAAAGTGATAGACGTATCTCTAGAAAATAAATCACATCAACTTTCCTTCTCACACTTTCAAAATATTTGAAATATTAATGAGATCATGCACATATATATTATCCATATTGTTTATCAATAGTTAGCCTGAATATTATTAGAAACGGTTTCGGTTTTCCTTGACACATATGATCAAAGAAAATGCAGATCTCGTTGATCTCTTTTTATTCTTTTTTATTTGATAAAAAAGTTCTTGTATATAATAAAGTATCAGTTTTCTAATTCCCTAACACCTTTAATTTATTCCTTTTTTATATTCATTTAAATACATGAATAATATTTCCATAAGGAAATACACAATCTCCCCTTTATTCTCAGTAGTTCGATCTTATCCTTTAAAATGGATATCAGTTTTTGAAAATCTCTCCAGTTTGACCTAACTCAAATATTGGTCGTGATCTTCATTTAAATATCTAAGTGACTTGGGAAATTACAATTTAAAAAAACTCTATAAAATTTAGTGGTATTTTAAATATTTTCCATGTTGTCATGAATGTAACTTCACATCATTTCAATCCTCCCCACAACACAATTCTTTCTTAATCCATTGAATCAACTTTTTTTTATTTTTCATTCTCATCATGAATCACAACTCATAAAACGTATTGTGATTTTTAACTCAAAAATGTAAATATCAAGAATCATCTAGTTCAATATGATTTTGTATTTAATGATTTTTTACATTTTTTCATATTTTTCCATTTCATAAGGTTAAATAAACCTTATGTACTTTGAACCTTACAAAGTTCAAATAAAACTTACAATGTTTATAATTAATCTTAGAAAAATTTACTTTATCATTCTTGGAATCTGAATCAACCTTATAAATACTACATAAATAGTATGAAAACTAAAAATTTACCATATGATGATTTCATGACATATCCATTCTCCATTCCCAACACCAAATTTATAGAATTCACTAAAATGACACATATCATTCACCAAATTTCACCATATAACTTCAAACTACTCAAAAACACTTTACATGTATTATAAACTATCTTATTATGCCTAAAAATTTTTGAAAACAAATACAACATTCTTCACCATTTTATTAGGCTCTTAAATCTCCCCATATGGATTTTTTTAGCTTTTATCAACTCTTAAAAAACCAAAACACCACCAAAGAATCATTAAATTACAACCTTTCTCAATTTGGAATAATATTAACATCACACCATAGGATATAGTGGTTTTTTTAGATAATTCCATCTCTTGTTGATAGAAAAATTGTATCCAATTAATTTGAATTCTCTCCCCATAAATTCATACACTCGTTCAACTTTTTATCCCCTTTTTTTTATAATACTAGCTCTGGATTCGGAATATAGACAATACAATGTTATGTTACTTATCACCCTTAGAACACACCTCTAAAGCATAGTTGGGATCACCCCAAAGTACCTAATCATAGAGGGAATGGATAAACATACATGTTCATTCTCAAGGTATCAAGTCTATCTTCAGGAATTTACTTAGTGAATATATCTACAAATTAACCTTACATAGAAATAAAATCTATATTTATATAATCATTGGAAAAAATGTATATAATTGAGTGAAACCTAGTGTCAATATTCTTAGACCTTGAGTATTGTATAGTATTTTTAGAAATACCAATATCACTTTTGCTATCATATAAAATTCTGATAGGCCTTTGAATATTTGACATCAAATATTTAAGTTTTTCTTTCCGCTAAATCATCTTGGTCAAAGCACTAGTAGCAGACACGTATTTAGCCATTATGGTTCTTAAATTAATAGAGTTTTTCTTCTTGAAGTTCTATCTCACACAACTATATCCAAAAATTAAAATTCAACCTATGGTTGATCTTCTATCATCAAAATCATCTTCACAGACCAAATCAGTGAAACTAAATAGCTTCGGGTTATTTATTATCTTATACATGAGATTTTGACTCAAGGTTACTTTGATATATTTTATAACACTATTATCATCCATCAAATGATATTCCCTAACATCACTTTTATACCTTTCACACACGATCGCAGTATAGACTACATAGTTTCTAGATGTTGTGAGATAGGCTTCCAAACAATCTTTTAAACACCTTTTGGTTTACACTTTCTCCTTTAACATCCTTTCCGAGTTTCAAACCAACTTTTATAGGTGTGTAAACTAGTTTGGATTACTCCATTCCAAACTTCTTCAAAAAAAAATTCATACTTCTATTTGTAAATAAAAATGAAATATTATTTATGAAATAATTATAAACCAAAAAAATAACTCAAATCTTCTATCATTTATATCTTAAAATGAGATATTATTTTTTTATAAAATTATTTTCAAGCACTCTCTTTATCTCCAAAAAATATAATACCATAAATATATATAATAAATATTATAGGAACTTCCTGGAATTCCTTTATATAATTGTTTTTTTTTTCAACTTTTATCTAGGTGAACTTCAGGTCTCTCGAGTATATATCCATCTTAGAGTATCATGCTCTAGGGGAATGTTTTAACCCATAGAAATACTTTTACATTATGTAAAAACTTATTCTATAATTATAAAGTATTAAATAATGAAGATAATAAAAATAGACTTCTTCTTCTATCCCATCATTCAATAAATCATATTTCATATTCATTTGATATATTTTGTATTTCTTATGAGTTTCAACAACTAGGAACATTCTTATGGATTCTATTCTTGAAATCGTTTGAAATATCTATTAAAAATTAATCACTTTAACTTGTGCATACCCCTTGAAAACAATTCTGGCCTTATTCCTTGTGACTTATCCCTTATCATTCAACTTAGTCTTGAATACACACTTGGTCACAATCACATTTTAATTATTATGTCGAGGGACAATATCTTAGGTGGAATTATTCTCTATTTTGTGTTGTTCGTCATTCATAGCTCTGAAGGATTATTTATTTTTGATAGATTCATCCACTAAATATGGATCAATCTATGAGAGATGGTTTCTTAGTTATCAAATATCATCCTTATTTCTATTTTAACTAACATATTATAATCTCTTATAATATTATCAACTTCCACATGCTTATTTAGTATTTGATACTTCTATTTTGGAACCTCATTATCCACTTATTCATCATAATACTAATCAGATTCAGTATCAAAAAAATTCATTCATTTCCAAATTTTTCCTTACTTTTTTCCCTCATAAACATACTAATTATTCACATCAAATTTATCAAAAAAAATTATTGTTGCATCAATATACAATTGATTTTAAATAACTTTTACATCATAAAAATCAAAACTATTATTTATCCATTCCTTCTAGTATCTGTATCTTTTATCATTAGACAAGTATCCCATAATGATATCATCCTTAGACTTTTCATCAAATTTTATAAGGTTTGAGTTCTTATTTTTCTTAAAACTATAGATGAAAAATAATCTAAATTAATTAGGAGTTGGCTTCCATTTATACCAAATATCATAATAAATCATTTTAAATCGCGGTCTCAACAAACACCTATAATGAATTTGAATAGATATGCACATAGATTCAATCTAACAAACATAGACCTATTGAACTTTTAAATCATATTTCTTCCCACCCCCAAGGGACTTATATTCATTCTCTCATAAAAACCATTCTGATGGGTTATATAAGTATTATTGTATTGTTGATTAATTCATTCTTTAGAAAAATAGGTTTCCAAATCATTCCCATAAAACTCTCTTCCATTTTCTATTCATAATTTTTTGATAGAAGGTTCTTTTCCAAAAATATTAAACATATCCACTACATAGGAATTATTCATCATAAATAACAAATTTTTCATTCATGTAAATTCATCTATAAATGAAATAAAATACAGGTCATCTTTAGTGGATTAATTCCCCGTATGTATATATATATCTGATTGGATTAATTTAAGTGGATTTGTTGATTTTATTTTCACTCTCATGTGTTTTTATTGAATAATATTACCCTTTTAGAAAGATTCTCTAATAAAATATTTGTCTCTGCTTTATTAGGATATATATCTCACATAATTTTTCTCTTAAAATATTTCCAAAAAATATTTTAACATATATTTCTAAGTCTCTTCTACCAAATATCATTATCCTCTTTCATACTAATGAAATATGAATTATTTGGATCACAAATATGAAAAATATTGCCACTTATTTTTTCACCTTTAGTGATAATCCTTCTATATTTAATTATTTTGATGAGGCATGTGTTTCTATTCAAAATAAATTTATTTCCTTTTTGACATATTTTTATTTTACTCAATAGGTTATGTTTGATCTCATCAACTAACATAACATCTTCATAATTCAATTTTTTTGTTCAATTTTAGTAGAACAAAGTAATTTGATTGTCAAGGAGCTCACATTACCAAAAGTAACATCACCACCATTGTGTTCTATAATATTCTTTAATATTTTTACATCTCTAGTCATATGTGATGATTATTCACTATCAAGAATCCATATGTTGTTCCACTTGTTGGCTTTGAAGGACACTTCAATATGAAGTGAATTTTTTGTGTTGTTTCATTCCGGAATAATCTTATTTAAAATATCTTATTGGTTTTTATCTATATGATAGGATGTACATTCCTTAGTATAGTGACCTTACTGGTCACATCTTCTATAGATATCATACAAAAATTAAAACTTGTTTTCGACGGTCAACTAAGATATATTTCAATTAACTTATTGGCTATACTCTAATTTTTCCTCCTACTCTTTGGATATATCCCCCAAGATTCATGCCTTCTCTAATTCTAAGGAACTTACATCTAGTAAAATAAACCAAATAATTTATTCCCAAACACCCCACAACACTAACAGTAATCTTTAAAACAAGTTCTTCACTAGAACTATTGAGTCTATATATCATTTTGAGCTTTAAATTTTGGTACGACTTGAGCCTTTATTTTATTATGTTTAAGAGAGGGTTTATTTTCCTTAATTCCTTCAGCTTTCATTGTTTAGATTTCATATTCTGAGATATTTTCTCAACCTAGTCTTTTATAAATTATATTTCTAAACCTTCAATATTAATTAAAGTAGATTTTTCATTTTCAAGTACCATAGGTGAAGATTTTACCTAATCTTTTGTAAAATATTTATTATTATTTCATGATGAATTTATCTTTATATATATATATATATATATCAAAATAATATCTCATTTTCCCTACAATATTCTCAAACTTAAGACACATTGACTTAACCATGTTGATTTCTTCTTACTTAGCAGCAATTTTCTTTTCAAACATCTTTAGAAATCATTCCTTCGTAGTAATCCTCACTTTAAGAATCTTGATCTCATTAGTGTGATAATTTTATCTATTGTGAAACTCATATTTATATTTCTAAAACTTCTCATGTTTATTATTAAGGGATTTTATTTTCTTCTTATGTCGAGTTATTCTTTCAATACACACTTTGATCTCATCTCTCAGAATTCACTCAATGAAGGTTTTCTATCCATCTTCTTCACTACTAGATATTTCCTATTTTCTTTATACAAGTTATATGAAGTTCCAAACCATTCCAATATTGACTTACTTATAATTAATACTAGAATTTGAGTATTCACCCTCTTCCTCTCTCAGCATACTTTTATTTTTTATTTGTTGAATCTTTCTTCAATCCATTCTAGACTTCTCATATTCTTTATAACATTTTACTATTTTCTTTCCTTGAGGGATCCCTTCATATTGATACACCACACTATTATTTCTTGGATAATCTAATACAAAGTTTCCAATAGAACCAAATCTAAAATATTTTTGGGGATATATTCCCTTGTACTTACACTTTCACATATTTATGTTTCTAGAGATAAGGTTTATCATCCTTTTATGTTCTTCATCACTTTTCTCTTTATATTTTAATTAACTATAGAACTCAGCTTTATATTCATTAATTTTGAGTTTACTCATGGATTGAAATTCCATTTACTACTTTTCATTTTACTTAAATATAGGATCCTTTATCATATTAATGTTGATAAGTGTATTATCTAACTCGTCTAGAGAAAAACCATTCTTATCTTCTAGGGATGATATCCTTGGATCAAATCTATTAAGAAAGTTCATCATAAGATTCTTGACCATAGTAGAGTATTACAAAGAGTCATTAAAACCCATGATATGATTGACTATCTCATTCACCCTAGTTAAATAGTCAACAACATCCTCATCTACATCTATCTTGATGTATTTGAATTTATCTCTCCATATTTACAATATTTATTCTTTAATTTTAAAATTACCCTCATACATGTAAACAAATTTTTCCAAATTTACTTGGATATCTTGAGACCCATTAATTTTGTGAATAAATTTTGAAAAAAAAAAGATGTTAGAATTGTGGTTTTTGATTTTCCATCTACCTATGGATTCCTATTTTCTACAAATTACATGGAAAAATCTATTATTAATTAGTGAAAATGCCATTTTTATAGTATCACTGACTTCAAGGCCTTATAATTAAAGATATTTAAACATTATGTTCCAATAACCAAGAAATTTTTTACCATCAAAGATTTAAAATCCTCTATTATTGATAGAATTTGTATTCTCTAAACATCACCTTTGGAAAATAATAGGATCTCATATGGGATAAAGTTTTCTCTAATAATTCTTAAAGAGACAGTGTTAATAGGTATTCCAATAAGAGGGGAGTGAATTAGTAGAATTTTATTTATAATTTATCTTATAAATAAAACTGTATAAATTTTTAAGGTCATGATCTACTCTTTTATAAGAACTCACTCACCCGGTATGAAATAATAATGAAAGATGCACATATTTTTGGGTCATGGTCACATCTTACCTTCAGTTTTTAAAATAACATAGCACTCATGTAATAATACATATTAACTTGAAGGTTTTACTTTTGAGTATTTTTGTATATCAAATGAGAATCCAATAACCTAAATTCTAAAGAGTGAAAATTCAGTAATTTTTATCTTCTATCTAAATAAATTTTACTAGATTGATGAGCATTGTTGGAGTGATAGACTAACTTCATCAGAATATGTGAAGTTATGATAAGTACATAAAATGGTGATAATGATGTTTTTGATAAAATTATAACTAATCTTGAAGAATGTAGAATCTAACCATTGTAGGATTAAATATAAATTGAACCATATCTTTGAGGGTCGAAAGATGTTATATAGAGAATTATGAATATATTTGATCAATTTATGTTTTGAATCTTATTGTTTCCATGTTATCATTTTCTTAGTGTAATATTTATTTATAGTTTTTTTTGTTATGATTACATTTTAAGATTTTTCATAGTAAAATTCATAGAATTTATTTTACAATTGATGTTTTTTTATCGTTATTGATCGAAGTATTCTGAGGAGGAAGATGAATTTTAATATAATATTTATAATCATGATCTTCCAGGTTATGGAAGTAGAGTTACTAGTGATTAGAGGGATCAAAGGATTCTAGGTTTGGATGATATAGTATCTGGCATTAGACACTAATTCCTTCCAATATGTAAAAAAATTAGATCTTCTAAGGGATTGTAAGAGAAATATTTCAATGGGTTAAATTTGATGAAACCATGAATTAGTTCTATAGATTTTCCTTGAACTTTATATAAAAATACAGTTCACAATATCCTTTAAGAGGAACTTGATTAGTTAATATTTCCTCCTATTTTTTATTATTTCTTTCACTCTTAATGCATTGGGTAATTATTATATTTCCATTGTGCCTAGAAGTTCAATGATTATTATTATTTTTACTATGTATTTTCTTTTATATGAAGTTCATAAAATTCTAACAAATTTAATTTATGTTTTGAACATTTTTTTATAATTATTTTATGTGGGTTAAATAGAAGTTCATATCTTTCATTAGTTTAACTCTTGAGATGGTTTAAAAATTATAAGTCTTGTTTTTTACTACAATTCAATCACCTCCCCCCCCCATAAATATTTTAGCTTTAATGATTTAGTAATATATGAAAACATTTGGTGTCTAATTAGGTCTCTACATTTCATATAAATCATGATATTATTATTTTTCAACTATTTATAATAATTTCATATCTCGACTTCCTTACAACTAAAATATTAGTCGATAAAAAAATTATATTGGGAATACTTTTTATAAGTATCATCAAATTAAATCTAAAAATACCTATTGTCTTTCATGGGAATGATTTTGAGTACTTGAGAGATTATATAGAGACTTTTTTTATCAATACTGTTGTATAAAATTTTATTATGCTCACTGAAATCTATAAATTTTTGGATAAATAATTATGAAATTTTTAAATTAAAAAAAAAATATGAATTTTATATGAATTTTTGAGTTATCAATACACGGTTATGTGCTCTATGAAAATATATATATATATATATATATTCAAGTATCATCTTTTCAAATAGATTGTGATATTAGAAATAAACTAGAAGTAACACATTTCATAACTTTATAAGTTCTTAATACTAAAATAGAAATAATTAGATCTAATTATCAATCATTTCATTTCTTCCTTGGTGATAAGTTTACACAAAGGCATCAAATATTGATGAAAATTGTGAATATCTTAAAATTTCTTGAAGATAAATAGAAATCAAATGACCAACTTATGGAAAAATTTATTGATATTATACCTAATAAGTTAGAGTTATAGAGGAAAATTATTGATCACACTAATAATATAACGAAATAAAGTATGGATAACATTATTGGAACGTTAATATAGTATGAGAGTAGACTATAAAAGGATACAAAAAAAGGAATGGAATACTAATAGTGTTGCGTTTAAATCTATCTGAGCTTTAAATTTTGGAAAAAATATTTCTATAATAAATGATTAAATATCTTCTTATGATAGTAACATAAACCCTACATAAGGTGAACATAAAAATATAAGAAAGAGAATGTTAAAAAATCTCAATTTATGATGTTATTATCATAAGTATAGGAAAGATAGAAAATATAAATGTGATGATAAAGATTTCTTAGAACACATATTATGTGATTGTTGAAGTCCTATTCATATACAGACATATTTTCCCAATTGAAAATATAATAAAAGAATACTTCCAAGAAATATTCTAAAATTATACATAAGAAAAGTATGAAAGCACTAGACATGTGGAGTTATAGTAGAAAAGATTCAACTTCTTATAGTTCATCAGAAGGTAGTGATACTTTTTGCAGCATATTAGGGTTCTATGTTAATGATATGAATGCTAAAAAATGTTTCATGGGAAAATTAACATCTGAATCAATCACGAATTCAACTATTAATTAAAATAAATATGGTTTTTAAGATGAAATTTATGGTGATAAAAGTTAAAATTATTCTAACATTGAGAAAAATTCTACCAAAAATATGATAAAATTAAATTTTAAGTGGTTGAGTTTGAATATTTATATCAAAAACTTTACAATAAATACACAGACCATAAATATGAAGCTTTAGGGAGAATGTAAAAGTTTATTTATGCCTAAAAATAAAATGATTTAAGTAGCAAATGAAAATATTAAACTAATCATGGATGTTGAAAAGTAAAAAATTCATATAAATAAAAAATTATGTATTTAAGGAGATAAATTTTACTATTAGTTCAACCAAATTAGATATTTTTAAGTTAAAAAGTGAAAATAAAAAAAATTTCTAGATTTAAATTATTCTAAATATAATATGTCCAAGATAAAAGGAGAGTGAATCATGAATACATGGAAAGGTAAAAGATAAAATAATATTCTTATTTTAGATAAATTCAAGGAAGGTAAAAGAACTATGAAATATGATAATAAGGTTATTAAATTCAAGTTGGAGATTAAAAACCTATAGAAAATACTTATGATATTTACCTTCAGAAGGAAATTAATTGAAAATATATATGGTCATGTGTGATCTAAAAGGACTATGTATGTATATATATATATATAAGTAAATCTGATGGAAGTTTAACTTATCAGTAAATTTACTTTGTGTCGAGATGGGAAACTTTCTAATATATGTTTTATATAGGAGGACATAAGAGGAAATATTACCATTTGAATAACGATAAATCTTTTGAAAGAAAATAAGATTATATCTCAAAGGAACTGGTTTTCTATGAGAATCATAGGACCAAACAATTATGGTTTCGAAAAATCCATTTTACAAATACTTCTGGACCTAAAAATATATATCTCATATAGAAATATTTATAAATAATTGAAATCACTACATACTAGTTGATGAATAAATATCACTAGTGTCTGTTAACTATGTCTTTTAGTTTATCATAGCTTACTTTTTTCATAAATAGACTTGTATGTATGTTTGGAATTTTGAAATCTTTTCTTGATACTTAGTATTAATTTTTTCCATTTAGGGGGATTTTTTTTGTTTGTTTAGATAAAATTTAAAATAGAAAAATTTTAAATAACGGAGAGTTTATTAATTTATGAGATAAATTTTTTCTAGAACCGTCTTCTATGGAAGAAGATCTTGTTGGTTTGGCATAAGATAACTTCTATAGAGTCATATCTTTTATTTCTAAAATCTATAGATTTTGAAGACATATTTTTAATTTTAATGAATATTTATATTTTTCTTAGAAATAAATTTCTTATATTTTTTATATTTTCATCATAATTTTAATGAGTAGTATTTAATATATTAAAAAATTAATTATTTTAAGACTAAAAAAGATATATGATTTAATATAAAATAATATGGACCATCTAATCAAAGTTAATCAACGATTTATCTCCACTAATTATGATATATATATATATAAAGATTGTGGACTTAATTTTTATTTTCATCTTCTTTTATAAAGTATTTTATATATATTTAATCATCTTTTTTGGTTTATTATTAATTTTCCATTTGTTGAATGAAATCTTATGGAGAAATTACTATGAGGGATAATATTCAAGAAAGTTTGGTGGATCCAAATATTTTTTCAATGTATGATATTGTGTTAACAGATATTATCAAGTTATAAGGATATAGTCTATAGTAATTTCAATAGAATATTTTTAATTTTTTCATCCTTTAATTATACTAGAGTTCAAGAGATCTATAAGTTTATATAATTAGATGGTGATAAGAGGGTTACTTTTATTTTTTTTTAGCATACTTTTACTTTAACTCTTGTAAATTTTTTAGAGTTTCTTAGAATAATACTTAAGTTATAATATATATTTTCCTCTCACAAGTTTCCAGAAGTTCATGGTTTTTGAAGTTACCCTAGGATTCCGAAGGTGTTGAATTTGTTTCCAACACTTATTGAAAAAATATTTTTTGATTTGTGGTATAAAATTTTATAAATTTGGAAAACAGAGTCCATAAGATTTCATAAGTTCACTATCAGATCATGAAGGTATGAAGAGATGAAAATTTAATGGAGGGATCTCTAAAAGTATATTCATAATATGGTGGACTATTTATTCAATGGAAGAACACTGCTTTAGGAAGATAACTAAAATAGATTCAATCTGAGCGGATCAAAGAATAAATAAGGGAGGATGGTATTGGAGGCTTTTATGAATGACCATCTATATAACCATGAATATAAACCTACATAAAAATAAACCTAATTTTATGTAATAATCATCCGAGAAATCAACAGAATCTAAAATCTGAGTCACTGAAAATATGAGATATTGGGTATCTATAAGCCAAATATCGAATGCAGTGTTAGTGGAATGGATTCAAACCATTGGAAGAATAAGTTTTTTATTATAAATAATTAAAGTACTAAAGGTTATTAGATAATGAGTTGAGATAAAGAAAATTCATAATCAAAATATGGTTAGAGTAAAGTATATAAAAATACATCTGATATAATTTATCAATTGAATACACATAAACACTGTGAATTCATATCCATTGTCAGAATTCTAAGTATAACGATCAAGGAATCAATGTTTAAAAATGAAATTTCATGATCCTATCAATGTTTTGTTGAATAATTGAATTTTTATGTCACTGATTCTTGTGAAGGATTTAAAAAATCCAAAACTCTAATATCACCATAGGTTATTGAGGTTATTTTACCAAATACATGAATTGATAGATGGTGTCAAATACAATCCAATGTGATGTCAAATTTTTTCTAAAAATGTCTGATTATATAAAGGGTGAACATCATTTGAGAAAAATCTCACTATTACTATTATTTATATTTTTTATTATGCTATTTATTTTGAGTGAATTATTTTATCATGTATCTTGACATATATTCATCATAAGACACACTAGGTTAAATAATAATTCCATTTATTTTAGCTGGTTGTAAGTTTAATTATAAAAAGTTACAGGTTCTAGATGTTAAATTTCAAAATATTGAATATTGTGAGAAGAAGTTGTTTTACTATTAAGAAGGCTTGAAGTAAAATATATAATGTACTTCTAGTGGGAACTAGTATATCATATTCTTAGGATACATTTGAGTTGGGTGAAAATTTGAGTAGAGTTTAATCCCTTCCCATACCACTATAATTTCTGATTGGTCAGAGTGAAAAATAGATGACTCTGATATCAAAAGTTTGGTAATGAATAAGTACATTCATTAGGACCAATCCTTGTAAAATTCTATATAACTTACTCTATTTTTTACCTTTTTTTAATTATTGAGTGATTTTATTACTTGAGTGGATCTAGACCATAATAAGTTGTAGAGGTTTAATTAAGATTAAATGAGGTTATAAAAAAGTACTACTAATTCAACCCCCCCCCCTCTTAGTGGTTCACCCATTCATGGGTGTCCCTACCTTTGATGGAAAAAAATCATGGATAGAAAATGGGATGATACCTTATCACTTATCTCTTGGATTGGAAGTTATTGATGCTACTAAAATAGTTTTTCTATCAAGATAAAAGGATGAACTAATGGATTTTAAGGAAAAAAGGGACCTAGATGTTGATGGTAAGTCTTGGAACACAATTCTATAATATTTTTCAGGAAAATTTTACACCATGGTTATGGGTATTCAATCTTATAAGGAAACTTCGAATAAGGTAGCAAGTATCTTTGAATGCAATGTTAAAGTAAAGGAATAAAAAATATCAAATATAAATAAGTCGGTTCTTGGACTTGAATATTGAAAATGAGGAAACCATAGATTATTATTTCAAAATAGTTAGCAAAATTTTCAGTAATATTAGGATTTTGGATATGCTTTGATGAATTCAATTATTTTGAAAATTTTAATGAGAAATTTTTCACCCAAATTTGATTTTAAGAATATATCTTTAGGAGATAAATATTATTTATGTTGGACCCATTAGTTTATAGACCCTAAGGTGGGTAAATCATGGAATGTTGTATAAAACAAATTCCCCTTTAATATCTTATTTCATTATTAACCATAACACTCTTTTCTCTCTATTATATAACAATGTATAAATAGAAATGAAAATATGTGTAGGGCACAATAATTTTACTTAATTTATCCTAACTAGGGTAGTCCAAGGATAATACAAATGAAATGTGTTCACGTACTAAAATATATTATATTTTATTCTTGTTATGATTTTGTAAGTGGACTCTTTGTATGTAACACCCCAAGGATTTACAAATAAATTTAATATAGAATGTAATGCACATAACATTGAGTCTCTTAGAAACAACACTTTGTTATTATTATTTAAAAAAGATAGTTATAAATTATCCATGAAAAATAATTTTCCACTTCAATAATTTTAATTTAGAAAAATAGACATACACAGTTGCAATCAATAAGAAATTTAGAGTTTGATGGGATCAACTTATTTTTTGGTGAATAGTAACTTGACCATTTTGAATAGTAATGTTAGCATTATGAATATTAATACGACTCTTATGAATAATAAAATCACCCATGAAAGTATAAAAAAATTTAGCCATCTTATAAAATAAATTATGATAAAATTATATCATATTGTAATAAAATGAATATTTTAAAAATAAATATTTAAGTGTCGGTGTTTTGTAAGTAATAGATATTTTATTATAATATTAAAATGATTTAAAATAATTATCTTTCCTAAAAATTAATCATAAATAAATATTTTGTTGTCTTATGATTTTAGGATAATTTTACAAAACCTTATTAAATTTTTGAAACTGTTATAAAATTAGTTATAAATTTGAAACTTTTTTTCAAGTAGATAATGATTTTATTTAAAAATAAAAATTTTCATATTTAAAAAATTATTTTCATAAAATGGAGTTAATTTTTGAATTATACACATCTAAAAATGTTTCAATTTAATTTTTGGGATTTTTCTGAAATACTTGAATTTTTAGAGAATAGTTAAATATGATAATTTACAGTATAAATACATTATAAGATTAATACACTATTCCTTGTGTCATGGATGATGTAAGAAACCATGGTTAAATATAACATGCTCTTATTACTATATTTATTCAGGATAATAAATAATATTGCTTTTCTTGAGCAAAATAATAAAATAATTAAAAAACTCCCCTCTCCTCCACTATAAAAACCACCCTCACCCCACCCCCCTATTCTCTTCACTCCTCTAAGACATAAAGATTGTCAAATTTTTTATTGAATCCACTTCCATAGTCTCTACCCACATCCAATATCTCTTTTTCTTTCCAACATACCAAAACCCCTTTCCCTAAGAAAGTTCTAAAGGTGGTTAATTCAAGAGGTAAACCCACTTCCTTTTTATTTTAATTTCATTTTCAATTTACTTTATTTTATTATCTTCTCCTCACTTACTATATAAAAATGATCATGATAACTATATTATCATCTATATATTGTAAATATATCATGTTAATTTAATATCATTCCTCAAACAACTATCTCTCTCTCTTTTACTTTTTTTTTAAATGAAATCATTGTTCAGGAGGTTCCGATTTACAACCTTCATGGATGATGAACCTTAGTTATTTAATTTAACCTTCAAGGATGGTCAAGAAAAAAAATTATGATTGAAAAAGATTATAAAATAGGTATTATGAATTTTTTAATGTTTTGGAACTAGTATATATACATAATACTAATTCATACGACAATAATAATTCAAGATGATTGAAATACCACCGTAATAATCTAAATGATTATCACTAATGTTTTATCTAACAACTCAAATTCATAACATATAAACAAATTAATTATATAACCATTTAATCTTATGTATTTTCATTACTATAATATAAATTCAATTCTATATAATTATATCCCTTTCACATGAACTTCCATACTCATATAAAGGTATACTGATCGTGAAAACCAAAGAAATGAATGTTCTCGAGCGATAAATTTGTATCTTATAACTCATAAAAAAGGCAATAAATGAACTTATTAAAATTTTGATAAATAAAATAAATATATAAATGATTTTGAATTAATTAATTAATGGATTTAATTTTATTATCCAGGACATTAAGGTCAAGTTCATAATACATTCATACATAAGGTAAGGGTTTTCTACCCGAACCTCCATTTTCTTTTAGGTTACTTTTTTTCTCTCTTTAAACCAATTAAACTCTAAATTTATATTATATACTCAATTTAAATTAGTTTTTAATGTTCTATATAAGTTTACAAATCATAATAATTCTTTAGTTGATGGGGATATGCATGTTTTAAAGGGATATTTCTCATATTCTTCTCAATAAACAAGCCAATTCAAGGGAACTTCTCAAATTCTTACCTATTTCCAAGGGAACTATATAATATGTTTTAATAAACCATTATTTTTCTAAAAACTCACATTTTACTATGAAAATAACTATTTTACTTCACTTCTAGTTTTATACAAATATGTTTCCAAAAGAACTCTTCTTTTCAAAGTAAAATAGAACTTATATCAAGAATTATATGATGATTTTATAAGAGTATTTCCATATATTTAAACACTATTTCTAATTATTTTGTTCAATTGGGATTAATATTTTATGATATCATCTAACATATTTTTTTGAATGGTTTATGATTAGTTTTATTGTGGATGTTCTATCTTGATATCATTTACCATATTACTCGGAATAGTTAGTATTTATGTTTACTGATATAGGAAAGTTATTTACATTTAATAAGATAGTTTCAATATGAATGTATATGTTGATTATGTTTTACCCATTTCATTTGAGGAATTCATTGGAATTAGTAAGTGTTGGGTGGGGCTCGCTATATCCCCTCGGTGCATCGGTAGGTCTCATGAGACTAACTAGTTTGGGTTTTTACCCATTTATGTATGGTCTGGGAATGATAACTTGAAGATATGGTTATTATGTCTCGCATTATGAATTCCCTCATTATAAAACAAGTAATTTATAATCCGTGTGATTATCCAACTAGTATAATATTCATGGTTTTATTTTATTATGGCATTATGTATTTAGCTTTTATTCCTTCCATATTATGCTCAAGATTATGTTTTAATGGCATACGTACTTTCATTTATTCACCATACCTTATTACTTATGATTTTGACATATTAATTACCCTTACTAAGAATCTGAACTCACCCCTTTCTTGAGTTTTATTTTTCCCCATGATGCGAAGAAATATATTATGAATGACTTGTAGGGATAATCTAGGAGTTGTGGATGTTTACAATGGAATTTACATATTGTATTTCCTTTTAAGTTTTAATGTTAAAGTATGTATGTATATTGTTTTCCAAAGCTACTAAAATATTTTGTCCTTTAAGATATAACTTCCTTGTCATCATAAAAATTTATTGATGTAAGGTACCAGATCTGTACAACTGGGGTCAGGGTCTTTACATTTTATACACTATTTCACTACCAAACATGTGTTGAAATCTCATAGCTCTCTCTACTGAAGTATACTAGTTTCTCCTTCATTAGATTATTATAGTTTTATAAATCACCTCAAATTTATTTAACACATAAGTGAGGGTTCTATGAAGCTCCTTATTCACTTTTGAGATAAAATCCACTTTACTACATAGTGTTTTCTTTATGGAAACTCCCTTCATGAACAATTATTATTTACAAAAAACATCCTTTGTAGAATATTGTATACCCCATAGCATTTATATATAGTGGGTTTTAATGTTACATGAACTCCCTACACATCATAGATACTTTCCTCTAGGAACATCCTTTATTCTTCAAAAACAACTTTCCCTTCTTGAAATCAACCTCCTTTATAACTTATTCTTTCTGTGCTCTACTACTTTTTTGGATATAGTTTCTTCATGTATTATACAACATAAACTATTTTTTCATGATCCTTCCTAGTGGGTCCCATGCCACGACTACACAATCGCATATCCAATAGTCCTAGGGCTAGTTACTAGCACCGAGAAGGCATATCACTACCATGGGAGGCCTTATCCTAAGTACTTATACTCATGAACACATCTCCAAAACTATAAAAATGAAAAAGTGTAAAACCCACTGAAAAATGAATGCATACATCTAAATCTCATAACCAGAGTACGATAGGATATAAAGATAGTAAGCAAGGCCAAATAAAAGTCAGCCACAAAGAGTATGTAACAGAAGTACAACCTGAAACTAAAGGTACTGCTATTTGAAATTTGTAGAAACACACATTGGTCTGTCCAATCTCATTAAGAATCGTATGTCCTATTCTACCTAGTTCTCTATCAAAATATTGATCATTTGCATAATACATGACGTGTGAGGGAAAATCTTGTGCAAGGGTGAGTATAATAATACTTGGTAGGACACCCCCGATATCATAATTCATACAGAGAGGAAAATATAGTCAAATCAACATAGGTATATGTCTATAGCACATGTAACAAGAATATCAATATTTACTCAATAAAGACAAATAGTCTAAAGGTAAGTCAAAAACAATGTATATCCATCCTTAGGATTTTAGTTTTAATGTTCCACTAAGCACTTATTTGGGAGAACACACTCATGAGTCTGATAACACTGATAATGTCTATATGAGAGGTACTTCTTTGCAGGTATCATCATGAGAAAGATATATGTTAATAGACCCAAAGAGAATATGATAAATATATGAGGATCACTATCAGTTATATGGGTTGACACCAAAAAATCCATCTGGATTAACACTGATAAGTATAGGATTGGCTCCCAGGTAGTGTTGGTCACGTTGATACCAAGAACTCCACCTAGGGAATGAATATGAATAGAGGATCCCACTCTCAGCCTCTCAGGGGGATTCCAACAATTCTATCTAGGAATTCTTGTTAAAGGGATCATAATACTGGGATTCGGAAATGATACTATAATGACCTTCAAGAAAATGATAATGGAAACAAACCCTAACTAAACTCATCCAAGATATGGGAGATAAGAGATCCAACCCATGTAAGAAAGAGTACATGGTGTGTAGAGGGGTTACACCTAATATATCTAGACCTTAGGTTGTTATTGTGTAAAACCATGACATTCAAACCATGTCCTTGTATAAGGAGATTACATGACATTTAGAGGGTTCACTTGTTGTGTCCCAGTATCCAGGGTCCCTCCCGTGTACTCCAGTCATGTGAAAGTACATGACTTCATCTCGTGTATATGTGCTCATGTACCAATACACATAGTATCCTATGTACATGGTCTATGTTGTTCCGTGTGGGGGAATACACATCATGTAGGAATCCCATGTATTCCTCCCCATGTCCATGTACTTACCCAATTATATATTGAGTCATCCATGGGGGGTTATACACCATGTAGTAAAGGGATACACACTGTGTGTATCGAGTTTTTTATAAAAACCTTTATTCTACCTTTATGTGGCCTAGTTGATGCTTCGTCCTTCAATCTGATGGTTTCCTTGCTGAAAAAATATATATCGAGCCTCGTCAAGTAATTTCATCACTGAATAAACATGTTTAATCATTATATCTACTCAAAAAATAAATTAAATCACAATTCTTCATTGTGTGCCGAAGAATGATAAAAAAACATGAATTTGAGTATCCTCCATCAACTTAATTTCTCCAACTCCATCATTGAACCTCTTTCGTGTTGTGATGATCCCAGATCTATGATATCAGAACGTTGCCCCACAAAATGGGTGTTCAACAATCAATTGATTGGGAATAGTCATGTCACGGTCTAAACATAGAATGCCTATAATGAACAATGAATGGGGGGATAAAGGCATAAATCTGTCATGAGGAATAGACCTCAATTGATGTTTGTGTCAATATTGGTTCATTTGCATTAGAATTGATATCAAAGAAAACAAATCAATAAATAAATTCTCTCATCAAAACCCCTCATAATAATTCAATCCCACAATACACGATCCATGAATTAATCCACTCATCGATTAATTAAAGTTCATTGTACAAATAAATAATGGGGAATAGAAAAATCAAAACATATAGCCTACATAGATTCGATTCGATAACTGATGAATAATTATTCTTCATAATCATCATTGGAAAGATCCATAGATTCTGAGGTGCATCGATCTTTGATTCTCAATTTATCATCGTTCACTTGATAGGATTCTCCAATGGTCCTCTAGAGGTTCTAGGGTTATGCATAAAACCCTAGAATTATGAAATTATAGAATATTTAAAGACATAACAATCTATGCATCAACAAAATGAATTAAAATAATTTTATTTAATTATTTTATTCATTTCTTAAACTATGATTACTTTTCCACAAATGACCTGCACCAACTAATGTTAAGTCTCACCTAGGGTAAACCACATGTTTGGAGTTCAATAGTACCCTTGGATTTATAATTTGAGCAATTGTTTATCATTTATTTCATTTTTTCAGGAAAAATGTGTGATCGTTTTTTTGAATATATTTAATATATTTTAAACATTTAATATGGTCACATCAGGAATCAAAATCATATGTAATATCAGTGCATTGTCTCAAAATAAATCCATATAATAGCCAAAAAATAATACATGGAAAATATGAAACATTACATTCTCCCCACCTTGGAGATTTACATCATCGAAAATCCAAAACAAACCCTACTCAAAAATATGTGGGTATTGGGCATGAATATGATCATTCTGCTCCCACGTTCTCTCCTAGAGATTCTAGTGCTTCTACCTGACATGCACTAAAGGAATCGATTTACCACGAAGGATCATCTCCTGTCAATCCTCAATATCCAATGGGTACTCAGTGAAGGTCACTTCATCCTCTGTCAAACTCACCCTAGTCAAAAACGTGTGATGGGTCTTGCATTTATCTCTTTAGTTACAACACATGGAAGACGTCATGTACCTAGTTTACTATAGAGGTAGAGATAAGTGGTATAGCACCTCACCAACTCTACATAGTATCTAGAAAGATTTGATGAACCTATGAGATATCTTATCTCCTTAGACAAATTTATGTAATATACATCGAGGTGAAACCCAGAGGAACAAGTGGTATCATTCCTCAAACTAAAAATACATTTTTCTCCTATTAGTATAAGACTTCTAACGGATCTGTGTAGTAATAGTTTTCTCCTAGATGATCTTCACCATCTTTGTTTATTCTCGTACCAACTCTGGTCCCATGAGTGCTAACTCTTCTAGGTCATTCCAAAAATCTAGAGTCCTACAGGGTCACTCATATAAGGCCTCAAATGGTTCCATACTAATGGTGTAATGGTTACTTTTGTTGTATGAAAACTCCACCAATGGTAGCTGATCTTCCCAATTATGAACAAAATTCAACATTAAAGATCAAAACATATCCTCTTGAACCTGAATGGTCTTTTCTGTCTGGCCGTCATTTTGGGGATGAAATTTTTTGCTCAAGCATAACAAGGTACCAAATGCCCATTATGATCCCTTCCACAACCAGGATGTAAAGAGAGCATCATGATCAGAAACAATCTTTTATGGAACTCCATGGAGTCATATTGTCTCTTACATGTAGAGGTGTCCCAAGATCTCTATTGAACTCTACACTCGAATAGATAAGAAGTGGGATGAATTGGTGAGAAAATCTACAAACACCCATATGGTATTGTGTCCCCTATAAATATGTGATAACCCATCAACAAGTTCATAGATATTCCATCCCACTTCCATCTGGCCACCTTAAGAGGTTTACTCAAACCCACTAAAATTCGGTTCTCATCCATCACTTGCTGAAAAGTGAGGCATCGAGAGAAAAACTCCACAACTCCTTTCTTCATTATTGGAAACCAAAACTAACATTGGAGATCCTGGTACATATTTTACACACCTAGATATACCACCAAAGAAGATGTGTAAAACTATATCATAACCTCTTTTCACAACATCACTGGTGCCATAGTGCATCTTTTGAGAAGAAAAAAATGGCCCCTTCCTTTTAAAAATCCATTAGGAGCTTGCCCAGTGGATATCTAAACATGTAGGGTCTCACAGTCAGTATCCCCAAACTATACCTCCTTATCTCTCTGTAAGAATGGATGTGTGACAAAAATTAACTAGAGGTAATATTCTCTATATCTATACACAAAGGTTAAGTACAACAAGTCCAACTACTCTAATTCCTTATCCAGCAACTATGAACAAGATCTCCTACTAAGAGAATTTTTCCCTATGTTCCCCTTCCCAGCAGTATAGAAAATTTCAATGTCATAATCCTAGAGGAACTCTAGAAATAGACTATTTCTCATGTTTAGATCCTTCTGAGAGAAGATATAATTGAGACTCTTATGATTGAAACAGATGATAAACTGCTCTCCCATCAGGTAGTGTCGCCACATCTTCAAACCGAATACTACTTCGGATAACTCAAGATCGTGGGTCTTGGTGTTTTACTCATGTGGTCTTAACTAGAATGAACCATAAGAAATCACCACTTGCCTCTAAATCAAAATACAACCAAGACCGGTTCCTAATGCATTGCAGAACACTACATACATGACACCTTCCTTCAAAAATCTCAAGATGGGAGCTCTTTTCAAAATCTACCTCAAGTACTAAAAATCCTACTTGTACTTTTCTATCTACATAAAATTGTAACCCTTTAGAGTGAAATTTTTCATGGGTGTTCATATTCTGTAGAAATCATATATCAATCTATGGTAATATCTTTTCAACCCAAGGAACCTCCACACCTCTGTCAGGTTTTTGTGTGTCTCCCATGATAACATTGCCTCGGCCTTGGTCGTGTCCACTACCACTCCATCAAATGAGATAACATGTCCCAAAAAGTGGACTTCCTGAATCCATAAATGTAACTTCGAGAACTTTCCATGAATATGGTTCTATTTGAGTACATCCAGAACTATCCTCAAGTGTCTTATGTGATCCTCCTCAGAAATCGAGTAGACAAGGATATCACTGATGAGGACTAACATGTTCTAGTCAAAGTAAGGCTTAAGGATCTTGTTTATGAGTACCATGAACACTGCTGGGTAGTTAATTATGAAAAAGGGCATCACCAAGTACTCACAGTGACTGTAACAATATCTGAATTTCATCTTTGTTATATCCTCATCTTGTACCTACAACTGGTGATAGTCTGGTCTGAGGTTAATCTTCAACAACTATCATTCCCCGCTCAACTGATCAAAGAGGTCACAAATCCTCAGTAATCGATACTTATTCTTCACGGTAACCTAATTTAGGCATTATTATAACACACACAACCTCAAGCTCCCATCCACCTTCTTGGAAAACAAAACTGGGGCTTCCCAGGATGAAACATTGGGCCTCAAGAATCCATTCCTCTACAAGTACTCTATGTGCAACCTTATCTTGAGAAGCTCTTTGGGAGTCATCTGATATTTTGTCATAGATATCATTGTTCTACTGGAGTGTAAATTAATGAATAATTCTATTTTTTGGTAGGGAGGTAAACCAAGAATATCGTAAGAAAATATGTCCTCATACTCTGCCACCACAACAGGAAACTGGAAACTCATAAAATCCACTACACCAAGGGTTAGTCTATCCAATTAATGAGTAATTGGCTGCACCCTTCTATGCATGAGTCCATTCTTCAATGCCTGGGTTTTCTTTTCATCGATAAAGGAGAACATTGTTCCATCACTATAGACACACCGCACCTTTTTCCTAAAATAGTCAATCGGGGTATGAACTATAGAAAACAAATCCATACCAAAAATGATGTCATAAGGACTAAATGCTACTACAAAGATATTCAAACTAAAACTGTCACCTATAAGGGTCAGGTCAAATTATTGACATGAGTATGCGATCACTAAGTCTTCTCCAGAATGAGTCTCCAACTGTAAGGTTTGAGAAAATAGTTCAACTAGAATCTATAATCCTTGTAAAAGGTATGTGCAAAGAATGGAATGACTATCACCTATGTCTATTATTATAGTAGATAAAGTAGAAAATCCACAGGTCATATGACAAATCATTTCTGAATCTCCTGGATTGTAAGCCTCGACTACCTGTAATTGTCCTTTCCCTTGTCCTTCAACTCCCTCAGCCTGGTTTGGACCACCAAGGGGTTATGGTGGTAAAAATTTCAAATATCAACCACCACATGCTACTCTCTTAGCTCCTCTTCCATGTCCACCATCCTGTAGAATAGTTTTCTCCTTCTGTTCTCTCTATCTCGGTGGCCCATCTAGGGTCTCTCTATCAGCTATACAACGGGTCGGAAAATCTCAAGTAAGATTTTCATTATTGTCACATGAGTAGAACAATCTCTCTATAGAATGATTTTACCCACCCTATGAGCCTTGAACTTTGGATCCTAAATCTTGGTACCTCTTCCTGAAATGTATTTTATAATACCTCGAGCCCGCACTTCTAGATTTGGTGCTATAACATGATGTGTATTTTTGTTATAAATGATAACAGAAAAATACAAAGTGCTTTATACAATAGTGGACCTTTTATCAATCTAGGATTTGGAGAATTAGAGAAAACTTTAAATTTATCAGAGTTGAATAAAAAATGAAACATATGCCTACTACACTTCCGAATGCCAACTCCAAAATCATCGATCACCAATATAAAGCTTCTATGATTCCAATGGAAATATTTAAAAATAATGGGATGAGCATTTAATTTCTAATAGTTTTTAAAACCAATGTAAAACAGTTAATAAAAATCTTTTAAAAATAATTTATATCAAATATAAATATTTGATATATATAACCTTCTCAAAAATACTTATTTTGAAAATAAATTTCAAAAATGGTTCATTAAAAACACCAAGATTTTCCCTTCAAAAATATTTTGAAAATAATACTTTGTTTATGGATTGTTTTGACACTAGGCAGATCCTAAGAAAACTCATATGGCCACAAACAATATCACTAGTGGAATAATGTTAAGTGAGTCCATGGGTTCACTCCCCATTCCTCATTCTCCCACCTGATACTCAAGTGTTGATTCAAATTTTAAGAAAATATTTTTATGGATCCTCATTTCTCAATCATAATCCATTAAAAACATTTATAAATCTTACTTAAATTTTTTTTAGAAAAGAAAATAATTTTTATAACTTCTAAATTTGATAAATTACTCTTTTGGAAAAAATTATGAGAAATGCATATTTGAGAAAAATATTTCATGGATAAATACTTTAAAATTTATTTAAGATAAACACCTAAATTTTTTTTAAATTAAATAATTTATTTTCTTTATTTTTATAAAAAATCATTTCCTTCAAATTATTATGTTCAAAAAATACAACAATAAGTGGAGACAAATAAATTTAATCAATTTCTTAAACAGCATATGAAATTATCAGATATGACCATTTCCTCTAATATGCCTGACTTCTACATAAAATGATGTTCAAATAAATTAAAATTTCTAAAATAAAACAACAACTTAAAAATTAAACAATAAAAATTTATTATAAAAATAAAATAAAGATCAAAATTTAAGATATAAAATAAATAAAAAATAACTTACCACTTGGAAATTTGAGATCATAATTTAAAAATTTCACAAGAGTAGAATTTTTATTGAAAACACACTTGGTAGAGTAATTTTAACATAATTAAAATTCTAATCAAATTAAATTGTCAAGGTAGAATAATTATAAATAAAATAAAAATATCTCTTAATAGTTAAGAGAAAAAAATCCAAAAATACAATTTACATATCTCTTACATGTTAATTGTAGAATCCTTCTTGGAATATTGGCACTACACAGTCTCTCATACTCACATATCTCCGAACAGAAAACACAGAGCCCTATGCCTCACTAGAACTCAAAAGAAACTAAATATTATCACTGCCTTCTACCTTGCCCAATAAGGAAACTGTACTACCTAACCTCTCCCACATATAAATACACATAGGAAAATATCTAGTGGATAGAAAGGAGAAGAAATTTGTGGTCAGATATCTTGATTGTAGAGAAATATTAATTAAAATATAAATTTTTAAACATTTTATCGATATATGAGATAATAATTCAGTAAATATGTATATAGATTTGATAAAATGACTAGATCAGGTAGATAGAAATCAATCTTCAATGTTAAAGTAACATCAAATGGGAAAAATTTAGTGTATGCATGGAATCGTGAACATGAAATGCACAAAATAGTATAAAAAACTAATAACAATTCAACCAAGACTTTTGATAAACAACAAGAATTATACTAAATGATATTGATCTGAGAAAAATACACAATAATAGAAGAATTCGTTGGAAAAATCTAAACAAAACAAAAATATATATATTTACTACGATTCAGACACCTAAAATTAAATAAACACCAACTTGCATAACACAACAACTAAGAGGACATATCCACAATCGAAGGTCACTTCCTCCAAAATTAGGTTCAAAACCATCATCAAAGACTATATCTGGTGTTTGATATTACTTTACTTCTCTGAAATACTCAGTTTCACTCTCCCTTTCTTCTAACTCCATCTCCCTTCGGCCATGCTCAGCTCTCTCAACTACATCGATGCCCTCAACGTTGCACGATCCACTCTCACCAGTGGTCGTGGTTGAACCCTTCTCTTAGCGTTAATCCTATAGAAGATAAACCACTTGGTTGAGCTTTTCCTGAGAAGAAGACTTTCATGACCTGAAGACGAATCCTACTAACCTGTATTTTCCTTTTTTCATTAAATTTTGTTTTCATTTTTTTAAATTTATTCATAAAATGACATATATATTAATATTTTCATAAATTATAATATATATGTATATATAATAATTTAAAAATAAAAGGAATTTATTTTAAAATAATTTCATTTTTTATTATAAAATAATGATTACATATATTTATTTTCTATTTCATAATTTTTTTTAAAATGTAAATCAATTAGAAACTATTTCTTTTATTTTTAATAAATTTATTAACATTTTTATAATTATAATTCTAATTTAATTTCTTTTTATAAATAATAATTTAATTAAATAAAATTCTAAACATAATTTATAATTATAAAAAAAATTATAAATATATACTATATTGATAATAATATTATCTTTATTTTAAAAAAAATACATTCTTTTAATTTTTAGTATTTATTAATACAACATTTTAGAAAATATTATTTCATGATACTATATCTCATAAAAGTATAATTTATTTATTTTTATTTTAATATGTAATCATGTATTTAAAAATATACATTTTTATAATATAATATAAATCAAAGTAACAAAATAACATTTTGATTAAATGAAATCAAATAGTTTCATAAAAATATTTCATTAAATTATTTATTTAAATTATAATTCATTTATTAATTACTTAAGATTTCTCGGATGTTATATTCTCCCCCCCCCTAAAGGAATTGTGATCTCACAATTCATTTGTCGAACTTAAGAAAATTCTGAATTTACTTGTTCAGAATTAAATAAGTTTTAAGGGGACTTAACAATAAAAAGAAAATTCTAGCACATAGATTTTTTTTCCTCAAAAATATCATTTAATATATAAATTTTTCTAGATTGTTCCTCTATTACTAATTTTAATGCCTCAAGCCTGCACTTCTGTATTCAATGCTAAAACATGATGTGTATTTTTTTAAATTATAATCAAAAAATACATAGTGCTTTATACAGTAGAGGAATTTTTAATGGTCTAGGTTCAAGAGGATTAGGCAAAAACTTACATTTATTAGATTTGAAACAAAAATGAAACGTATGCCTACTATGCTTTTATGCGTAAACTCCAAAATCATCGATGACCAACTTAGAGTTTATATGATTTCTGTGAAACACATTTATAAATAATAGGATTAGCATTTAAATTTCTATTAATAGTTTTTAAAACATGTGTAAAACTTTTAATACAACTCTTTTAAAAATAATTTATATCAAATATAAATATTTTTTATATATAACCTTTTCAAAAATACTTATTTTGAAAATACATTTTAAAAATGATTCATTTAAAACATTTATATTTCTCCTCTAAATTGTTTTTAGATAATACTTTCTTTATGGATTGTTTTGATACTAATTAGATCCTAATAAAACTCATATGGCTATAAAAAATATCACTAGTGGAACAACATTTTGTGAGGTCATGGGTTCACTCCCCATGCCTCATTCTCTCACCTGATACCCAAGTGTCAGTTCAAATTTTAAGAAAACATTTTTAAGGATCTGTCTTTCTCAATCATAATCCATTAACAACTTTTGAAAATCATAAATAAATTATTTTTTGAAAATAAAATAATTTTTTATAACTTCTACCTTCGATAAATCATTTTTTCAGAAAATTTGTAGGAGAAATACATATTTTAGAAAAATATTTCAAGGATAAATACTTTGAAAAACATTTAAGATAAACTCTTAAATTTGTTCATAATTAAATAATTTATTTTATTTATTTTTCTAAACAATTGGTTTATTCAAATTATTATGTTCACAATATACAAGCATAAGTAGTGACATTATTAAATTTAAAAAATTTCTTAAACATATACAATTATCAGATATGGCCATTTCCTCTAAGATGCATGGCTTCTACAAAAAATTATGTTTCTAGTAAGTATATCTTCTCATGAAAATTATTCAACATTAAGAAAAAATTGGATCATGATGTAAAAAAGGTGTCTTATTCTCATCATTTTTTATGATATCAATAAACACTTTCATACTTCTTTAGTTTACATTTTTGTGATTGTTAACCTTTAATGGATCGCCAAATTTCTTGTGATTAGTGATCATTATCAATATATATGATTATTTAATAGTTTTCCCCATGTCCAATCTTCACCTATGTTCTCTTATGTAGAGACTTAGTTATTATTTACTTTGGGTAATGATTATTTTATAACTATTCCTTTTTAAAAGTAAGTCTTAGTCCTTGGTTTCATGATATGGGTTTCTTTAAAATAAAATTTCATATATTAAATCCTTTAAAAACCCAGATGAATTTCAAGGTTGAAATTCATTTTAAGGGGGGAATAATGTAACACCCCTATATTTTTATGAGATATATTTTTTTTTAATTTCTTTTATGTCTTGTGTTTTATGTGACACCAAGAAAAATTTGCTCTATATGCAACACCGACATAGCTTATGGTATAGGAAACACTATGCTTAGATTTTGTTGCACAAAATTTCAATTTATTTTGATAGAATTCATTTCACACAAGAATTATTTAAAGTGAACAAATAAATATTATTATCATACCTTATTACCTAGTCATTATAATGGTGGGTATGAATAGTATTAACTTTCTTTTAAAAAACTATTTATATGAAAATAAGTGAGTTTATAAAGTAATAAAATCACTCTTTATTTTTTTTATTAAGGTAATATATATGTAATATATTCAATATAATGTTTAAAATTCATCTTATGTGTTTTCTAGACATTATATAAGAACAAATTCACTTTTTTCGGATAAAAGAAGTATTTTTCAAAAAATATAGTTTTTCCTCTTTTTAATGGAGTGCCCATTTAAAATCTAGTTTTTGAAACTTTTATATATTATATTTAACAAAATAAACTAATTATTTGGAATAGGGATATAAAAATTTACTTTGGATGATTTTATAAAAATTTTCAAATAAGTTTTAAGTTTTGATGAATAGTAAAAATATGCAAAATTTTAATTGAAAAAACAACTTTTTCATCAAACAAATTTATGTGAATACAATATATTATTGAATAAATTTAAAGGAAAAAAAATAATATATTTTTATCATTTAATATAATTTTGGTCTTTGGAATTAATTTTACAATGAATTTGGATGTAAAAACATTTTAATCTTTTGAAATGGTTTAACTTTTAAAAACACGTTTTTCATTCAAACAACCAAATTAATTTTAAATTAATTACTAAAATTTCTGTATTTTGAATTTTTAAAAATATATTCCATATTTTTAATCATTGGGTTCATATTATGTAAATATAATTCTTTTATTTTTTGGTATTATGAATAGTAACTTTAGTAATTTTTATTAATACAATAAAAAGTTAAATCAGATAATTAAAGGAAAATATAATATTTTAAATTTACCTTAAAACTTGTCCTAATATGATTGGATGAGTGATTTTTTAACTAAATTATCCTTGGGTCAAAATTATACCCTTTAGAAGCCACTTGGATGAGATTAGAATAATTAATATATTTTATTTTTTGAAAGTTAAATATGACTTACTCAAATTTTAATAAATTTATCATGTTTAAAATAAGTTTACACCAAATATAAATTCAATTATAAATACTCATTTTAAATATAAAATTTTTTTCTTAATCATGATAATTTATTTTCAAATTTTATGAAATAAATAATTACCTTAAAGGCTTATACATTGATGATGCAGATATTATTTAATTGATAGAAAATCAATAAAATAATTTTTCTTGAAATGATAATAACCCTTAAAAGACCAAAACACGTGGAAAAATATTATTGGTCAAGTATATCACAACAATAATTATCTAAGGGTCTAGTTATTGACCATTTTGATCCATATGGAAAATATTATGACCCTTATATTTTTTAATTTAAGTGATGTCAATGTTTCACATTCAATTTTTAATATATATAACATTTTTTATATAGGATTTTACAGGAGATATATTTGACTATAATTATTCATATGAAATCTAGAGGATTTATCTTCATCATAGTATTTTATTTTTTAATGTATCTCAACAAATAAGTATATTAAATAATTACACCAAAATGATGTAGTAATTATTTTATTAATGGAAATAAAAAATTAATGTTACTAAAAATAATAGAATAAATATAATTTGGGAAAATTATTATATCCAAAAAAATTTATAGATTACCTTTACCGCTTATAGATATAATAAAACATTTTTTTGAGGTTAAAATCTTATCTTGATATTTTTAAAAACCCATTAAATGAATATTGTCAAAATGATACTATTGATATTTTGTAAAAATAATGTATTATTAAATTATTTAAAAATCTCAAAAAAAAATTAAAAAATATAAAATAATTATTTTTTACTCTAAAATATTCTATATTGAACATTTATGGTTTAATTGACATCAAATAAGTAAAAATTAAACATTTTTAATAGTAAAAAATTTGTTACCTTAGTTAAAATTAAAAAAGAATAATTATGGGTAAAACAAAATGATAAGGTTTAAAATGAAATTAAAACATGTCTATAAATTATTGTTTTGATTATATTATAACCTTATATCATCTAATATTCTAAATAAGGATATTTTTTAGGTTTTTGGATGTATTTTTAGTTTATTATAAATGAATATTTTTATAGTTTCCAAAAGTGCCCCTCACCTCAATTATAAAAGAGGACCTCCTCCCTCACCTCTACACTTCACTTTGAGGCTTCAAGCTCAGCCATCCCCTAATAAATTAACTTATAAACTTCCCTAGTTATATTATAGTGGTTTTGGTCTTCTCAAAAGACCAACTATAGTTCCATTAAGAGGAGTTCTAGAGGGAGCACATTGAAGAAGCGGTAATCTCCTCTACAAATTCTTTCAAACTTATTTCTTTTTCTAATTACTATTAATGATTTATTTCCATGATAAATTAATAAAAAGAGGAAAAATTATATAATTATATGTTATTATAATTATGTAACAACAATATTCCACCTTCTATCCATCCTACGAAAAACAAAATCACTATTTCTGCATATGTACGGCTTACCATCTCCATGTCGTGGTGTAATATGTTTTTCACGAACACTTTACTTGGATAGACATAATGATAAAAATAATAACTATATATTATTATTATAAAATTATATGGATTCTATAAAAACATATATACCATGAACTTTCATATCATTTAACAATTATCAGAATGATATCTTCGCTTCTGCGTACGTACTGCCTACTATCTCCATGATGCTATATGATTCATTCTTCAAGATATAAATTAAAGAATGATTATATAAATGTACATGATGAATAAATATGGTATATATTATTTTAATATCATTTTTAATGATATAAATATGACTTAATAAGGATAACTTTAACTTATTCAACAAAACATGCATAAGAACATAAATTAGTTAATACCCAAATAACAAGTAACAATGAAATGTTACCAACAAACGAATGATAATATGATCATAAATGATATCATAAAAATAGAAATGATTTTATAATAAATCAATGACGTTATTTAAATCATTATACAGGGGTTTTAAATACATATAAAGGAAATCATACCTAAGTTATTTGATTATTTTGTTTCACTTTTATTTTTGTGAGACATATGTCTTATACACCACCTATTTATTTTGAGTGGTGTTTATATTGATCGTGGATGTTTTGATGATTCTTGTTATGAAGTTTATGATATTTAAATATGAATATAATTTTCTTTATTTTATGAGGCATATTATTCTACTGATTATAATTTGGTAAGGGATAATTTCACAATCTCATTATTATCTGACATTTTTTTTACGTAAGAATTCACTGAGGTTTATTTATCATCCATATCCATGTTTTCTAGAAATGATTTCATAAAATGATTTAAAATTATCCTATGGATGTTTAAATTAATTTTTACCCATTGGTGAATTTTTATTAAATGGTATGAATAGAATATTTTTTTATTTTCAATATGAGGTAATTTTTAAATTTTCTCAAAAAGTATGAGAAGAATATTTTCTTTTAACTTATATGGAATGAATGTATTTTTATATTTTAATAATGCATAATTTCCAAGAATCTTTCTTTATAAGATTTCAAGTTTATTTTCAAATAAATTATTTTATTTTAAAATTGTGTGGATTTTTTATAAAAGAAATTTTTTTTTGAATAAGAAAGGATATTTTCCTCAAGAATTAATTTCAAGTGTTTTATCAAAATTATTTTCCATCTAAGATAAAATTTTTAAATATGGTTATTTTTATATCCCTATTATTACTAAGGTTTTATTTTTCTTATGATGGAATTTTATTTATGAAATCTATTTGTTTTATATTAATTATGATTGAATGATGTTTAAGAAACCCATTTTATTCTTTCGGTTATGCTATGATGAATGATTTTTGTTTTTGTGGTACACATAAGAATGATTTCATTATGGGATGGGTGGAACCTATATCTCCCTCCAATTCATTGGGTAAAAATTTATATCACATGAGACAGATATGACTAGAACAGTAAGTAAATGTAGTTCAGTAATACAGGGTAAGAATGGAAAGTAAATCTGTTTCAGTAATACAGGGTTGGAACGAAGAGTAAACTTAGTTCAGTAAAGGAATTTATCTTTTATTATGGTCTTAGAAGTAAGCCTTGACTAATATAGAAATTATTTTATATGCTTATGTGTGTTTTCCACAAATCTATGTTTTATTCCAATGTTACTTTTTCATGCATCACATTTCTTTATAATTTATGCCTTATGAACTACCAAGATTTATTCCATGACTCAATATTTTGATATATGTTATACATGGTATTATTTTCAAAGGTTATGTTCATTTTTTACGTTATTATGTTCATGATCTGTTTGATATTTTATTTTTTTACCCTTACTGAGCATCTGAGCTTACCCTTTTTACATGTTTCATTTTCTCCAGGATATAAAGAACATTTATTTAGTATGAGTACTAAACGGGAAAATTTTTTGTGGAAGATATTAAAGATATTTTAAAAGTTATAAGAATGTATTCCAAGTTTCTAAAGGCAGTAAACTATTATGGTCCTCAGGCATTCATTTTTAAAATGTAATGAATATTCATCTAAAAATATGTAATATTTTTGTACGTAAATATTGGGTCATTATAGTTGGTAAGGGAGTTTCTGTCAAATTTTTCTTAATTATATTATGTTCAGAATTTATTTCTAAGAGATATCTTCTCTCAATTGTTTCCACTCGTTAAAATTTTATTTGTAAGAATAAATAATTATTCTTCAAATAATTATTTCATAGATTTTATTTAAGGGACATTGTTCACTATTTTAAAATTATGATTATTAATTTTTATAAGGAATTTATTTATTTATTTATTTATTATTATTATTATTACTTATTTTCAGTTTTAATCTACATATATATATGTCTTAAAGATGATTTAATAATTTTAAAAGTAGTTATTTAATTTTTATATTTTATAATTTTAAACAATAATAAATTTTATTTTTTTAATTTTGAAGATGTTGTTTTATTTTAGAAAGTTGAATTTATTAAAACATCATTTTATATGGAAGCCATGCATATTAAATGAAATGTCCATATTTGATAATTTCATGTGTCATTGAAGTAATTGTTTAATTTTAATTAAGTATTTATTTATGCTCATATATTTTGAATATAAGAATTTAAAAGAAAATATTTTTTAGAAAAATAAATAAAGTAAATCATTTAATTGTGGACGAATTTAAGATTTTATATTAAATAATATTCAAAGTATTTTTCCATGATATATTTTTCTAAAATATGGATTTATTCTTCAAAGTTTTCTGAAAAAGTGATTTATCGATGGTAGAAGTTATAAAAATTATTTTATTTTATATAAAAAATTTAAGTAATTTTTCTAAATGTTTTTAATGGATTATGATTGAGAAAGGTAGATCCTTAAAAAAAATTTCTTAATATTTGAACTGATACTTGGGTATCATGTGGGAGAATGAGAAATGGGGAGTGAACCCACAAACTCACAAAACATTATTCCATCGGTGATATTACTTTTGGATATATGAGTTTTCTTGGAATCTGTCTAGTATAAAAATAATTAATAAAGAAAGTTTGATTTTGAAAATGGATTTTTAAGGAGAATTTAAGTGTTTTAAATAAACCATTTTTTAAATTTATTTTCAAAATAATTATTTTTGAAAATTTTATATATATAAAATATTTATATTTTATGTAATATATTTTAAAAAGAAATTTTATTAAAAGTTTTACATTGGTTTTAAAAACTAAAATTGGGAAATTAAATGCTCATCATGTTATTTTTAAATTTTTTTCACATGAATCATAGAAGTTATAAGTTAGTCATTGATGCTTTTGGAGTTAGCGTATGGAATCTTAGTAGGAATATGTTTCATTTATATTTTAACTTTAATAAATGTAACATTTTTTCTAATCCTTCAAAACCTAGACACATAAAAGGCCCTATATTGTATAAACCACTTTTGGTATGTTGGCACTACAAGGTAATTTAAAAGTACATTAAAATTCTAATCAAATATAATTGTCTAGATATAATAATTAGATTTAAAATAAAATAACCCTTAATAGTTAAGAGAAACAAAATCAAAAAATAGAATTAACATATCTCTTATATGTTAATTGTTGAATCCTTCTTAGCATGTTGGCACTACATGCTCTCTCATACACCCATCTATCCGAATAGAAAATATAGAGCATTATGCCTCACTGAAACTCAGAAGAAAATTAACAGTATCACTTCCTTCTTCCTTGATCAATAAAGAAATCAGAATACCTAGCATCTCGTACATATAAATACACTCGGTAAAATATCTATTTTTGCATTAAGGAGAATAAATGTGTGGATCATATATCTTTCATGCAAAAAAAGATTAATTAAAATATAAATTTTTAAAATTTTACCAACATATGAGATAAGAATTTAGAAAATAAATATCTAGATTAGGAAAATTTATTGGATCAGGTAGATATAAAGTAATCATCAATGTTGAAATAACATCAAATGGAAAAAAATCAGTGTATGAAAGGAATCAAGAACATGAAACATGAAAAATAGTTTGAAAACAATTGAAAATTATTAAACTAAAAATTTTTACAAATAATAAGTATTAAAAGAATTGATATTTATTAGAGAAAAATCCAAAACAGTAGAAGAATTCAATGGAATAATCCAAAAAATATGAAAAATCAGTATTTACTACGATTCAGACACCTAAAATTAAATAAATACCAACTTTCATAATGAAAAAACTGAGAGGCGATATCCCTAATTAAAGGTCGCTTTTCCAGAATCAGGTTTGAAACCCTCATCAAAGTTAGGATCTAGTGTTCGATCCAACTTACCTTCTCTGAAACCAACTATTTCATTCACCCTTTCTTTGAACTCTATCTTTCTTCATCCACACATAGCTCACTCAACTACACTAAATCCCTCAACTTTGCACAATCCACTTTTGTCGGTGTCTGTAGTCGAACCCTTCTCTCAGTGTTACTCCTATCGAAGAAGAACCACTCAATTGAGATTCTCTTGAGAATAAGACTTGCATGGCCCAAAGACAAACCCTAATAACCCTGATTTCCCTTTTTTCGTTAAATTTTGTTTTTATTTTTTTTAATTTAATCGAAAAATAAAAAATATATTAATATCATCATAAATTGTAAAATATATGTATTTATAATAAATTAAAAATAAAAATTAATAATGTTTTTAACATATATAATTTTTTATTATAAAATAATGCTTATATATATTTATCTTATATTTCATAATTTTATTAAATGTAAATCAATTATAAGTATTTATTTTACTTTTAATAAATATATTAACATTTTCCTAATTAACATTCTAATTTAATTTATTTTTATACATATAATTTATTTAAATAAAATTATAAACATAAAATATAATTATAAAACAAATTCATAAATATATACTATATTGACAATAATATTATTTGTTTTAAAGAAAATTACTTTCTTTTAATTGTTATTATTTATTCATACAACATATTTGAAAATATTATTTCATGATATTATATTTCATAAAAGTATAATTAATTTATTATTATTTTAATATGTCACCATATATTTAAAAAGATACATTTTTATAAAAAATATAAATCAAATTAATAAAATTTCATTTTAATTAAACGAAATCACATAGTTTTATAAAAATATTTCATAGAATTATTTATTTAAATTTTAATTCATTTAATAATTATTTATGATTTATGAGATGTTACATTGCCCCCTCCCCCCTTTTAAACGAATTACAACCTCACAATTCACAAATCAAACTTTAAAAAATTCTGAATTTCCATAATCATAATTAAATAAGTTCTAAGGGGACATAACTATATAAAGAAAATTATAATGTGAAGACTTTGTTTTCATCAAAGGCATCATCTAATATCCAAATATGTCTAGATCATTCCTCTGATACCAATTGTAACTCCTCGAGTCTATGCTTCCAGATTTAGTGTTAAAACATATTGTGTATTTTTTTTATAAAATATAACTAAAAAATTCATAGTGCTTTATAAAATAGAGGATCTTTAACTGGTTTAGGTTCTGGATGATTAGGAAAAACCTTCAATTTTTCATATTTGAAACAAAAATGAAACATTTACCTATTACACTCATGTGCACTAACTCCAAAAGCATCAATGACCAACTTTGAGCTTCTATGATTCCTGTGAAAAACATCTAAAAATAACAGGATGGCATTTAATTTCCTAGTAAGATTTTTTAAAACTAGTGTAAAACTTTTAATAAAACTCTTTTAAAAGTACTTCATATCAAATATAAATATTTGATATATATATAAACTTTTCAAATATACTTAATTTGAAAATACATTTCAAAAATAGTTCATTTCAAAACACTTATATTTCTCCTTCAATTTTTTTTGAAAATAATAATATCTTTATGGAATGTTTTGATACATAGAATATCCTAAGAAAACTTATATGGCCATGAACAATATCACTAGTGGAATAGTGTTCTGTGAGGTCGTGGGTTCACTCTCCATTTCTCATTCTCCCTCCTGATACCCATGTGCCAGTTTAAATTTTAATAAAAAAATTTAAGGATCTACATTTCTCAATCCTAATCCATTAAAAACATTTTTAAATTTTACTTAAATGATTTTAAGCAAAGAAAATAATTTTTATATCTTATACCTTTGATGAATCACTTTTTTGGAAAATTTGTAAGAGAAATACATATTATAGAAAAATCTATCGTGGATAAATACTTTAAAATTATTTAATATAAACTCTTAAATTCGTTCACAATTAAGTTATTTCTTTTCTTTATTTTTCTAAAAAAAATTCTTAAAATTATTATGTTCAAAACATACAAGCATGAGAAGAGACTTTATTAAATTTATACAATTACCTAAAATACATATGTAATTACCAGATATGGAAATTTTCTCTAATATGCATGACTTCCACATGAAATTATGTTTCAATAAATTAAAATTTCTAAAATAAAACAATAGCTTCAAAATTAAACAATAAAAATTTATTATAAAAATAAAAAAACTACTTTTAAAATTATCAATTCATATTTTACATTTATATATATATATATATATTAAACATAAAAATGCATTTTTAAAAAAATCCGTTACACAAAACCAGATTTAAACATGATTTTGATACTAATAAATAAAGAAATCCCTTACCAATTGTAAATTTAAGATCAAAATTTTAAAATTTCAAAAACATAGATTTTTAAGGAAAATGCACTTGGTAGAAGAATTTTAACATAATTAAAAGTCTATTCAAATATAATTGTCAATATAGAATAATTATAAATAAAATAAAAATAACCCTTAATAGTATTGAGAACCAAAAATCCAAAAATAGAATTAATATATCTCTTACATGTTAATTATAGAATCCTTCTTGGGATGTTGGAACTACATGGTCTCTCATACTCCCATCTCTCCGAATAGAAAACACATAGCACTAAGCCTCACTGGAACATAGAAGAAACTAAATAGTATCACTACCTTTTTCCTTTCTTAATAAGGACATTGGACTACCTAACCTCTCACACATATAAATACACTTAGGAAAATATCTATCGGACATCAATGAGAATAAATGTGTATATCAGATATCTTGCTTGCAGAGCAATATTAATTAAAATATAACTATTTAGACATTTTTTCAACTTATGAGATAATAATTCAGAAAATAAATATCTATATTAGATAAATTGACTGGATTGGGTATACAGAAATCAAGCATCAATGTTGAAGTAATATCCAAAGGGAAAAATTCAGTATACGCAAGGAATCACGAACATGAAATGCACAAAATAGTATGAAAACAACTAATTACTATTTGACCTTAATTTTTGATGACCAATAAGAATTAAAGGCAGTGATAAATATTGGATAAAAAATCTACAATAGTATAATAATTTGAAGGAAAAATCCAAACAATATGACAAATTGGTATTTACAAAGATTTAGAAACCTAAAATTAAATAAACACTTACTTACATTATGCAATAACCGAGAGGAGATATCCATAATCAAAGGTCAATTTCTCCCAAATTGGTTTTGAAACCCTCATTGAAGTCTATATCTGGTGTTCGATCCGACTTGCCTTCTCTCAAACCCTTGGTTTTGCTCTCCCTTTCTTAGAACTCCATCTTCCATCGTCCACTCTCGGCTTGCTCAACTACATCGAAGCCCTATAAATTATACGATCCACTCTTGTAAAGACCCGTAAACTTCAAGGGAAATTTCTTTTTTCTTAATTTTCTTTGAGATTTTACAAGAACGCAGTTTCTGACGGCACCTGATTCCGAGGCCCGGTCAGCCCGGAATAAATTTCCGAAGTTTAGCTCAGGTACGTTCAGTGAACGAATGAGCGGGATTTCCTAATTTTTGAAACGGTGCTCGAAATCGAAATCAGAGGACATTGATAGCATCGCAGCACCGGTAATTGTTTAGGAACACCTTTTCTAGAGTTGTGCATGCTCGGGTGTGGTGATTAAAATTTTGGGTTAAGTAAAGAATAAAATAAAATGGTGCAACCAATTTTATTTTATTTAAAGTAGTTTAACCTAAGCTAAGTGGTTGGAGTGGGACCCAATATATCCTACTCCACTAGGTAGGATATTTGTGGGGTGGGGCCCACACGAACCCCATCCCTTCATATTCCCTAACCCCCCTTAACTCTCCATTTAATTTGACAACATAAGTTTAATTAATAAAGTGGATTCGTTTTTTATTTTGAAATTTTGAAAAGCATGGCATAAACAATTAAAATAATGGGTGACCTTATTTTAATTTGGTTATCTTGTTGTGAGAGGATTGAGGAAAGAAAGCTCTATGTCTTTATGTTCATCATCTTCCTTGAAGAACGCGAAAAACACTGATGCGCCTTCCTTCGTTCTTCTTCCCACGTCAAAGGAAGGGAGACACCGTTCCTCCTCGGACAATCTCCGTCAACGTGTACGGAACCCTCTTCCGTGACATTCAATTCCGCGACGAACCTTCGTTCAACGATTTCATCGAAGTAGGGGATAATTGTTTCTTCTTCGTGAATATTTTTCGTCTCCATTCATCGTTCTCTAATTTGGCCACCTGTTATCGCAATAACGGGAGGAGGTCGGACCGCACGAACACGGCCAACTCTCCTCCCCCCTTGATGCTTGAATTTGTTGCGGCACGTGAAAAGGCAGTGCGGTGCCGTTGTACCGCGCGGAAATAATGAAGAGTGGGCAAAGAAGCGTGGCGCCGTCACGTCGCGCCATTAAAGTAGAACAAAGTCGTGGTGCCGTCGCGCCACGCTGGAGAACCTAGAAGAGGCCGCGGCCGGAGCGGGGGCGTGGCAGAGGGGCGTGGCGCCGTCGCGCAGCCCCGATCGGACAAGGCTGCGGCCTATGGCCGCGGTGGTGTGGGACCGATGGCCGGAATCGCCAGTCGCCGGAGCAGGAGAGCGGGACCGCGGTGGTCCCGCGGCGGCAGAAATCGGCCGGCCGGACCGAGCCGACCATTTCAGGGGGAGACCAGGGGTTCTTAACCCCCGGATGGAAGAAGAGTGGCCCCCATGTGGGGGGGGCCGCGGGTTGTCAATCAGGGGGGCACCCCCCCCCCCCCCTCCGGTCGGCCGTTTCGACCGAGCCGCCTGGTCACGCGAGCACCACACCAGCGTGCCAGGCCAGGCCGCCCCGGTCGGGCCGGGCCGCGCCCACCGGGCCAGGCCGCGCCCACCGGGCTGGGCCACGCCGACCGGGTCGGGCTGTGCCCTATTGGTCTAGACCCGGACCCAGGTCGTGTCGCCTCGGTTCGGGCCGACCCATGGGGTCTCGGGCCGGGTCGGTCCGGGCCCAAAACCCCATTTTCGGACCTCTTTCGGTCTTTTTCCCATAACTTGGGATACGGACCTCCAAACGACACACCTTAAGTTGTGATGCGATCCTTGGATCGAGAAGGTCATTTTGGTATATTACACTCACAGTTTTGGAGAACTTTGGTTTCGACCGGGTTGGTTCGAACACGAAACCAACTGGGCCCTCGGAGTGGAAACGCTCATAACTTGAGCTCCGGAAGTCCGATTGACGTACCGTCGACTTTGATGGATTCCTATTAGTAAGACGGACCTTTTGGATTACTCCAATCGAGGTTTGGATGTAGTTGGAGTACGGTCGGGTTGGTTTTGACTTAAAAACCAACCGGTCCCCTGGGACGAAAAAGCCAATAACTCTCAGATCGGGCGTCCGATTGACGCGCCGTCTGGGAAGTTCAGTTCCTATTAACGATACGGAACTTTTGGAAACATAAACTCTGGACTTCGTGTCTGTTGATGTATCATCCCCTCGGCTCGTGGAGCGGACCCTCCCTGAACGAGCATGCTGTGTGCGGGAACCCTAGAGTTGGTTGCGACTGTGACGACGATGAAGACTGTACGGGAATCCTCTGTGGGTTTGACAGCGACGACTACAGCACTCAGCGATCTTGTGTGGATTAGTGCTTACCGATCCTGTGTGGATCAGATCCTGTGCGGGTCAGCGCTCAGCGGTCCTGTGTGGGCCAGCGCATACTGATCCTGTGTGGGTCAGATCCTGTGTGGGTCATTGCGGGGGTTAGTACCTATCGATCCTATGTGGGTCATTATGGGGGTTAGTACCTATCAATCCTGTGTGGGTCCGACGGCATACATAAATCAGTGGTTACATCTGATCATCTCTATCGTCTTACAAAGAAGTATACCTATGTGAGCTGAGTCTTGACTTTCAATCTTATCTTCGATAATATTAACTTGATATCCTATGTGGATTACATTGTGCTTTCCTATGTGGATTGGGTTTCGAATTCCTAAGTGGAATGGGTTATGTTTTCTTGTGTGGACAGGGTTGTACTTGGGCTCGGATGTTAGAGCCGAACTGGAATTGATTACTTAGGTATATGTATGGGATTATACCTAAGTAGTGTCGGATGTTACTTCATGATTGTATCTTTCCTTTATGGATTATCCTTTGTGGATTCTGGGAGACCTTCGGGGGTCTCGGGGTCCCTAATGAGTAGCTTATACTCACCCCTGCACGGGCTATGCCCTCACTATGTTGTGTTGGATGCAGATGACGGACAATGCTGATCGTGGTGGAGGCTTGTGGAGCTAGTCGGTACCTGGAGGTGGACCACTGGGCGGGACGTACACGGAGCGGATGGCTGGACCCGTGGAGCTGAGGAGGCTATCTATACCCACCCATCAGGTGGGACTTCCAGTGGATGGCTCGACGTTGCCGCTTCACCTTTCAGTTGTTATACTTTCTTTCCAGTTGTACTTTACTTTCAGTTTGGGTTTGTATTCTCGCCCACTTACTTTTCTGCACTCACTTTTGTACCCAGTTTTACTTAGTGTTTACTTCTGCTTTCTTACTCTGTGGTGTTTGTTTACTTATAAAGGAAATGCCTTCCCCTTTTTTTCGGGATTTACACCTTGGTGCTAGTCGCTAGCCCCTGGCCTAAGGGAGGCGGGCTTGGGGTAGTCACGGCACGAGCCCCGAGGACGGGTCATGAAAACTCTCTCCTGTGGTCGTGGTTAAACCCTTCTCTCAACATGATTCCTACCAAAGATGAATCACTCAGTCAAGCTTCTTCCAATAAGTCTTGCATGACCCGAAGACGAACACTATTAACCCCAGTTTTACTTTTTTTCTTTAAATTTTGGTTTCATTTTTTTAATTTAATCAAAAAATAACATATATATTAATATCATCATAAATTGTAATATATATTTATATACAATAAATTCATAATAAAAAATAATAATTTTTTAAAATAATTTCATTTATTTGTTATAAAATAATTCTTCGATATATTTATCTTATATTTTAAAAAAATTAAAATGTAAATCATTTATAATGTATTTATTTTATTTTTAATAAATTTATTAACATTTTCATAATTTTCAAACTAATTTAATTTATTTTAATAAAAATTAATTTATTTAAATAAAATTCTAAATATAATTTATAATTATAAAACAAATTCATAAATATATACTATATTGACTGTAATATTATATTTCATTTAAACAAAATTGATTTCTTTTAATTATTATTATTTATTAAAACAACATATTAAAAAATATTATTTCAGGATACTATACTTCATCAAAGTATAATTAATTTATTATTATTTTAATATGTCACTATGTATTTAAAAAGAGGCATTTTTGTAAAATGATATAAATCAAGGTAACAAAATTTCATTTTGATTAAATGAAATCACATAGTTTTATAAAAATATTTCATAACATTATTTATTTAAATTATAATTCATTTATTAATAATTTAAGATTTCGGGGATGTTATACATTTCACATACAGGTCCCTGAGACTGTGGTCGGATCCATATAGCTAAGATATCTGCTTCTACTTTCCCAATGTTGACAACCACCAATTGTATCTACTCATCCAAGAATCTTTCAACCACCAAAGCTGGTGCTAGTACCCATCATAGGTAGGAATACATATAGGGATAAAAATGGATTGGGTTTATTTATGAAGACGTCACTCGAATTTTTAATCCCTGAAGAAATGATCTTAAACATTAACCATCGATTACCTGGAGAGGTTGGTAAACCTCAATGACTACTCAGCTTTTGTCATGTTTCCCTACTCTAGCTAGAGAGGATCCTGTATATGCACAACCCTCGACATAATTGGTGAGTGATTCTATTTGAAGAGATGCTCAAACTATGTCAATAATAGACTCTTCTCATCATAATACTGGGTAACAAAACCCCACCATTGTCCTACTAAGCCATGAAGAAGGCTCGCTACCATGAAAAACATCTAATCTTCTGTTTTCCAGACTAGATGGAAAACTTATCTCACTGTCTCAAGCCAATCCTTAGCCACCTGTGGTTTAGGCTCACCTTGGAACCTGATGGGTCTCTATCACTAAAACTCCTAAAGCATGCTCAACCAGCACTCCTAATCCACTGTTATTACAGGTACCACTTGTTTCTCTATAGGTTGTTTGGATAGTGAACAACCTATTAGTAATATATCAATAATTGGTCCCTAAATAGATTCCTCTTCACTGAGGTGATCATCCTCGTGATCATCATGCTGAATCCAAGCTGGTATATGTCATGGAGGCATCCTGAAATAAACAAGATGTACCACAACTAATGAGTAAATCTGTAGATCTAACTCAAGAAGAACATTGAACCACAACCCATTCTATATGATGTATCTACCATTGTTTCCTAAAACCAATTTTCTCATGTATCGAGTTTAAAAGTAGGTGATCATAGTCCTGGTGTATAGATACGTCGTCCACTGCACCAACACTGGGGTCCCTGTCCTAAAATCTAATCTTGAAACACATAACATTGTTGCCCTAAACCAATCTGATAGACTCCCAATTCTAAAGTATAACTAAACCCTTTCATACTACTCTATAACAACCCATCCCAATGGGGGCCATTTCATGACTCTCTAATCACATCTCTAATAGGACAAGGGCTGGTGACAAGCACTGAGAAAGCATTTCACTAACATGGGAATCCTTACCATAAGTACCTGTACAAAAATACACATTTCCAATCCTATAAAAATTCTAAAATGTAAAAAATCATTGAAAATTCATGAATGCATACATCAAAATCCCATAACCATAGTATGATAGGAAGTAAATAAAGTAAACAGGGTCAAATAAAATCCCACCAAAAATAGTCTGTAACACAAGTCAAACATAAATGTAAAGGGAATGTTGTATGAAAGCTACAAGAACACACCTTGGTCTGTCTGGTCTCTCTAAGCACCATTTGGTCCTGGTCCTCCTAAGAATATATTAAAAGGTCTATCATCTACACAAGACATGAAACATGTTGTAAAATCCTATGTGGGGGTGAGTATAACAATACTCAGTGGACTCTTTGGTCACTGCGACTGTCTCTTCAAACACCTCTAATGTTTCTAAACCTGATTTGACTCCAAAACTTTTCTCAATGATCCCAAGTGGACCTGAAACCCCTTCGAAAAAAAAATCGGGGTACTGATAATAAAACTACTTCTAATGTCTCTACTCCCCCCTCCAAGAATAAGCAGGGGAATAAATCCATCCCATCTTCCTATCATGGATCCAGAAGGTCAGAAAGGAAAAAGGGTTCAGGTGGTGAAAAAAAAGGGAGTTCTGCTTCCAAACGCAGGTTTAAATGAATTTTTTATTTTGGAATTGTCAGGGTATAGCAAACTCTGACACTTTTATAGTGCTTAAGAGATTTCTTTGGACTCACAAACCTAAATTATTTGCTATTGCTGAGCCTAAAATTAATTTTTCTTCGAATTACTTGCATTTAGGATCTTTTGGATATAATTTTCTTGGTGCTTGCAAGGATGGAACTGTTATTGAAACCCTTTTTATTTTTTACCATTCATCTTTGCAATCTGTTAATGTTGTTAAATTTTCTGATCAAATGTTTACTTGTGAATTTTCTTATGTTGGAGTTCATACTTTCTGCACTTTTATATATGCTAAGAATACGTATCAAGAGCGAAGAACCCTTTGGAATGACCTTCTTTCCCTCTCTAGATTTATCCAAGAACCCTAGTTTGTGGTTGGAGACTTTAATGCCAATCTCCTTCCAAGTGAAAAGATTGGACCATCACACTCTTCTATCTCCTCTCGGTAATTCAAAGCTTCTATTGAGGATTTTGATCTTATAAAAATTAACCTCACTGGGGCTAAGTATACCTGGTATAGAAAGTACCTTAATATGGTAGTGGCTAGAAAACATGACAGGGCCTTCACCAATTCTGATGCCCTTGATAAATGGGTTTCCATCTCTAGTATTACTTTACCTAAGATCAACTCTGACCATCATCCCATTCTTGTCAGTTTTTTCTCCAAGGGTTCCAAATCTCTTATTCCTTTTAAATTTAACAATGCCTGGGCTGCGGACCCAGACTGCTCCAATAAGATAAAAGATTTTTGGATCGGCATGCAACATCAAAATGATGATTTTACTTGCATTACTAAATTCAATCTCCTAAATAAATGCCTTAAAGGATGGTGCAGATCTAAAACAAAACAACTTGGCAAGGACATATCCACCTTGGAGAATGACCTTATTCGTATCCAAATCTCTAACTCCAGGTCTGATTTTTCTATTGATCCTCAATCTGAATTTACTACGTCTTTGAAGCTCAACTCCTTACTTAAGCTCAAAGATAACTTGAGAAAGAAAATCTTCAAAACCAAATGGCTTTCATATGGGGACAAGAATACTAAGTTCTACAATTCTCTTCAACAGGTCAGGAAAGCCTATAGGCCACTTTCCTTTCTCAAAGTTGATGACACTCTTCTTGACACTGAGGATGCCATTTCTAATCATGTTTTCAACAACTTCCATAACATGTTCAATGGTCCAGAGGTCTGCAAAGACCTTCTCCCTGATATCATTCCTAATATGGTCACGGTTGAGGACAATGACCATCTTTTAAGCATTCCCTCGGATCATGAAATCAAGGACACTCTATTCAGCCTCAACCCTGATAGTGCTCCTGGACCTGACGGCTTCAATAATGGTTTTTTCCAACAATACTGGGAAATCATTCATGTGGACGTGTGTAAATTGGTCAAATCCTTTTTCTCCACTGGTTTCCTTCCACATGGGCTAAATGATCAGTTTCTTGCTTTGATTCCTAAAGTGGAAAATGATGTAGAGATTTATCTTTTCAGGCCTATTTCCCTCATCAACATAATATTTAAAATTATTACTAAACTACTTGCAAACAGATTATCCACCATCTGTAACAAAATTGTTTCCTGGCATCAATTTGGCTTCATCAAAGGTAGATCTATTCAAGATTGTTTATGCCTTGCCTATGAATGTACTAACATGCAGAATAAAGTCACCAGAGGAGGCAGTTTTTCCATCAAACTTGACATCAGGAAGGTGTTTGACACCATGGATTGGAGTTTTATTTTAAGGGTTCTGAAAAGATTTGGGTTTAATGACTCTTTTACCACTATGATTCACTCCTTATTCAATTCGGCTACTATTTCTGTGCTGGTTAATGGGACTCCTAAAGGCTTCTTTAAATGCACTAAGGGGGTTCGGCAAGGTGAACCTCTCTCTGCCATCCTTTTTTCTATTTCCGAGGATTACTTAAGTAGACTTCTCAGGAGCCTTGTGAATCAAAACAAGATTCACCCCATCCAGGCTTCTAGAAACTTAAATGTCCCTACCCACCTTTTATATGCTGATGACATTATTCTGTTTTTAATGGGTGATAAAAGAAACATTCAAAACCTCAAAAGTTCCCTGGATCACTATGAATATGTCTCGGGCTAAGCGATAAGTTGGAACAAATCCTTTGTTTTCTTTGGAAAAAGGTTTTCCCCCAACAGAAAAAGCTATATTATTAATTATTTAGGCATTAAAGAAGGTTCATACCCCTTTACTTATCTTGGGGTTCCTATCTTTTGGGGAAGACCTAAATCCAGCTAATTTCACAGTATCATTGATCAAATCTCCAATCAACTCTCTTTCTAGAAGGTTAAATTTCTTTCCTTGGCTGGCAGAATTTGTCTTGTCAAATCTACCATTGTCTCCAAACTGGTTTACTCAATCATGGTCTACTCTTGGCCTGCTAGTCTGCTTAAGAAAATCAATATTTACATAAAAAATTTTGTTTGGACCGGTAGTAAAATTGAAAGAAAACTTGTGACCATTCCTTGGGCCACTTGTTGTAAAACTTTGGATAAGGGTGGTCTTGGCATCAAAACCCTTAAGCTTTTTAACGACTCTCTTCAAGATAAGATGACTTGGAATCTGATTCACAACAATTCTGATTCCACTGCCTTTCTCAAGTCTAGATTCATCACCAAGATTAAAAAGGGTAATCTGAGTTACATCACTTCTTCCATCTGTCCATCCATTAAATTCTCTTTCTTTAATATCATGAACAACTCTAGATGGATGGTTAGCTCTAATTCCACTTTGAATTTCTGGCTGGATAATTGGACTGGCATTCCATTGATCTGAATGCTCACATCCACCACTCCTCCTGGAAATACCAACTCCTCTATTTGGGACGTTCTTAACTCCCAATACATCACTCTTCCTGATGACATTGGTCACATCATTGAAAATTATTGTTTCTCTAACATTGATGATTTCCTCATTTGGGAACCCGCTTTTAATGGTGTTCTTGATTCCAAAAGTTTCTAGAAAAACAATTTTAGCAATTCTGATTCTAGCTTGGCCTGGTTGAAAAATTTTAACAAACCTTGGATCAAACCCTCAAGATTTACTCTTATCTGGCATATTTCCCATAATAGGGTTCCCACTGATATGTACTTACAATCCTTTGGGATTACTCTTTTCTCTAGATGTCTTATGTGTAATCAACACCGAGAGGATGCTAATCATTTTTTTTGTCTTGTGCTACAGCTGTCGCTCTTTGGAATTACATTTTTGACATTTTTTGTTGCAGATGGTCGATTCTTGACTCCATCATCTCCCAATTACAATGTTGTGCTAATGGGGTTTTCTCCATGAAAATCAAGAATATTTTTCTGACTATAGTGGCGGAATTCCTATATGTAATCTGGTATGACAGAAATAATTTACTTCATAACAATTGTTCTTTAATTCTCAATGCAGGTAAAACGCGTATTCTCATGGCCATAAAGGATGATTCTTCTCTTCAGAAGGATCATTGTGACAATTCTGTTGGCGATTTTATGATCATTCACCGTCTTAGGATTGCGGGATCTTACAAACAGCCTCGGAAAACTTTTGAAGTATTCTGGAAAGCACCACTTCCGGGATGGATCAAAGTGAATGTTGACGGCGCCTCGTGAGGAAATCCTGGTCCGGCAGGTTGTGGTGCCATTTTTAGAGATCATCTTGGCTGGTGCCAGGGCTGCTTCTTTGGTGGTTGTGGTACGGCCTCGGCTCTGGAAGATGAAATGCTGGGTGTGATTCATGCGGTGGACTTTTCCAAACAAAAGGGTTGGAACAAGTTGTGGCTTGAAAGTGACTCAACCACTGTGGTGCAAGCTATCTGGAAGGGGGTGGTGCATCTTTCCTGGCCGCTCACTCCTCTTTGGATGCAATGCCTTGCTACGCTCCTGGACCTCAGCTACATTGCCACACATGCTTACCGTGAAGCGAACATGGTTGCTGACAGTCTCGCCAACAAGGGAGTCAATCAGGATATTACCTGGCTTGATGATTTTCCTGGTGATTTTCTCCCTCTTTATGATAAGGATTGTAATAATATTCCTTCTTTCAGACTTTTGTAGCTTCCCTTTTTTTATAAAATAATTTGTGCCTCTGTCTTTGGCTGATGCATCACCTTCTAAAAAAAGGTATATGTCTAAAACTCATATAATAAGATTATCCATATATAATCAATAACGACACATAGTCTAGAGGTAATTCCCAAGAATTGTATACCCAGTATTAGGATTCCAGTTTGAATATTCTATGAAGAAATTATCTCATAGAACACACTCTTGAGTATGATAGCACTAATGACATTAGTCTGAGTGGTATAGTTCGTCAGGTCCCGTCATGAGAAATATATACGCGGATATAACTGAAGATAATGTGATACAAAGATGTGGATCACTTCTAAGGAAATGTGGTGATACCAACAACTCAACCTATATTAAATGTTCTAAGTAGAGGATCAGATTCTGGGTAGTGTTGGTCATGTCAATACCAAGAACTCCAACTAGGGCAGGAAGATGAATAGAGGATCCCAATTTGTTCCTTTTGGTGTGTTCCAAAAACTCTATCTATGAATTCCCATTGAATGGATCACAAGCCTAGGAGTAGGAAATGATACTATACCTACCTTTAGGGAAAGGATCAGGGGAATGAACCCTAAAAAAACTTTTCCATGATAAAGAGGACAATGGATCCAAGCCATGTAAGAAAGAGTACACGACGTGTATAGGGATTACAAAATGTGTCCCTTTACCCTGAGTTCTACCCATGTAAATGGATCGTGTCATTCAAACTATTTCGATGTGGAAGGAGAGTACATGGTGTGTAAAGGGTTCACACATCATTCCCATGTATGCAGGGTCCCACCCATGAACTCCAATCGTGTTCTAGTACACGGTGTCATCCCGTGTATCTATGCCCATGTACTAGTACACAGGGTAGCTGTCTACATAGTCCATGCCATTCTATGTGGAGGAATACACACTGTTTAGGCACACCGTGTATTCTTCCCCATGTCAGTGTACTTCCCCAAGCACACATCGAGTCATCCAAAAGGGGTTACATGCCGTGTAGTCAAGGACTGCACATTGTGTGTATCAGGTTTTCAAGAAACCCTTATTCTTCTCTTACACATCCCAACCGATGCTCCAGCCTTTGATATGGTGGCCCCTTTATGAAAAACTGCATATTGAGCCTTATTGAGTCATGCCCCCATTGAATCAACATGTTTCATCATCAGATCTGCTCGCAAAATAGATCAAATTGTTGTTATTTGTTGTGCACCAATGAACACTGAAAAACATGAGTTTGGGTATTCGACATCATATGAATCTCTATGTCTCCATCATCTCACCTCCATTGTTCCATTTTGATCCTAAATCTACAATATCAAATCAGTGCACCAAGAAATGGGTGTGCAATGATCGATTGATCAGGAATAGTTGAGTTGCAAGCCATAAGAAGAACACTCTTGAAGAATGATGAATGGGGGGAGAAAAGAAAAAATAAATCAAGAGTAATGGACCTCGATCAATGTTTTTGTTAATCTTGGTTATTTTCCTTTAGAACGGAAATTGAATAAATCAACTCAAGAAATAAATTCTCTCATAAAACCCCTACATAATAATCGCATCCCGCAATACACAATCCATGAATCAATCCTTTCGTCGATTGATTCACGTTCATCATAGAAATTAAAAAAAGGGAATAAAAAAATAAAAAAACATTCCCTACCTTCATTCGGTTGGATCTATAATGAATAATAATGCATCTTTATCATCGTTGGCAAGATCCATCAAATTTGAGGTGTGTCAATCTTTGATTTTTAATCTATAATCATTTTCTTGAGAGGATTCTCCAAAGGCTCTCCATTAATTCTCCATAGGTTCTAGGGTTATGCAGTTAACCCTGCAATTTTGACATAATATAATAATTAAATACATAACAATCATTGTGTCAAAAAAATGAATTAAAATGATTTTATTCAATTATTTTATTAATTTATATGACTGCGATGACTTTTCCATAAACGGTCTATGCCAACTAATGTTAAGCCATTATAGGGGTATACCTCGCATTCTGAGTTCAATTTTTCACTAATATTTCTGATCTGAGAACCCATTAGAAATTATTTCACTTTTTCAGGGAAACTACATGCATGTGATATTAAATATATTTAATATATTTCAAACATTTATTCTGGGAACACCAAGCCTTGGAATTGTATACTGTCTCAGCACCTAATCTCAAAATTAATCCATATAATATCCAAAAAATAATAAATGGAAAATATAAGACATTATATTATTTTATATTTATCTTAATTATCCCCGATAATAATATTCTCTTCATATTTTTTAGCCTTGATAATGAAGTGATTAGGGATCCTTATTTAGGTAAAACCCCAAGAAACCCACTAAACATAAAATTCCACTTAATCCCTTCACGAACTATTTCATCACACACCGTCTCTACTATACAGTTTTCATAATATAAAAAACATGTAATGCATAGAATCCTTATTATACATTTTTCATAGTGAAACTATACTTTGTGTATAGAACCAAAAACATCATCAACCAGTCACAAATGAAGAGGCCCCTCCATGAACTTTCTTTTCGGTTTACAATCTCCCTTTTTTGATTCCAATACTTTGCTAATATTTCTCCACTGTGAGACTTATATGTGGATTAAGTGAACATTCTATATGGTTCACATATAATTGATAACCACTTTCATGATTTCACAAAGATTTTATATAGTATGGGAACTTACTATGTAATAAACTTTACCACATTCCAAACACATTCTTTGGAAAAAAACTATTATAACTTTATCAACTAGTTATTTTTACAATAACAACAACCCCAAAACCTTAAATTAACATTAAGAGGGATTTATTCCCAATAATCCCACATTTTGGGTTTGTGGAAAATTCTTTAAAACCAAATGAAACCTTATTTTTACAAGAACTCGGAAACCTTTTACTTCAACCACTATTCACATTGTACAATACTAGATTGTGATCAAAGGCTTACTCAACACATACTCTAGTCCCAAAAGAGATGATATCAATGCAAGAAATAATAGTTACATAAAGGTTTCATCAATTAAATTCTTTGTAATCAAAACCACTTCATCATCCAAACATGGTAAAAATATTTCATTATAAACCCATATGTTATCCTTTTGTGAAATGTCTTCATTGAAATACCAATTTCATTATTTCCATAGTAAAAACATTAAATTCGCTAAATTTCATAAGCTTACTAATCCAATATAGAAAAATAATCTCCCCTTTCATCACCTTACTCTACCTTGTAATAATTTTGATAAAATTATTCTTATTTATAAAACATATATCTACCCGTTTGTCAAGAAACCTAAAGTTCACTCTTTTGAATAAATAGGAAAAAAATAAATAGCACATGGGGGTTATCAATATACCTTGGGGAGTGTTTTTACACTTTCACACTACATAAGTGTAGGGGTTTGTCTAGACATTAAGATCAAACTAGTGCCATTCAAATTATTATTTGGGTTAGGCCTTTGTCTAGATGAATGTAATATTAAGTTATGAAGGTAGATATTATGGCTTCACTGACTGGAGATCCACTTTATCCAAGATAAAATTATACCTGATTTTAACATGCTTCATCCTGAGTGATGGAAATTATTTTTGATAGGATTTATAGAACATGAATTATTATAATTGATTCTGATCAAAGAATTCACATCAACTTTCATGTATTCTAACAATTATTTCATCCAAAGTAACTTCATGGACGAATTACTAGATATAATATATTAAAAATATATAGTGCTTAGAGAAATAAAATATTTTTTCTTAATCATACAAGAAATAAAAAATATAATAACCTAAAATTTACCACCTGATGTTGTCTTTCTATCATCCTCTAAACTGGCCCAATTTACATCTATATATCCCAACTCATGGTTATATGATTCTTTGTACAAAAAACCAAAATCCAACATTCCCTTGATATACCTTAGTATTATTTTCACTAAAATAAATTATCTTTCTCTAAGATTACTTTGATACCATGCCACCTAACATGTGGAAAAATACTAGGTCATGACTTTTTCAATTATAGAAAGCTTCTGATAATCTATATATATTCATTGACATTCACCACTTTTCCTTAATCATCCCTTAACAATTTCATTTGGATAACAAGTGGAGTTTTAATATCCTAGGAATTATCTATACTATATCATCTCAGAATCTCCTTGGCATATTTATATTGAGAAATAAATTTTCCTTCCCATCCTTGTATCACTTGTAGACAAAGGAAAAACATTAGTTCACCTATCATTGACATTTAAAACTTGCACTTCATGAATTATTCAATTTGTTTGCATTGACCTTTGTTCAACCCTCTAAAGATTATGGAATATAAATATAAAAACACAGTCATTTTTTGATTACTTTAACTATTTTCATAGAGATTTTAATCAACTCCACCACCCTAGAAGCGGAGATTCTTCAAATATTGATCCAGTCATGAATACCATGATCTTGTTTCCCTATTTATCCCACAAAGATCCTTCTTCATCATAATAAATTTTTTCTCATATTAATAAAAAATAAAACCATCTAGTTATTCAATGTACACCTCTCCTTTCTGAACTTCATTTAGAAACACTAACTTTACATTCATCTATAACACATTGTAATTATATTTTACTATAATGACTAAAAATAGATGAATTTCCTCTATTCGTTCTATATGTTAAAATGTATCATCGACATCAATTACATTGATCTTAGAGTACCCCTTTCACACCAGTCATGATTTTTTTCAAATCATAATGTCTTCTTCATTCATATTGTTAGGAAAATATTATTTGGTCTCAATGACATTCTTATCTATCAACATCAAAAAATACTCTCACATATGATTATTCTTTATTTTATCAAGCTCTTCATTCATAGACTAAACCCAATTCTCATATCTTGAAACTTATTCAAAGAATTTGTTTCACTACCCCCGATAGAAATTATTTTAGGTATAGAGCCTTCAATATCCCAATATAAAATGGTAATATCTGATCAAAGATGATGAAATGCCTATAAATATTATCTCGATACTTCATCTTATGTGTAGATACAGTTCTAACTCTATCCTTATCATCATATGAATATTCTTATGAATCATCCTCAGGAACTTGCATTCCCCCCAAGCTGTTCACTAATTCATCATTATCCTACTAATAATATTCACATATTTTTTGAATATTCTTCTCATTATCCATAATAATAATATCATTTATTTCCTCACCCTTTCCTAGACACATATTTAAACATTTATATTCTTTATATTATCCTAAGTATCCAAGAATTATCCTTTCATCTCTATAGGATTAAAAATTCCTATTTTTTCCTTATTAAGAATGAATCAATAACTTCTAAAGACATGAAAGTATTTCAATGAAAATTATTTATCATGCCACAAATTTTATGGAGTCTTCTCTTCCCTAATACACAACATAACTCCATTAGAAATGTAGACTGATGTCAATGCCACTTCTTTTCAAAACTTCTCAGGTAGGTATTTCTCAATAAGAATCATTATATCCTTGATGTTTATGATCTAGTTTCTCATATCAAACACACAATTTTTTTTCAAGAGTTCTTACTTTTGGGACTTGGTGCCTTATCCCATGCTTCTCATGATAGTCCTCCATATGGATATTTTTGAACTCTATCCCATCATCAGTTTAGAACTTCCAAATTTTCTATCTAAATCTCATTTAAACCTTCATATGATATTGTGTTATAAAACTAAAAACATCATAATTTTGATTGATGGCCATTATCTAGACCATAATAAAATAATTATCAATGAAAAAACATAATATATCTCCCCATTAATGGATCTTAGTGTGTTTGTTCTACACACATCAATATGCACCAGCTCAAAAACTCTTGTTGGCTTTTGTTCTTTTTTATTATAAGTATTTTGAGTAATGTTTCATTTTGGACAAGTATTGTAGGTGTTTTTATTATTGTGTGATAACTTAGGGATATCTCAATATCCATAATTTTTCACCAGATCTTCCAATGATAGTTGGATCCAATGGAAAAGTTACTTATGTCAGAACATGTTTTCTTCTTATTTAGATAAAAAGTACATATCACCTTGATTATTTAAAAGGTATGGATTCCACTTAATTATATTCTCCTATATAACCACTGCACTGAATTTTCCCTTGATGATACATAACTTCATGTTAAATATTATATCATGCCTTGAGTCGCATAATTTACTAAAACTAATCAGGTTGTAATTAAAACCACTAAAGACCAAGGCATATATGCATATAATATCTTTTCCTCCAAAATTTTCTTTCTCAAATTCAATAATCTTTATTCCTTCATCAATATCGAATATGATGACTCATTACCTGTCATTATTGATGTATGGGACAAGATCTTTATTTCCATTAATGTGGGAACTATATTTTATTTCAATGATCCAAACACTAGTATGATCTGATAATTTTAGGGAAATATCTATAACCACTACTTACTCATCTATTTTATTTTTGATCCATGTACCTAGATTTATACCTAATGTTGGTTGAAATATTTTATCCTCTTCAAATTATACTGGACCAACATAATCATGAAAAGTTTTAAATTGAATTTGAGTTTCAACTGGCTTAATGATTCTCTGAGCTCCTATGTATGACTACATTGAGTATGATTTTTCACATTTCTTTATATTATTATATTGTAATATTTGGCCATATGTGAAAATCCTCCACACCAAAAATTGTGACTATCAAAATAAACCATGGAATATTTAACTCTACTAGGCTTCCTTTATTTATCTTGTTCCCTTTGGTACCTCTTGGATATGGAACAAATATTTTTGTAAATTTCTCATGTTTCCAAAAAATACCCCCAGATATGTTGTTAATTCTTGTGTGTCATTACTAAATCACTAGTCTTCCCTTAGGTTCTCTAATTTTGAGTCGTACCCAAATCAAACTTCAACTTCATAGCGGGTGTGTATAGCCTAGAATCATACTTTTCTACTTTCTATTTATGATCAAGACCCAATCTAGCCTTGTTATTTGGATATGAATTTTTATTCTACTGATAGTTTTTTTCCTACTTTTTTTCCCCTATGTGATCTAAGTTCACCTTTTATTTCAACTTTGTGATCTATTTTTCTGATTATATTCTAGTAGTCAAAATTCTTTCTTATTCTTCAATATTTCAGTGCAGCTTGATAACTTCCTCTTCAATATCTTCAATACATTTGATCTAATCTTTCATTGTCTAGGTAAACCATCGATAACCCTGTTATTTTATTCATATTTGATCTCATAATCAAAAAACTTCTCTATATTTTCTCGCTTTGATGATTTTAGTTTTCCGATTTATGCCTTTATCTCAGACTTCTCTTTTTCTTAAAGATACATATTGAGTTTGGAATCAAGAACCACTCTATTATATTTCTTCATTTTGGCTCTCTACTCAGCTCTCTCTTGAGTGAGGCTTCAAATTAAACCAAGAGATCAAATCTTGTTTCTACTTATATTTTATCATCTTTACTCTATTCTGTAATATAGTAGCTTCCCACAAATTCCACCATATCATTTTTATTTTTTTACTTTATAATCATTAATTTATTCAACCTACATTTATTCTGAATTTAAATTTTATTATGGGAGTATGATATTTTTCTTAATAAAACTACATTTATTACTTATCTTACCCTTCACTTTGATATAATATTTCTTTATGGGGATTTCATCATCCTTTTATAAGTTATTGGAAAATTTTTTGTAAGGTTCCCAACCTTTCCACATCAAAAGCATGAAATTGGATGTTTCCCTTTAAACTTTCCTTTTTTCCACTATAAATTTGATTAGAGGAATGACCTCACTTTAAGTACCTATTTTTCTTCCTAGTCATCCTCCATGGTGAGAATATTCATGGCCTTTAATTCCACCTCCTTCGATTTCCCCTTTTCCTCAACCACATAATCATCATTTCTAATATCATATGCAATAAGAGTACTATGAAAAAAAATCCAATGCTAGATCCTTTGGATATTTATCCCAAAGTAAAGACACATTAATATTGAACCAAGATAGAAATATTCTTAGGATACACTTGATGATCTCACATAGTCCATGGTTTCTCAAAAATCTATCAAGTTCACCACAATCACATTCACCCGATCAAAGAAAGCATCAAAAAATCATTAGAGTGAATCCTTAAGTCCTCATACTTATTCTATATAACATTTAATTTTTCATCTTAACATTTTTAACCACCTTACTTGGTATTCATCATCCTTTCCCTCCTTTTATGTGAGGATTTACACAACATAACCATCATGTATATTGTGTTAGATAAAGATCCCCCTAAAACATTAATATCTCTAGAATTAAAATCCAATTATCTTCAATATGTGTTGGATAAATCCTCATTGTCCATACTAATAGAGATCTAATGTATAAGATCTGTATACACATCCAAACCTAAAGATCTAAAGTAATTTTGTATCTATTTCTTCTATAGTTGGAAATTTTTTCAATCAATTATTAGAATCCCTTTGCGATTGACTACTATAATGGATTAAATTGAAATATATACACTAAAATTTAGCTTGGATACCAATTGTTGGACCCACTAGGTTAAGTATCCTAAGAGAGGGGATGAATCAGGGTATGTTAGATAAAACCAATTCCCCTTTTGATTCTTGATTAATCATTAAATAAACCATTTATCTCTCTCTTTCCTATAGTAATGTATAAATAGAAATGAAAACATGAATAGGACACATAAATTTTACTCAATTTAACCAAATAGGTATAGTTTAAGGATCATGTGAAGGAAATGTCCTAACTTACCAAAAACCACCATAAAAAATTGTTGTTACAATTTTCGGATCAGACTCATTGACCTCTGGTTTACTACCAAACACGTGTTAAAAGCTCCCTACTATCTTTACTAAAGTGTACTCATTAATCTATTAGTGGATTGTTTTTTTGTTCTAAATCACTTTATATTTGGTTTAAACATATTTGAGTGTTCCAGGAATCTAATTATTCACCTATGAGATGAAATCCACATTACTGCATAGTGTTTTCTTTATGAAAACTCACTTTATGAACAATCCTTCATATACTATGTGAACTTCCTATTCTCTAAGAAAAATTTTCTCTATATACTTAATTTGAAACTCACAAACAACCCTCCCTTCATTAAATACACATCCCTCATAGCTTGTGCTTTGTAAAATCCATTAGTTTTTTAGGGGATTCTTTTGCATATTGTGATTCATGAACTCCTTTTAGAAATAGATGAATTCTATCTGGTGATAATCATTTCTTGTTATTCTTCTCTCTTGATAATGAATTGATTATGGGTTCTTATATAAGAAAAAACCTAAGAAACACACTAAACAAAAAATTACACTTAATCCTTTTGAAAAATATTTCATCATGTACTGTCCCTGTTATGCGATTAAAATAGTGAAAAACTCATTCACCACATATCATCCCTACTCTGTGGTATAAAAATAATATCTACCCTTCATGTTCAACCCCAAAAACATAATCAAATTTTCAAAAATGATGAGTCCCCTACTTTAAATTTCATTGTAGTTCACAAAATCACATTTTTGAATCTACAAATTTTCCAATATTTATCCATTGAAAACATTATATATGTATACCACGCAATTGAAATATGGTTTACATATAGCATAGAATATTCTTTAAGGTTTTTCATAGCTACTATGCGGTCTAAAATAATTCTATTTAGGAATCCTCCCCTTCCCACAAAATGAACTCTAAAATTTCACACCCAAAATTTTGGAAAACACTGGGAAACTTCACCATCTTCTGAACAATTGATTCAACAGTAAACTTAATTTAACACTTTCATCTAGATTTTTTTTAAGAAATGAAATAAACCAAAAATCTAAAAACACTATCAAGATGGATTTTTACTAATAATCTCCCCCTTTGTATTTTTTGAAAATTCTTCAAAATAACATGAAAACTAATATTAAGAAGAACTTACACACCTTCTTCTTCAACCACCATTTTTACTCAACAACTCCAGCAAGTTATAAATAAATTACTCAAAACATACTCTAATACCAAATAAGATATGTTCAGTATAATAAATAAGAGTAACATGAAAATTTAATCAATGAAACACTTCATGCTCAAAACCATTTCCCCATCCACACATAGTAAAAATATTTTATCATGAACCCATATATCATAATTTCATAATATATATTCATTAAAAGAATAGATTTAACATCACCATATTTAAAACATGAACTTCCCCAACTTTCTTTATCCCCCTGATTAAACATAGAAAATAACCCTCATCTTTCTCCACCTTACTCTCCCCTATAAGAGGTTTGAGAAAATTATTCCCCTTTTATGAACCATATATCCCCCCCCCCATTTATCAATGAAAAAAAATGTAACTTCTTATGTATAAAATAGGAAAATAATAGGTAATAACACACATGAAGATTATCAATATACCTCAGGAATTGGGTTTCCACTATCACACTGCTTATATATGGGGGTTCAACTAGACTCTTAGAGCTAACCAATGTTGTTAAAATGATTATTTCGGTAAGGTATTTTTCAGGATGTCTGCAACATGATGTTATATAGGAACATGTTCTAGAATCACTAACCTAGGATCCACATTCTCCTTTAAAAAATGATTCTTTATTTTAATTTGATTCATCCTTGAGTGATGGAAAATATTTTTTCAAAAATTTATATCACTTGAATTATCATAATTAATTCTGATCAGAGTCATAACTTTAACTCTCATGTCTTCAATATACAATTTTACCCATGATAATGCATGAAATATTGAGTATATGAAATATATCTAGAATATATAGTTCTTATAGAAACTAAATTAGGTTTTTTGATCTTCCAATAAATTTGAAATCATCTGGTATAAAATGTACAACCTGACTTTGACTTTCTTCATTCATTGAACCAACACAATATCTATCTATATATCCCAACAAATCTTGGTGAGATTATTCTTTATACAAAAAACTGAAATCTATACTTTCCTTAACATAAAACAGTATTCTTTTCACCATAATCATGTGGATTTATTTAGGATTACTTTGATACTATGTCACATTAAATATGGAAAAAATAATTTTGGGTTATTTTATTGTCAATGATAACAAGATTTTGATGATATTCCTATATTATATGACATTCATCCATTTTCCTTTATCATCCCTTGAAAATTTCATCTGAGTATCAACTGGATTTTTCATCTCCTTGAAATACTCCATTTCAAATCATCTTATAACCTCCTTGGAATATTTATATTTAGAAATAAATGTGTCATCCATTCCTTATATCAACTACAGAGTAATTAAAAATGTCATTTCTCTAATTATTGACCTTTTTTACTCACACTTAATGAATTCTATAAACTATTTCCAATGTGATTCATTATACCCTCCAAAGATTATGTTATCAACATATAAAAATATCATCATCTTTTATTACTCTCATTATAGACGTATATATTATAAACAACTCCACCACATTGGAAACTAAGCTTCTTTAAGTATTGATTTAGTCTTGAATATCATGCTCTCATTGTCTACTTTAGTCCATAAGTATCCTTATTCAACCTATAATATTCTTTCTCATCTTCATGAACAATATAATTATCTAGTTGTTCAATGTGAACCCTTTATTATAAAACTCAATATAGAAATTTTTATTATATTTCCATCTATAACACCTTGAAATTACTTTTCATTTCATTGGATAGAAATAGAAGAATTGTATCTAGTCATGATATAAGTTAAATTGTCTCATCAACATCAATTACATAGATTTGGGAGTTCCCCTTACACACTATTCATATTTTTATTAAATCAACATGACACCTTCATTAATATTTTTATGGAAAACTCATTTGGTCCTGATGATGTTATTATCTTTCATCCTTAAAAAAATATATCCCACGTCTAAATCTTATCAATTTTTTCACCCTATTCATTCATAACATGACCCAAATTCTCATCTATTGTAACTTATTCAAATAATTTTTTCTCTACCTATAATAGGAAATTTCACATATTGATATTTATTTTTACTTATTAATTTATTTATTTATTAGTCTACATTTTTGTCCTCAAGTTTAAAGTTGAATTTCCATGAAAAATTCAATTTTTGGAAATGCATTTTAGGGAGCGCAGTTATCCCACATGGTTAGTACAAACCATGCAGAAACCATGTGATTGGGTTTTCAACCTTGATATAACCATTTGTATATGTTGATTCATGGTTTTCTCAACTTTTTGGTCTAACCATGTTATCTCTAGGTACTCCCTAGTGGGGGTGAGCAGTTTAGAAAACCATGTGGGCTGGCCATGCATTTCAATTTTTCTTCAAAAACTATTTA